>LR994586.1:14104222-15304222 GCA_905187575.2 Celastrina argiolus | reverse complement strand
TGATGAATTAAAATTTATTAATAGAAAATATTTACACATTGAAAGCTACAACTGAGCGCCAGTGTCAGGGCGTTAAACTACACACATTAAAATAACATTGAAACCATAATCTTGACTTTTAAATTCCTATAAATATCAATGCGAAGTATGTCACAATATTACAGACGGTAATGATCAAAAAAAGAGCAGGAGGGACAAAGATTCTTAAATTATGATAATTGATCTCATACCTACTATTATACCTAACTATTATATTAATATGATTAAGGCCTGATCTTTCAATGGCCAGATAACTTATACCAGTCAAATAAATATGCTGCTTTGACATGTGGTTCATATAAACTCTGTCAAAGTCACATATTATCATTATAATATATTCCTGAGGTAAAACTTATCCGACGATTGAAAATTCACCCTTAGGGGTGACTGTTTAGGTTTACTGATTTAGGATTTCAAATAATTCCTAGAAAGTTCAAAAGTTTCTTTATTTTATTTAATTTAAATATTAGATTTGATTTAAATATAAAATATTTTTATATAAAATAATAAATATTATTTTATAAGCCAAGATGAGTAATGATTGAAAAATAAATTGGATTAAAATTTATTTTTATTAAAGATTTTTTTTAAAAGAGATCTATAGGTTTAATGATTTTTATAATGAAACAACTTAATAAAATTTATAGAAAAGGTAGGAAAGTAAATAAGTATTTGTAATAACATTGGCCTTTACTGTTTATATTATAAATTTAAACATGGAGCTCACAATTATTGTCTTTTAAGACATGAAAATTAAACATCAATTCCATAAAACAAAGTCGTATATTAAGATGTATACTAGATTGTTCCGAAGAACAATGTCGTACATTCAGATACGTGCTAGGTCGTTCCGGAAAACAAAACCGTATGGTATCATACGAATCATATTTATGCGAAAATAATAATTAAGTTATCTAATAAAATGTGAAGATAAAGGTATTAAGTTCTTAAATAGCGTTTTGTATTTTTTTTCCTCAAAATGTCTATATTTTCACAAAAAAATTATGACTATACGTACACAGAATTTCAAATGCTCATACTGTAAAACGATAATTTTCCACATACGATTTTGTTCTTGGGACCCGTCGATATAATTTTTTCGAGACTTAATGAGCGGTTAAGCAGACGACTTCATACTGTTAATTTTGTGTCACAGGTGCGCGCGCATCTTAAAATTTCACTCTCATCATTTTTTCATAACGCGCCTAAAGAAGTATAACTTCAAAAATAATATAAATTACTTAGTGATCTAAGTAAATGTATCTTAAACATGAATAATTCTTTACCCAACGCATGGACACCGCGGGTAGGAACGCGCCCGTACTACCTACGTTGATGTCGCACGCCGCCGCCGGGGTGCCGCGCCAGCTACATAGGTATGCCTACTAGCGTAGCCGTGTAATTTTCATAGTATCCATAATTCATTTATTTAAAGGAAAAATTGGTAAAAAATGAAGTACCTAATTTTATTACATATTTATAATGGGAATCGAGTACCGAGTACTCTCCGTAAGTATTGCACATGTCTCACCAGTCAGCCTGTATAATATAACTCCCGCATAGCTGATTTTAATGCAAACGACCGAAATCATTGTGGGAGTTTTTATTTATTTATCTTCCGTCCTCAAAATTGGCTTCAAACATTATACTTCTAGCTTACAAGCGATATAAAACTCAAGTTGTACTCGCTTAAACATAAACAATAGAGTATCATAATATTAATATTCACTTTATAGTAATATTGATAAAGCGAACGCAACAAGCTGTGAGTAAGGACTAAGGCTGGGACTACATTGTCAGGGATCTCTACTTCCACAATCTGACTCCTGTAGCGCAGTGGCTGGATGCATCAGTGCTCAATCCTGAAGTCGCGGCTTCGAACACCGCCGAAGGATTTTGTTTATTTAAACGCGCTAATCTCAGGAACTACTGGTCCGATTAGAAAAATTATTTTTTTGTTCGATAGTCCATTTATAGAGGAAGGCTTAAGGCTATATAAAATTACGCTACGACCAATAGGAGCGATGTGTCAGTGAGAAATGTTGCGAAAACGGGGAAAATTATTCACATTTGAGGACTTTCGTTGGGTGCGCTGCATAAACGGTTTAAGTTACTCAAAAAATATGTATGAAACAATTATTCCTTTTTAATAATCATAATAATAAAAACCAACGTGAGCAATCAAAGAATAAGCGCGATAGTGTTTCCAACAACCAAACGAACGAAGTCGCGGGCACAGCTAGTATAAGATAAGAGAGATGGCAACTTGCCTATAGTCCTAGTAACCGTTGTAATCGTGCATCACGAACAACAACGTCAAAGTGTTTCTTGCATTTGAAATTACTTGTTCAATTAACATTCTATCTTGTTTATTATTTGATTTTCATATTATGTTAGTTGTTACAAGGTTTGTAAGAGTGTATTTTATATAATCAATAGTAAAATAGTTGTCTAATAATTATGACTTGGAAGCTGAACTAAATAAACACTTACACAAGTATAAAAACTTTCCATAACAAGTGGAAAATCATGCTCTTGTTGATTTTCAACTCTATCGCATTAGCCAAGAGTTCTATTTTGAGTGCTGTAACTTCTCCGGAGAGAAAACGAAGCAAAGTAGTCCCAACCTTATTCCCTTATGCCACGCATCTTGTAAGGCCAATTTCTTTACCTATAAATTCCAAACGGCTCTTTTTGAGTCGGAACTATTGTGTTCGATTTTCAACATTAACCCAGAGTTCTTTTTAGTTGAGTGCCCAACTTTTTCCGGCCGGGGTGATTCTGGGCAATATATTCCCACTTTCCAGCCTTAGGTTGCGTTTCCACTGACGCGGAGCGGGGCAGAGTGGACCTTGTGGTGCCCGAATTGACCAATCACTATGCTCGTGCTGTTTCCGCGGAAACGGAGCGGAGATTTCGAGCATAGTGATTGGTCAATTCGGGCACCACAAGGTCCTCTCTGCCCGCTCCGCGTCAGTGGAAACGCGGCCTTACTCCCATACGCCGCGCACCTTGTAAAGCCAGCCGAGCCGTGTGAGCGCCTCATAAAATTTTATACCTCCATATTGAACGTAAACAGAGAGCTCCTCAGTACGTGACAACGTAAATATATGTGCTCTAAACTTATAATGGAATACCTAGCCGGTCCCACAATGTATTTTCAATAATACGAGAAAAGTATTTTATTGTCAAGTCGAATTTATATTATTTATGATACTGAAAGTTTAATACGAAAACTATCCTACGCCGATCTTCATACTGTTTACACCAATGGGGTGGTTTTCGAGAACGGTTTTTGTACATTAATTGGACCTGTGCTCCGATTCTCGTGCCTCGAACTTCGTTTCGAATCTCAGTCTGTCCTGCTCGTGCACGTTTTGGAGCGAGTGCAAGCGGGAAAGACTGACAATTGAATCGAAATTCGAGTGACAAGAATCAGGGCCCGGTAGGAGTCGCGACTGTCATGACGTAATGCGTCAAGGTACGAAGTTCGCCGGAACAGCTAGATTTATGTACATATTTTTTTAGATAAATACTAAGATAAAGACTAGTACTTACTTAGAATTTAATATTGATGATAAAATTAATAAAAATTCTTTATTCGAACACAAAATTACATAATAGGTACATTAATGAAAATAAAACAAAAATTGTTTAAATTGGCGGCCTTACTGCCAAAAGCAGTTTCTTCCAGGCAACCATTACAATATTATATTCCGTATGACGCCTTTTACGACACTCAGGGGAAAGATGGGTTAATAGGGAGCTGCACGTCCATTTGACACTAAAAACTACGCTCCCCTTCATGTAACAATGACAATAAATAGAGTGGAGCAATCAGCATAAGTGGGTTATCGACGAGCGCAAATTTAACGGCTCCTCACTATTTTGGGAGCTCTGTAGACCAAGCGGGAACAATCGACAGCTACAGTATTCGTAACGTTTAGTAAAAATGTCGATTGTGTGGAAGCTCTCATCCTCATACAATTCGATAAAGTTACGAATTAACTTGTAAATTAGTTTCTCCTAAGCCCACACATAATTTTTTTTTAAATATTATTTATTACAGTTAACATATTATATACATATACTATATTTTTTATGACACCCCGTGGTCCAGTGGTTTAGACAAGCTCTAGCCCTCGCCTCGGACGTGGGTTCGTTTCCCCTGTTGGAACATAAAAAGTTGTTTCTAAGTTTGGTTAATACAGTGCAGGCTGATCACTTGATTGTCTGATAAGAAAGATAATCCATGCGTCAGTTTGGCATGAAGTCGGCGCCTGCTATCGTGCAAGTGTCGGTTATTCGAGATATGAGAGTAAAAGAGAGAGAGATGTATAGTGTGTGTCATTGTGTATTGCGCACACTTTTAGGGCTATAAAATAACTCCAGCGTTCAATGAAACCGTCCACAGATATCGATATGGGCAACCTATACTTCCATGCTCGAGCGACTGGTCGACAATTCTAATGATCATTGACCAGAATTGATCACACAACTAGACACACGTGTATCACGTGTAATCACGTGAACAGTTGGTGATTGACACGAGAGTCGATTAGAGTCATTTGAAGATTGATGGATCTCTTCTTCAATATTGATCTATTTTCGATGCAGGTTAAGCAGGAATTTTTGAAACCTCTGTAAAGTAAGGTAAACGAGTAGTTGTTACTATATGAAAAGCTTAACAGCGCTAATGTAGTTGACAATCAATTACTTTACGGAACCTTCAAATGTTTCTGTTTAGACAACAGAAACTAAAAAATATGACGTATCTAAGGCTTATTGTAATTAGTTATGATATTATTGCTGAAATGAATAACTACTATTAATATAACGGGTGTAAAAAGAACAGTCACTATAACTTTGGGATATGATTTTACTACCATTTCTCTACTATAATGTCTGTTCTTTTTACATCCTGTATCGAAATTATACTTTAAGTAATTCATGTTACATAGCAATAGCGTGAGGTCTTATTACATCATTCTTTTCGGCTTCACTTACCGGTTAAATTTTGAATACCCTCACCCAAATATCCCTACCTATATAGGCTTCTATCTGGTGATTTCCGTTAATTTTTGGATTTTTGGGTCATTACAATTTTGTACTGTCTCCCATTTTGCTTGGGGAGGGAAACTGAAATATGGAGTAGAAAACTCCTCCTTTTTTTCTTCTGTTCTTATTTTTAACAAATTTTTAGAATAATTGTTAGTATTAATTACGTCGTGGGTCCCAAGACAGATTTAGATTGTCACTCGGGCACCCCTGACATCATATCAATTGGTTATGTGATGTGGGCCAATGCTCTTTTAAAATAGCCTTCTCTCTGAAGCAGAATCCGTCTTCGCTACATACAAACTACTATAGTAGTAAAAGTGCAAGTAGATTGTGTATTATTTTGAAGTAAATTTATGCTGTTTGTTGCCATATGCCTCCCAAACAACTGAAGAACTAGACAAAGTGTCAAGAAAAATTCAAATTCTTAACACATTCGATTTTACGAGGGGCCTGTATTTCTCACGACGCATCTTTTTCGGGCCTTAGACGCAAATTAATGTGAGCCATCTAGAGACCGATTGACTGACGAAAAACTCGCATTTGCGACTGTTCTGCTTGAATTTGTGTTTTCTTTATCTTATGCTATTTATCTCAAAGAATCTGTCTTAAGGACTCCTTATCTAAATTATTCAAGCAAGATAGCAACGATAAAGTTCAAATTGAACTGGAAAAAGTTGCAGTACACTATATATCGTCCAGTCGGCATGTCGCTTAAGGCTTGTTCCAATGCCTCTGAACCACTAGACCACGGAGGCGTCGATGAAGCCCATTGTATGTGTGATGACATCACGACTATACCCGTAGGATGATCTGTTTTTTAATCGGACCATTATTTTACGCTCTACGGTGGCAAACAGGTATTTCTTACCTGACTACAAATATCTGACTACCGTTTCCCAAACACTATTCAAATGAATGATCAAATAACATGGCATTCAAATCAACGACCCATATTGACCGCTGATTGGTGGAATATTATCAGACAGAAAAGAACGGACAGATATTTTATAATTACATCACGCTCGCTCGCTGATTCAAATCGTATGTCAACTAATTGGTGTCTTTGGTGGTGTTCCTTATCTGTGGAATTTAAACAAATCTTGCAAGTACGAGCGTGATGTAATTATAAAATATCTGTCCTTTGCTTCATCTCAATAGCGTTCGGGAAACTGGGGGTTTTAAGGGGGGGGCAGTAAGAAATACGACTGCAACATAAAAATGATAGTACAAGTACCTATTCAATAGAATAATTCAAGAGCTCTACAACCTAAAGGCAATTGAAGTGTGTAAAGTTGTTGAAGCGTCTTGTATCTTGAGACTTTTCTTTTCTAGATTTTTCTTTGTAGTTGGTAGTCTAGTGATCAACAAGATTAATATTTTAACTTTGCCATGTTAAAGATTAACTGGTATTTAAGGGTTTAAACGAAAATTAATTACTAAACTCAAATTTTTAACCCCCGATCTAAACGGTAGTGTTATAAATTTAACGTAAATCCGTATTAACCGATTATTAGCGCGTGTATCTTCTAAGCTATTCAAGCAACCATTCTCATATTTTTACATAATAATTTGATACCACAGGGCATGTCTAAAGGTTAAAATAAAAATAAATTAATTCGCCCAATTGAAAAAAAAAATCGAAGTTTAATATTAGGTAACTTCCGGTTTACTATACGAAAAAAAAATATTCTATTCTATTTATTTTCTAGAAAATCAATTAAAATACTCAAACAAACACTATTTACTTATCCTTTTTTACAACTGATACCTTCATCAGCTTTCGAAAAATCAGCTTCTCACATTTTGATGATTCTTTGAAGGCGCATAAATTCGTAACGGCATAGAAAAAGAAAAGTAAGAACTTTCATTTATTCAGGTCTTATGAAAGTACAAATTGATCTAATTATGAATAAAATCCAAGACCTGACTTTTTTTTCTCTGGTCCGTGACGTGAAATGACCCATAAGTAAGTTTTCTCTATATTGACGTAAACGTTACGACGTAAACTACATTGTACCATGGCCTACCATACATACAATCTATCTTTAATACAAAAAAATGGAATATATGTTACTACTAATAACGTTTGTAAATTATAAAGTGTAAATATGTCGAATTAAGTACAAATATGGATATTAAAATAAAGATAAGCAAATTTTTTAAGCATAACATCATATTAAGCTAAATTGAACTCCTTAATTAGGCGAGGAATAACCGCAACTAGCGCCACTCTTTTTTAATTAAATTTTTACAATGACACAAAGATCTTATTAAAAAAAGTAATCGGTTCAAACTTTAAGTATAGTTAAACTAATTTAGTATTTATATCTATACATATAATAAATCTGTAGAGGGGTCATGTCTGTACATTAAGAATATTTAAGTGAAAATCAAAAAAAGGGGGTCTATAAGAGCCACAGAACCTAAATATAACATTTTTGAAAAAAATGTCTGTCTGTCTGTCTGTCCGTATGGGAATGTTTGTCATCGCATCACGCTAAAACCGCTCTATGGAATGAAATGAAATTTGGCAGGCAGGTAGCTTATGACCTGAAGAGCATTATAGGAAATTATTATCCCGAAAAACGAAAGGGTTCACGTGGGATCTTCAAAAAATTGTAGCTACCAATTTAACGGTGTTTCATTCAAACTACTCAACGTTTTTAAATGAAATTTGGCAGGCAGGTAGCTTATGATCTGAAGAGCATTACTGTAAATTATTATCTCGAAAAACGAAAGGGTTCCCGTGGGATCTTCAAAAAATTGTAACTGACGTATTTTCTTGACTTGTATTTGACGGTATTTCAGCCAAACTACTTAACGTACTTAAATGAAACTTGGCACAAAGGTAGATTGTAACATGAAGTAATCTACATAATATTTTTAACCGACTTCCAAAAAAGGAGGTGATTTCTCAATTCGTAAATATATGTTTTTTTTATGTTTGTTCGTGGATATCTTCGTCGTTTATGAACCGACTTTAAATATTAATGTAATACCACTACTACTTAGTCTTTGAAGATATACGTTTGGAAATTTCGACATCGCTTATACTGCAAGTATATGGTAATTAATAAATAAAAAACCGAGCAAGTGCGAGTTGGAATTGCGCACCGAGAGTAGACCGCCGACGTAAAAAATTTGGCGGTCGGCGCCAGCAGCGCAGCGTCGGAGTGAAAGTCGGCGTCGGGCGTCGGCGTCGCATTGTAGAAGTCGCGCCGTCGGGCGTGGGCGTCGGCGTCGCGACGTTAGGCGTCGCGGCGTTGGGCGTCGGCGTCGCGACGTTAGGTGTCGCGGCGTTGGGCGTTGCGTCGCGGGGTCGGGCGTCGTGACGTTGGGCGTCGCGGCGTCGGGCGTCACGGCGTCGGGCGTCGCGGCGTCGGGCGTCGTGGCGTCGAGCGTCGCGGCGTTGGGCGTCGGGCGGCGTCGTGCGTCGCGGCGTTGGGCGTCGGGCGGCGTCGAGACATCGCGACGTTGGGCGTCGGCGTCCGAGTTGGGCGTCGCGGCGTCGTGACGTCGGGCGTCAGCGTCGCGACGTTGGGCATCGGCGTCGTGACGTTGGGCGTCGGCGTCGCGACGTTAGGCGTCGCGGCGTCGCGGCGTCGGGCGTGGGCGTCGGACGTTAGGCGTCGCGACGTCGGGCGTCAGCGTCGCGGCGTCGGGCGTCAGCGTCGCGACGTTGGGCGTCGGCGTCGTGACGTCGGGCGTCGGCGTCGCGAGTAAGTAATAACTAAAACGGTTATTACTTACGAGAGTGAATACAGTATAGGATTTAGAGCTGTAATTAAATGCCAATAAATTAGTTTAACTATTTACTTAAAGTTTGAACCGATTACTTTTTTAAATAAGATCTTTGTGTCATTGTAAAATTTATTTTAAAAAGAGTGGCGCTAGTTGCGGTTATTCCTCGCCTTAAGAAGAAGATACGAAACGAAATTAGTAAATAGTATTTTCCAATAGTGGCGCTAGATGGTTTCCGGAATGTGCCTGGACTTCACCCTTTGCCAGTCGCATTGCCAGTAATAGGGTGATACCATTTTTAGTACTAGGTCGTGTCTCTATTATATATCTACTTTGTGACTGTACATAATATTATGTTAGTAATTAGTAGGTTCTAATTACTATTATACTACCATAGACCAATGTGTATTATTGAGATGCTACTACATAGCAGTAACATACAAATTTTTTCATACACTTCACTATATTGTGTAATATATTTGTAATCTCTAAATAATTGTCGTTTTTAATTGTAAAATTGTATTCGATTTTGGTTTTGTATTTGCTTAAGTGGCTTCATTGAGATGTTCAGTGTGGCTCTATCTGTATTGTGGTATAATATGTACAAATGTGGGATGGTTTCTCTTGGGATAAACGTCTCATCCAATATTCCCATTTTTTTAAGCCTCGACAAAATAGAGGGCCGATATAAGTTTTTAAGAGAATTTTGACGAATTTCGTCCGTAGTGCAGTGGTTGCGCACATTGGTGTTCGAGTTCGTCGCGGGTTCGAATCCCGACGAAGGAACAATGGTTTTCTGTGTTTTTGGGTCATGAATGTGTATTAAATATGTGTAAAAAATAAAATAAAATATTATATAGATACTATAAATATAAAAGTATTAAATATGTTTCCCGTAACACAAGTCCTTCTGATACTTAGCACGGGCCAGATTGACGTGGTGTGAAGCGTCGTTATATATTATTATTATTATACAAGGTGTAAAATAAATGAGTGATAATATTTTAAGGTGCGTATGTCCCGGTGCTGAAATACTGTCACTTTTGACTTTCATGTTTGTATAAGAAATGCTCCAACAATATAATGTATTATCACTCATTATAATTATAGCCTGTATAATTATATATTATAGGTTGGCGTGTCTGTGTTGACTTCATAGACTCATCTATCTTTAGTTTTTCCTTCAAGTAGGCGTATAAAAATAAACCACGAATGTTCTAAAAATGATTCCACGTACATTCACCACAAAGGAGACTGTTAACCTCATTATTTCTGTGGGGCACAAGAGCGTCTTACGGTGTGAGTACCCTCAATGTGGAGCAGTTTTTCAGAATTATATATTAGATGGTTGCTCTTTTTAGTTTATATTTCGTAAAATATAATAAATACTTTACTATGTATCTTATAAGTGAGGCAAATAGCAATCACTTCTACTTATTTCTAGCCTTAAACTATTGTATCTTTAATTTACATAACCAAATTTTTGTCAGAGGTTGAATGTGATTTTATATTCTGTGGTCGTTGCGTTTTGTTGTAACTATTAGTAGTAGACATTATATGATTATGTATAATCTTAAGTGTAATTTTTAACCTATTTGAAAAAAAATTGAGTTCTGAAGACGGCTTTAGCACGTACTTACTAAATGCTAGACACACAAATCACAGTCTTAATACCGTCCCCAAACAACCTGGAAAAGATCTCGCACGGAAAATTAATTTTACGTCCAATAAACGAGGAAAAAGGAAATAATTACTGGAGCAGATCAGCGGAACTCGCATACTAAATGTACTTGAGCTGAATGTGGGGCAAGTGGCAACACTGACTAGTGAGTCAATGTTCAGGATAAAATACAACCCATGTTTTAATCCAGAACCAGCTACTCCTACAACCATAGAAAATAATATTATCAAAATGCGATCGGCTCTTGAAAAATTAGTTTAAGTCCAATAAAGGAGGAAAGAAGACATAATTACTGGAGCAGATCGGCTAAGCTCGTACACTAAATGTACTTGAGCTGAAAATAGGGCAAGTGACAACAGTGACTAGTGAGTCAATGTTCAGGATAAAATACAAGTAATGTCCAGGATCCAGAACCAGCAGTAGCTACAACCATAGAAAATATCATCAAAATACGGTCGGCTCTTTAAAATTTAGTTAACGTCCAATAAACGAGGAAAGAGGACATAATTACTGGAGCAGATCGGTGGAGCTCGCATACTAAATGTACTTGAGCTGAAAGTGGGGCAAGTGACAACAGTGACTAGTGAGTCAATGTTCCGTATAAAATACAACCCATGTTTTAGTAAAGAACCAACTACTACTACAACCATAGAAAATATCATCAAAATGCGATCGGCTCTTGAAAAATTAGTTTAAGTCCAATAAAGGAGAAGAGAAGACATAATTACTGGAGCAGATCGGCTAAGCTCGTACACTAAATGTACTTGAGCTGAAAATAGGGCAAGTGACAACACTGACTAGTGAGTCAATATTCAGGATAAAATACAAACAATGTTTTAATCCAAAACCTTCTTCCTTCCTTGTAGGAAGGTGTGTTAAGTCAATAAGAGTCTGTAGTACGCAAGAAATAATGGATAAAATTTATTAAGAATACACACGAAAACAGAAAATACACCAGTTAAATAAAATAGAAGGAGTAACAGAAGAAAAGGAAACAAAACTAAAATACCAGTCTGAACACCAGTCTAAGCTCTAAAACATTCTCTTTTTACTACTGCAACCATAGAAAGTACTATCAAAATACGATCGGCTCTTGAACATTTAGTTAACGTCCAATAAACGAGGAAAGAGGACGTAATTAGGAGCAAATCGGCTAAGCTCGTACTAAAAAAGCTAATATACCGCAGCTGCTAAGTCACAGTAATAATATCAGTTATTATTATCGTGGCCAAAGGCTAAATAACTCTACTCATATTATCTTTAAAATTGTAAACGACGAGACTAAATCGAGTTGACTGCCGTGGAAATCGAAGCAAAATTCAATTCTATACTCCTTTGTAGACTGATTTTGCTCTGCCTTTTAAATATTTTTCCTTTACAATATTACGTATACGCTACAGATGAAAATATATATCATATTATTTACCTATACGTACACATAATATTATAAAGTGGAAAAATTCAAGAAAAGTGCTCTACGTGTTAATCCAGAGCCTAAACTTCTAGCCTCATAGCGACAAAACCTTAGTAGTTTCTGCGTAAAAGTAACAAACTTTCACACTTCAAACTTTTGCTTTATAATAATACGAGTGACATTCATACTTTTGCGTGTATATTTTATTTATATCTGCTAAGTGCTTACATACCAATGAATGAAGAACGTAGCTCCACTAATTTTAAATGAGGAAATATTTTAGTGTTTCTATTGTTTGAATTTAATATGCCCGAGAGTTCATGACCGATATTCATCGAAATTTGGCACATAGTATTATGAAGTACTCTTCATAATAGCACAGAGTAGATAAAAGCATAAGTCCGCGTACCTGTGCGGACGGACATACTACACTACTTTACTTTTTATTACTATACTACTTTTTTATCGCGGCAAAGTTCCTGTGGGATGCCACGCCTACGAAGTCGTGGTCAACCTCAGCAGCCAAGTTGATTAGTAGTTGAAAATTGGATTGACACAAGAAAGATGTTCAAAGTGAGTTAGGATGAATAAGAAAATAATAGTAAATATATCAATAAATAAATAAATAAAAAGTCTTAATTTCAGGGATCAACAATTCACTCATAATTATAACAAATTTTATAAATCTACACTAATATTATAAAGAGGAAAGATTTGTATTTTTGTATGTAACGACTTAACTCAAAAAGTACTGGACCGATTTTAATAATTATTTTTTCACTAGAAAGCTACATTACTACTGAGTAACAAAGGCTATAAAAATCAATTGCTGTTCGTTAGTCTCGCTAAAACTCGAGATCAGCTGAACTGATTCGGCTATTTTTGGTCTTGAAATATTCGTAGAAGTCCCGGGAAGGTTTACACGATTTCCATGCTCAACGAAGTGGGCACGGGTCAGCTAGTATAAAATAAAACTAATAAAATATAATAAATTGACGACATTTTTATGGCGAATAGTTTTTTCTCAAAATTACAAAAAATTAAGCCTAGTGCAGTCTATATTTTTAAATTAAATATTAGCTATTTTACCTGCAGTAAATATTTAAACACATTTAGCAGTTACTAAAGACCTTTGAGTTTGTATTTCGACAGCTCGAGCAACGTTTGAAAATTCATGTAATGACTTTAATTGGCTGCGAGCAAACTGAGTTAAATACCTTGGAATTCAGTAAAATTTATGGATAGTGCTTAAATTTTGTGCATCTCGGTTAGAAATCGTAACTTTTCTGCATTGCGGTGTAATGAGTTTTTAAATGGTAGAAAAAGTATCACTAATATTTAATGAACTATTTTACCATTATACATCGTTATGTAGTACGAGATATTGTATAAGGCGACCTCTACAATTTTAAAGTTTTAAAGGTCGTCCTGTGCTGTAATATGATTCTAATCAAATTTATCGATTACAAAAATGTATTGAATTTATCGATTACAATCATATTATTCTGAAGTTTGACCTATATAAGCGTTAAGAAGTCGGGTAAAAATAGAAGACCAATAAAATTGTATTGTAACACTAAAACGTAAAATAAAATCGGAATATATTTGGAGTAGTGTGTGTTTTTGCTATTTTAATTAGTTGTATGTATTTTTAGACATCATTTAAGAATTATACGCAATATGTGCGTATTTATAATTATTATAAATATGCCAAATTTTATACTGCTTCGTTGTTGTAAAACTGTACTCAAAGTACTTCTTTCACATAATATACAGGCTGTAAAATTAAGGAACCAGCGCTGAAAGAGTAATATTTTTTAAAATTATTGTATGAGCAAATTTATGATATTCGGGCATTCCTCATAGAAACATGAAAGTAAAAAAAAGTACGTTTTTCAGCGCTAGTGCTTTTACAGTAAACTCTACATAGGAGGCACATACACACCCTAAAATATTATCGCTAATTTATTTTACACAATGTATATAATTTATAAAAACCCAGACCTTAATCAAGTGACGTCATAAGATATCTCGGTTTACAAGCTCAAAAGTAAACGACGACGAAAACAAATATCCCTCAGCGATTCATAATGAAGACGCAAGCTGCAGGGTAATGAAGGTTCGCCCTTGTCGCAGGGCGCCCAGGCTGGGGTGTATTCAATAATTATCCGAGCTCAGTATAAAAGAACAAATATCGGAATTAACCTCAGGATATCACGCGAAATCTATAATTTATAATTGCTTCGTCAGATTTTATATTACTTAAGTAATATAAAATCTGACGAAGGAACTATTTCAAAAATTCAACTACCATGAAGGCAAAAGCTAGTCTCCATTATAAGATTAATCTGCAAATATGATTCAACCGCAATAATAATATTTCGTTTAACCAACAAATAACAATCACAATCTCGGAATCGCGACGCTAAAAATGTCTAAGTATGAAAAATTCCCTTCGGCTTCTGACACGGGAATAAGTAATCGTTTGTTTTCGCCCGGCTCAGTCTCATTATTCTTTCCTTTATTATACTCGTATACTCATATAGGTATACTCGAATACATCATTCCTCATAATTACTCGTATTTCTGTTCATAATTTGCCAGGAATTCCGCGTTAATGATGTTGTTAATGAAAGGGAAAATGGCATTACCTTTATTACTGTTTTGTACCTATGTATACACGGTATATGTATATAAACGGCTGAATCGATTTCGATATAATTGATATTCAGGACTATCTTCTTCTTTCTTCTTATAATATATAAATTTTTTTTCTGTTCATTAGTCTCGCTAAAACTCTTAAACGGCTGAACCGATTCGGTTATTTTTAGTCTTGAAATATTCGTGGAAGTTTTAAACGGTTTGTATGCTCAACGAAGTGGGCACATGTCAGCTAGTATTATATAGTATATTTGGTTCTGGTTTAATAAATAATTGTTGGTGTATCCAACAAGTAGTTAAGCACATAATAATATTATGAGTAAAGATTATACTGTAATATAGTAATAAAACTACACTAGTTTAGACGAGGGTATTGTAAAAATCGGAGGTACCTACAGAGAAATAGTAATAGGAAAATAAATAGGTTACATCTAGTTCCACAGACATAAAGCACAAACAGCTTTTGTGCCAAAGTTCGCGCGACGCATTCAGGTAGTTTTGAATGAAAATAACAAAAACATACCGCATTATTTGTGATTGAGCGCGTTGGTGCTCGAGCGAGAGGTCGCGGGTTCGAATCCCGCTGAAGGAACAAAAAAGTTTTCAATGTTTCTGGGTCATAGATGTGTATTAAATTTGTGTACTAATATAATAAAAATCTTAAATATGTATATAGTATAAAAGTATTAAATATATTTCCGTTGTCTGGTACCTGTAACACAAGTTCTTCGGACACTTACCACGGGGCAAGATTGACGTGGTGTGAAGCGTCAATAGATATTATTATAATTATTATAATTGCATACCACTCATAATAGAGGTAATGCCTCCCACACCGATTTCGTTGACGGTGGCCGGTTTCATTGGAACCAGACCAGCTACGCGGGAGTTGATCTTCTAGTGCCCGAGTGTGTGCGCAATAGAATAAGAATAAAGACCGACTTTATACATGTCCACTGTCCAGCCAACGCATAGATCATCTTTCTTATAAGACAATCAGGTGATCAGTCTGCATTGTCCTAACCAAACTTGGAAACAAAATTTTTTGTTGGTCGAGAGCTAGACTCTAACTACTAGACCACAGAGGCGCTACTCATACAAGTGTACGGTGACCCGGATCACATGAGAATGCATGGAATTATGAATCTGGATGAAGTCCAAGAAATATGCAAGGATCGCACAAAAATATGGAGATAATGATCTATATCGTGTGAGTGTGTAAAGCTTGCTTAATTACTTCGAAAGGATCAGCGTTTTATTCAGAATTGGAATATTAATTTCCGTCGTTAGGACTGTTTGCTTTGTAAAAGAGCGATGAATATGGAAAGAGAAAATTTCTCAATCACGCAATTGTGCAAATCCATTTCGCTCTATCTACAAGAAATACTAGGGTTCCGTACTACAATAGAAAAATCAGCCTTCTTTATAATATTACTAGCTGACCTGTGCTCACTTCGTTAAGCATATAAATAGTTTTACACAATCCTGAACCCTCCACGTGGAACCCGCAACGCGGAACCCGCAACGTTCCTTATCTATACTAATATTATAAAGCGGAAGAGTTTTTTTGTTTGTTTGTTTGTTTAAACGCGCTAATCTCAGGAACTACTGGTCCGATTTGAAAAATTATTTTTTTGTTGGATATTCCATTTATAGAGGAAGGCTTTAGGCTATATAATATTACGCAGCGAACAATAGGAGAGAAGCGTCAGTGAGAAATGTTGCAAAAACGGGGAAAATTATTCACACTTGGGGACTTTAATTGCGTGCGCTGCATAAACGGTTTAAGTCACTCAAAAACCACGCGAACGAAGTCGCAGGGCACAGCTAGTTTTATTATAACTGTGAAGTTTTTCTTATAGGCATTGTAGGGTTTTCTGGGTATGGCAGAATTTCGTACGAATTATTTTATTTATCGATTTAGAATACAAAATATTAATCCAAAAAGTTTAAACTTATATAAATGCGGTATTTATAGCATTTCATAATATTTATTTTCCATTTGTAAACAATGCTGTTACCATGGCAACCGTATCATATAGAATATATTATGATAACGACGCAAAAGATCGAGTCCAGGTTCAAACCCCGTTGACTGTTACGTATATTTTCTTTCTTTTTCAATTTTTTTTTAAATATAATTTAGCCTATGTTCAGCGCTGATAGTGTTGCTTACCAACGGTGAAAGAATTTTTTATATTGGTTCAGTGGTTTCAGAGCCTATTTTCATTCAAACAAACAAACAATCAAATGATTCCTCTTTATAATATTAGTATAGTATAAATAACGGGAGCGTACCAGCTACGTAAAGACCGAGACTTAAAAAACATTGTACGTTCATCTTTTGGTAGGTACTTTCACTACCTACGTGAAATTGACGTTCAATATGTCAAATCATAGGGTACTATACTAAATCTAAACCCACTTATATTTTAAATATAATATATTAAACGAAAGTCGTGTTAGTTACACTATTTATAACTCAAGAACGGCTTTACCGATATTATACATTGGACATTCAATTAATATGTGCTTAACAGATATGTCACTATCACACCTCACGCATTTATTCTTAGGATCCTTAGTTATTAAATGGATATGTGTTACATTAGTATGCCCTATTCTTAATCTATTCATAACTACTTGCTCCCTTCTATTAATTGGTTTTAATTTACTTTTTTCAAAAACTGTTTTTCTTATATCAAATAGTGCACTACTGTTATCATTTACCCAATGGCTGTTCCATAAATCTTTAATTTTTAGTTTGAAATATTTTTTAGGTCATTAATGTTAGCGGTTAAGTAATTACACTGTTCATATTTCGTAGCTTCCTTAGCTTCCACATCAGCCTTTTCGTTACCAGGGATACCTTGGTGGCTGGGAATCCAGATTAATTTTATGGCAACATTATTATCAATTAATTTAACCAAATTATCTTTAATTAAATTAACTAGAGGATCTATACTACTAATATTTGATAACGACATGAGGGAAGACATTGAATCGGAAAATATTAAACATTTTTTAACATCCAGGTTATCTTTAATTACTTTAAGACATTCTAGTATAGCGACCATTTCACACGTATTTCTTTTATTGATTAAATACAAAAAAAGATAAAAAAGATGGACATAGGATACTATTTATTCAGTTCGACAGCGTTTCCGTGTGACTTGGCATAAAATATCAGTCACGTGGTAAAACAAAAAAGAATCAGACTTGGGAATAACAAAAGGCAAATGACTGCTATGTAATGGACGTATGGATGACAATTAGATGTTTGTAAGAAATCAATATTAAAACTATTTCTCTGTACGGGTTCAGCGTTGCGGGTTCCGCGTTGCGGAATTAAAAAACCTTTTAAAAATAAGCTTTTATTTCCATGCTCCGAGTGCTTGTCAAAACTATTTAAACGAGTAGAAACTCGATGGATTTATTTAATTTAGTTTAAAAGTTTCTATTGCCAACTTACGACTCCATCTTTACATCAGCTTTATGGTACTACAATATAATTGCATTGTCACCGAAGTTACGTTATTGAACCAATTTTTAACCAAATATAACGACAGGAAGTGATCCTAATTTAACTCGCAAGATTTGTCCCACACTAACATAGTAACATGGCAAGTTGAATAAAATCTTTTAAATATATTATTGTCTTGTGTAATGACTCACACATGACTAAACGATCTGATTTAATAAGCATTACTTGTGAGATAACTATTATGTATTCTGTTTTCATGCGATTGCCAAGTCAATCTACTTGATTTTTAACAGTATTGATATGATCGCTATAATATATTGTTAGACCGACTGACTTGGCATAACATGCATCTCGCAACTTTTTACAGTAGAAGAACTAAGTACCGAGACTTGGCACTTTTTGGATGTTATGTTTTTGATGGTTTTTGCTCTTTCACGCGTTTCTATAGCCGTAAACCCCTAGTAATTATTTTATATAAAAGTGCATTTGTGTACACGCCATTTAAATATCAAATATTGAAAGTAATTTAAACGTTTCACGAGAATTCAATTCAAAGAAGTATAAAGGCAAAAGAATTCCTTTTTCCTAGGAAAAGGTATCGGAAGTCGGAACATACCATTTGATCTCCGGAATGCTCTAAGTTATTGGGTTACGGATGAATAGTTGTGAAGAAAAGTTCAGCGTTAATCCGAGCCTCGCCTGAAGCACTTTAAAGATATAACGGGTGTAAAAAGAGCAGTCACTATAACTTTAGGATATGATTATACTACCTTTTCTCATCCGAGAAATGTATTTTTTTACTTTTTTTTTACAAAAATTAAAAAAAAAAAATTTTTGCTTTATTATTATTTTTGCGACAAAAAAATAAGAAATGGTGAAAAAAGAAAAAGTATTTTTTTTTTCATTTTTGACAACAAAAATATAAAAAAATACATTTCCAAAATAAGGAAAGGTAGTATAATCGTATCAAAGTAATAGTGTCTGCTCTTTTTACATCCTGTATATTTTCAATAAATTTACAAAGGTATTCAATTTTCTGTGATGCACGATGGACCGACGCGCGACGATTTGAAAAATGGCTAAGATGAAGAAGGACTGCCCAAGATCGGGATGGTTAGCGCTCATTGGCCTACGTTCAGCAGTGGACGGTAATAGACTGAAGATGATGATGGAACTATTTTTGAAATAGTTATGGAATGTTTTACATACAGTATACTTATGTGTTTTTATTTCAGTAAGATACATATGAAAGATTTGCATATTTGTATGTTCGTTACGAATAAACTCAAAACTACTGGACGGATTTCCATAATAAAAATTAGAATGCTACGCTAGCCCTGAGTAACATAATATGGTTTATTTTACAATAAAAAAGAATAGTGTAAAATATATTATTATAATATTATATTGCTGTTAGTTAATTGTTTTACCATTGATTAGACACGTATATGATAGCTAGATATTAACATTTTAACTAAAGTAACATAAACACTGAAGAAACACACTGACGGCCGGCTTCTGAAACGCTATTCAAATTTCAAATGTATGATCAACTATCATTTTAAACATTTAAAATTCATAGACATCGATTAGTTGAGATACTTGAATTAATTATGTCACTTAAACAATCAGCGTTCAATATGGGTTGTTGAATGCCATGTTAGTTGATTATACATTTGAATAGAGCTCAAAAAACCGGCCCTTAGTATTTAAGAAATTTTATCGAACATTTTCAAAAAGAATATTATGTTTTACATTCACCAGTCCCCTGTCCAAACTAATTTCGGTACATTTGGTGATGTGTAATGAGCTAGCACTTTGTTCCCTCGGCTCGGCGCTCGGGGCCCGCTAAAAGCTTTCCCCTGTACTCCTTGTGGCACGCGATGTACCTACTCGTGGATTTACGACCAAGGGCCAACACGTTATACTAGGACAAATAGATGCACACCATCATCAGTACCTAACCTACTTATTATACGCTGATTTAATGTGGTGATGACCAACTGTTACTTACTATACTACTATTCAATGTGGTGATGATCTACTAATTATACTCTGATTTAATGTGGTAATGACCTACTAATTATACTCATATTCAATGTGATTATGACATGCTAATTATACTACTATTCAATGTGGTGATGACCTACTAATTAAACTCCTATTTAATCTGGTGATAACCTACTAATAATACGCCGATTCAATGTGGTGAAGATCTACTAATTATACTCCTATTCAATTAGGTAATGACCTACTAATTATACTCCTATTTAATGTGGTGATGATCTACTAATTATACTCCGATTCAATTTGGTGATGACCTACTAATTATACTCATATTCAATGTGGTTATGACATGCTAATTATACTACTATTCAATGTGGTGATGACCTAATAATTATACTACTATTCAATGTGGTGATGACCTACTAATTAAACTCCTATTTAATGTGGTGATGACCTACTAATAATACGCCGATTCAATGTGGTGAAGATCTACTAATTATACTCCTATTCAATTTGGTGATGACCTACTAATTATACTCCTATTTAATGTGGTGATGATCTACTAAATAAACTCCGATTCAATTTGGTGATGACCTACTAATTATACTCTGATTTAATTTGGTGATGACCTAATAATTATACGCGCGCCGATTCAATGATCTAAGGCCCGTACATTAATAAACAAATCTCAAAGTCGGTCTCAAGTATTGCAATCGCAACCTCTACTTGAGAACCTATTTGACACTTAATATATAATATTACATACATACTTATTTTGATTTTCTTTTATTTTTCAAACGTAAAAAGTAACATTTCACAGTAAGATATGCCGATTTAGTCACTCCGAGCGATATAGGCGCTGTCATGCTTTTCAAACAGTTGACAATCGAGTACTTCACTTTACGGAACTGTCAAATGCTTCTGCCTGAGCTACTGCAGCTTCATGTAATCGTCATAATATCGTACTGTCGGGAACGTATAAATGCATCCAAAATTTCGATTTAATCGGACTAGGGACAGTGGGTCAAGTTAAACGTGATAACGTGATAGCTTTCACCACACACACGGGAAGAGTCCAATACTTAAATAGGGTCGGTGCACAGAGGACGCTGTCAATCATTACCCTCCGTTTCGCCGGTCGGATAAAAAGACACAAGGTGGTTCTGAGATCTTAAGCAACGTTTTTCTGGCATAGCGTGTAAGTCGGGCTTGGATTTGCGGATTAGCACGCGCGGCACAGTTACGACATGCCGACATGTGCCGAGAATTAAAACAGAAACCGTCTTGGCTCGTCTAATTACGCGCTGACTTGGGGATAAATTATGAAAGATGTTTATGTTTAAATTATGCCAAACATTAAATTAAAAAAAAACTGTTCAGCAGTAACCATATTAAGAATAAATTTATGATGCCAATCATTGCTAAGTCCCTGCAATAATTATATTATTAAAAAAATAACTTAACTTTTTACGTTAGAAAGAGTTGAGAGCTCTTTGTTTATATTAAACGTCTCCGTGGTTCGGTTTACAGTCTCGCTCTTGACTGTAGGTTTGTTTGTTTAAAGTCTGATTTGGACTATACTGATTGACTGACTAGAACTATGATCCATGCGTCAGATGGGAAAGAAAGTAAGATCCTGCGCCTGATCTCGCAATAATTGTACCGGTAATCCATCTCACTGTGTTACTTACGTTCTATAAAATAAATGTAATAATCTTCTAAATCGCCGTTTGAGCTATTTTAATTATTAAATAATACGAAAGATGTTATCCAGCTGTTGATGAAATATTCAAATATCTAAAAGTATGATTTTATTAAAACGCATTTCTTATCACAACGGACCACATAATTATTCTATTGAAAGCGGTACGCTGCTGAACAGAAATTTAATAAAGCCCGGTCGGGGAGGTACCGTCAGATACAAAGGTATATTTAATAATTTACATCGCGGCGAAGAGAATAATCATTTCTAATATTCTTTTGTTGATTTATTTTGGGCCAAACAAAAATCGTCCATCCGTCGTGGCAACATGAAGCCGGAGGGGATCGAATCCCGCTTAATAAACAATGAAGTATGTGTTCCTGGGTCATTTATTATTTTATTATTATTATTAAGCCTTTTGTTCCGAAATTTTCATATTTATATTTATAATATTATTATAATATGAAGTCTCTTAGTTCGGTGTGCCTGTCGGCAAAGGCCTCCTTCAGTTCTTTCCAGTAATTTCTGTCCCTCGCTACTCTTGTCCAGAAGGTGCCAGCATTGAGTTTTATCTCATCTTCCCATCTCACGGTTGGCCGACCTCTTGTTCTTTTGCCAACCCTTGGGTACCACATAGTCACTCTCTGACTCCATTTTTCTTCCTTGCATCGTACAGTGTGTCCCGCGCATCTCCATTTATTCATATCTATGCGCCTGAGTACATATGTCTACAACCTTGGTTTTAGTTCTAATTTTCGAGCTTAGGTCATTGGTCGGGTCATTGATGTGTATTAAATTTGTGTATAATATATTAACAATCTTATATATATGTTAAGTAAATCTCTGTTGTTGTATCAGGCACCCTTAACATAGGCCACCTTTACACCTGTAAGTTACTTATGTAATATTTTCATAAGTCTCTTACGTTTGTATTTACATTTGCAATAAATGCTTACGTAAATAATGCTTACGAAAGTTGTGTTAGTTTAAACTTGCATAAGTTATTACATCCCCATTTACATTAGCTTCCCAAATCAGTAATTAAAATGCTTTCTCACAGTCGCCATGTTCAAGCAGCTGCTGCATACATAGTTTTATTTATTTATTTATTTAAACATCATGCACATTTTGTACATAGGCGGACTTAATGCCTCAAGGCATTTTCTACCAGTCAACCTTTAGGTGATTTTTTAGGCCCTAAGAGACAAATAATAAGTAGATGCTATACAGTAATCGAAAACAAAAGAAAAGAAAATGCTGGATAAAACCATGGCTAGAAAGAAGAATGACTCTTTAGTCTTTCGATTTTGAAACGCACAAAGGTGCGTTTCAAAATCTTTTGAAGGAGTTTAGACTTGAAGACCGAGACTTAATTTTTCAATTTTATAAGAATGAGTTCTACGACTTTTGAATGTCTTTTGAAAAAAGTTGCACCAATCATAAAATATTTTTTTGCAGTCCCATCTTATGGGGCGTGCCTCAAAGGCAGTAATCAAGGTTTCTACCTCGTCCGGTGACCAGCTTTTAATTTGTTTTTGTTTTGGACCGGTCATTGTTGACACGCGTAATTTCTCAACTTATCAATTTAGTTTGATAAGCTGTGAGTCGCTTCCGTAAACAAACTCGAAGCTGTTTAGACCTGTAATTTTCCAATTTACGTAAGCTGTGACAAATTACAATAAGTCACTTACAATACGTGTTTAGGTAGGTACACTTGAAAATTTAGCATAAGTCGCTTATGGAAGTGACTTGCGTAAGTAAAACTTACAGGTGTAAAGGCGGCCATAAGAAAACATTACCTTTACCCCGTTTTATTTTTAAACGCTATAAGACATTTTTCTGGAAATTTCTACTTCAAATGTTAATTCGATTAAGTTCTGTCTTCCATAATGGTTGCTATAAAATAAACTACATACGGAATATTCTGAAGTACACAGATGGTAGTTTTAAACTAGCGATAAGTAACTATTGTCTGCGCCGAAGTTTAAGATGCCGTCGGCGATGAATGACGTGCAATATTTCAAGTTGGTACGATTAATTTTCGCTGAGAGTTGACAGGGAACTGATGTGGAGCTTAATGAACGCTCGTATGGCGGGGTATTAGATTTTGTGGGTCTCCTAGACTATGATTAGTGGTGAGATTAATCCAGGGTACTGGAAACATAATACTGATACATTTCACTTAGTCATTTGGTCGCTTAAAAGGAATTTCACAAAAAACGTTGTACGAAATATACAGAATGTATATATAACACATACAGAATGTGTACAAATATTTTTTTTTGGGTATTTTAAAACTGCCTAATTAGAAAAGGGTCCCTAGATCCTAGACTAGACCCTAGTCCCTAGACTAGGTATAGGGGATATCAGAAAAGTGAAAATGTTCATATTATTATCTATTTTCTAGTGAGGTGAAAAATATTTGCTGCAAAAGGAATACTTTTCTCATATCCATCCGTTTGAATTGACAACTGGTATGAAGGTACTCGTAACTTTATGTACAACATCATAATACTCGTATCTGATCTCCTTCATATTCTAGCATAATGCAAAAGAGCCCGTGCAGCAGCAGCACAGTTCCGATTCAATGAGATTCACTGGCAACGCCACACGCTCGGAGTTACGCTAAGTCCGGAGCTATACATGGTGTAAAAAAAACAGTCACTGTAACTTTGAGATACGATTATACTACCTTTCCACATTTTGGAAAGATTTTTTTTAACAATTTTTTTTTACATTTTACTATTTCTTATGTTTTGTCGCAAGAATGACAAAAAAGCAAAAAAAAAAAAATTTTTCTTTGTAAAAAAATTAATAAAAAAATACATTTCTAGAATGAGAACAAGTAGTATAATCATATCCCTAAGTTATGGTGACTGTTATTTTTACACCCGATAAACACAACATCTGGGATCCCTTATTCCAGACGCCATCGCTATTATCATTTCGAAGTACGAAAACAAAAATGTATGGGATTTGACATAAGGTTCGATAAATGGCAAGCGAATTCGTGTGTCACTTAGAGGCTTATGCTAAATCCCATACATTTTGTGTTCGAACTTCGTAACTGATATTAGGGATGGCGTCTTGAATCAGGGTCCTGAAAATTTGTACAGTGAGCTTCGGCCTGACCGAGCATACCACCTCGCTTGGAGATCTCCCTTTGGGGCTTCCACTGTTCCCACATTACAAACGAGAAATTTTGTAAGTATTGATAGATGGAAGTTTGTTGTTCTTTCACACAAAAACTATTAAATTTTTACATACTAAATTTTTATAAAATTTATATTACTATATTTTTAGATGCTGTATTAACACATGGACTTACTGCAGACTTTTAACTGCGAAAAATGTACAGTTTCCGCAGGATTTTGTGCGTCTAAAGTAGCGAGAAACATCTAGTTCTATATAAGTACTAGCTGTGCCCGCGACTTCATTCGCGTGGTTGTCGGAAACACCATCACAATTATCTTTTGATTGCTCACGTTGGTTTTTATTATTATGATTATTAAAAAGGAATTATTATTTCATTACATATTTTTGGAGTAACTTAAACCGTTTATGCGCACGCAACGAAAGTCCTCAAATGTGAATAATTTTCCTCGTTTTTACAACATTTCTCACTGACGCTTCGCTCCTATTGGTCGCAGCGTAATGTTATATAGCCTAAAGCCTTCCTCTAAAAATGGACTATTTAACAAAAAAAGAATTCAAATCGGACCAGTACTTCCTGAAATTAGCGCGTTTAAACAAACAAACTCTTCCGCTTTATAATATTAGTACAGATTACCGACTCCTACCCAAAAAGTTGAGCTAAGCTGTAAGCTGTATATTTACCGCGTTAATTACAAGTTGGTATCCGCTCGCACATGTGTATTTGTGTAATGGCGGACGATACATCTAATGCGGCAATTAATACAACCACCGATTTATCCCAACCGCACGTTCTCCACTAATTAGACAAAGCATCGGGTTTAGTAATAAGTAACAACTAATGAAGGATTGTGTATACTTAGGCTGTTGTATATATTAAATCATTTTGTAAATAAATATACTGAGCTATCATCTGAACTAATTGAGTATAATTTTAAATGCCATGATAGAGATGAAAAATATAATGAGATTTCGGAGAATCGGAGAGAAAGGCTATTCTTATGTCCTACAGCCCCAACTCCGCAACGCTATATTAACCCGGCGTCAATGACGCTGGGTCAAATTGACCCGAGGCGATTTCAAACTGATATATTTTATTTTTGCGTCGGTCATATGATTCAAACGTTTGTGTAGCTGGAGATACAACCCTCCTCTATCCAATTCATTGGAAAGATCAGTGTGACAACTACCTAATCAAAGTATACTTTTTAATAATCAATAATTAAAATTAAGTTAACTTGCTAAATTTCTTTAAAAATTGTCGATATAATTCAGGTTAATATGACCCGACGTCATAGTCCCAGTAAATATTTTCACGACATTTGCGCCGGGCTAAAGTTAGGAGCATTTTATTCACTGTCTGACATTGACACTGCTAGACGGAATAATAAGACTTGAGTGCCACTTAATTAACTATCGTGTTTTTCGTTATTCATCTAATAGACAATTAAAAATCTACGATTTATACGTACACAAAAGAAAATACGTTAGCTGAGATTAGTACCTACATATTTATGCTCCTATGTACCACGTTCCTAAATATTATGTTCATATGTACGATGTTCCTAAATATTATGTTCCTATGTATGTAACACGTCACACTAGTGTACACAATACAAACCCTAGTCCTTTGTATCAGAGGCGAAGGTTGTATTTGCGCATAATCAATTTGTCCCTCCAGGAGCCGGACTGAATTTTGATTTTCCTGTATGTTTGTAGTTCACTGGAGATATTCCTTTGCTTCGCTACGTTAGGAATTTGATTTAACTTTCATATTACAAATTCTTGGACTACCTTGGTACTAAAATTAATTGACTGTTGTACTTTATGTTCTAATCTATACCATTACGATATTTTTAACTAAGCCAATTCCATTAATAATTTCAATTATCATAATGTTTTCAATTTTAGTGTTCCTAAGACATAATATCATACTTACATTAGTATTAATTGAATGGAATTTATAATATCATAAAGTTGAAAGTTTGAGTGTGTGGTTGTTTTTTACTTCTTCATGCGCAAATGGTTTGACCAATTTTGATAAATTTTTCCATGCAGGATAATTTAGGGCTTAGCGTATTTCTATTTCTCCCAAACAAGTGTGCTTATTAAATACACTTCACGAAGAATATATAAAAAATAAAAATCACTTCACGAAAAATACTAGTTTATATAGTTGACCTAGAGTTCATTAATATAATCGATATAAAATTATAATATTTCCACTTTACGCTTAACTTGACTGCACTTCATTTATAAAGCAGCAACCCTCGAACCCTGGTTCATTAATGTAAGCAGCGTAAGCTGAAACACAATATGTGCATTTAATCACCTGGCAATGCCTTTAATATATTGACACCATCTGCGCAGTGTGCAATAATAAATACTAATTTAAGACCAAATAACCACAATTTTTGGAAAAAAATCAGTATGTTTACCTCGGTTTCTGAAAGGCTGATCAAATCGTCAATCGGCTAACATTTGAGCCATTTTTAAGAGGAAACACCACGGTGTAGAGAAATCCAACAAAAGGTATTGGCAATTTTTATGGCTGTCCCGCAACTGTCCGATCAAACCGATAGAGACAACTGCAGCTTGAACTGAAATTACCTATTAAAAGCATAAGAAATCGACTATTGGCAGACCCCAGTTCCCTATACTAATAGTATACTCAGGAAAAAAATGTTACTCTAGTGGGATTATCCAGTGAGGAAACAGGTGCTGCGTATACCCCTGTTCTTGTGTGGAAAAACGGCTGTTGTGTTTCCTCTTAACGCTCATTGGTGAACATTACTCGCAACAACGCTCGCTTGCTACATTCACCAATGGGGGCTTAGAATGGCTTGTTAGCACAAATGTTAGCTAATCGACTACTTCATCAGCAGTTTAGAAACTGGGGGTTAGTCATATTATATTAAGTACTAGTAGTAATCTCTGCCTACCTAATGATAGAAGAAGAGAAACGGTCGATTTAATTTTTTTATGTTTTCTAAAACGTAAAGTAGATAACCCCACTGAAATTTAACGGTAAAATCCGTAATATTTTGCGTCCTATCTGTAAGGCTTTCGTTGACTCATCGTAATATTTTTTAAGAATTAATATTGAGATAAGTCAGACAAAATATTGCGACGTCGTGCAATGGACCACCTTATCAGATAGAACGGTTTTTCCATTCAGCAACTGTGACAAAAGATGACAATTGTAATAAAATAGGGTTGTCAGATAAGACTTCTAAATATTTTTAGGGTAAATTAAATGAGAGTTTATAAATTATGTTTCATTTAAAGAGTCTCCCATATACCAGACTGTTTGTACCGATAATCAGTTTTTTCTTCCACGTTATTTCTGACCGACTCTATGTATGACTATCTAAATTCTAAAATGTCGGTCACCGATTATCGTTTGTGGGCGCGTTTGCAAATCCAGTGTCTTAAAGGAACAATCTGAATTGTTGATATTGACGGTTACCTATTACCTAATCATCCGCTCTATTAACGCTCTAAAAGTTTGTTTTTTGAAGGTCAATTTTGAAAATAAATTACATTTACCAGTTACTACTGGTTCGGAGATTACATAGAGAGGTGAGATTACATATTTTCTAACGGCCGGTTAATAACCTATCTATCTATAACTCTAAGATAAAGATATTGAAACCGGCTTAGACCTAAAGACAAAGTTATGCCAAATTGTACTAAGCTAAACATTACAATATTAGCTAAGAGTTAAGACTGTCCAAACCAAGTTTAGTCACGCAGTGGTCTTGTGGTCTTAAAGTGCAGCCATGTTCCTAACGTTTGATATTCCATGCATGACCGAGCAGTTTGAAGACGGGACGCACACTGTAATATTCATATTTCATTCAACAGCAGCAACAACCTGCAGACTGCACCAGCAAAAAGAAAAAAAAGGTTTGGTTAAAATCACATTTAGGCAGAAAAATATTGAAAGTAGAAAAAAATAACTAGTTATAAAACGACATTCCGCGGCTGAGTTCACGCTGAATTTATTGATTTGTAACCTATATTTATTGCTTGAAACCAGCTGTTTTAAAATCATCAGCTAAGCATTGAATCCCAACGGCAAATCAAACTTGTATAAGACGAATGATGCATCTTTATAATATTATTTAACTATAAAAGTATAATATTTGTTTTTAAAAGTTTTTGAATTGTGTCAAATACTCATGTTCATCTATACGTCAGTATATTAATTACACAACGATTAATTGGTCGTTTGATTGATAGCTGCAACAGTATAAAGACAACAGAAGTAATTTTCTTTTAATATCAGCTGAAGGCGTGGGACAGGTAAAATTATTTGTACGGGTTACTACGCCTGTACGTAATAAGTAGACTTATATTATTTTACAAAGTCCATCGCAAATATAAAGCGAACTAGATCCACAAAAAACTATAAGCCCAGTATACGTCAACCCGTATTAAATCTCGTTATATTTGAATGTTTTTTTAACTGACTGTACTCGAATGTAGTGAAATCGCTTTACATGCGAACTTAATTGAGTCACAGTACACTATCGGCGAAAACCGGACAATTTGGAATCGTGAGTTCCATGCACAATGATGACCTAACGAATTCGCTCAAAATATTTCCACACGGTCGCCATTATTTCGTTCATGCCAATTTGTTTTACATTGTAAAACGGTCACTTTAACTGATGTTGCGTGATAACTGGGCTTATTGTTACAAACTGGAAAAGTAATGTAATGTTTGTCCTTTGAAATGACTTTTCTAACGTAACGAGAAGACATTATAATATAGTTTATAATATGTGTATGTATATAAGTACAGAGCTAAGGAAGTTATACACTGTAGGAATAATAATGAATAATTGTAATAAAATTTACATTTATTTGCACCTTTGATATTGCTGTTTCATTAGTTTTGAGTTTCTCCATGTTAACTAATTTAAAGACATAAGACAACTGATGGTTTAGATTTTTAATTCAGTATTCTCCAAGCGAAGTAACCACTCTTATGAACACTGCAGTACCTGGTTTTAACTGTCGCATGGTTACTCAGCTTGCTCATACGGCATTCTCACAACATAGTCGCCTTAATCCAGAGGAATGACTGGTGAATACGTCTGGGGCCCAACCACGTGCGGGTTTTCTCACGATGTTTTCCTTCACAGTTAGATCACCCGTATAATATACGAGAGATGTGAAAAAGTCTCATTGACTTGGGAATCAAACCTGCACCCTTTCGAATGCTAATCAACGGTATATCTACTCACTATGCCACGGACGCTCAACGGACTATAGGTAGAGGTTGCGCACAATCTATAAAGCATCTACACAGGGTTCAATAGATAAAACATCTAGCAAATAGTAAAATACATTAAAAATAAAGTACAAAAGCTGTAAAACCGAGCTGTTAACCTGTACTGGGTTAGTGTGAATTAAAACGTGACCCAAATACTAGCGCGGGTCAAGAGCTCTCACTGAGGCAGACCCGGGGCAAACACCGGGGCCACATGACGTGAAATGGTTATATATATAAAGTGATTTGGCTAATGGGATTAAATTCATGTGTGATATTGCAACAAGCAACTCTTGAATCTAATTTGATAGATAATAATATTGGGATTGTTTGTTTTTTTTTATACGTCTGCCTATGGCTTTTTTATTAACTTTTTTACTGTACCAAAGGTAGCTGGCATTGGATTGAAATTTAACTGCTCTCTTTTTTCCACCAACTTGGCGCTAGCGTCGTGTATAAATTATTATATTATAATGGTACTTTTATATGGTTGCCAAGCCTTGGCAAACGGCAAACAGCCCCAACCCTCTACAAATCTGGTTTGGCGTTTACACGCTTGTAAAGCACGTCTGCTACATAGATCCATGCATGGCGGACATCGTAATGCTCCAGAAACGAAAGACTCTCCCCATTCCCCCATTTTGTTATGCGCTAAAAAACCGACACTCTACTGGATCGGAAGAAATCGCCCACAAGCTGACGCAAGGCAAGTCAAACGCCCTCTTTACATGCTTGTGATTGTCGAGGCTTGGCAAGCATGTAAACGCACCATTAGAGAGCTGCCAAATTCCAATCTAAAATCTGATTCATTCAATTCGATTCAAGGGTAAAGTGCGAACACCAGGGTAAACAGAAATGACTGGACGAGAAATTGTTACATATGATTTGTTTGAAAAAACAATAGCCTATATGCACGGAGATTGAGTGGTATACTAGAGTAGTAGCATAATAGTGAAAGAATTTTGCAAATAGATACAGTAGTTTCATAGTCTATTTCATGCAAACAAACAAATCTTTAATTTATAGAATATTTTGTATTAGATAAAAAGTAAAAATTTAAAATTTTTTGAACCCTAAAGTAAACTCATCGATCCATGGGAATTAAACCGTATAACCGGATTAAAGCTTTTCCAACATGTAAGGAAAAGCTTTGTTCACTTTTGGGACTTAAAAACTGTTGCATCCAGTCACAGCCCAAGCAGAAATTATTCGTAACGTAATCGAATGTCAATTGTATGGGCACTGTCATTATGATATTGTAGCATCACGTTAATCTAAAAACAATAAATAAAAATAAAAATAAATTAATATTAGTGTGTAGACTTATTAATTAAAGTGGACTACTATAAGTGGATGTGTTATTATTGTTACTATCCCGATCACAGACTTATTAATTATAGTGGACAACAATAATAAGTGGTGACCCTACGTGATGCTACAATATCATTTTCTTTTGATAACGATACGAAGAAAACCTGCAGGTCGCAGGGACGGCGTGGGTAGTTATTTCAAAAAATAACAATAAAAAACATCACAAATAGGACACAACTCTTCAAAGTAACTAATGCGTTTCTAAGCGCCCTCTGGAGTTTTTATCAAAATTCAACGAGCGAGCAAGGTTTTACTGTCAGATGTTTGTAACGGATCGTCCACAGGGGAATTACTAGAGTAGAAACTTTATAAAAAGATTCGTGACTGCTCCTAACAATTAAATAGGAGCTTCGGCACGGCTGGGATGACCACAAAACAGGCGTTAAAAAGCTCTTGCGTTGTGAGTTGGGAATTTTGAAGAGGGAGTGGGAGTTCAAAGGACTGAATCATCATCATTTCAGCTATGACATCCACTACTGGACATAAGGCTCTACCCAAAGTATTCATGCGGGGTTTAGAATATATATACTAGCCACGCTTGGCCGATAACCAAGCGCAGTTTCCGGATTTTATTTTTCTTTTTTCTCGTTTCATTACTGCAGAAACGCAGCTGCCCATTTCCGGATATAACAAGTGTAAAAAGAACAGTCACTATAAATTTGGGATACGATTATACTACCTTTCCTCATTTTGGAAATGTATTTTTTAATATTTATTTTTTTGTCAAAAACTAGTTTTTACCTTTAGTTTTTTACCTTTTTACCATTTCTTATTTTTTTGTCGCAAGAATAACGAAAAAGCAAAAAAAAAATATTTATTTTTGTAAAAACAATACATTTCTAGATTGAGAAAAGATAGTATAATCATATCCCAAAGTTATAGTGACTGTACTTTTTACACCCCTTTATTTTAGCTAAGCTAATATACTATTTCTTACTTAATAAAAAAACATACTTCACAATATTCCGTTTCGTATCTCGTAATGTAACCTCTCTAATTTATATAGGACTAGCTGTTCCCGCGACTTCGTTCGCGTGGTTCTTTAGCGACCATTTTTAAGCAGCGCCCACAACGAAAGTCTCCCCGTTTTTGCAACATTTCTCACTGATGCTTCGCTCCTATTGGTCGCAGCGTATTGTTATATAGCCTAAAGCCTTCCTCTATAAATGGCCTATCAAAAAAAAAAGAATTTTTCAAATTGGACCAGTAGTTCCTGAGATTAGCGCGTTTAAACAAACAAACAAACAAACTCTTCCGCTTTATTATATTTGTATAGATTCAATTTTTTTTACACATTAACATAATTAAATAAAGAAAAAGTACATATGAGAAATCGGGAGGTTCAGTCAGTACAGAACGAGGTTTTCCTCCGAACAAATTTTTGCGCAATTTGGGAGGAAATTGTGAGCTGATTGCGAGGCGCTGATCATGAATTATTTATGCGATCAACTTCAGGCGTGTGAACGACTAAATTAAAACTCTAAAACTTTTTGGTTTTGTCTTCATGAGCTAAAATCTTATACACGACACACAGTCTTTCGTCATTACTGGGGGTCACAATCTTACAAGTAAAGTGTATAATAAATTAAGCTAAATGTATTATGAAATACTCGTAAGCAAAGGGGTATGGTATCAAAGTGATGCGTCCATACATATATTATTTTATATTATATCATCACTAGTAGGGTACAGAACCGGGAAATCCCGGAACCAAAAATCCCGGGATTTCCCATGACAGTAGTCAAAGAACCGGTTCTCAATGCAAAAGAACCTGGATTTTCGGTATTTTTTACCTTGACAAAAAATAAACACAATGGCTTAAAAAATACTTTTTATGTTTAAATTACACATTGTGGCATGTCACGTTAAATTATAATATATTTATTATTATACAATGATAATTAAATAAAATATCGTTATTAAATTCACTTCCATTAAAATTTTACATAGGTATAAACATTTTTAACATTTAACGTCTCTAATGTTATATCGTCGACGTCGACGTTCAATGACGCTCCAAACTTCGAGTGACGCTGACTCATATAGGCAGCTCAATAGACAGATCACGAAGTCCTTGCGACACGATATCCGTTCTTTTAATACCCAGTGTATTAAAGAGACGATAGAGCGGAACCAAGGCTCCAAAGTGTTTGCAAGAGACGTATCTATTGGGCAAAGCCAGTTGACAAAGCTGAAGACCGAAGATGGACGCGTAACGTCAAATAAGTCCGAGGTACTACGGGAGATAGAGAGGTTCTATGGACAGCTGTATACCTCGGTCTCAGCTGAACCTGCTAGTTTAGCTGCAGACCCAAGAGCCAGGCTAACACGACACTATACCGAAGACATCCCGGACATCAGCCTGTACGAGATTAGGGTAGCTCTCAAACAGCTTAAGAACAACAAGGCTCCGGGCGAGGATGGAATCACTACAGAGCTTCTGAAAGCGGGCGGCACGCCGGTACTAAAAGTCCTTCAGAAACTCTTCAATTCCTCCTTACTCGATGGGAAAACGCCAGAGGCATGGAACAGGGGTGTTGTGATCCTGTTCTTCAAAAAAGGCGACAAAACCTTACTGAAGAACTATAGGCCCATAACACTGCTGAGCCATGTCTACAAGCTGTTTTCGAGAGTTATTACGATGCGTCTCGAACGCAGGCTGGATGACTTTCAGCCTACCGAACAAGCCGGTTTCCGAAAAGGCTATAGTACCATAGACCACATACTTACGCTGCGGCAGATTATACAAAAGACCGAAGAGTATAATCGGCCATTATGCTTGGCGTTTGTGGACTATGAGAAAGCCTTTGATTCCGTCGAAATATGGGCGGTCCTTAGATCTCTCCAGCGTTGCCGTATTGACTATCGGTATATCGAAGTGTTGAAGTGTTTATATAATAACGCCACCATGTCAGTCCGAGTACAGGAGCACTGCACGAAGGATATCCCTTTAAAGAGAGGAGTAAGACAGGGGGATATCATATCCCCGAAACTGTTTACCGCTGCTCTGGAGGATTCCTTCAAGCTCCTGGAATGGCAAGGACTTGGCATCAACATCAATGGCGAATACATCACTCACCTTCGATTTGCCGACGACATAGTAGTCATGGCAGAATCGCTGGAAGATTTGGGGCGCATGCTCGGTGGCCTCAATAGAGTTTCTCAACAAGTGGGTCTTAAAATGAACATGGACTAAACAAAGATCATGCACAATGTCCATGTTGCACCCACCGCACTAACTGTTGGGAGCTCTACTCTTGAAGTTGTTGACGAATATATATACCTAGGGCAGGCTGTCCGATTAGGTAGGTCCAACTTTAAGAGAGAGGTCAGTAGACGGATCCAGCTCGGCTGGGCAGCGTTCGGTAAATTACGCAACGTCTTCTCGTCTAAAATACCTCAGTGCCTTAAGACAAAGGTATACAACCAATGTGTGTTACCAGTGATGACTTACGGTTCTGAGACGTGGTGCTTCACGAAGGATCTTTTCAAAAGGCTCAATGTCGCTCAGCGTGCTATGGAGAGGGCAATGCTCGGTATTTCTCTACGTGATCGAATCAGAAATGAGGAGATCCGTAGAAGAACTAAGGTTGCTGACATTGCCCGTAGGATCAGCCAGCTGAAGTGGCAATGGGCCGGCCACATAGCACGAAGATTGGACGGTCGATGGGGCAAAAAGATCCTAGAGTGGAGGCCACGTACTGGCAAGCGCAGTGTGGGACGGCCACCTACCAGATGGACCGACGACCTGGTGAAAACTGCCGGGTCACGTTGGATGCAGGTGGCAATGGACCGGTCGCACTGGAAATGTATTGGAGAGGCCTATGTCCAGCAGTGGACAGTAAAAGGCTGAAACGACGAATGTTATATCACTAGCTATGGCCCGCGGCTTCGCGCGTGTGGAATAGTATTCGTAGAAAAAAATATTTACCAAATATCACACAGCTGCAGTGTGGCTTAGATAGTGTTATAGAATCCCGGTTCTTATAACTATACCGGTTCCCGTATGTAATCACTAGTCTACTTAAATTTTTATATATCTAATATTATAGAAATATAGGTACATAACTAACAACAAAATGCTCTTACTGTCTTCAAGCCCCACATAACTTTTAACCTACACAAGTTCGTATAACTTGTCATGAGATAGCCATGTCAGAGAATTCGATTTCGGAACGTAGGTACTTTTTGAATTTCACAGACGCCATGTTCATGACAAAATGACGACACGATTTTTAAATTCAGTTCTCCGAACTAGTCTCTAGATCCAGTTACACTTCGCATATTGGCTTAACGTAGTTTGATACTGGAATTTTAGAAATCTTGTTTACAGTTAATATAATATTATAGATGTTAATAACGGGTGTAAAAAGAACTTTGGCATATATACTAGTTTTTGTCATTCTAGAAATTTATATTTTTTTTAATTTACAATAATTTAAAAAACAAAAGGTTTACTGCTTTTTCGTTATTCTTGCGGCAAAAAAATAAGAAATATTAAAAAGTTTAAAAAAAATCTAGTTTTTGACAAAAAAAATACGTTTCCAAAATGAGGAAAGTTAATATAATCGTATCTCAGGATATATTATACTATATTATAGTGACTATTCTTCCTCTGTATAATTTTATGGTTTTATGATGGTATGGTTAAAAAAAAAACTAAAAACGAACGAATAAATTAATGACTTTTTCCATATTGCATGCTGAATAAGTGACTTTTAAAATGAAGAGCATTACCTACAACCACCGTACTGAGTTTCGTTTATAAAGGTCACAATAAATAATCGGAATGGAGTTCATTCTTAAACATTATGATTTTAATGCAATGTAAATGTGATGCTTTTGTTTGATAGATTATAAAATTTTGTGTATGGACAAAAAGACGCCTAGAAAAAAAAAATAGAGATCTCTTTCTTTCTCTGTATTAGGTAGTATTATTTTCTACTCATTAGTATATCAATGCTATAGTTACTAATCTTCGTATAATACGAATAATTTAAGACACCGCCCAACTGCTTATAATTCACTGATAGTACATTATTGTTGATAGGATGACTGTAGACCTTCGCATTTTAAATACACTTTACATTGGTATATTTTCCAATTACTATAAGTAGTGCGGTGAACTCAGCAATACGGCTGGAAGCGAGCCAGGCCGTTCTGCATAAATTCCCTTATGAGAGAACGTAATATACATTCAGTTTACGGCTGTACAGTCACCAACATCCAGTGTATCACTTTTGAACCCTATAATCTACTCGTATAACCAACTCTTCAGCTATGATGTCGACAGCTGGACATAAGTCAAAATGGTAATACTTTCTATCGTGTTTTATTTTTGTCGAATAACGAGAAAGCAAAAAAATGTTTTTTTATTTTTGTAAATAAAAAAAATATAACTACCTACATTTTTTCTAGAATGAAAAAGTAATATAATCATATCCAAAAGTTATAGTTCCAAAGTATAGTTTCAAATCCCGTTAGTGAATGCTGATAACCTGACTGTCTAACAAGAGAAAATACGATCTTCAGTTTTAATTCGAGCAACCGCCTGTGCAAGAAATTTAGTTCTGTTCCTGTATTTATATCAGTGCCGGATTAGACAAGCGGGGGGCCCGTAGCAAATTCCTCTGACCTGCATATACGACAGATATTTTGTAGAGCTTATCAGGCCGTCTGAATTTCTACGCGTTTATACAAGTACCTTTTCGTAGAACTTATGCGTTTACGCTAAGAAATTATTTACGCCTAGGAAATAGTCGGGTACCTAGGGTCTGGCGTGGATTGTCTCAATGAAAAGTAGTAACGTTTCACGTTTTTGTATAATATATTAATAAGTTTCACGCTTTTCACGTTTGCACAAAAATACGCTCAGGCAAAGATGTGCGTGAAATATGCGGGGCCCCTTTCACGCGGCCCCGTAGCAATTGCTACTCTTGCTACGTGGTTAATCCAGCACTGATTTATATACCCTCCTCTATCGGTGCATATCTTTGGCCAAAAGCGATGCAGACGACTAATATATCTATATTATATAGTGTATATATAGTGGCGTAACCCGCCTTGGCGTGTCCCGTATAAAAATTTGTTTGGGGGCCCATAAGAATGCCCCCCAGAATTCATGGGGGCTAGTTGCATATACTCACCACGGTTGGCAGGCGGATTGGCGAGCGCAGTGGTAAAATTATAACAATATCCGTGGAAACGCTGCTTCTCGTTTTCGGATTTATATTCTCTTCTTTTTCAATTCTTCAGAGCTTCGCTCTCGACCCGAGTCGTGGGTTCGATTCCCGCGTTGGTACAACAAAAAAATATTGTTTTCAAGATTGGTTAGGACAGTGCAGGCTGATCACCTGGAGGCGGAACGCGGGAGGGAGGTGGTGGTGGCGGTGTCGCTGGACATCGCCAACGCCTTCAACAGCCTTCCCCACAGCGTAATACGCGAGGCACTGTCATTCTTTGAAGTGCCTCCGTATCTCGGGAGGCTGTTGGACGCGTACCTCTCCGATAGGAAGATCGTGTTCGAGGATCGGTCGGGGTCCTTAGTACGGTGGCAAGTCAAGTGCGGCGTTCCCCAGGGTTCGGTGCTGGGTCCGAACCTCTGCGACGTCGGCTACGACTGGGTCCTGCGGAGTGGCCTTCTCCCCGGGATGAGTGTCATCTGCTATGCGGATGACACTTACGTCACATCCCGGGGGCGAACGTACCAGGAGGCTGCGCGGCTGGCCGAGGTGGGAGTATCCCTCGTAGTCAGCCGCATAGAGCGATTGGGGCTTCGGGTTCGTCTCGAAAAGACCGAAGCCCTGCTCTTCCGCGGGCCTGGGAGAAAAGGACCCCCATCGGGTGCACGACTCCTTATCGGAGAGACAGAGGTCAGGGTGAGCCCAACACTCAAATGTTTGGGACTCATCCTGGACGGGAGGTGGACCTTCGGACCCCATTTCCAACAACTGGGGCCGAAGATCATAAGGGCGGCCTCTGCGCTGGGCTAGCTCCTACCAAATGTAGGGGGGCCCAGCGATGCCTGTCGGCGGCTTTACTCCGGAGTTTGTCGGAGTATAGCCCTGTACGGAGCCCCTATTTGGGCGGATTCCCTCACCGTCCGCAATAAGGCTCAGCTGCGTAAAGCGCAGCGGGTCACGGCGGTGAGGGTAATCAGGGGCTACCGTACAGTCTCCTGGCTGGCAGCCACTGCTCTGGCTGGAGAACCGCCGTGGGAGCTCGAGGCGTCGGTGCTCGCCGAAGTGCACCTCTTCCGCGTTGAGAAGAGGCTGCAAGGCGATGCGCCAACTTGGGAGGAGCTCTCGCGACTGCGGAGGCTGGGGCAACAGTGGTTGCTACGAAGGTGGGGTGAGGTCCTGGCGCAGTCCCCGTATGGTCAACATACGGTCACGGCACTGCGCCCAGTTCTTGCGGCGTGGATGCGTCGCAAGAGAAAGCCCCTTACCTTCCGCCTTACACAGGTACTCACCGGACACGGATGTTTCGGTGCGTACCTGTATAAGGTTGCCAGGAGAGAGCCTACGCCAGCCTGCCACGAATGTGGCGCTGCGGAGGACACGGCTCAGCACACCTTAGAGGTGTGCGATCGATGGGCCGTGCAGCGCCACGATCTTGTGGCAGTGATTGGGCGGGACCTTTCGCTTTCGAGTGTGGTTCGCTGCATGCTCGAGAGCGATGAGGCATGGCAGGCGGCGGTCTCCTTTTACGAATACGTCATTTCGCAGAAGGAGGCCTCGGAGCGGGACAGAGAGATTGACCCATCCTCTGTTCCGCTTCGCCGGCGCAGGACGGGGGTGCGGAGGCGTCGTTTTGCGGCCCTCCCATCTCACGTCTAGTACGGGGCTCCGGGATGGGTAACCTCCCCGGCTTTGTCAGTCTCGGCGCCGAGGAGAACGCTTCAGTTTGCCGGAGCGCTCTCTTAATTTGATGGAAGTCCGGTCCCTGTAGAGGTGAACCGGCCGGTCGAGGGAGGAGTAGCCTGTGTTTAGACAGATCCAGGCACTCCACCCAACATAACGGCTGATGGCAATCCGCAAGTGGTTTTAGTGGGTAAACCGGACGTAGCGAGCCGAGAGTCCCACATACCCCTCGGGGACCCTCCCAGGGGGATGCGTAACGCATTTCCCTTGCGAAATCAAAAAAAAAAAAAAAAAAAAAGGCTGATCACCTGATTGTCTAACAAGAAAGATGATTCATGCGTCGGATGGGCATGTAAAAAGTAAGTCCTGCGCCTGATTTCCCTCCAGTCCAGGTTATCCGTCCCCTGGACTACGAGAGTGAAGGAAGAGAGAGAGAGATGTGTATTGCGCACACACTTGGGCATTATAAAATAACTCCTACGTAGCTGGCCTGGTTTCAATGAAACCGGCCACCGTCCCCGAAATCGGCGTGGGAGGCATTATTATAATATTCCCTCTGCCTAGTCCGACATCCACGAGAAAGACGCTCGATGAAGGCTGGATGTAGAAACGAAGAATGAGGAGGCTATTCTTTCTCCGGCACCTCACGGATGTATCCAAGTAATAAGGTCGAATATTTGAAGTTCGGTTCTGTCAGCGACTGTACCTGGGAATAACTCACGAAATTTATATTGAAATACTTCTAAATTGTAAACGAAGGTAACATATTTTGGAATGTTGCAAAGACCCAGAAAGTTGGGACGTAGGTACGAGTAAATTGTACGAAAACTTTTGCGGGCAACATACTGTGTGGTAAAGATTGGCGTCGCACCTGCGTAGCCTCTGGCATTGCGGATATGGACATCAATCATTTTAGCGGTAGCTGGGCTCTCATTCTCATACCTCGAATATCGACTCTATTGCCTGTCAGTCCTGCTCGCACGCGCATAATTTGACTTGCGTACGAGTGGGATAGACTGTCGTTCGAAACCAAGTTCGAGCGACAAGAATCGATGGCCCTGGGCCCGGATTTAAGACGCCATCGCTATTATCAGTAACGAAGTTCGAAAACAAAATGAAGGTTTGACATAATATTAAGCTTTGCCAAATGACATACGAATTCGCTCGTCATTTAGCGAAGCTTATGTCAAATTCCATACATTTTGTTTTCTAACTTCGTAAGCGATAAATTGCGACGACATCTTGAATCAGGGCTCTGGTACTTGTATGTTTGTTAGAAGATAAAATCTGCATTAATATTTAATGTTCTTAAAACATTTAATCTAAAGGTAATTTTAAAGAACAGGGCGGCGATTCTCAGGCCTCGAACTTAGTTCCGAATATTAGTATATCCCGCTCGCACGCGCGGTAAATCTTATTTGCATGAGCGGGACAGACCGATAGTAAAAACTAAGTTCGAGGTCTGAGAATTAGGGCCCAGGACGGCGATTCTCAGGCCTCGAAGTAAGTTTTTACTATCGGTCTGTCCCGCTCATGCAAATGAGATTTACCGCGCGTGCGAGCGGGATATACTAATATTCAAAAGTTTTTCCACTGCCCGAGAATCGTGCTCCAGGCACTGAAGCTAACACAAACATTTAAATTTTAATAAAAACAGTAAAACCACGTTTTAACATTCTTCATGATACGCTGTTTAAATTATATTATAGTCGCTTTTAATATACCATTTGCTTTAGTGGCTTCATCTAGATTCGATTTTGTAATTTGATATACACAGAGTATAATTCAAATACCTACTTCTGTTTTATTGTCTATAAGCCTCAAGAGACTTTTATATAAAAATATTGACATCATTAAAAAGAGCTTACCTACACGGCAGCTAGACGTCTAACGTAAGCACTAGCTTATTGCCTAGTATCTTACTTGAGTCCTTAGTTTATATTTAAAATTTTATAGAATGCAATATTATGTTTTAGAGTTCAAACGGTAAAACCGTGCCCCTACTTCGCTGTTCTTAGACAGCTAGTCTATTCACAGATGATATTAGATATTATATTTATGTTGGCGCTATGATAATGAAAAACCGTGCGAGCTTTGTACGGAACGAATACTAATAATAATGCCTGTCACACTGATTTCGGTGACGTTGGGCGCTTTTAAAGAAACCAGCCCAGCTACGCAAGAGTTATAGGCAATTGAAAATAGATCACCTAATTATTAAAAGTTTTTCTTATATATATTTCTTAATGATAATTTACGTGAAAAATATACTATTGGTAGTACCACAAAGTAGATAAAAAACCATGGTATTACCAGATGGTAGTACCATAAAAACAAAATTATTTTTATGCTACTACCTAAAGGATAGAAAGGGCTGGTGAAGTAAAGAAAAGTCGTATGAACGTTGTATTATTTTATTTCGTCTGTGTCTTAGCCGCCCGTACAGCGAGCGGCTATTACTTTAGTACTCGTAGTAACGCTACATACCAAATGTCGAAATACTGATATCTGAGGGCTCCCCCGCAACGCAAAACCGACCACGACCCTGAGAGGACACTAGCCATAAACATTTAACATACAAACATACATAAATTATTTACAATCGCCAAACAAATTGATCTAAGTAGGCAAGTAATACTGGCAGCTTAAAATTTACCCTGAAAACTGCCTAGATATGTTTGAGAGCTCTACACACGTACATGTTAAGCATTTCATAAATTGTATCTATTTATATCGGATCATAGACATTTTGGGTAAGTAAATAGATTTAGTTTTTAAATTATAACAAGACCATAATTTAATAATATATTTGAACATAGTGAAAGTCACATAAAATATCCTAAAACGCATAATAAATAGTGACTCTACATTTCTAATCTATGTCATTAAGTTAACTATTTATAGGTAGAGTTAAATACTTTAATAATTATGATAGGCCTTTTCGATTTAGTATTACTTGCCTCGAATGTATAGGTATATTATGGGAGATAGATATTTAGAAGCGATGGAAATAACATTAGGGTACACTAGGAGATGAACACCAAAGGAAGGAGTATTTGGCACCATCTGTCTATTGCCTGGCATTGATACAACTCTAATTTATAATTTTATTCTGTTTATCCTAAACAATTTCTACTAACTAAAATCAATCATACAATAGAATAAATACACAAGGCTGGTATACAATTTTGAATATATATTGAGTTATAATTATATAATTTAAATTAACATCGACTTAAGACGATCATTATAGTAATACTATCGAGAAACGGAGCGTGGATATTTACTTCTATTGTATGTTTAACCTCACAACATATAACTATACAAGGGGGCCAGGTTGCCTCTCAGGGTTGTACTCGCAAGCCAACAGAAGCCGTGCGCCGTTACTACACTACAGGCTACTACTGTCGAGCGACACTTCAAGTCGTATTTACATCTATCTACCTGCTATGTACCATCGGACAAGTTTAGATCATAAGATTATAGTCCCAGAGGCTTAAATCGTTTGTGCATGATCAATGCGAGCTAAATTCGGTAAGAAATGATGTGATATATAATGTATCAAAAGAGTAGAGTTATTGTCTCTTTCATAATTGAATAGAATAACAAGTGTAAAGGGTGTAGGTCCCAAAAATCGCTACCCATTCATGTACGTCTAACTGGATGCTTTCTTTTCTGACAAAAAAATCGTGCCAGCCTTTCCGAAGCCTTCTAACATTTCAATCGCGTTACCTTAAGCTGTATTTGTGTAAAAATGTTTTTATCAATAATCGATATTATCAAAAACATTTTTCGCCCCACGATCACACACAAACGAATACAATACTCGATATAAAAATGCGCGAATACATCGAACGTTCCAAACAATGTGATTAAATTTATTAAGAGTAGGAATACTTTAAATCTTATTATCAAACGTCGAACTATCTTAAAACAGATGGAATGAGAAGGCCCCATAAAGTGAAATAGTAATTCTATGGAACCGAGATGACCTCAAGCTGATTTAGTATAAATCATGTCTTTGAGCGATTAAACACTTATCGTATAAAAGAGAAATGGGCCCGACTATACAGAGCAGAGTGACCCACACGAACAACTTTAAGCCTTATCTACCCTTATATACGTCGAAGCGCAAACGTAATTCGTGTGGAACCGGCTTATAAACATACAACATATCAAATATCAGACCTTTAAACCTAAACTCATATTGTCATCGACTTCCAGCCGGGGGCCTGATTCACAATGCGTAAGTCGACTCGTATTCGACTACTTTTCTGTCCGACAACCACGCTCAACGTTGACCATTATGAAACGCGGTAAATTTTCGAATATAAGTCGAACGGGGATAGTGAACAGCCCCCATAAAGAGACCGTTTGTAGGGACGTGAGCTCACTGACGAATTTAAATAAAGAATACCAATAAAAGGACAAGGCTGTTATTCAAGATGCCATCGCTATTATCACTTACGAAGTTCAAAAACAACAATATATGAGATTAAACATAAGGTTCGCTAAGTGACAAGCGAATTCGTAAGTCACTTAGCAAGCCTATGTCAAATCCCATACATTTTGTTTTCGAACTTCGTATAACGATGTCATCTTGAATCAGGGCCTTGAGCATTTAACGAGGCAATTTAAAGTAAAGGAAACTAAAGTCAATTGTATTGGCGCCGTAATACTTTTCACACAATAATCATTCGTTAACGTTACTTTACAGAGTTTTCAAAAGCTATTGTCAAATCCTAAACGCTTTTGGTTTCGACTTCATCCTCATAATTAGCGATGGCAACATTGAATAAATACAAAACGGAATTCGTTGAAACAGCAATTGTATCTAAATGTATAGAATAGCATAGAAATAAATTATTTAACATCGAATAATATAATTCTAATGTAAAAATTATATTTTATATTTTATCGCCATTTACAGCAGCGAGTTCACGTCCGAAAAACATTCGTGCATGAATTCTCTACGTTCTATGATGTCATTATTTCACTAATAAATCTACAAATACTATTTTGTATTTATATTTGTATCAGAAGAACGTTAATTAAATTTAAAATATTTATCAACAATAACGGCAAATGTTGCCAATCAATTAATAATTCGATAATAGGAATTCATGACCGAACATCTCTTTTATATAACAGACGAGGCTCAAACACAATTTCTTTACAAACGAGAAGGAGGTAAAACAGTAAAGTATCAAAACATTGTGTCCCGTTTCAGTCGTGTTCTTTGTGCAATGATAATATATTAAAACAGGGGCCACACCTTAACTCGAGTCAGCAAAACTGTCAACTTGACATTATAGCGTTGAACATTGCGCGTTTCTGCGATTATTTCAAAAATTACGCAATGGTTAATGCATAAATGTCAAAATATTTTTTTTATGACACAGAGCTCATGGCAAAGACCCGGCAGTAACAAAACTTCGTCTTGAAGTGTTGCTCAAAAGCTATTTGTAACCAAACAGCCTCCGACAGACATATAATTAAGAGTACGTCGATATCGTTTTGAAAGCGATGTAGATTTTAGTCGATTTGGAAAACAACAGTAAAAAGAATTCGATTTTGGCTGCTCTGTTATTGAATTTTGATAAATACAAAATACCCTCATTTTGGTAGAGCCATAGACCAATAAAATGGTACTCCCCAAGGTAAATTTCAAATTCAATAACAGACCTGTAAAGCAAGTAAATTATTCAAAAATTATAACTTAAATATAGTTTTTACATTAAAATATAATAGAAGAATAGAAATAGATTTTCGCTATAAATTAAATGCTCGGTACAAGTATTTCCTACGTTACAGACTAATGAATATCAGTCAGAAGAGAAACAGATTTGCACTGCCATTCAGTTTTGAGGAACATGAACATGACACAGTATAAAGTCAAACAAACAGTTCAAGATCGCAGTCAAAAGGATTATCTTCTGTTTACAATTACAATATTATGTTCTCTATATAAAATGGACCAATCATGGCAGTGAGGGTCAGTGCTGTCATTGGTCAATTTCTACCACCCTTATAATATGTCTAGCAGACGCTAGTTATATGAGCCGAGATTTTATTTGCGAATTTCAATGTGCTTTACAGAAAGTCCAGAAAGATTAAATATTGCAACGTGATACCTCCCCGTACCCTAAGCGCTGGAATCTCCTATGATATAATTTCCAACGTCGACTCGATGCAGTACAATGATTAATTTAATATAATATACTTTTCGACTTACAAATATACTCTACGAATAATATATCGATTTATTTTTAACGAGTAAGTGTTGAAATTCGTAAATAACACCTCCGATCTTGAGATTGCGACCTCTCAAAGACCAAACTACCCTTCCCCCATAGAATCAGCGACACGCGAACGTACTAAAACCTATTTTCCCGTACGGTAATATTATAGTAATTCATAATGAACAAGGAATAGAACAGTTAACTCTCAACAGTCTGCAAATGCTAATTTGAAATAGAACGTAATCGCTCGTTCTACGACGGACCCCCGCGAGCCTACACGTGTACGTACGAGCAACTCTGATATGGCCTCAGTCTCAAGACATTCCGCACGTCTGGTCTATGATACACTCTCCCTACTCGAGCGGTGGGCGCGGGCGCCGCCGCCGCAGCGTCGCCGCAGCCGCAGCCGCCGCCCGCGCGCGTGATATGTGGGACGATGTGCGCGCCGCCGCTGCCCGCCCGCCTTTATATACAATAATACAATATACTATGGGCGGGCGGGGCGGCGGCGGAGGGTAACCATTCTCACGGCAATATACATCGTAACTCGCTCTATACATAACAAACGTCCGAGCGCGCACCGCGCTCGATAAACAACATAATATACAGCGGAATCGTCATCGATTCTAAAAAAATTGACTAGAAAATCTCAATTCGCTACATGCACTACGCGTGCGTGGATGAGAATATGTCGGCGGCGCGCCAGGCCTCCGCCTCGGCCTCCGCGTCGTACTGCTGCAGGAAGGGGTTGGTGGAGCTGTATCGGGGGCTGAGCCCGCCGTTGTTGAGCGTGACCGCGAGCCCGGCCGACGTGCCGGGGATGCCGCGCGGCGAGTCGCGCGGCGTGGGGTCGCGCGGCGCGTCGCGGGGCGTGCGCGGCGAGTCGCGCGGGGAGGCGCGCGGCGAGGAGCGCGGGGAGGCGCGGGGCGAGGCGCGCTCGGGCTGGCGCAGGATGGAGGACACGGAGCCGCCGTGCTTGATGGTGTCCGCCGGGCTGTGGCTGCCGCTGCTGCTACTGGGCGAGGCGGGCGACGTCGCCTGCCGCGAACGCGCCGGCGCGGGCAGCGGGCCGCGCGGCGATTGCGGACGATATGGGCCGCCCCTGACTGATGAGAGAACCTGAGGAACAATAAACGTCATCCTGAACTCGGATACGGGGCACTTCATACGACGATCTAAAGGGCATTAAGCTGTATAGTGTACAGTGTCAATACGATGTAATGGTAATGATTGTTATGAAATTGTTAATACACTACTCACTAGTATAACATTAGTTTGTTGTAAAGGCAAATTAGCGTGATTAATGCATAATATTACGAGTATGTTTCATGTGTTATGCAAAGCATTAAGGTGTAAACAATAAAATGCGAATGAGACCTGTGACGTCATCCTAAATCCAATATGTCGTCCAACCGTTATTTTTGTTTCATTTTGAAGTCATGTCAGTATTGGTGGATAGTTCATGCGTTTGTCTGTATGTAATCTGCTCGTCTGGCGGCTTACATGTGCGGGCGGCGAGCGGTCGGCTCCGTGCCGAGCCGAGAGAGCTGGCGGCGGAGATGCTGCTGATGCTGCCGCTGGAGGCCGATATGGACTGACTGAGGGCGGAACTCGGCCTGAGAGACAGTCTACGGTTCAGTACCATGCACTACTAGGTATATTTATTGAAGGGTAAATTAATTGAGTTGAGACCATATAGCATGCTCTTTAAGTCATATAATAATTCAAAAACATGGATTTTATTTAGTATTTACTAGACGTTTACCGCAACTTATTTACAAAAAGATTTTCGATAAAAGTAACTTATGTCCTTCCGCGTGGCTTTATCTATACCAAATGTCATAGAAATCGGTGCAGTAGTTTCGAAGCATAATGCTAACAAAAACTCTTTACAATCTTAGTGTAGATTCACTAGTCAGCAAGAGTTCAATATTTTACTACACAATAATAAAATATTTTATTTCTAATTTATCATCAAGCTCATTTGCCTCTTGCTTTAGGTAAATAGAACTTTTATATAGGTAATGTACTAAGATGTTATTTTTGACTTTCAATGTTTATGTATAGGTTTACGATTCAAGAGTAATATATTAGGTATATCGAATAAAACCGACTACGCCAATCAAATATTTTATTTGTATGCCAATGTGAAACACATCAAAAAGCACGGTGATACGAATTATATTGCTCATATTAATATGAAGCACGTATTATATTTTGATAGGCATAATATTATTAAGCAAACAATTTTGAGTGATTTTAGTACTTTGCAAAAGCAGTTAATGTGCCAATGAATGATTAGGATTTTAATATTTTTCAGGTTGGAGGGTAGGACTAAAAGAAAGTATAATTTAGATAGAAGGTTTATGTGTCTGTTCGAGTCCATTTTGGGTAAACTTTATATTTGTTTTTACACAGCCAGTACCTTACAATTTTATAAACATATCTAGTCCGGGTTCCCCCATACATTGTTTTCACTTGATTAGTATCAAACAAATTTTTCGTGAGTACCTTCATTTTGATGAGTCGCCCAATAATTTCTTGGACGGAACTCTTGTTTGTGGTAGCTAACAGAGATAGCAAGAATAAAGTTTGTAGATTTTTTGATAAATCTCAAGATACTGATCTAAATTATCCGAAAAAATATTTGTCCCACAAAATCTATGGTTTGATCAAAGAGTTCCCTCTTGCCAACTTGTATCGATAACGAGGTCATCTTAAATTATTAGTAACCAGCTGATTTTGTTTATATTAATGTAATTAATATAGTTAATATTAATGTAATTCAACATACATAATTGTCCTACAAATTGCGTGGTACGTTATCCCGGTCCTACGCTCGAAACTTGAGATTTTTTTTATCCTTGCTAACTCTGTTAGCACAATCGAGAGTTCCGTCCAAGAAATTATTGGACGTCTCATCAAAATAAAGCTACTCAATAAAAATGAGCTTGATACTAATCAAGTCAAAACAATGTAAGTATGTAGGGATCCCTGACTAATCTTATTTGGTGGTGTTACTTGATATGGTACTACTTTAGCTCTACCACTCAATTATTCTCACGTCTATCTTTATTTAGAGGATTTATTATAACTCAAATCCCTGGGCTCTAGTTCAAGATGCAATCGTTATTATCACTAACCAAGTTCGACAAACTGTATAGGCTTTGAGATTAACTTCGGTAATTGACACAAGAATTCGTATGTCACTTATTATGTCAAATCCCACACATTTTGTTCTCAAACTTCGTTAGTCATAATAAAGATTACATCTTGAATTACGGATTTGAGTGATAATAAATATTCACCTAAGAATAAATGAGGAAGATGGTACGAGTATGAGACTTCAAAGTGGACAGTGTCTATCTAATCGTCGTTTTCTTCGCGAGATATATCTTTAATCTATTCCATTGCTTATTTTTGGCTCGTATAAAAAAAAAAACAATCTCAATCGCAACCTCTACTTGAGAACCTATTTGATCGAAAAAAAAAATCATTTCACTTTTAAAAATGAAGAAAAAAAATATAGATTATGCCCTACTTATTTTAAGTTTTCCTAAACATTATGAATATTACTATTTAAAAATAAATAAATTAAAGTATGTAACATTTGTTCACTTTTAAAAGTGAAACGAAACGTTGTTTTATCTGTCAAATAGGTTCTCAAGGAGAGGTTGCGATTAAGATTGTTTTATTTATTAGGGCCTAAGTTTTCCGCTGCCTCAGTCACGGCGCGACGAGAGCGGTAACGCCCGATGACATGCTACATAGTCACTGCTTCATAACTATGCTGCTGTCAAGTGTGTGAATATGGCGCCCGCCTACGCGCGCTGTCGTTTTTGCCACCACTGTTTTTGAGGCAGCGACATATTAGAGAGATATGTGTCCAAATTCAAGTTACAAAAGAACATTCCTAACTTTCCCGATTGAATCAGCTTTAATGCCGACAGCGTTCCTAAAACCCGTATTAATAAAAAAGTGTCAAACGCGGTCTCAATAATTGCAATCACCACCTCCACTTAAGAACCTATTTGACAGATACAACAACGTTTCTCTATGTAACATACATTTTTTTTTTCTTCTTGAAACGTTACAATAAATATTATATTTATCTATAACTATATTCCTATAATCTATATTACGAATATTACGTTTCAAAAGTAAAGGTGTTCATTTTATATGTGAAACGAAACATAGTTTTATCTGTCAAATAGGTCCTCAAGTGGTTTCAATTGGCCCACCTCACATTCCCACCACTGCAACTCCTGTAAGCCAGGATCAACAGCGGTAGCTAACCACGACAAACCCTTTGATATGATCTCAGGGGTGCCCAAGGGACAAGCTAAATCTGTCTTAAGACCCACAACGTGAGAACAATTTGCGATCGCAATTCTTGAGGCCGCGTTTGAGATTGTTTTATTAATATGAGCCTTATTATCAATGGGCACATTCCTAGGTGATCTAGCTAAGTACCAACGGGCACTACCTGGGGGGAGGGTGGCTGAGACCACTGGCGACGCACTGACTCTGTTTCCACGCGGCCCGGGTACTGGCTCGCCGCGCCGAACTGTCTACAAACAGACATGCGTTAAGGCACCGCTTAGCCATTATTAACACCAACAGACACAACTAAAACACATGCAAATCATAAACACAGAAGCAGGGCGACAAACTTATTGGGTCAGATCAAGCGAGGACAATGTGAGTTAAGCTTGAATTGTGAGCTTATGAACACAGAACCAAATAAGTTTGCCACAATAGTGAGTAGAATTATGGACGGTTGTGATTTTTTTATAATTATGCGTAATTAAATTTGTTTTAGAAATAGTATGAATGAATTTTACAAAGTTTATATAAGTTATATGAATAAGAATTATAAGAGCTAAAATTGTTTATATTGTGTGTAAAGTAACTTACCCAAACTTTCTGATAGTGTATGCTTTATATTATTATGTTAAAGATTATCATATTTAATTACTAAGTTAAGATAAAAAAAACAAAATGGACCAACAACTAATTTTATTATTAGCTTAATTTTCTTAAATAAAAATTTATATGTCTTTTACTGATTACGTAAATGGTAGAAAAGTGATGTGTAAAATGAAACACCGCAGACAGAACAAAGCATGAAGGAAACATAGAAGCGAGCTAGATGATGACATTACCTGAACGTTTAGGTGGTGGCCAAATCTGGAGAAGACACTGCAGGACGTGGATCGGACGCTGATAGTCTAAGTCGGTTGGCGACTGCGAGTGCAGCATCAGTGGCGGAGCCATGGCCACTGCTAGATGCTGAGGCGACATTTTGTTGCGGTCCTGAGCCGCAACGACCAAGGCCAAGTGGTCCAGTAGAAAGACCAGCGTGGCACGAGCTGGTCTCGGTAAACATTCCACTATTGAGGCCATCAAACGAGCATTGCCTTCTTTGTCATCGGGCAAGCAAACCCCTGGAAAGTTACACAATAATATTTAACCATGAGCTAAGATCACGGTTAAGGGTTCTATTCGTGTTTATTCCATTACGAGAAATAAAATAAAAATCTACTTATGGACTATGGGCCTATGACACATCGAAGAACAACAGAATGTTAAATCTTCAAATATTTAAATAAGTGAAACAAGTTTCCGAAAACGGATGGGTATAATAATTTATATTGGCTAGGTTGATTCTAAAACCGGTACACTTACCCAAAGCATCCAGGGTCATCTGGAACAAGCAGCGACTGAACAGCGGCTGCGGCAGTTCCCTGAGGTAGTCCTTGAGGACACCTGTGATCACGTTGATGTCGGGAACAGAATCTGGGGTTAGCTCCACACCTCGTGCGTTCCTCTCAAATGCTTCCCGCAATATTCTTTTCTTGTTAGCTGAACCGCATAATCGGTATAAGCCTGAAAATATGGATATATGTAATAAATGTGTCAGTTAAAAAGTTGCCTAAGAACCAATTTTGTAATATTCGAGGGCCCTTCGGTCACTTACAGCAAAGAGTATATTTTATTATATGAATATTATATTATTACTAACGAAAGTACCAGTGACCAGCGGTGGCTTCGCCTCTGCACCAATGTAAATTAAGCCTAAGAAATATTTTGGTATCATCACTAATTTGATAAACCGCCAAGACCTTTTATTCATATTCGCGTCTAGCTCCTTGACATGAGAGTGGTGTGGAAAGCATCCACAGACTGATATCATTGCTCAAAATCTCATTAGCTGATAAATTTTAGTCCACATACCGATAATATCTAGTCCTGTTACCGATAATATCCGGTCTCCTTACCGATAATATCCAGTCCCCTTCTCTCAATCTCCTCCACACATCGCCGCACTATCAACGGCACGGGCGGCGCGTGCGGCGGGCGCACCTCTCTCGCCAGCACCGCGTCCAGCTCCGCGCCGAACAGCGGTGCGGGCGCCATGCGCGACATCGCCGGTCGACGCCGGAACAGGTCGTGTGGTTCCGTGTGTCGCACGCGCACGTAGAGAGTACCACGAGGCTCCATCTAAAGCAATATTTAATTAAGAGCTGGTACACATTAGTCGCTTTTAAGCGCACTTTGCTGATGCGTGTAAAGAAAAAGCGCGCGCTTGAGTATGTGCGTACACTGTCTGTACGGAACTCCTGGTTCTTAAAACGCGCGTTGACTACGCGCGCGCTTGCAAGTATTCGGCCACGATGACCATGTTAAATATTTAGAAAATTAACCTTTTAATATTTTTTCATACAGGGTAGTTCATGGTTCATATATTAAGCCGAATATAGTGTGAATAGAATGACGCGTAGAACATTTTTGTGTTGGCACCTCATATAAATTGCTTAATAACTATGTATGTATGTATGTATGTATATATTATTGATTTAATGTATGTACTTATATTTTATTTTAATATTGAGTTTAAATTTATCCTATTTTATCTCGTTTGGAAAGCATCTACTTATTTTTGTCTCTAAATCACCTAAAGGTTGACTGGTAGAAAATGCCTTGAGGCATTAAGTCCGCCTATGTACAAAATGTGCATGATGTTTAAATAAATAAATAAAAATAAATAAATAACTCAAAAAAAATCAAAAGTCTAAAATGACCACAAGGAGTGAATCTTACTATGCTGGGGCTCGTTGGCTCCTTGTCTTTACACACGAACGCGCTGGTCGTTGTCGACTGTTTTGTGTCTTTTATCTTAAATCGTGGTAAGTAATTTATATGAGGTGCCAATATGAATGTAATAAAATGCACAATAATGTGCAAAAGGTATCCGATTGATATAGATTTGCTGATCGTGATATTATGACAACAATGGTAATGACGACAACGAAAAGAACACATAATTCAAATGAAGAAAAAAACATTCTCAATCAAAATACATTTGAGGACTTACTCGTATCGCAAGCTGATGTGACGCCGACCTAGCCAGGAGGTCGGGTAGAGTGACAGCGCCTCTGTAGCACAGCTTGTGCCGATGCTGCGGGTCCCAGGAGTACACCAGTACGTCCAGCTGACGATTTTCTACCAGCTCCAGCTCGAAGGACTCGTCCCAGTCAAACTGCAGCTCACCAGTTCGAACCTGCAAGTATAATGTGTTATGCTACGGTAAAGGAGTTATAAAGTGGAGTGGAAACACTTATATAATATTCAATCGCAATGTCATTGTTATCCAGAAAACAATTTTGTAAAATACATTCTGAATAAAAAAATTGACTTTGACTTACCACAGTCCTAGCTTTATGCACTCTATCGCACTCCAACACGCAGTACAGATCACGCGGCGCCACCGGCGGTTGCGGGGGTGCCAAAGGTCCCGAAGGTGGCGAACCGGGGGACGAACCAGACGGTGCCGGTCTTAGCCCTCGCCCGGCCAGCAGGTGCACCCACAGCATCCCCGACACCCCGCCAGATATACGGGACAGACCAGTCATGGATGAGGACAAGCCCCCTGATCCAGGCTTGCTGTCCACTTTGTATTTTAGGAACTCTGGAATTAAAGTGAGGAGCTGATAAAGTGAGGTCAACGATCTCAACGGCTTCTTCGTTTCATTACTAGATAATATAACACTAAATTATGTACCCAATTCTTTTCTAGCATCTTGTAACTCCTCTATCACGATCATCGATCATAATATGTATGTCGCGGTCATCTAATTGAATCAGCAATTTGATTAAATGTCTACCCCGTTTATCGAATGACGACATTAAAATGAAAGACTAGGCCGAATATTGATTGAACAATCGTCAGTCAACGTCCAATCACCAAAACAAATATGGCGTCAATCAGTTCGCACTGATAGCACTGTGTTCATATTTTTCCATGAAATCTACACTAAATGGATGTATATTATATTATTTATTTGTGAATTATTTCTACTAAAATTTGCAAAGTTACATTTATCGATAAATTATCGGTAGTATAAGCGCAAATTAGAAAAAAAAATGTCACCTAACTAGATATTCCATAAGTAGGTAATTCGTCAACTACGCTGAATGACTTAATGACGTTCAGTCAAGACGTTGGACGTTACAATAAACAACTTGACGAGTTGTCCTTTAGTCTTTCAATTTAATGTCGTAATTCGATATAAACGCTAGTCGCTCAATGAAGTAGCGATTTCAATTAGATGACTGCGACATGTACATAACCTACAAATTTAAAATGTAAATTCCGGGCCATTGCTTACCATTAGTATTAATTTCAACGTTTCGTTGGTGTCTCGACCCCGGCGTGGGTACCGGACTGGGGTTCGGACAGTTGAACTTTGACCCCAGCTCGAGCAGTTGTCGGACGCGTCTGGCGGACGGCGAGCCGCCGACGGACGGTCCGAGGTGCTGAGACGACAGTGACCGAGCGGGCAGGTGCCGCGGCCGCTCCATACGACGACCGGCCAAACCGAGAGACGAACCGAAGCGACTGCCGCTTTCCATCTATTAATTTTATGTTGTTGAAAGAACACAATAAAGATTTGGCCCCTGATTCAAGATGCCATCGCTAATTATCGCTTACAAAGTTCGATAACAAAATGTATAGGATTTCACATAAGCTACGCTAAGTGATATACGAATTAGCTCGTCATTTAGTTGACATAAGCTACGCTAAATGATCGCGATTTGGTATGTTATGTAGCGTATCTTATGTCAAATTCCATACATTATGATTTCGAACTTCGTAAGTGATAAACAGCAATGGCTGGGTCCTGATTCAAGATGACATCGCCATCGAATTTGACATAAGCTTCGCTAAATGACATACGAATTCGCTCGTCATTTAGCGAAGCTTGTGTCAAATCCCATACATTTTGTTTTAGTCCTGATAGTTAAATCTTCATTTTGCAATGTATAATATACTGATCAAAACATTATTTTGCGGAAATTAATAGTCTATGATTTTTTATTTGTCCAAGATAATGGAGCACATATACGGATTTGTCCTTAATGAGTTGACAATAAATTCAATAAATCGATATGTATTATCAACACAAAATTATAATTATAACTCGTCAAAGTTTGTTTCAGAATATAATAAACTATGTCAGGGTCCACGGTGTAGACTTATAAAACAGCGAGATAAGCTCGCTATAAGCTCAAACTTATTGTGTACATTTTAGTTTTTAGTGAGCCATTTTAAGCTGCTTGATAGAGTACTCACATTTTTGAGAGCATCGTGTATGTTTTCAGCGGAGTAATGCGTTGGGAGCCGAGGTCTCAGAGTTTCGTACAGCGCGCTGGTGGATGGAGCCCGCGACAGCCAGGCACGATACTCGTCTGATGTGAACACTGAGGGCGAAGAAGGTAGACGACCTTGAAGAGATGGTGGTGCACATAAGTTTTTAAATAGTAATTGCTCAGACTAAATAAAAACTGAAGACTCTATTAAACAAAAACTAATAATAATAATAGCTCGCTCCCCTCACCGATTTCGGTGTCGGTAGCCGATTTCATTGAAACCAGGCCAGCTACGCAGGAGTTATTTTATAGTGCCCAAGTGTGTGCGCAATAGAGTAAAAGGAATAGAGAGTGTCTTTGTCACTCTCTATTCCTTTTACTCTCATAGTATCACCTTTTAATCTCCCAGTGGGACGGTAAACCGACACGACTGGCGAGAGAACAGGCGCAAGACCGACTTTTTACATGCCCATCCGACGCATGGATCATCTTTCTTGTCAGACAATCGAGTGATCAGCCTGCATTGTCCTAACCAAACTAGAAAACCACATTTTTTGTTGTTCCAACGTGGGAATCGAATCCACGACCTCCTGATCGAGAGCGATGCTCTGAACCACTGAACCACGGAGGGGAAACAAAAGTGAGCATGTACGAATGCACTACACACATAAAACTACACAACACACATCAGTAGTAGTAGTGTCATTACATGTGTGTGCGTGAAACTATTCACATGGCGAGGCGTAGTTTACACTTTAAGCGTGGTTGACAATTAATGGAAAATATAGATTGTTCATATCATGCTCTATTTAAGACCTAGGCCCGTATTAATAAAGAACTCTCAAACCCAACCTCACTTGAGCACCTATTTGACAGATAAAACAACGTTTCGTTTCACTTTTAAAAGTGAACAACTTTATTAATGATACTTAGTACTTTAATTTCTTTTCGTTTTATACCGTAATATTCGTATTACAGATTACAGAAAATCATTATAATAAGTATTTTTATAATATTTACCTTTACATCAAAAATAATTTAAGTTTATGTAACATAAGTTCTTCATTTTTAAAAGTGACAGAATTAATTACCTCTGGAAGAACGTAGATCTAGCCTCGATGAGAGCGGCTCCGGTTCATCTTGCAGGACACTTCCAGCTCGCCTCGATAGTCCCAATCTGTCAAAATATTTATTGTTATATGCGCTTTCTACTTATTTTCTACTACTACATTAAATTAAATTATTTTTATGACAATTCGAGCTGCAAGCGTTGTGCTGCAAATGTTACACAAAATTATGGAACAGTGTGTGTATGTTTGTTACTTTTTCAGGCGCAATCTGCTTCTCACCTTAATAATCTAGCTGAACTGATTATCCTGGATTGGTAACCTTTTTATCTTAGGCTATTTTTGAAAAAGTTTCAGTTGGAACAATGTAATTTACGCAAACCACGGCCACAAGTTAGCTGTTGATGTATAATAAGAATAATAATCTTTATACTGGGTGTTTTGGGGATGAGTGTAGGCATTTTGCAGATGGATAGGGTCGGTATATGCGATCATTTTCTAGTATAGGAACTATAGTCCGATATCCTTTAGTTTTTAAGTTAAGAGCCAAAAACTGCTTTTTTGAATACTTTACACTTTTTGGGTTATCAAGCTAAAAAATAGACACAGTTTCATATTAAATACAGTTTTTTTATTATTTGTCGATTTAAACACATAACACACGATGAATTAAAAAGTCTTACAACTATTCCGATAGCAAAAACAATCAAATTGTAGTGAAAAGAAAAAAAAAACAATAACAAATCTTAGAGACTTTCATACATGCTCTTAACTTAAAAACTAAAGGATATCGGACTATAGTTCCCATACTAGAAAATGATCGCATAGACCGACCCTATCCATCTGCAAAATGCCTACATTCATCCCCATAACACCCTGTATAACAAGTTTCAAGTTTTCACCTTTGTCCAGTATTCCTCACGTCCCTCGGCAACGAATTGAACTTGGAGCCGATATCGCGTCCCAAAGTACTGCTCCTGTAGCCACTCAGTCCCGAATAATATGGGGTTCTCGTGGGCGCAGTGGCTTCAGTATCTGACGAGTAGTCCAAGCTTCTATTCCTTCTTGACGTGCCGAATTTGCTGCTGTACGATGGTAGACCTAGCCCAGCTGTTCCGTAGCCTGATCCTAGAGTTGAGCCCAGTCCAGCGCCAGAAAGGCCAGTGCCTAAGCCGGTTCCTGTCAGTCCCGATCCAACTAGGCTCGAACCTGTCAGACCGCTGAGTCCCGTGGTTGATAATCCTGAAGGGAGCCCTGGGCCTCCAAGACCGGCTCCTGACAGACCGCTGGTGGTGAGACTACTGCTCGGTAGCCCAGACCCTGGCATACCAACGCCTCCGTATCTCTGATTGTATCTTGACAACGATGCTGCAATATAAAAATGTTATTTACTAATTTTGAATACGGAATTTTATGGAAATAATAATTATAGCAACTATGTGGTGCAAAAATTTGGTAAGCTTTTACAACAACATTTTTAGCGCTTATCTTATACAAGATGTAAAGTAAGTCAGTGAAAATACTTTAGGGCGTGTATGGGTAATAGTTTACTGTGAAAGTACCAGCGCTGAAAAGGTATTTTTTTTAATTATTGTATGGGAAAATTTATGATGTTGGGTCATTTCACATACAAACATGAAAATCAAAAGTAAATATTTTAGCACTGGTACTTTCATAGTATACTCTACATAGGAGGCACATACACACCCTGAAGTATTATCACTCATTTATTTTATATCTTTTAGAATCAGGCGTAAATTTAAAAAAGTATCTATATTTTTATTTATTACCACAAAAGGATGGATATTATAATGGATATATTATGTAAGGCAACGATGATAAATAATATATCAACGTACATGTCAAACCTTAAAATTATACACACATCCTCTTATATTTTAAGCATCTACTGTAGGATTTTTTAAAATTCAACCCACAAATGGGTGACATCTAATGGGGCACTGGTTAGTTTTTATTTAAATTATTCTTACCTCCGCCATGACCAGTAGCGGCTGAGGCCTTCAAGCTGGACCTCAGCAGCGAATGTCTGCCGAAGTCGGAGTGAGTCTCGGCCCTCGGGAGCTGCTGCTCCGACCCCGACCGCGGGACTCGGGGACCTCCAAACCGCATGCTACGAAATACAAAAAACATGATGAAACTGATTTCACTAACGCTTATTAGAGTTAACGGCTTAATATACATATTAACAGGAAATACCAGAGGAATAACATGATATTTAATGTAGGATTCACTTAAACATGTCTTGGTGAAATAGAAAAGAAATGAAATAGGTATGAATATTAAATTAAGCATATTAATTAAAAACTAATGTCAACAAATTGATACCATAATATCATTAAATTTGCGAGATAACTCAGCATTATTTATAGTATTAAAAATGAAAGATTTCGTTGGTTGTTTGCATTGAAACTACTGGTTGATCCAGTAGTTTGAGAGCTTATTCAATGCAAACAACGACAGTTAAAAAAGTAATTTTATACACAAACAGATCCACGAGACATCCAATTTTTTACTAATATCTAGTAATATATATTTTTAAACTTGTTTTAAGCGAGTACTAAGTACATTATTTTTGTTGAAGCATCGCTACTACTTCTTACTCAATAAGTAACTTATAATGATTGCGTGTTTTAACTTTAGTCGTGTGATAAGAAATCGCGATTATGCTTTGCAGACACGAAAATTCATAATAATTTAACAAAGCTGTTTTCTATAATATATTTTATGTCAGTAAGTTAGCTTAATTAATGAACTAATTAAAGTGAATTTATCCCTAAATTATGTCATTGTCTAAATAAAAAGTGAAAAAACAATGTAGATTCTAGAGTTCAGAACTCTAGACTATAAAAATATTTTTCAAGGGAGCTTAAATGAAGCAAGGTTACAATAATAATAAAATGTCTGAAATTCTTACTAGGCTACATAACATTATAACAGCCCGGCGCGGCGAGAAGAACCAGTATGATAAACTCGGGATTTGATTGTAATGGATAATGTTACTAGGTACATAAAATTTAATAAAACTATGTATTGTCAAGTAAGGCTCGTACCTATACAAACACACTAGTTTTAGTTTCAGTGAAAAATACCAAGTATTAATGAATTTAATTCATTCGAAATTCTTGAAAATTTGCAGACGTTGAAATATCACGTCATCGCATCGAGAATTTGAAACAAGTATAACTCGGAAATGACACGACGTAATATAATATTTTTTTCAGACATATTATTTATTTTCAACAGAGTTTACGGAGAGTTAAAAATAAAAAAAAATATGAACATTCCTCATTGTCTAACAGCCGGATAGTGAAATCCTCGACCAGTTTGGACCTGGGCGACACTAAAGTTAGGAGCCCTCCTAATCACAGGCCACTGCTTGGAGAAATGTCAACAGCACGCCAGTTAATTTAGCTGTCGTTTCAGTATCAGGCCGTATGTCGTATTCTCCTTTTTTTTCGCTGAGAAATGCTTTTAAGCATTCCGTGGGGGATTGGGGATTCCCTCTACAGATAGCTTGTTTTTCTTGTTGACTTTCCGAAAATAACTTTGTAAGTTTCATTTGGAAATAAAACGTTTTTTATTTTTTATTTTTTATATGTAGGACTCGCTGCGTCCGAAAGGTGTTAAATGGATGAAATGCAGCCCTACCCACTACAACTCGGCGGTACTCCGACTCCACCACCGTTGACGAAGCCACAGGGACAACAAAACTTCCGCGACTCCGTCGACATGTCGTATTCTCCTACGAAAAATCCTTCTCACCTCGTACTCTCCGACGGATAGAAGGAGTGCACTTTCTCGGCCAAGCTCTCCAGCGTGTTGGGGTAGGATCTCTCGTAGGGCACAAAGTGGGCCGCCGCCGACTTCGGCTGCTCGGTAATTACTGGAGGAGGCGGCCGGTAGCTGGTGGTAGATATAAATTCATCATTATAATTGAAGACATTAATGGATGAAGGTAGATAAAGCAAAAGTTTGATTTCGAGAACATTGTGACCCAGGCCTTAAACGATACTGATACTTCATATTTATGTCAAACATAGTTCGCTTTAACATCAAAATATATATTCAAAAATATCCCGGCAATAGTGCTCAGCAATTGCAAAATATTTTGCTGAGGAGGACTTTTACTAATATTGCTATTTTCTGTGATCTGATTCTCATAGCATAGAAGTAAGGTTATTTAAATTTTTTTGAACTGTTTGGGCATTCTCAGAACTTCATTATCTATAACGAGTGACCCTTATGTGAGTGACGATATCAAGTTATTTCAATTGTATATTTCTTATAATACGAATATACAGTGTGACTGGTGAGACATGAGCAATACTTGAGGACGTGATATTTGGCTATTATATGAGATGAAAAAGAATAATAAAAAAATATATATCAATTAATCACCGAGTAATTGTAGATTAAACTTGAATAACTATTTACCCAACGCGTGGACACCGCGCGTAGGTACGCGCCCGTACTACCTACGTTGATGTCACACGCCGCCGCGCCGTGACGCGCCGGCTGCATTGGTATGCCTACTTGCCTAGCCGCGTAATTTTCATAGTATCCATGATTCATTTATTTAAAGGAAAATTTGGTGAAAAATTGAGTACCTAATTTTATTACATATTTATAATGGAAATCGAGTACCGAGTACTCTCACCAGTCAGGCTGTATTATTACTCAGCACTACAATCAAATTACCTCCACGTGGAATGATCGGAGGGCGGGCGCGAGTTGTAGTACAGGTCCATGGGGTTGGAGTCTGGGGACAGCGTGCCCAGCTGCAGCCGACTCCGCTCCTCTCTGCCATCGCCCACTGGTCGCACGCTGTTCCCGGGACCGCTGGAGCGAAGTGTCCCGTGCCTGCGTAACAGAACATCCATGAGTTTGATTTTAAATAAATAAGGGCTGATTTTTTAATAGTCAGATAACTTTTATCTAAGGAATAAATGTCAAATATCAAAGTCACAGGTTTATTCAACAGATAAAAGTTATCTAACGATTGAAAAATCGGCCCTAAATAAAATAAATAAATTTATGTGTGTTTGATGGATTTCTTTCCATTTTTTTTCTTTTATTGTTAATTTCCCATCTTTTTGTACCCACCTAATATTAAAAGTAGACAAGAGTGTTGTTTGTAATGTATAACCTAATTGATGAACATTATTAAGTTTTGTCATTCATATAAGTCTTATATATTATATATAATTTATTAAACACATAAAGGGACATTACACAGCCAAAGGGTAACAAAAACACTGACTCACACATAATATAACAATACATATTAAAATAAAAGAAGAAACAAATTTTAAGGATAATGTACGAGACACCTGTGGATCCGTAAAAGTAACGACATCGAAAGATAATTGTACGACAAGTACTTTTACGAAGTTGTCAAATGATCCTGCCTAGGTACATCCCGGTTTCTGAAAGGCTGATCAAGTAATCGATCGGTTAACATTTTTTTTATCTTTATTTAACGAGCTTTTTCACTCAGTGATCATGTCGCTCAATCACATTTTCTATATAACAAAATTAATAAACAGAACAAAAACTAAAAACAATTACCTCTATCATCCAAGCAAATTTTAAAAACCTCTGTTGTGGGTGAAGCCAGAATCACATTACAATAACCTACATGATTCAGCAGGGTACCAAAATACTGTTTACAGTTAACATTTTAGTTAAAAAGACATTATGAACGTAGCGAGTGAAGTTATTGCAAGTGATATTCACCAATGAGCGTTCAGTTCAAAAAGCGTGATACAAGGCAAAGCGAATTGCGTGCCCACACACATTCGGCTAACTTAGGGACTATTGTGGAGCTCATGAAACTTACTGTGAATACAGTCCGTCGACTCTATCCCGATCCCTGTCGTCATCTTCCCTGCAGTCCCGCTTCAGCACCACCACGGGCGGCGGCTTGTGCTCCGATCGAGGCAGCGACGGTGACCCGGGGCCGGATTTACCTGAGCCAAAACACGTGATGTCAACTAAACAGTCTACAGAACTTGAAGTGTTAAAACTAAACAACTGGTTGAGTAATTGACACGATAATCATTTAGTTACAAAGTATATATTAATGAGTGATAATACTTTAGGGTATACTAGCCGTGCCCGCAACTTCGTTCGCGTGGTTTTTCGTGGCATAATTAGAATAAAAATTAAACCTCACCTTTCCTCTGTCGCGTACACAGCAGCAGGCGTCGAGGTATGGACATGATGATCACCACATCATCCAGCGACATGCGTCTCACATCCACCAAGTTCACCGCTAGGATCTCATCTCCGACCTTCAGACACCCGCTGTTGTACACCGCTGACTCCAGGGCTATTCGTGAGATGAAGACTCCATCTGTCCTGGCCCCGCCGTCTCCTTCTCTGATGTAAAGACCCAGGGTCTGCCCAGGTCGCTTGACTATCTCCACCAGCTGTACTATGTGTCGGCCGTCCTGTGGAGTACAAGTTAAGTTTTAAAAAGGAGTCGCTTCTCATTTTTTTGTCCCCAATGGTATAACATTTTGTAGGACTAATAATCGGTAAAATAAATAAAACTTATTGCAATAGTGCAACGCACGTGTTAGCTATATAAAAATATAGCTAACATAGGATGAGGAGATATATAAATATAATTCAAAGCCCAGTTAAAATGTATATAAAGTTTATTGTAACGGTTTACTTTCCACAATGTATATGCGAATACTTACAAGATTATATTATTATACAGAATACTATTACATTTTATTTAATAACTATTATTAATTTATTACCAGGAGTTTATTCAATTTATATTTTGACTTAAATAGTTAACCATTACAGAAATACAATTATATTCAAGTACCTACCCTAAGCAATTCAAATGTAAGGGAACTTAGGTATTATAACAGTAAATAATTATTAAAGAACCTTAACTGAACATAAGAATTATACTATCTTTTAATACTTTTTAAAAAGTAATACCAAGAGATTACTTAAATACCGATTATTAATTGGACTTAACATATTATGGCAATATGTGGGTAGATATAAAATTTAATAGGTGACCTAATTTCTATTTATAGAACATATCTAATCGAATAACAATATAAACTATCGATATTATATACTTCTATAATTTCTACACTTACATAATACGGAATAATGATCCAAATTAATATGAAATAACTTTATAGCTATAAATACACTTTAACTACGAAAGATATCAAAACGAACTGTATTATAAGCTTTAAAACATTACAGAAATATTTAAAAGAATAACCAAAATATACATCAAGGAATATTAAATTACAGAAATAGAATTATATTACAGAAACAAGTACATCACCTGATTATCTCAGCTTTCAGACCCAACAAGAGGCTCTTGAAGGAGTGGCAGCCCTTTTTATAACATACCAGGGTTGCCACAAATGTTGGGCATAGATTATAAATACAAAATGTTATTAAATACATTTTGTATTCACAATTACAATTATTTAAATATATAAATTTAAGTATATCACGAAACATTTAAATACATCAGCGACTTATGAACAATTATATAGTTATTATCAATAACATTTTAATATCTTAGTTTATAACGGAAGTCTTAATAATATTTACATCAATTGTTATACAGATACCACATTAAACATTAGTCTATAATTTTATAACATAGACTGTTAGTATTTTACATTATACTCAAAATCATAATATCATGTTAACATAGTTTTCATATTATTATAAACTATACAGCATTAATATTGGTGTTGGCATGACTGTTTTAGTACTGATCAACAACAAATATGTTACTCGGGAACCGGAAATGACAACAGTCAAGTTTAATCTGAAACCGTCTATTTCTATTTTAACTTTATTCATAATATTTTATATACTTATACATATATAATCCTATCCATTACGGCCATACTGACATTGACTTCGCTCTCGAAGTCAAAAATATCAAATTAATTAAAAAAAATATATTTCTCATATTTTTTCTCTTTTTGTAATATCAATTAACAAATCATCAACAGCCTTTTGCCTTTTCGTTCAAATCTTTGTTAATAATTGGCATATATATATATTTATTTATTTTTTATTCAACTTTTCTAGCCACCATTTTTACCGTACCATATAAGTTACCTGGTCCACTTTTCAATAGACTTTTTTTTTACCACTGTACTAAACATAACTAAAGTTTTTTTTCCACTGGACCATTCATTTTCTATCAACAGACTTTTCATTTAACAAAGTCACTAATTTCCATCAACAGACTTTTCATTTAAAAAAGTCACTCATTTTCCATCAACAGACTTTTCATTTAACAAAGTCACTAATTTTATATCAACAGACTTTCCATTTAATTTTATTAATTTTTTTTTTTTTTGGTTTTTTTTTTATCTTCCTTTTATATCTTCAATACAATTGATTCATTAAACATAAACGTAAAGGCAAAATGTCAGCTATGCATTAGTTAATCGTAATCATCAAAATATAATAATAAGACTTTACTGTAAAATTTAACAGCAATCTAACATTGCCTAACATAACCTAACATAACCTAACATAACCTAACATAACCTAACATAATCTAACATAACCTAACATAACCTAACATAACCTAACATAACCTAACATAACCTAACAAATAATAGATAAAAATTACAAAGCAATAGCAACTAGATGAAAGTACCAATAGTATTCATATTAAATAAGCTGTAATCCACTTAGTTGAAATATAATTATAATTAAGTTTTAAAGATAAAAGAAATGTATGAACAGAAAAATAAATGTATTAGAAAAATAAAAGAGATGTGTAAAAACTGTTAGTAAAATTAAAAATGTTAAGTTACAGCGACAAATTGTATAGTTAAAACATATTAAAAAGAAAGTAACAAAATATAGAAATAAGTGTATAGCAAAAGTAACAACTGTAGAAAGAAACAACTTGGAAATAAAACAATAGTGTATGCAATGTAAGTGTGAAGTGGAGTGGCTGGCGTGGGCCGGCGACGGTGGTGTGGCAGACCACAAATTGGTAAAAATTATAATGTATAAAGATTAGCAATGGCAGCTTAAGGGAGATTCTGCGCTGGGCGCAAGTGTAATACCAATGGTAATAATTGTAAAAAATGGAAATGTTATAAATTAGAAAATAGTGAATAAATAAACGAGAATAGCAAGAAGGTAATAGTAAAAGATAAACTGTAAATAAATAAAGAATGTAAAACTCATCGACAAAAGAAATGTAGAAATTAATAAAGCAAAAAATTGTCCCTGTTTACGATAGGGGGAACAAGTCGGACCCACATTTTACATGGGTCCACAAAAAAAAAAAAAAAAAAAAAAAAAAAAAAAAAAAAAAAAAAAAAAAAAACATAACCTAACATAACCTAACATAACCTAACATAACCTAACATAACCTAACCTAACAACATCAACCTAACAACAACATAAAATCTTTTAAATACCTATAACTAATTTATCAATAAAAAACAAGTTTTGTTTTTATGACAGTCAATTTATTCTACATAATAAGAATTTTCCATAATGTATACCTAACAATCAGGTAGTCAATGTTGATAAAACCGAGATTATTATTGTTATATTTACTCAGGTGAAATTTGATAATGATTTACGACATTTACTAAATTTAATTTATTTGAATTAGTACCGGTTCAAATAACATTTATTCCGTGACCTAATGAATTGGGCTATTAGATGATCAATTTATTTACATTTGGACTCATTACTCAAAAAAAATTAAAATATGAGCAAAATCTAAAATAAGGATTAGGATCAGATTTAAAACATTGAAATTTTAATTTATTACTTATAAAATTGTTACATCTCTTTTTCGCAAAACCATATTTGTTCAAAATATATTATTATCGTTTGGGCTGGTGTAATGTCTACTACAAAAACGTGACGTCACAGTCGATTGTTCCCGTAACGTTCACACGTTCTATATTTTATAGGTATTTGTATCTTAATTTCACAACATTTGTTTGCCAGGGGGCTATAATATATTATCTGTCTAACTAACCATCTATAATAATATTATTTATAATACTTATCTATGACAACTGAAAATAAGTGTTTATATTAATTTTTTTTTTTTTTTTTTCACCTGCACATAATATGTAATACATTCAATGAAAAAAAAAAATGATACTCAAGACATATTAATATATTAATGAAATCAAAAGAAAGTCTTTCAGCGTTGGTACTTTTTCACAGTAAATTCTACATATGAGGCTCTGTATACATCCAAAAGCATTATCACTAACTTATTTTACACCCTGTATACCGTAACTGATGATCATAAGACTTGAGACTATCCAGTATTTAAATTAAATTGCAATTTATAGCAAAATAAAGAAATTAGCTAAATAATTATGACTGAACTGTCTCTTCTTACTAATCTATATCAATATTAACATATATTTTGAACTATTGTATAATAATAATAATATATTTTTTTATTCATCGGTTACTAAACACTATATCAAACTTGTAATAATTATCTATTGAAACACTGCTTTTATCTCAGAAACGGTGAACTTACGCAAAAGTTTCATATAGTTAAAATTACTCCTTTTAGTGGACCGAGCGACTGATAGCGTAAAAATAACGATTACCAAAAATCGTGCGATACTCCATTTTTTTCTATGACACTAACCACAAAAAGTAATTAAGTAGCAATCATTTGAACTATTAATTAACTGTTAAGTCGGATAAAAGTTAACGCCAAATTAATATTTCTGAATTAAAAGCTTTAAACTGCTCTCCTGTTTTCAATCAGGTTTTTGGCGCTAATTAGGTACATATTATTATTAAAGTTCAAGAGTGAAAATGTTTAAGATTACCTAGCCAGATAGAGGTCTACGTAATAACTCTGCCGATCCATAAGTAAAAATAGGGGTCGATACAAAAAAAAAATCCTAAATGTGTTTTAGTATGAATTTTAAAATGTGACTACTTTCGAACGGAGCTTCTTCAATAGAAAATATTATAATGAAAAATGTTCATAAAGACTGGTGCTAAAAAAAGAAAATGGTTCTTAAACCATACATATTAATAAGTCCTCGTCCATAGGCCTTAAGGCTACACCCTAACCTACACATCAACAGTCTAAACATAATTTATCTATCTACACTGTCTCAATAAAAATAATAATAGATACTTTTTACTCTAATATAATATGTATGTCTGAGACTTAAATTATTATAATTGTAACACCATATTCTAGCAAATAAACGATTTGATTGATTGAAAATATTAATCCATCTTTAAATAATAATTTATTGAATCCAAATTTTATAAACTTCAATATCACTGAGCCGTAACTCAAAACAGTACTATATTTTACTCATTAATTCGTAATGTAACTAAATAAATCATTATCGAATCTAAATGCTACACTTAAATATCACAGCCATTTCTCAATATCAGTACTATATTTTAATCCAATATTAATCCGCAATGTAATTACGTAAATAATTTATTATTTAATGCAAATGTTACAAACTTTAAAATCTCAGCCAATTCACAATAACCGTACTATATTTTACTCTAATATTTATCTGTCTTTAAATGACTATTTATTGAATCCAAATGTTTAATATAACAGCCATTTTTGAAAATATTCTATTTTACTCAAATAATCTGTAACGAGATTTTGTAATTGAAATTTAATAATAAATATCACAGCCATTTTCCAAAGCGGTAGATATTATTGTTAATAATAATCGCATATTAATAAATAAATATGACATTAATATTATTGACATTAATAATATTTTAAATTATAAATTATGTAAGTTGACATTAGATAGATATTTTCTATCTTTTTACTTTACAAGACTGATAGCTAGTGCGCTATTAACTTTTTTGTATATAAACCCAGCCAAGAATTTCACTAGTAAGACAACAACTGCTTCTATTGAGCAGTCTAGTTATAATATGACTAATTGTAACAGCTTGGAATATGTTCCAAATAATAATAATTTAAATTAGACTTTAAGACAACAGAGGAAGTCTCTAGCACTATAGATTTAAGAAATCTATGAAAATACCATTATTCAATATAATAAACAACATTCACTTAAGCTGGTGCATCGAAATATACAAGGAATGGCTAGTAAAGAACTAGAAATTGAATTATTTTAAACTTAAATATTATTACTTAGCAATTTTCAAAAACAGTAGATACTCGTACTATATTTTACTAAAGTTTTAAATCATAACGAAACTCAAAATTTATTTAATAATCGATTCCAAATGTCTTAAATTTAAATACCTATCACTGAGCCTTTTCCAAGTATATTATGTTATATTATTAGACACTTATTAATATTATTATTCAATTATAAAAGTTCGGAATGTACCCTACCCATGAACGAACAGTTAGCACACTATATCACTGCCATTTTATTAGATTATAATATTTTGCAAGTTACTACACAGTACACACCAATATTAATCCGTCAACATATTTCAATATAACAGGTTATAATTATTTTATCTAACATACATTTCCAAATGCTTCAAATTATTATTAGCAAATTTATGAATTGGGGCGGAAAAAAATTTTGCAATTATAACGACATCATAAATGTCCTACCGTACAATAGTTAAACCTTTAATTCTATTTTTATAAACTTTTCACCAACCGTTCGGTCTATTCTGACCAGAATTTCATTGTATCGGGGCGGGCGGGCGCTGGTGCACGTGCTGCACAAGCACCACGGTGGCAGCAAGTCTGGACAACTTTGTAGGGTTGCAAATTGTTTTAGAAAATTGAACCGCATGGCTGAGCACCATCTTAACCAACCCAATCAGGTTGCGACACGACCATTCTGAAACTGACAAAAAAACGTGTTAGTAGGTGAATCCCACTTCTGATGTTAGCTATATAAAAATATAGCTAACATAGGATGAGGAGATATATAAATATAATTCAAAGCCCAGTTAAAATGTATATAAAGTTTATTGTAACGGTTTACTTTCCACAATGTATATGCGAATACTTACAAGATTATATTATTATACAGAATACTATTACATTTTATTTAATAACTATTATTAATTTATTACCAGGAGTTTATTCAATTTATATTTTGACTTAAATAGTTAACCATTACAGAAATACAATTATATTCAAGTACCTACCCTAAGCAATTCAAATGTAAGGGAACTTAGGTATTATAACAGTAAATAATTATTAAAGAACCTTAACTGAACATAAGAATTATACTATCTTTTAATACTTTTTAAAAAGTAATACCAAGAGATTACTTAAATACCGATTATTAATTGGACTTAACATATTATGGCAATATGTGGGTAGATATAAAATTTAATAGGTGACCTAATTTCTATTTATAGAACATATCTAATCGAATAACAATATAAACTATCGATATTATATACTTCTATAATTTCTACACTTACATAATACGGAATAATGATCCAAATTAATATGAAATAACTTTATAGCTATAAATACACTTTAACTACGAAAGATATCAAAACGAACTGTATTATAAGCTTTAAAACATTACAGAAATATTTAAAAGAATAACCAAAATATACATCAAGGAATATTAAATTACAGAAATAGAATTATATTACAGAAACAAGTACATCACCTGATTATCTCAGCTTTCAGACCCAACAAGAGGCTCTTGAAGGAGTGGCAGCCCTTTTTATAACATACCAGGGTTGCCACAAATGTTGGGCATAGATTATAAATACAAAATGTTATTAAATACATTTTGTATTCACAATTACAATTATTTAAATATATAAATTTAAGTATATCACGAAACATTTAAATACATCAGCGACTTATGAACAATTATATAGTTATTATCAATAACATTTTAATATCTTAGTTTATAACGGAAGTCTTAATAATATTTACATCAATTGTTATACAGATACCACATTAAACATTAGTCTATAATTTTATAACATAGACTGTTAGTATTTTACATTATACTCAAAATCATAATATCATGTTAACATAGTTTTCATATTATTATAAACTATACAGCATTAATATTGGTGTTGGCATGACTGTTTTAGTACTGATCAACAACAAATATGTTACTCGGGAACCGGAAATGACAACAGTCAAGTTTAATCTGAAACCGTCTATTTCTATTTTAACTTTATTCATAATATTTTATATACTTATACATATATAATCCTATCCATTACACGCGTCATAGATATATAATACAGGTTTATATATCTATGACGCGTGCGTTGTTATTATATATTTCCGTTGTCTGGTACCTGTAACACAAAGTTCTTCGGATACTTAGCACAGGGCCAGATTGACGTGGTGTGAAGCGTCCATATATATTATTATTATTATTATATAGGTAAGATAATATGGAGGAAAAATCTCCTCGATTATAGGTCTTAAAAAATCTCCCCGATTATCGGTCCTACAAATATTATTATATATAATTTTATATATAACATAACTATCATTATATATAACATAACTTAATTACAATTTATGTTTTGACACAAGATTCTGCGTTTATTAAATAAATTGTGATACCTTACTAGTTACCCGTGCCCACTTCGTTGAGCTTACAAACCTTCCCTGGTTCCACAAATATTTCAATACTAAAAATAGCCGAATCGGTTCAGCCGTTATCGAGTTTTATCGAGACTAGCTATAGTAAATCATTGTTATACTTATATAACAAGAGAGAAGATAAGATATGAAATCTACATATAATATAATCTACATTTATGATTTACAAGTGAAATAAATGCTTTATTTTTAAGTAAAATTAAATTAATTTGAAGTAAAATTTATGCTTTATTTCATAAAAATGTATTTTATATTATATTCTGCACAAGTTTTATAAAGTAGTCCTCCGAGACTTATGAATTGTGCTTGCAGCTGGAAATTGTACAAAATAAATACTTGTAATGTCCTGCCATGAAGTAAAATATTATGTTCTAAAGTTTTGCAAGGAACTGGGCAATAAAAGATAATGTTCCGCAAATAACGCAGGGCTTGGAACAATATAAAGAGCACCTGTGATTTTATAACTTTAATAATTTCGGTAATCATTTATCCTAAATCTTGTTAAATTTGAGGTTTATAGATGTTATAACAGTGAGGGGTAAACCATAAGTAAAATGAACAATAAATTTAAAATAAAAAGTAACCCAACGCCCATTCCTTTCGCCGGGCTAGTTTCCAAATCGGTGGGATCATGTAGGACAATTATATAAGTATTATTGATAACCAAATTTATATAATAGATAAAAATACTGGAAATAAAAAGTTTTGAGTTAAGCAATAAGAGGTCTGATCATGATTAATTATACCTAAGAAACACTATCAGCTCTCAAACAATCCCTTCGTTAGGGTGCTACGATGCCACGGGCATATACACATCATAGACAAACACGACTCATAACTTCCCTCTGTTTGCGTCGCGTGTCGGGGGTTAAAAGGAATATGAGTCTGACAGATGTGAATCTTTTATGATTTGTTTTTCTTTTATGATTTCTTTTATCATTTGTGTCGTTGTCGATCACAAAAAGAGAGGCAAAAATTAAAGATGCGATTTCACCACCCACAACTAAAACTTCATTTAATAATTTAACTTAGTTCTTACTGATCGCATATCTTTATCGCTTTAAGTTAGGTGGGATTCACAATTTAAATCTAATCGCAATTACGAAAATTGAGTTCTGAGTAAACGTTTACACAAAAGGTTTTTTAGAATATATGATTTGTGAGAGCAACCTGATGCACAAATCACAAAAAAAAAATTGTAATGTAAAATCTAATTGTGAAAACTTTACTGGCTCATATTTAGTGTCTTTTATTGAAATGTAGTAAAGGGCTGTTTGTTTTTCTAAGTGAAAAAAAAAATTAAGTACATTGATTCTAGAGACGGATCTTTAGATTAAAGTATAATACTTTACGACGTATTTATGTTTAAGTGACAGTTTGAACTCAATTTTCTAAAAATCATAATTTTGCTACATATCACCTTCATCCGTTCATGTCTAAAATTGTTACTGCAGTTTGCAACTAATCCGATACAACTGTACTCAATACTCGTAACAAAGCCTCAAAATAATGTCGGTCACAGTAATGTGGATTTGTTATAAAGGACTGGGACTGCACATCCCAACAATGCCTAGATTGTGTTCGCATTCCCGGCGATCTAGGCCGGGAACAATGGCTGGAGAGCTCTTCTAGTGAATTCGCGATTCCAGGTCAATGAAGGAGCTATTGCCCTAATATCAAATGCATAAAGAAATCTAATGAAATCAAACACTTTCATTCATTCTTCAGTCTAAACCCTAAATGATGTGTGAATTTTGAGAGTTTAAACTGATGCATATTTTTTTTTTTGGGAAACCAACAACTTATTAGTAACACAGTAAACAAACACACAGTATAGATAAGATGAAAGCCAGTAACAGGTTCCCACTAATAGTCATAATAAATTAATCCATAATGCATACGAGTATAATGGCATAAAAGTATATTCATTAAAATTTTTAAAAGTTGGAGCTGAATGCCGCTTAAGTACATTAAAACCTAGTCTATACTAATATTATAAAGAGGAGATTTTTTATTGTTTGTTTGCATCAAACAGGTTATATATAAACTACTAACCGAATTTTACAAAAAAATGGTGCAAATGCTACTCTATAGTAAGCCACGGGCCATAGGCTACTTTTTATTGCGACAAACTGATACCTGCATTTTCTTTTGCGTAGATAAAGGCGCGTGCAAAATTTAGTAACTTAGAGGATTGTTTGCAAAGACTTCACATGTTTTAGAATCCAAATAATATTATGATTATATTATATTTAAAACACATAATCATCACCCAAATGTGGCAATTTAATTACATTATAATACATCGTATCGCCCCCGTGATCTAGTGGTTCAGAGCATGGCTCTCGACTCGACGGAAGTCGTGGGTTCGATTCCCGTGTTGGAGCAACAAAATTATTTTATTTTCAAATTTGGTTAGGACAATGCAGGCTGATCACCTGATTGTCTGACAAGAAAGATGATCCATACGTCGGATGGGCATGTAAAAAATCGGTCTTGCGCCTGATCTCGCAGTCCTGTCGGTTATCCGTCCAACTGGGCTACGAGAGTAAAGGAAAATACAGTGCTTCTGTATTTCGCACACACTTAAGCACTATAAAAATGATTCCTGCGTAGCTGGTCTGGTTTCAATAAAATCGGCCACCGTCACTGAAATCGTTGTGCGTCATTATTATTATCTCGTATCAACTTATTCATTCTTCACAAACAATGTCACGTCCAGCCGATGAAACAACAGAATAGAGAATTCGTACCTGGAGCGAGAAGAATTTCTTGGCGGCCTCGATGTTGTTCCGTCCGACTTGCCGGATCTCGAGAATTCGCACGATCATCTCACCGCGTCGTTCCACCGCCTGAAATACAACGATTGCCCTTAAAATGTAATTAAACTTTAAAGGCGTGTTTCGCCAAGCAATGTTAAAGTTAATCCTTCGTTAAAGAGAATGATTTTTGCCTGTCATTTTACTGACCGTGATTAAAAAACAAGGTTTAGATATTATTATTAAAAAGACACCCATTGCAGGGTCGCGGTTGTGTATCCCGCGAGACCCATGGCCAACCACCTTGGGTTTTATTGGCTATCCGCGCCCTGCACTGATTTCCCAGACTATGGCTTGTATCTACTTTCTTCTACGGCGAAGCCAAACGGAAGGGTAATGATTTTGAAAGTCTAGTATGTTTGTTCAACCGTAGTGTCTTAACTACTGACCCGATTATGATGTAAGGCAGGTTATTTTAACCGACTTCCAAAAAAGGAGGAGGTTTCTCAAATTGACGGTATATTATATTGGTTTTTTTTTGTAATAATATTCCTGATAATTCAGACTATAAAATTTACGTATTAGGCTTAATGTTTTTTTACAATATTTATTGATACAGCCGTTAGTAATAATGTTACCGCAAGGTTTGTGTTATATATACATTATACTCGTCTAAAAATAATTAACAATCTTTAAAGTATCATAGTATTTGTAAAGGAACTCCACCAAAACAGATACATAGGTACCTAGTCTGACTTTTATGAAAATTTGCAGGTGTATTTATTAGATATATAAATAAGTTGTAAACACAGAACAATCGTCGAATGAAGCGAAACGTCGAATGACGAATAAAACATACATGGGCAATAAAAAACTTAAATCCAATAAAAATTGTCTGTCTTGTTTCATTTCGATATACAATCGCCACTAAATAAGCTCGCAATTGCCCAGTTAAGTGGATTACAAACGCAAGCGGCTTCGGTTAAGCTGAACTGTTGATAAATAACTGCCGTTAGCAAGCGTCAAAACTAAACGCGATGCTCTCTTAATGAATATTGATTTTGTATTGAAGATAGAATACAACCGATTGGTTACTGAGCTACGCGGGAGCTTACTGTTTAATTTATTAGTAGATATCCCTTGTTTTAGGGTTCCATACCCAAAGGTAAAAAAATTAAAACGTTGTTACCGGCAATAGAAGTAGGTACATCATCTGTGGAAATTTTAAGCGATGTCTCAGTAATATCGTGCCCTATTACTGAGACTGCCTGCCCGTCTGTCACCAGGCTGTATCTCAAGAACGGTAATAGACAGTTCAAATTTCTACAGATGATGTATTTCTATTGCCGCTAACAACAAATACTAAAAATAAAATAAAACAAATATTCGAGGGGGGCTCACATACAAGAAACGTGATTTTTTTTTATGGAAACCATTTGTGCTTCGGACTTGGCCAGTTTTTATGTATATATAAGTATCTAAATTGACGATAGGATCGGCATTTATACATAATATTATTTCAGAAGCAGTTAGCGATACTCGTTTCAAAATAAAAAATATTATTATTATATAAATTTAATGCAAGAATATAACATAATATATAATACGTAAAATAAATGAGTGATAACACTTCAGGGTGTGTATGTGCCTCATATGTAGAGTATTGTGAAAGTACCAGTGCTAAAAGATTTACTTCTGATTTTCATGTTTGTATAAGAAACGCCCCAACATCATAAATTTTCCCATACAATAATTTTAAAAAAGTACCTCCCACATCGCTGGTTCTTTCACAATAAACCACGGGACCCATACACACCCTAAAGTATTATCACTAGCTTATTTTATATCATTTTTTATATGTGTTACCGGCCAAACCCGATTTTAGGACAAACTAGTTTTGCCTAGGCTCAACTAGTTCACCTGTACGCGATAGTATTAACCAGTATAGCCTAGTCCAAATTAATTTGTCCTAAGCCCGATAGGATAGACCAGTTTAGACTAGGCCAAACTAGTTGATTCTGATATAGATACGCACACACTAGGATAAACTGGTATGGCCTAGTCTAAACATTAAAGTATATCAAGAAAGTCAAAATAAATAGATAAACTAAATAAAATACTCTGTAATTGGAAAAATAATCATTTTTCGACAATATATTTCAAAGTATTATATATTCCGTTACAACACACTAATCTACGTTCAGGGTTAGATAAGATAAGTATATCGGTATGCCAGTTTCCTCACCTCAAGTGCTGCGGCTGTGGTGGCGTCGTGGTCATTTTCCACCATCTCAATCTGCCTGAATATTTCATTGCTGACACCCGAAACCTACAATAAAAAACATTAATATTATAATGGTGAAAATGTGTGTGTTTGCTATTTTTGAGCAAACGGCTTGCACAGTGTTAATAAAAATTTGGTATGCATATTAAACAAAGTATCATCCCGAAAAAGTACAGTGCGAGGGCCAAAGGTTAGTATTTTATAAATCAGCAGAGTGATTATGTAACTCGCAACAGCAATTCGACAAGCGTAAATTGTACAATTGTTTACAATATCGTGGTCAAGTGTATACGTTTGATGGCGATATTGTAAACAATTGTACAATTTACGCCTGTCGAATTGCTGTTGCGAGATACATAATTAGCCTACGGGTAACCTACACAGTAAAGTAAGCCATAGTGAATGACACTTTGATAAAATCTAAATCTGAATAAACTGCGAAAAATTTCAATATATTTGAATTTCAAACACTTTGTACGGCACGATGAGTTATATTAAAGCTTTATCAACTTGTTGAACGTATTATCATATTTTATACAGACTTTTATTGTCTAGCTACACCTGGCCAATTAGAAATATGTATTCGCATCTTTTATTCTTCTATATCATATTCATATCTTTAGCACTTTAACCTATATTATAATTCTTCATTTCTTGCGTAGCTGGTATCAACCGCACCAGCTAACTGTAAAGCCCAAGTGTGTGCAGAATACACAAGAGTGCAGAATACAGAATGCCTCTCAAATAATAATTAAACATTTATTATATTTTACTCTCAAAACAAAGCGGGATGGATGACCGCACGCAGGATAGTATTTTTTATTTTATTTTATACATTTATGTTGCTTGTATCCAAGAGCCAAGATCTAAACTACAGAAGGCTTCCCCAACGATTGCTTATCGATCTTCTATATTTTTCGCTGCGTCTAACTTTTCTTCTTTCAGTAATCTATTTTTTGTCCGTCCTGGGCCCTGATTTGATATGCCAGACAAGCGAATTCGTATGACATGTAGCGTAGAAGCTTATGTCAAATTCCATACATTTTGTTTTTGAAGTTCATCAATTCAAGATCAATGAAATAATCGCTATTTATCGCTTATAATTAGCGATGGCATCTTGAATCAGGGTCGTGAATAGGTATGAAATAAAGTTTCTTCGTATATTCCAGCAAGTATCTTCTTAATCACATTTTCAGACATTGTTTGAACTACCGTACCACACCGGAAACACTTTAGAACCCACCGGAAGCGCTGTAACGTTATTAGAACGTTTGTCACCGAGGGGAAGTCGTAACCTTTTTACAACTTCGCCCCCTATCGATCGCAGATCTTGTAACCTTACATCTTACCTATCGGAAGTACGGTGGCTTACATCTTGATACCAACCGAGACTTTACTTTTAACTCGGCTCTTTGCTTTCAGCTCGCTTCTTTGTTATCGATCAGACGAGTATATACGAATACTCTTTAAAATTTACTGATTGATTGTTAATTTCTGAATAATGGGTTCCGTAAACAAATAATAAACATGTGACTATACAGGGTCATATATTAAGTCGAATATAGTGTGAAGGGAATGACACGTAGAGCATTTTTTGTTTTGGCACCGCATATAAATTACTCGTAGTCAGGGTTCCCCCATACATTGTTTTCACTTGATAAGTATCAAGCTAATTTTTCGTGAGTACCTTCATTTTGATGAGTTGCCCAAGAATTTCTTGGACGGTTTGTGGTAGCTAACAGAGTTAGCAAGGATAAAAAAAATCTCAACTTTCGAGCGTTGGGTCGGGATAACGTACCACGCAATGGTTTGATCGTGATTTGTCGCGTTATGGTAAGTATTATATATGAGGTGCCAAAACAAAAAACGTTCTACGCGTCCTTCTCTTCACACTATATTCGGATTGATTATATGAACCGTGAAACATCCTCATCAAGTTGCATCTCGTAAGCCGTAGTTAATTTTTTTCACTGATGATTTCTGTTGTAAGTATAACAAAGTTTTTTTTTCTCGTTTTCCACTATATATCCGCTTTTTTTCTGGAATTTGCTTATTTTTATGGACTTGGCGGTGGCGTGCTCCTAGATCTTATATTACCTTCCGGAAGTCTGGCTGCAGCACGCAGGGCGGCGCGTGGTTGGCGCGCGGCGGCTGCGGCAGGCCGGGCGGCGCGCGCCCGGGCGAGGCCGTCAGGTCCGGCGCCGCGCGCCCATTCTCCTGGAAGTAAATATACTGTTTAGAATACGTAATCTACACCTCATAAGGAGACATAATTGTTTTATTGACATTGGTTTTGAAACAACAGATTTTAATATAAGGAGCTGATATATATGTCGCAGTCATCTTATTGAATCTGGTTATTTAATTGAATCACTAGGCGGTTATAAAATGGCGTCAAACAGCTCGTACAGATAGCAATGTGTTGATATATTTTTTGATTAATTTACTTTAATGTTCGTTTTATGAGTGCTGATTCGTAAATTTAAGTCCTACCTCATTCCGAAGTTTAAAACTAAAATATTAAATGGCTGTCCTAGTCTCGAATTCTAAAATTTGTTGGTAAAAACAGGATTCAATGAAAGCGCTAGTCATTCAATTAAATAGCGGATTCAATCAGATGACTGCGACATATAGATAGGGGTCTACTCTACACTATCTATTCGCGGTCGTGATCGTGTCACGGCCCGCGACACGGGCTTTTTACTGGGGCTGTCTAAAGGAAGAGATGTACTCAAAAACAATTTCAAATTTGGATGAATGAAAGCGCTCAAGGATTATTCATTGTACAAGGTATGTAAATGAGTGATAATACTTTAGGGTGTGTATATGCTTCCTATGTAGATTTTACTGTAAAAGTACCAGCACTGAAATACTCCTTTTGACTTTCATGTTTCTATGAAAAATGTCCCAACATCATATATTAGCCCATACAATAATTTAAAAAGAGTAACTGTTTCAGCGCCGGAACTTTCACAGTAAACTCTATATAAAGTATTATCACTCATTGATATTACAGTCTGTATTATGTTAGCTTAGAAAGGACGGAAGGAGCGTCCGTGGTCTTTAGGCCGACCAAGACCATTAGAGTAGACCGTTGATTAGAAATCAAAAGGGCGCAGGTTAAATTCCCACCTGGCATGTGCCAACGCGACTTATTCTGGCCTCAAATATACGGACGCTCTTTTGTATGATATGATTTGCTCTAACGGTGACGAAATCTGATTACCCCAGACGTATTTACGACTCATTCCCCTGGACTAGGCCGACTATGTTGTGAGAATGCCTTATGCGCTGGGTCATTGTACGACATCCAAAGTTAGGTATAGTATCAGGCACTACAGTGCTTAAGAAGTAAGAAGCCTTATGTGCTGGGCGATTATACGACATCCAAAGTTAGGTAAAGTATCAGGCACTACAGTGCTTAAGAAGAGGTTACTTCGCTCGAAAAATTGTGTATGTGATAATAATGAATGAAAAGGAAAATATACTATTAGCATAGAAAATTAAGGAAAGAAAGTTACATAATGCTATACCATTATTAGTTAGGCTTAATACAATGTAATGTCAAATATGACATTTGACGTTGATGCCTAAGACATGTTATATTAGTCCTCCAAGAGAGGTTATAAGAATAGGACCTATGTACCTAGTTATAAGATATTGCCTATATTACAAAGGGCCGATTTTTCAATCGTCAGATACCTTTTATCTAGGGAATAAATATGTGACTTTGGCAGATTATGTAATGCCAAAGTCACATGTTTATTCAACAGATTAAAGTTATCTGACTATTGAAAAATCAGCTCTAAGTATAATAAACGTAATAAAAATTAATACCCCAAGTGTAATATTGGACGTGTGAATGGACACTAACATATGCTGTGCCTCCACAACATTACTAACATTGACGAATGCATTCAACGTCATCAACATCAATGGCGCTTGAACCAATCCGATCTATTGTTAGCAAATAATTTCACAGCCGCAGGGTTAAGTGATTCAGAACAATGATCGCTGGTTGCCGGTCCCTATCCACTTGGCTTATCGGTAATTGATATCCTACTATCGGAGTTCTCTCCACCCCAGTGGCTGCTTATATCACTTTATTTCATATGCATTTAAATATTAAATGACAACAGTTTACATATTATATAAAAATGCTAAATCTTGAGAATGGCTGAACCGATTCGGTTATTTTTGCTCTTGAAATATTCGTGGAAGTCCCGGGAATGTTTAAACGGTTCTTCACAAACTGTTTCTATGCTCAACGAAGTGGGCACGGGTCAGTTAGTCTTATATATAAAAATGAATTGCTGTTCGTTAGTCTCGCTAAAACTCGAGAACGGCTAAACCGATTCGGCTATTTTTAGTCTTGAAATATTTGTGTAAGTTGCGAGAGGTTTAAACAGTTCATCACAGACTGCTTCTATGCTCAACGAAATGGGCACGGGCCAGCTAGTCTTATATATAAAAATTTATTTCTGTTCGTTAGTCTCGCTAAAACTCGAGAATGGCTAAACCAATTCGGCTATTTTTAGTCTTGAAATATGCTCAACTAAGTGGGCACGGGTCAGCTAGTATAATTATATAATAATATCTAGGAGCGATTAAACGAAATTGTGACCCTGTGCTAAATATACAAAAATATTGTTTTACTGGTACCAGACCATACAAATATAGGATTTTACTATGTTACACGTAAATTGAATATACCTACATGACCCGTTACCACAGCAACCTTTTTTGTTACTTTAGCGGGATTCGAACCCGTGACTTGCGGCGTGAGCACCGACCTACAACGACCGCGCTACGGTTATCTTCATACAACTTTTGACATAGTAAAATACATTTAAAGTGTCAACTGACAGCATAATATGACTTAAATTTATTTTAAAAGAGAATTTACATCTCATAGAATTAAAAACGCTTACATTTTTATTACCTCGTAAACTTTTATTAAAATTTACACGAATTTTATCGCCACCTTTTTATTACCTTCATAAGGTAGGTATTTAATGTAATATTAATACTCTGTTCTGTTTTTAAGCAAACAACACAGCTTAGTATGCGACTAAAATGCTACCAATTTGAATCTTACTTATTCAACGCGCAATAGAGATTTATTTTTAGAATTACTCATTGATTAAGGTGGTCTGTTGTGATATCACTAGATTTAATTGGGGTCCAGGCATAAGTCTAATAATATAGACTTTTACTCACATATTATATTTATTGAATACCACGTAATATATGATACATCTAATGACTTTACATAGGTCCTACTCTAATATACACTCTTGGACGACTCATATAGACTATCTTAGGCATCACTGTCACTGTCAATGTATGAAATTACATTGTTTTAAACCCAATTCACAACAGTATACTATATAATATTTTTTGTTTACATTCATATCACATTCCATCGGAACGGCATATATTATTTTAAAATTCGACGCTTACAAAACGTTTTCTATTCATCACAGCGAAAGGATAGTTCACAAAAAAGCACAGCACAAAGAGCGGGTGCACAATGAGAAATGCACAACATATGAGAGCTTGCAATTTCACCCTTTTGTACTCTAATGGGTTAACGGTGCAAGCTGAAAATTTAACAGGTAATTAAATATAACAAGCTTAAAAAGATAAGCACAGACTACTTCTTTAATGTTAATTGCTAATAAGTTTATACAATTGGTATTTTTAATAATATTATTTCTTTACTAACAATAATACAGTTAATGATAAGTTCTTTATAACGTTATTTCCCCTTACTTTCTGCTCGTCTGATCAATGTCTACTGTACTGTTAAAATTTTTATATATTATGTTCTTTTTAATCGTGAAAACTTGTAATTGGCCATAGTTTTGTTTCTATGTTGCTAAGCCTGTGCTAGCTGTAAGTTTTCCTTAAAAAAAAAATAAGGGTTAGCTATAGAACTTGCGTTAGCATCATTAATGTTGATTTCGCAATTGGGTTATTGAATGAATATTAAAATTTACTTATGGACTCATTACGCAGAAAATCAAAAAGATCAGCCAAATCTAAACTAAGAATTATAATAAGTTCTAAAACATTTGAGTTTTAAGCAATTAAATAAAATTATCTATCTTTTTCTCGCAAACCGATAGTTTGTGTAATATCTACGTAGGGTTAACAACGTGACATCACAATTGGTTGTTCCCTTCTCGTCCCCTCAAAAAATAGTGAATCATTACTTCTTTTGACAGAACACAATATATGTATACAGATTGACTTGCTAACAACACTTTTAAATAAGTTTCCATACGCGCAGTGGAACCATAGGCATCGCCGCCGCGGCGTTAGGGCACTAGTATTTATATTATGTAATTTTAATCGCAATACCGGCGGTAAAACGGTGCTGCGGTTTTTGACTATTTCAGCGCCTCCGGACTGCGAGCGAACGCGTACATACAGGCGCTAACTTTATAATTAAGATGCTACTTAAAATCTAATATAAATATATATAAATAAATAATAAAAATTAAAAAGTAGATATAGCAATAGGTCAAAGCTTTAAGGCTATAAAATTGACATGGCACACGTATTCCTTATACGACGATAGTCTTACTAACCACTAAAAGTACCTTTAACTTTTTAAAATTCAACGAATAAAATCTACGTCTTAATAGTCAAAGATGGGTAAATGCTTGTACATAATAAACCACACATCTCATAAAAAACCACGCCAACGTGAACGCGGCAATATATCGAGCATGTCTTCGACATAAATGTGTATGGAAATGCGTTAGAATTTGGCGGTCGATCGCGGGCGGGCGGCGGACCCCCCACGTGGGGGTTCGCGGGGGATCGTAGGGGGTCGTGGCGCAGGGGGCCCTGACCCACTTACCGTCTCGCTCGTACGCACGAGGTCACTGTACTGCAGCTGCTGCACTCTGCAGAGGTGAGTGGACGATCTCAAACGGAATCGGTTTGATTCTTTAATCTTGATTTGTAAGGCTAGACCGTCACTATTTTCATGATTCAATAGGTATACGTATTGGATAAAATCATTTGTAATTTTAAGATTGTATTCAATAGTTATTATTTTTAAGTTTCAAGAAAATTAATCTGGATGTATAGGTTAGGTTTAAAGATATTTATTATCAACAAAGGCGAGATGCCACTTACGTGATAACATCGTTTTACTTAAATCTAAGGATTTATTCTTATATATATATATATATATATATATATATATATATATATCAATTATTTATCCTTTAGTTATCCCTGTGATTTGCATATAATAGTAAAATATTAGAATTTAAAATATTATTTTAAAATTATGAAAGCAGTATCTATGGACTTACAACTTTCATAACTTCTAAAAAGCTTCAAATGACAAAGACCCGTTCATTGTGGTGTTCCACAATTCGGTATCATTTTGAAGTTATTGGCGAAGTAAATCGAAAACGGTATTCATCGGCTTTTAAACATTTTGGATCTTTTAATCTAACTTTAATAATCCAAACGCATTTAAAAGTATCGTTGGCTTGGTTTTAGTGTGAGATTGTTTTTCAAACACAAACGGCTATAAATTTTTTTACTATGATATTAATTCATGAAATATTTGTACAAATATACATGCATATACCACGGAAAATATAACTATTTACAATATAAAATAAATTTAAACATATGGGTAAATATTATTAAATGTAATACAACCGTATTGTGACATTTTGACATTTTTGGTGATAAAAATATTAAGTATGTTAAAATATAATATAATTTGTATTTGTAATAATATTATTTAAGATAAAAGTATGCATTTGTACAAATAACATTAGTATTTAATTTAATTTCGTGCTTGTCTACGGTGTAGCACCGCTACAGTGTAGTACGTAGCATAGCTACAATTTTATTCGTAGCACTTCTACGAAGTTCCGCTACAGCGTAGCGCATAGTCGAAGCTCCGAAAATTCCCAGCGCGTAGCACTACTACGTTTCATTGCCACAGCACGCGTTGGAAATAATAATTGAGTCATATAGAATCCAAAACAGCAATCTGCAATTTTTGACTTATAATGGGTACCGATACTAAGTCAAAGTCAGATTGCTGATTTTAATTCTTTACGACTCAATTATTACCTGTTAATTTCATTGATAATAATCGAATTACGAATACGACATTTTATAAAATTAGTAAGATAATACAAATATACTTATCAAATCTCTTAGTTTTAACAAAACTATATTTTAAACTTTTAGTACCGAAAATTATAGTAACTTACGATGATTATTATTTATTACCATATTTTTTTTCGTAATTTACTCTGGAATTTTTACGGTTTTACATCGCAAATCTTGACTTCTAAAGATTATTTTAACTATATTATAATAAAGTTCATGTTACATAGCTGTAGTTATGTTCCTATCTCTACCATTGGTCCATATTACGAGAACTTGGAATAGGTCTCGAGATCGCAAATACCAAAGGCAAATAAGGGCACTTGTGTCCGCTTAGACGGCATTCCGTATTATATTGGACTATTTAAATTCTTACTTTGACATACAAGGTTTTTTTAGGATATATAAAATTACCGAAAATCACTAAAAGCTTTTTTTAATTAGGCGTTCGTTAATCTACACTTAATATTATATCGAGGAAGGATTTGTATTTTTGTATGTAACGAATAAACTCAAAAAGTACTGGACTGATTTTAATAATTATTTTTTCATTAGAAAGCTGCATTATCACTGAGTAACATAGGCTATATAAAAATCAATTGCTGTTCGTTAGTCTCGCTAAAACTTGAGATCAGCTGAAATGATTCGGCTATTTTAAGTCCCGGGAAGGTTTAAACGGTTTCCATGCTCAACGAAGTGGGCAAGGGTCAGCTATATAAATAATAAATGTTATATTAACATTATTACTTAAAAAATGTTTATGTAAAATGTTTATGTTTGTGTATATTTATTCATTTATATTATATGCTGAATTAATAATTACATTTTTAATTTATAATTATTGTGAATAAAAATTTGAGATTTACTTTGACACGACACAGTCCTTATTGTAATTCAAATCATAAAATATATTTCATAGCAGATTAAGAAATTAATAAAACAGAAATTAAGTAATTGAATTTAATAAGGTTGTAATCGGCCATTCTCCGGTAATACATTTTTACGTGTCCCGGGCTTGTCTACTCTGTATTATTGTCATATTCATCTATGTTTTCTTTTTATTTGATAGATAGCATCCGTATCTAGCTGTAAACAAAAATATAGGCTTCTGCTTTAAGTGATTAAGACTAAATTATTTTAAGTTACGTTGAAAAAGCACTTTTTTCTAATTACCGTAACGTGTCCCGACATCAACTTGATCTGAAAACTTCCTTGTAATTTTTTTTACGTACATATTTACTTTAATCCAATTAAATTTCTGAACAATACAAAGGATCGTGTATCGCATAAAAAAATATCGACTTAATAGGTCCAGTCTACAAATAATTATCCTGAAATAATAGCGTGTCCCATCGAATGTTCTAATTACCGTAACCCACACTGTTCTTGGGTGCACACTCCAAAGCAACAGGATTTGGGACATCACTGCCGCACGAGTCGCGACACCTCCGTGTGTGCCACGGCCCGACAGCCATCACAGGTCGTTAATGTTTGTGTGCCGCCAGTGAAGCACGTAAGTATATAATTACCGTAGCTTTGGTAATAGACTTTTCTAATTACCGTTGTTCTTATTTAAATATTTAAAATTTAAAATAGAACTAAGTTGATCATATAAATCTAGACAGTACTTTGGCCTACGTAAGTTAACTCAAGACAGTTTTTGCAAACTTTATTGGTTTTTGAAATTTTTAAGAAAATATTACTTTTTCTAATTACCGTATACTAATTACCGTATTTTCCTAATTACCGTTGTATGAAAAATGAATACGTTTTATAAGGGTTCAAGGGTTCCAGTGGTAGTATAAGGGCACAATGAAAGTCCACCAAGTCATTTGGAGTTCCTCAAGACCAGATCTACTTGCAATGCGAAAGCTGTAATGCGCAATTGATGTATCAAGCAATTGATATCAATCGATTTTGCTAGCAGGTCCGACCACGGCCCTACCTTGACCATTTTTGTACCTATACATTTCTGGATTTCAAATTGAATTTGTTTTGTTGTTTTTTCCGAAGTCGGTTTATAAGTTTTTTAAACTTTTATTTTTTTTAGGTAGATCCTACTTATTGTTGAAATAAATATTATTTGCGAAAATAAAACAATGTTTGTTTAAATTAACTAGTTTTACCCGATCTTTAGTTATAATTACATAATATTACGTAGAACTTATTAATCAGAGTTTTATATCATCTTTTAGATATAATAAATAACTCTTTCTAATTACCGTAACATTAAATATTACATTTGTCTAATTACCGTACCCATACAATTTTTAAGTCTCATTATCTCAAGAACTATAATAAACTGTTGAATGCCTCATTAATTATTGTATTTGTATATTTCGTTAGTTTTATATTTCAGTGTGTTTAATCCAGATTAGTAGAAAAAAAAACGGTTACGGTAATTAGGCAAATAACGCCGATCTGGAGAATGACCGTAATATAAATCCACTTTTATGAGCCTTGCGGAAATAATTAGGTATGAATTCGCCTCGAAGGTACCTGTGCTACGAGGTATTGTTGATACCTGCTTCATCATTACCGAATATTTTCAGTAATAATTGTATATATGGTGTAAAAAGAGCAGTCACTATAACTTTGGGATATGATTATACTACCTTTTCTCGTTCTTAATTTTTTTTTTTAAAAATAAAAAAAATACATTTCCAAAATGAAGAAAGGAAGTATAATCGTATCTCAAAGTTATAGTGACTGCTCATTTTACACCGTGTATAATATAATTAACTTGTATTAATGATAAAACAGGGTGTAAAAAGATCAGTCATTATAATTTTTGAATATGATTATACTTCCCTTTCTCTTTCAAGAAATGTATTTTTTTTTACAAAAATGTTTTTGAGAATTATTAAATATTCTCATAACAAAAAAATTATAAATAGAAAATATTTTTTTTTAATATACCCTACATTTATAGAATAAGAAAAGGTATTCCAAAGTTATAATGACTGCTCTTTTTACACCCTGTATTACATCGTCGTATGTGACAGTGAGGTCTCAAGCGCTTTTACTCGAATGCACCTTGGAAACCTACTAGTTATCCTAAAAGGTTATTTGAATGAAAAACATATAAATAGCACGATATTCTCATTTCGTCCGGCCCCCGGTCTGACCTTTAGCTTTCGGATTCTCACAGGTCAAGCGTTGCATTGTTAAATGTAGCCAATACCTACGGTAATTTAAAAATACGTATTCAAAAATATTCGATAACGAAAGAACCCATGGCGGTATATTTGTCACAATTTTATAATACTAGCTGCCCCAGCGAATACATACCACATTTGAAAAAGGTTTCTTGATGAAATTAAAGCTACCGACGCGCCCAATATAAAACACTGAACCTTTCTTTAAATCACATTAGTAGAAATAGCATGAAGATCGGTGCTAGTCTTTGAGTTTATCGCGAACAGACAGACATACGTGGCGGAGGACTTTGTTTTATAATTTATACAGCAGTACTAAAATTACGTGACGACGTAAAAACAGTACAGGAGCGATTTAGTAAGTGTGTCTTTTTTATCTGTTTATATATTTAAAGATTATATATCGGCAGATATTATGTCAATCCCATTGTACCCAAAACAATAATTGTAAAATATTTATTATTATAAATGACAAATATTAAGGGCGTGTTTCACCAAGCAATGTTAAAGTTAATCCTTCGTTAAGTATCATGTTGTTCCTTTCGTAATTCCTATCAACGAATGAGAAGGCATGGTAATTTAACAAGCCGTTAGCACTAACACGCGTTGGTGAAATCGCGTATTAACATTATAAATGTTAAATATTAACAGATGTTATAACCCTATTTTCGAATCTTTTATGTACGTAAGCCGGTACAAATTGAAACAATGCGACTGTGAATACTGCACGGCGCACAGAGCACAGGACACAGCGCACAGTAATACCGGCGTGAATATCAAAGCTCTGCGCCGAGTTAAATACTCGCTAGAAATCAAATAACCATCAACAACAACCGTGTCGTATCTGTGTGTAAATTTTTACCAGACCACCAACCTAAAATGATTTTGCCAGTCTGTGTATCCTCCTAATCTGGGGACACGGTTGTGCCTCAGCCAAGTTAAGCACGGCCGTATCATCCATTTCTCGAGGCTTTTTTCGACCCCTTATAACTTCGTTGTTGGTAAAGCTATAGCCTACATTTTTAGATACTAATTGGGAACGGTCGGACTAAAAACATCTTATAGAGATCATAATCAAAAATAGTAATAATCTTTTATGTTTTAAATAAATAGTAGATTGACTTGGCAATCTTTTGATTATTCTTACAATATTATACACTACCTAGATTTAATAAATCGAAATGCAAGTTTTGCTTAAAAATAGAGTTTCTAGTAAAACCTCCCCACCCCGTCCCCACCACTCGATCCGCGCGGTGGAGTCGCACGTGACTTTTCACCACTTCCTATTTGCAATACAAAGAATGTACGACGCTTCCTAGATAAACCGTATTAATGCTGTGTAGAATATTGTGGTTTTGGATTTATAGTATTTTACCCGACCACAGTAAAGCCAAAAAGAAGGGTAATGATCTTGGCAGTCTATTTATGAATGTATGTTAGCTTGTTCTATAGCGTTGTAGCCCCTAAACTACATAGAATATAAAACATTGTCTGGTTAAATATTTGTTTTATTTAATTATACATAATTAACTGCCGCTATCTGCTCATGGATTTATTGCAGGGGCTTTAAAAAACGAAATAAAATTTTTGTCTATAATATGTATGTATGTTTGTACGCTCTTGACTAGATAAACATATAAGCTACTTTATATCGGAAAAATGTACTGTTTCAACGGGGTCTCATTTCATGTAGCGTTATCGATCCCTACTATCTAGCAATTTTTTTTTATTCCAACGCGGAGATTGAACTCACGAATAGACCTTTGGAGTCATGAGCCAAGCTCTCAAACTGGTCTACGGAGGCGTCTTTTGAACATAGTTATAATGCCATCATACTAATTACTCAGCTAGAGAGGTCGTATGATTGCCTATTGATAATTGAATTGGCAATAGGTAATATACATCCACAAATTAATAATAGACGGGACAAGCTATGTGGTTTGCCCGTAAATCTATTACCCGTGTACCGACATAACAAAGGTATTCCATACAGCGCTTTAGCCGGGAAATGCACATGATTTTCACGAATAATTTCTGCTGTGAATGCACTAATGAAGATTCAAAACAGATTTATAAAACATTATGGAGTTTGATTTCATGTCCTATAAAATCTACTTTTAATAAAATTACATTACAATAAAAAAAACCCGACTTAGCGTGTAACATTCGTATCACACCTAACAAACGACTTGATGACCTTAAAGACCTGAACCGATTTCGACTAAACATAGCTAAGAACACTCTCGACTGATGTACCTTTCAAACAAAAAAAAACGCATTAAAATTAGATCATCCGTTTGGGAGCTACGATGCCACAGAGACACATACACATTTACACAGACAGGTCAAACTTATAACACCCTGTCATTTTTGCGTCGGGGGTTAAAAATATAAGCAAGCAGTGTGCAAAGTAAAATCTTATAATGTCAGAAAGAGTAAACCGGCATTTATAAATTTAAGATGGCTAAGTGCCAATTTCACATGTTAAAGTTAATCCTTCATTAAATATCATGTTATCTCCCTCATATTTCCTGTTAATGAATGAAAAGACATGGTATTATAAGCCTAACATGCGTTGGTGAAATCGGTACTAAATCACACAAAGCAATTTGTTTGTTACAGTATAAATCAATACAAATAACTATAAAGCTAAAGCTTTGTTTGTTTAAACACGCCTTATCTCAGAAACTACTGGTCCGATTTCAAAAAATCTTTCGTGTAGGATACCCTAGTGATCGAGAAAGGGTATAGTCAATATAAAATGGTCACACTAGGACAAATTGGAGCAGAAAAAAAGAGCAAAAAAAGAAAAAAAACTGAGGTTTCATTCCACAATTTCAAAGCTAGTACGAATATAAATGAAGCATGATTCTCTTGCCCTTCCTACCCTTATACTGTTATGTACTTGTAAATAAGGGATTGTGTTGATTCCCTGAAAAAAGCGGAAGTAATATCGCCATGTACAAAAACCATCGAAACTTTCGGACAATGGTTGGATTCAATTAGAATAGTCTTGGCAGGCGGCCAGCGCGGTTGTTATCACACCACTTACGTTCGGATAAGTTGTCCGAAGCGATTAGAAACTCCGAATCACCAACACATCTGTGGTTTGTGAAGACCGATAAATATTGGGCTTTATTTCGGTATAGTAAAAGGAGCGGGCTAAAATAAAACGCTCAGTAGTCCCGACAGCATTATGTTTAATTTTCCTACCCATAGATAAAATCGCATTGCTTTAAAGAATCTAGATTTTTTTTATTTCGGCCTAAGTTCATACATAAAAAATAGAACGTGGTAAATTTAAATAGTCAAATAAAATATTCTGGTAACATCGGATTCTTCTTGTCTGGTTAAGTAACCACCAATCCTAACGTTGTAGGTAAAAAATATTTTTTTATTTCAGAATTAAATTAAAAAATATTTTTGATTAAACTATGTTGACCGTACGTTTTACCATACGTTTGGAAAGTAAAGTAAGACTATTAAGGATAGATAGGAAGTGCATAAAATGAATAATTATTATTTTCACCCGGAAGTCCGCAATGTTGAGGAATAATATTTTAGACCGAAAGTCAGAGATATTATGTTTTTCTTAGGAAGGATATAAAATTGTATAGCGAGACGGGTTCATTCATTTTTGGGCAGCCAAATTGCCTGGTTGTACTTAATGCAAGGTAACTATTGTTAATTTATTAATATAATACTTTCTAACTGAGTGTAAAAGTGAGTTATTATAAAGTGATACTAATAATTTTGGAATATTATTTCGGCCACTAAGGAACACTTTTTTAATAGCTTAGTTTAAAAATTTTAAGACTACCAAAAATCCTATTGTGGTATCTATACTAACTATTTTAATATTAACGCTATGTTCGACGTACTCCTATTATATATAACTTCTTAAAGGTATTTGACGCAAACCTTTGGCGGTAAATACTTAGGCGCTAAAGCCAAAGGCTTATAGTTTGAACTAGAAATCGCCATGTAAATAACAGCCTTGAGCTAAATAAAATACGTATGGCGATTAAATGTACATAAAAATGTAAGTCTCATATCTATGGCCTTACAAAAAATATTTTTTTTTATGGGCACTTATGGATTTTTGTGGAGTCCCAGGGACCTACCAGGTATATTAAGGGTAGTTCAGCATTTATTCGATATAATAATAATTAATTATAAGAAACACTAAGTAATTTTAGAATTGGTGTCCACCGCATTAAACCTCAGATAATATTCAAAATGGACGAAGCCTCGGCCTAGTTTCGAACGTCTTCAATAATTTCGAAATAGATGCAACCTCCGATCTATAAACAACAATCCAACAATAGATAGCGGGAAATCCGTGCTAAAGCTCAGATTAAATACGAGACAATCGGACCGCTCGAAAGACAGTCTGAGGTATGGGCGTACGTCGGATCGATACCCGTACTACTCGGTGAATGGGCTGCGCGCGCAGGGTTACGTAACGCTCACCTGTTGAGCTACTACCCTATAACCCGGCCGCGATGAGACGCCCCGCCCCCCAGCCGCCGCCGTTTGTTCGCCAGCCTTCGCAATTCGGCCGGTTTTTCGTGTCAATGCACCTCAACCTTCGGCTGCACTCAAGGGTGCAATGATAACTACATTCGCTAATGAGACGTTAATGCCAATATTGAGTTCACTGATTCGGCTGAGTTCAATTCAGCCGTGAACATGTTTACTTTAAACTTTTAATCCACTTTACGGTTCTCTGTACTTTACTTAAGTAGCACAAGCTTTTAAGACAGCGCTTACAAGCACTCCCGCTAATTCTTTAGTAATTAATAAACCACAACGGGAGAAACTGTGTGAAACATTTCTATTTACTCTGTAAATATTATGCCTTTTTTGACGCTGAGAAATTCTTTTAAGCATTCCGCGGGGGATGGGGATTCCTCCCGGATATGTGGGACTCACAGCGTCCGGTAGATGGAAAATGAACGCAGCCAAGAACTACCCACTTAAAACTTGGCGGTACTCCGACTCCACCACCGTTGACGGAACCACAGGAACTACAAAACATCCGTGACTCCGTCGAGTATAATGTTAAACCTAAATTGTCTAGCTCGCCTCCGTGGTCCTCTCGATTAGAAGGTTGTGGGTTCAACTTCCCGCATTGGATGCAGCTTTCAATTTAAGTTAGGACGATACTCATCTCACAGAAGTAAGATCATCCCTGCGTCGGATGGTAATGTAGAAAATCGCACCTGCCCCTGTCGTGTCGGGTTTTTTACTCCTACTAAGTCCACTTCCATTTCTACTCTATATAGTATTATACTTTCAGTGTCTATCTCGCCTCCTCTCGACTTCACTTCCTCGGGTTCACTTCCTGCATTGGATGTAGCTTTCAAGTTTGGTTAGAACAATGCTCATTGCCTGATTGTCTGAGAAGAAAGATGATCCATGCGTCCGATAGGATAAAAAGTCGGTCCTACGCCTGTATCTCCCACTGAATTTTGAGAGCAAAGAAAAGGAGAACGTCCGTGTGTATTGCGCACATATTTGTGCACTTGGGCTACAAGTTCTAGCTTTCAACGAAACCGGCTACCAGCACTGACATCGGTATAGGAGTAATTATTATCTATCATCCATATTTGCATAACAAATAATCCCGCTTTAATTTGAGGCCCCCGCTACTACGAGTAGCCGTCTGTGGTAACTATCGTAATTTCATGGGCAATTGCTTGATTAACTAACATACAACATTTCAGCGCCATTAAAATGTGTAATAATACAGTAAACACGAAATAACATCACGCGATACGTATTTCGTAACGTTACGTCGAATTCGTCGTTTGGCTTATAATTAATTTGTGTTGGTATTTTTATGCGTGTCTGATATTTCTTCCCGTGCATTTTTTGCCCAACCGCGTGTGAAGAAGGGTTATGTTTATTAATTTTTACGAGACTATTATTATATTTTTATTGTTTAATTTAACCATTTAAGGTAACATAATATACTGCGTATAGTCCTTTCAAAGTAATCTAAATTCATATGTAACTGATTTCATCATTTGATCCGTCTAGTTTTTAAAAAGTCAAAAAATTAATCAATGAAATGTTTTTTATATCCGAGGAATAAAAAGTAACATTCAAACTTGTTTTCCTTAATTTCATCCCCGACAGAATTAAATAGGGATACTTACCTACCCTCTCGAGGGTAAAATTTTAAAAATTCTTTACTCGCTAGATTCGTTCCTTTTATAACGTATGTAATAAAATAAATAACTATATTATAAGAGGAACATGTTAGAAATTTATTTACCTATGATATTGTATGCAATCGCATTTAAATGTATGAAATCATTTTCATCATTTTATCCGTCTGGTTTTGAGAAAATCAATAAAATTATCAATACTTTTTAAAATTTTATAGCCCATATTACTTTCTCGCTGGTATTACAAATTTATTGACACTAGGTACATTTATTATAATCGGACCAGCAGTTTAGGTGCTACGGTGGAACAAACATAATATATACATACATACAATATACACAGATTTCGAAAACATTTCTTTAGAGTTTCCCCTGTACATTTCGTCATGGTTATCCCTGTATACTTCTTCTTGGTTTCCCCTCCACATCTTTTCTTTGTTCCCCATCCACATTTCTTCTGGATTCCCCATCCACATTTCTTCTAGGTTTCCCCTCCACATTTCTTCTTGGTGTCTCCAAAACATTTCTTCTAGGTTTCCCCTCCACATTTTTTCTTGGTTTACCCACTACGTTTCTTCTTCATCCCTTTCTATTGCTTTCGCTGGAGTAGGGTGAAACAGTCAACGTAGCAAAATCGAAAAACATGACGTAAAAGATAGCTTTGGAAGCTCGCGATAAAAATTGATACGATAGAAAGCAAAGATAACGAGAAGCCCACTCAAAATTGTGATTTAAATGAATGCTTTCTAGGACAATGGGTGCAATCTATATAAGTAAACCCTGACACAGTTGTCAGTAATAACGACCGAGTTCCATCCTCCGTGACCCACCAACCTATATTTAAATAGGAACGTATGGATAATGAAGCAAAGAGCTGTAATTATAATGTTCTTTGTTCGAGTAGCATCTCGATTTTACTTTGAATACGAATAGTTGCTTTTGATTCCGCGCACGGTAATCACTGATTCGTGAATGCAAATTATTTAACTCGATATATTTGTATTTAATAATAATTATGCCTCCCACGCCGATTTCGGTGACGGTAGCCTGTTTCATTGGGACCAAACCAGCTAGGCAGGAGTTATTTATAGTGCCCAAATGTGTGCGAAACACACAGAAGCACTCTCTCTTCCTTCACTCTCGTAGCCCAGTGGGACGTACAACCGACACGACTGGTGGGAGTTCAGGCGGAGGACCGACTTTTTACATGGCCATCTGACGCATGGATCATCTTTCTTATCAGACAATCAGCCTGCATTGTCCTAATCAAACTTGAAACAACTTTTTTGGTTTTTCCAACGCGGGAATCGAACCCACGACCTCCGGGTCATGCAAATTTATATTTATCGACCTAAATTCTTCTGATTAATTTATGTTGCCTATCCCAAGGTATCTAGCATGTCTTTGGGCAACCCTGAGATCATTCACACATTCACAAAACAAATTTTAGAATTCATTACAACTGTCGATTTTGAATACACAGGAGTTGCCGTGGTAGGAATGTGTGGTGAGCCATTTTCCCCTTAAAATAAATTACTTGTACAGTTATGTGATTAAACAATTTTACTTACTTGTTTTGTTTGCCGTAGGTACTCAATTTATACGAAATATCATCCCAATATGTCCAATAAGGTTACATACAAACTTTTTATCCCTATTTCATACCCTGGATGGAATTAAAAAGAATAGATTCCTACGATAACTATATAAGAGGAATACGTGTGCAACATTTGAACTTTCTAGCCCTAAGTGTTTGGCCTATGCGATCTAGATAGATTTACTAAAGAATTTTACTAGCCTGTAAGTATTAAATTATTTGCGCGAAATGATTCTTTATTGTACTTATTTCTTCTAATCCTATAGACTACAATAAATATTTGTTAATATTCCCCTCGTCTCGCTTGTAAATATAGAAACATAAATTTGAAACTAAGCCAATAATTTCGTGGTTTAGTCTACTAATCCTATGAAGCACACAAATTATAGAATTGTAAATTATGAGTTTCTAGCTGTTCGAGAATTTAATGCGTAGAGTGATAAAAAACATCTAATGAGAAAACTCAGATTCGATTGCAGTTTAATGATACCATTAAACTCCTCGCTCCTATTAGTCACAGCGTAATGTTATATTATAGCCTAAAGCCTTCATTTATAAATGGACTATCCAACAAAAAAATATTTTTTCAAATCGGACCAGTAGTTCCTGAGAATAGCGCGTTTAAACAAACAAACAAACTCTTCTGATTTATAATATTATAGAATAGATCATTCATTTGAATAACTTTCGAGAAACCGGGAGTTAGTATGTGTATGCAATTCATCGGCGCAAGATACTCACGCGTAAATACTAAATATGGACCTCAACCACATCTGTGGTGGCTTCCTATGAAATATGATTAAAAAATATGGTAAAAAACAAGCAGAAACTTCATCAAAATATACATCATATTTTTTTTAATTTTAAATTAAGTAGTCAAATAACAGGAGATTGTAAGTGTTTATTTCAAGACCCTACCTTTACTACATGGCCCATCTAAATACATAAATATTCATAAATATATAGACCCAAGGGCTAAGGGAGAATTGTCTCCCTTAGCCCTTGGGTCTCCCTATTCCTTGTTCCCATTCCGAATCTCAAGGCCGTGACCTACTTGTTCCAACCCTTAATACTTTGATTTACACATTTTTGTAAGTGTATGTAATACGAAAACAAGGGCTCGGAATGCTCACTTCGTATTGTATCAAAGAAATTAAATTTTACTTAAAAATATATTATCTAAGTGATAGATTTTTACAACTATAGTAGAACGGAATTTAATTAATTTCATTAATTCTGTAATTTCTGCGTAAAAGGCTCACAAACACTTTATCCTCATAAACTTTCGTATCTATAATACTAGTAGGAATGAGGCAAATTAAAGATATTTAAACTATGTTTAAGATTCTATGCAGGATGTAAAAAGAACATTCACTATAACTTTGGGATATGATACACTACCTTTTCTCATGTACCTGTTCTTTTTATACCCCCTATAGCACAATAAGTTACCAGTTAAAACTTACACTAACACATTAACTAGAAAAAAAATTTGTTAGCAGTAACCTAAGTAAGCAGTAACCAATGTATTATTTTGGGCATGTAAAAAGTCGGTCCTGCACCTGTTCTCTCGCCTTGAACCTCGCCGGGTTATGTGAGTAAAAGGAAGAGAGAGTGTCGTTGTGTATTGCGCACACACTTGGGCACCATAAAATAACTCCTGCGTAGCTAGCCTGGTTTCAATGAAATCGGCTACCAACACCAAAATCGGTGAGGGGAGCTATTATTATTCATGTATTCTATAAAACTCTTGATCAACGACATTTGACATAAATAGTAAACATCATCTTATTATTATACTTCCATATCAATGGAAGTATAAGTACAGTGTAATGTATGCCACCCTACGTTCCCTGTCTAGACTCGAGGCTCGACGCGGCGACAGGACATTATTACAACATCTAAGACGTGGTAGAGCCGTGATAAATGAAACGTCGAGAAATCTCACATGAATATATTTATTAGGCATTTAAAATCAACAATAATAAAATTATATTCGTTCCTATTCCAAATACATGACCTAAACATGAACCTAGTTTAAATACATGTCCTAAACAAACACAGAACACTTCAGAACACGTAAATTTCATTGTGTTATTGGTACAACTGAAATGTATTTAATACAGTTTTTTAATAATTTCCTATACATTGATGACCCAGCAAGATTGAAAACTCTTTTTTTTTTTATTTATTTATTTAAAGTCGCTTTTTAACAACGAAGGTCATTAGCGACTACCATAGTTACATTTATATATATTTATATACATTTATGTTTTTTACAAAGTTAATTGTTCATCGCCGGGATTCCTAAAAAGTAAAAAGATTAGTTACAATAACTTTGGAATATCATACTGCATTTTCTTATTCTGAAAATTATTTGTCGGAAACAAAAAAAAATATTTTCACCATTTATTATTTTTTATTCGCAAGAGTAACACAAAAGCAAAAAGGAATAGCGTCTAGACTAGAATGAGAAAATATAGTATAATCACATCCCAAAGTTATAGTGAATGTTCTTTTTACACCATGTATAATAAGCCATTTCACATTACAATCCAACAAGGCATATTTAATTAACAATGAAAACATCCTGCAATATAAATAATCTAGATTCTAGAACATGACGAGGATAATAAAGGGTGGTCGTCTAGACGGGCGGCAGGCGCCGACCTACCGCGTGACGTCATCGATTGTCCTTCATACATCTTGTCTTGCCCTGACCTGGTACTTATGTCAGATATAATAATAAAAGCTCCCTTCACCGATTTCGGTGTCGGTTGCCGATTTCATTGAAACCAGGCCAGGCCAGCTACGCAGGAGTTGTTTTATAGTGCCCAAGTGTGTGCGCAATACACAAAGACACTTTCTCTTTCTTTTACTCTCATAACCCAGTGGGATGGTAAACCAACACTATTATTAAAAATATATTAAATATTAGATATTCTTATCAGACAATCAGGTGATCAGCCTGCATTGTCCTAACCAAACAAGGAAACGATTTTTTTTATTGTTCCAACGCCGGAATCGAATCCACGACCTCCGGGTCGAGAGTGAAGTTCTGAACCACTAGACCACGGAGACGACATATAGTACAACTGATTAAATGTACTTTTGGTTCTAGCTGGAAATTCATGTTTACAATAATAACATACAACTGTCGATGTGAACACCTGATAATAATTTAATGTAAACCGGTCGTGTTATTTGTTAAAAACAATATACCGGTAATACAATTCAAAAGTGTTAAAAAAGTGTTATTATTGTATCAGAGCCCCGATTCTTGTTGAACTTTTTGATTTGTTTCGATTTTACGTCTGTGCAGCTCGCACGCGCCAATTGATGAGTGCACGAGCGGGATAGACTGATATACGAAACGAAGTACTAGGTACGATAATCGGGACCCAGGGTCCTGATTCAAGATGCCATCGCTACTATCACTAATCAAGTTCGAAAACAGGATGTATGGGATTTGACATAAGCTTCGCTTAATGACGAGCGAATTCATAATATGTAATTTAGCGACGCTTATGTCAAATCCCATACATTCTGTTTTCGAACTTGATTAGTGATAGTAGCGATGGCATCTTGAATCGGGGCCTGATTTTAATGTAATTGCAGATGCATCTACTAAATGTGAAAAATGATAAAGTTTCGATACAGTGCCGACACAAAGTAAAATGGTATTCTCAGAAACGTCAAACTAATAAACATCAAAGCGTTTTGATTGGTCTAAGTCTAACTCAAACTCGGTATTGATTGGTTCAGACTAGAAGTAAGCTTATATTAAGCAGATTCCGTTATAAAGTAAAATGAAAATGAAACTTAAATACGAGAATTGGGTGTCATCAGTAATTAGTGGGTACAATTAAAATTTTATGTTAGATTTTGTGTTTCGATAAAAAGTTAATTAAAATTACGTTTTTTTATAACGCTGAATAAGAAAAAAGAGAAACAAGTGTTTTTTTAACTTTAATATCGTGTACTTTATAAAATTCTAAATAGTGTTGTTAAGCAATTTTCTAAGGACTCTCGAATAAATTAAGCTTCAGCCTTAATGAGATCATGAGAAGCGTTAAGCATTTTATCGATAGCTAGAATATCTACAGGCTGTAAAATTAATAAGTGATAATACGGTGTGTATGGGTCCCGTATATAGAGTTGACGGTTAAAGTACCAGCGCAGATAGAGTTACTTTTTTATTATTGTATGGGAAAATTATACTATACTGGGACATTCCTCATAGAAACATGAATGTCAAAAGTACGTCTTTCAGCGATGTTGCTTTTACAGTAAAATCTACATAGGAGGCACATACACAGTCTAAAGGATTATACCTAATTGATTTAACACATTGTACAATATACGGACGCATCATTGGTATGATACGACCAGACTACAGTTAAATCCTAAGTTTTCGTATAAATCATGACAAACGGAAATATTAACAATTCACAGTAATAATACACAAACTACTGGCACCCTATACATGAATATGGTTATTTTACATGAAATTAATCTGTAAATCTGTTAGTCAAATAACTTTTTTAGAAATTTTTTACTCTCTCCTCGTTTGTTAATAAGAATAACCTTACTGCCCAATCACAATCTTACCTGTGTATGATTTGGGAGTTCCGTTTTAAGCACAGTTTAAGACAAAATTGATTTCTCAAAATGATCCTTGTTTTATTGCAAGAGTTCGAATTGCAATTTACATCGCGCTGCATTGCACTGTCGCTCTTTCAATAAAACGTATATCGCCGCTTTAATTTTACAACCTCTATAAAACTACAACTTTTCAGTAGAGTCAAAAAACACAACAATAATTTTAAATTTTATTATGACATAGATTTTGGACTCATTTAAAATAAAATCCATTGTCATGATTAAGCTTTTTGATTCCACTGAAATGTAGTTTTATAGTTACGAGGTTGAGAAAGTAAATCGACGATATGTCCTGTAAATAAAGATCAACTTTGAATCAATATTTTACGCGTCGTGCCTCATCTCGTTGAACTGACGTTAAAACGAAATATAGAGTAAACACAAAAATAGATTGGAAGCTTGATGTAAATTCCGAAAGTCATGTCACTTAGCGCTGCCAATCAGCACTTTGCGTCACGTCAGCTTACCTGATACTTACTTACTTCATACATTAGACTAAAGGCATTGATCGACAGACGAACGGCAGCCTTGAAAATACTTATTTATTGTTTGCTGTGAAGTATAGATTCCACATTCTACCATTAAGTTTCGACGTCCTTGAAATACATACTACTCGTATCTACTAAAGCTTCTAAGATTTAATAGAAAAAATTAAAACCTTTATTCGTTACTTTTTTCCCTGAGGCTTCGCCCGCGTGGATTAAATATGTATCCTATGTTACTTCTTAAACGTCTACGAATATGTGTACAAAGTTTCATGATGATCAGTTCATTAGTTTTCGCGTGAAAGCGTAACAAACAAACGGACATTCACTTTTATAGTATTAGTCGGGATAAATTATTACAATATCATACACTACCTACTTGATATCACAATCATCTCAGTTTTCTAAAAGTAGTTGAATATTCTTTTCTTCAATTAATATAACAGATTGAAGAAGCACTATTGAAAATGTACAATGCAAATTCAGTGTGCATTTCAATTATAAAGCTTTTATTATGATGAAACGGTGGGTATAATGTAGCTAAAGCGAAAAGAAAATAATTAGTTTAGCCAGCCCGAGTCCTGTGGATGACATATTCTTGAAATTTCACGATCGTTACAATGCAAAATAAACTCAAGGGCCTCGTAAATAAGGTTCTGATCACGTTGTAACGGCGAGCTCATTAGGGCCGTCTGCGACCACGCCCACCAGGAGATTCTCCGCTAAATGGAAAATGTTAGTTGCCATCCAACAGCTTTTATCAATCGATTTCAAATTACATCGCGACGTTTAACTTGGTAAATATTTAATACTAAGAATTCTACTCAAATAAATTGTACTATAAATTATAGCTGTTTTGAAAAAAAAAACCACCAAAGCCTAGTGCTGGTAGTTTTAAAATTAAACTTCAATTTAATTAAAAATCCTTTTATATATCATGGGAAAGAGTGGTTTTTATTTATAAGAATAACGAGAGATAATACATTATAATATTATGTAAGCTTTTAACTTTTACATATTGTGCTTATGAAGTTGGAGGATGGTGGGATTAACTTAAAACTGGACGTGCGTGGTAGACTCCAAGTACCTACTTTAAAAAATAAGAAAGAGGAAGCAGTGTGTTATGTTGTAAGAACTTTCGTCATCTCAAAATCCAAAATGTCAAGGACCTTATCACGCAGAACGTATTAAATTATAAAAATATTATACAACAATCTATAGTAATTTACACCTGTTCTATAGTATGTACGTCGTTTTCTTAACCCATCATCATCTTTCACCATACCACACACTTCCCTCACAACTCATGCCTCGTAATATGAATCAGAAACTTGGCACACAGCAAATTAGCCATGACTCAAATTCTTTTATACAATAATAATAATAACAATACCCTATAAATGTGTTACCTTTAAAATACTCAAGGCTGATTGCAAAAGTTCCAAACATCAAGCATTATGTAAAATAAAAACCTACGCTAAAGTAAGGCCAGTAAATTCAAAGTTTTTAAAGTCTCGGGCCGTTCGATATTTTAATATTTGGCAGTAAATCTTGTCGTGTGGCGGCCATCAAATTATTCAGTAATTGCGCCGTAAGTGGAGCGCTTAGCTCACGTCATATAACTAAGTATACCTATCTATTTACGTACAAAGATAGGTTATATGAATACCATTAATAACTAAGATTGACTGTTATTAAGTAAACTATTAATTTTCTAAATCATCTTTGAAAACGAATGTTGTGACCGATTGTAGTCCTTGTATACGTCTCATAACGGGTAATATATAAAGTACTAGCTAACCCGTGCCAACTTTGTTGAGCATAAAAAAAACATTCCCTGGACTTCCACGAATATTTCGAGACCAAAACTAGCCAAATCGATTCAGCTGTTCACGAGTTTTAGCGAGACTAATGAACAGCGATTCTTTTTTATATTATAAGAAGATTATTTGTTATATCACAATCATTAGAAGTCCTACGGGTTTACATGTTCAAAATGGCGGTTCTCCCCTCCGCGTATGATGTGTTATATCCTTACTAAGCCTATTTTTTATTCTTAAGCTATTCACTGTATAGCTGTAATTGAAATTCGGAAGTGGAAGTGGAGTATAATATATATAGTAGCAGCAACACTAAACTGTATCCCGTGATTTTATTATATTTGTTTTATTTGTGTCCATGAACGCCAATTTTGACAAACATAGAAAAAATATTATTACAAAAATGTGTCACTTCCCACATTTTTGATTTCAAAAACATTTAAATCTCATAATATGATCACGTAACCTCAAATGCAATAAACGCATAAATGACGCTTCAAAAGCATGCGCCTACAATACCCAAATATGATAGCTACAAACCTTCACTAGTACAACGGCCTAAGCATGCAACGCAATCAATCAAACCACTGACGTCGGGAAACCCCGGATTAACCCAGCTTAGCTTGCAGCATTACCCCGACATGAGTTGTTGGGCATTTTCCCTGCAATTTTGAGGGCAGTACCTCAGCACGATTGAGCAGTATTGTCCGGACAATTTGCACATTATTATTACTTCGACGTAGTTTACAGGCCACCATTACTTCGGCATGGGCTTTTCGTTGTTCATCTGTTGTTTGGAAGCTGATTTCTCTCATTATTTTGAGTTGTTAGGCAATATAACCTCAGTGTGAGCTATTTTAGCACTATTGACCTGATGATTTGGACAGTATTACCCGGCATAGACTACCGGGGCACCATTACCCCTGCTCATGCGCTTTTGGTTGTTCATCTGTTGTTTGGAAGCTGATTTCTCCCATTATTTTGAGTTGTTAGGCAGTATAACCTCAGTGTGAGCTATTTTAGCACTATTGACCTGATGATTTGGACAGTATTACCCGGCATAGACTACCGGGGCACCATTACTTCGGCATGGGCTTTTGGTTGTTCATAAGTTGTTTGGAAGCTGATTTCTCCCATTATTTTGAGTTGTTAGCTGTATTACCCCAGTATGAGCTATTGAGCAGTATTGTCCTGTTGATTTGGACAGTATTACCCGGCATTGTCTACCGGGGCACCATTACACCCGCATGACCTTTTGGTTGTTTGTTATTTGGAAGCTGATTTCTCCCATTATTTTGAGTTGTTGGGCAGTATTTCCTCAGTACGAGCTACTGAGCAGTATTGTCCTGTTGATTTGGACAGTATTACCCGGCATAGTGTACTGGGGCACCATTACCCCCGCATGAGCTTTTGGTTGTTCATTTGTTGTTTTGAAGCTGATTTCCCCCGCTATTTTGAGGTAGAATGCTACCTGTTTTACCAAAGTATGAGCTATTGAGCAGTATTGTACTGACGATTTAGACAGTATTATCACACCAGGGGTCGGAGCGAAACGAGTATCGCGTTTTGCAACCTTTATAGTGTAGTGCTTTGCACGATCGTGTTAACATTATTGCTTGTGTGGTGGTGGTGTTTTTACGTTTTTGCTTGCGAGTGTACGCATAAGCAGTGTGGAAACTCACTCATTTGCTTGAAGGTTGTTGTTATCATTTTTCGCGAGATATTGTTTAGTGATTTAGTATATTTAAACTTTATGCTATGGATTTTCGCAAAGCAACGCCTAATTCCATTAACAATTTGGAAAGAATTACTCCGGCATTATCAACAACCATTATCTCAACATGAGCTGTTGTTTTCTCTCTACAATTTGAGCTATTAAACAGCTATCACGGACAATAACGACTAATAAGCAATATTACCCTGGCAAACAATATGAGCTGTTCGACAGAATTATCCCGCAAAATTACGTAGGATTAAGTCGAATTAGTCCCAGATAATGTTATTAGACTTTCGTTACTATAAATTAATACCTGTTATAATATTATTATAGAATTATACACAAATAACAAAACCTAATTCTAACATCAGTTATATTATAGGTTACTTATATGCTTAACTTAACTTACATTCGTGAAAAAAATATAAAGCTATCAATAAAAGTTTAAAATGTGCATTAAAAGTAACTAGACACAAAGTGTAAAATATACAAAGAGCCAAAGAGTAGCCTTCTCTCAAACAAAAAACCCTACGACGCGGGCAGTTTAAATTAAAAAATTAGTTAAAATGTGTCGGACTTAACCAGAAGGCATCTCCGCAAGTAACAATAAAGAAATGGAAGGAATCCGTAAAAGATTAATTAAATGTCTCATCTTGAAATGTCGATTTGAAAAAAGACAAAGTAAAATTAATTTGTGTGGCTACTTCATGATTACTAAGTAGCGTTTTATTTTACCTCCCACATAGATTTTGTTGGCAGTGGCCGGTTTCGTCGTAACCAGACCAGATACACAGGAGTTATTTTATAGTGCCCAAGTGTGTGCGCAATACACAGAAGAACTCTCTCTTCCTTCCCTCTCGTAGCCCACTGGGACGGATAACCGGCATAACTGGCGGAAGATCAGGTGCAGGACCGTCTTTTGACATGCCCATTCGACGCATGGATCTTCTTTCTTGTCAGACAACTATGTGATCAGCCTGCATTGTCCTGACCAAAGTTGAAAACAACATTTTTTGTTGTTCCCAATCGAGAGCTAGGCTCTAAACCACTACAACACGGAGGAGTTGTTTAGAATAACATCACACAAACATCATATAGGCAAGGCTTTGTGATAACTGATTGAATATACTGTTGGTTCTTGGTGGAAATTCATTTTCATAATTGTAACACTTTTTGGAAAAGTATTATATATTAAAAATTCGTGAGTAATATAATGTGTGTGTGCTTGTTTTTTCTTCTTCTCACGTAAATTATGATAAAATTAGGTATGCAGATAGCCGATTGACGTATAGTAAACTTTTTATGTACAGCGTATGTACAGTCCGATTGGATGGAGATATAGAGAGGAATACATTGGAGAATATTCGCAAATTTCTATTTTTAGGTCTCCGTAAACTTTGTTGAAAGTAAATAATATGTCTGAATAAATATTATAGTACGTCGTGTACTTTCCGATATTATATACTAGTTTCGAATTCTTGCTGCGATGACGTCATTTTACAACATCTACAAAATATGTCTGTAAATTCATAAATACTTGGTATTTGCAATGAAACATTAACTAGTGTATTTGTACAGAAACAAGCCCTACTGTGACAACCACAGAAATAACTCAAGATCTTGATTCCGATATTATATACTAGTTTCGAATTCTTGCTGCGATGACGTCATTTTACAACATCTACAAAATATGTCTGTAAATTCAAAAATACTTGGTATTTGCAATGAAACATTAACTAGTGTATTTGTACAGAAACAAGCCCTACTGTGACAACCACAGAAATAAATCAAGATCTTGATTTTTTGTGGTGACAACAGTTTTATTTTTTATACCTAGCAACATTCTCCACTACGCAAGCGTGAGTGGGCAAGTCAGAAAAGATAATGAAAAAATAAAGTATATTATGATGTAAATATTGCAAAATACAATCTAAATCGTAAACAAATGTAGCTTTGCACAAGACACGAATTCTTCAAGAGAATTTCTCTTCGGCGTCTCGCTCCACTGGATGCAAACATTCATTATAGACGTCCTCGTTTTAGGATTTGCTTTCAAGTCTCGCCGAATCAAAGAATTTTTGTGTATTTTAAAATATTGTTTGAAAAAAATTGTCCAAATAGAGCGTCTTGATATTTCTCGTGAATGTTTTGAAAACATCACATTATAAAAATTGCATGATATAACTTTACTACTATAGTAAATTTACTACTATAGTATTTTATAGCACGTTTTAAAAGCAATGGTATTTGAATTATTGTATTTATCTACTTGTTTGAAAAAAAATCTCTATCATCATTAAGTGTTTTGCAATACTGGTCAAATTTGACGCTTTAAGTAAGTATTACAGGCTTACTTAATAATAATTTTCACATAAAAAGAACTTATAAAGACTCAAGCTCTCAAGCTATAAGAAAGAGAAAGGTAACGCATCGCCTCGACTCTGCACAATGCCCCAACCCCTGTCTGAACGGGGCCTAATGAGAAGCGTAGACTTGAAATTCGGTGCCAACTCGAACTCACGAGAGATCTCGAACGTTAAGAGCGAGGCATTGACTGTATGTGCTAACACGCAATGATCAATATGGTTCAGACGCACTATATAATGACGTCATAATACGTAGTAAAGTATTGTTTCATGACCTAAAAATTGTTGGCAAATGGCTGTGAAAAGCTCTTTAAAATTCTTCACTTTGTGACACAATTTTAATTCAGGATTTAAGTGCGATTTTAATAATTATACCCGGAGCAGATGAATAAATACAATGAAAAAACAATGAAGGGTATTGAAGTTTAGGGTAAAGAAGGGTAGTTGATGTAGATGTGGGTTTTAGTTTTAGGTGAATTTGTCAAAAACAACCATTATAATATTTAATAATTGTTTACAAGTCAAAATTACGAAATTGTAGACAATATAGTTTTTATTATTCTTTACAACTCAAAGTGCCTATTATGAAAATTGTGTTTAGAAATGAATCGTAAAATTTATCAGGGAATAAGATCGAAATCGGATTGCTTTGAAGGATATAATTCGATGTTATTATTTTGCCATTAGTGTGTTCATGGAAACACTTTTATTGATGGTGATGTATTGAAGTAATTAGATAATAAATGCTTGTGTGCATGTATGTCAAGTTTGTTAACCGAATTGAACCAATTTATATTTTAATACCTAAATATTATAAAGTGTATTTGATTGTTAATTTTTTTGTCTTTGATACATTACAAATTAGTACTACAAGGACACAAGCGGCTACTAAGGGAACTTTTACAAAGTCACCTAGTTGATCAATGTAGTGTATATCACTTCACATTATATTTAAAAAATAACTGATCACTAACTCCGCGCTCATAATATAAAAATGAACTAAACTGAAAAGCACTAAAAACCGTGACTCATTGTCACGTTCCGCCTAAGCTGAGCGTGCAAGCAAGAGCGTGATGCAAACCAGTACTTGAATCTGAAATTACAGATTTTAAGCAAAACCAATAAACAAACTTTTCACCATTGTATTATTAATAACTAGCTGACCTGAGCCTACTTCGTTGAGCATGGAAACCGTGTAAACCTTCCCGGGACTTCCACGAATATTTCAAGACCAAAAATAGCCGAATCAGTTCAGCTGATCTGAGCTGAGCTGAGTTTTAGCGAGACTTTTTGAGTTAAGTCGTTACATACAAAAATACAAATCTTTCCTCTTTAATAATATTAGTGTAGATATAGTGATAAAATATGTAGTTACAAAGCCGCAATTCGTTGAAGGTATTTGCGGAATGTTCAGAATTTCCGTCATAGCTACCGTCGTAAGCTGCGAGCTCCACAGTGCACCACCGCAATAAATTGTCATTAACCACACTTTGGCCGAATTCGGAACCGTAACTTTACATAAGTAGCGCCTAATTTTAAAAAATCGTGACTTAAATTTTCTAATATTAGCTAGGAACTTTATCGTCGCTAGTTTAAATGGCTTTAATTTTATTTGTAGTTGTAATTGGATTGTGTAGACAAAGCTAGTCAAAATTTAACCACTAACGTCTTTCATTAAATTATTAGCCTAACCAGGAGTATAATATCACGCCATGTCTAAAGATGGTTTCGTAATTGAGGGATATAAAACCAAAATCCGCTATAATGCTTCTGGACCAAATTTGAGTTAGTAGCACCGTTGGTAACCTCGTAAAATTGCTTTAAAATGCTTGACTAATTTCGTACTAAAACCCGCTAAAACTTACAAAAATAGATTCAAAATTAAAAGCCCCTATAACAGTGCATAACACTATCAAAATCCGATTAAGCCTAAACGTTTTTTGTATCCTGTGATATTTTTGAAAGGTTACTTTACTTATGTAGTATCAAAACCCACTAAAACGTACTTTTCAAAAATAACACAGGATACAAAAAACGTTTAAACTTAATCGGATTTTGATACTGATATGTACAGTTATAAGGGCTTTTGATTTATGAATATATTTTTGGTAGGCAGATTAATTATTGCTCTTTTGAGATTGATTCAATTATAAACGCGCAATTATCTTTTTACACATGGAAATATTTAACGGCTATTTTCAACGGCTACCACGGGACGGGAAGTGTTTGTGGTAGTATTACTGAACCCTTGAAATTATTGGTACTTATAATTATTGTCTAGCTGTTTCGCGTGAGTTTAACTACTGTAATTGTTCGTAGCACATCTCCTACGACAGCCGTCTCGTAGCACAGCGTAGCACTCCGTAGACGAATGCTTTCGTATTTACAGACTCAAAATGTCCGAAACAACATAATTTGCGTACTTAGTAATACTTTCCTATATACAATAGAGATTTTATTATATATTAAAAACAGTAGTCTACAATGATAATATAAATAAAGCGCCACGAAAAAAAGTAAAAAAATTAACATAATTTAAGTGCTAATCTAGATCTCCGAAACGTTTCATATAACCGTTTTATTTAGCTTTTTCATTCCGAGAAAAAATATAACGTTGAAAATGCTATTAACTGCAACGACCTTTCAGTGCACTTTATTACAAAGTATCCAAAGCGTATTTTATGCGGGTATCATCGTTAAGTATTGGGTGACGTCACCCTTGAAACCTTTTAGTGCATGGCGTGCTGGCTGAACCCTTTTATTGTTTACTCCGGCCCGACGCAGAAATTTATTTCATACTAGATATTATTGCCTGCTACTTCACCCGCGATGGTTTTATTTCAATGGGGATTTTTTTTAATCCGTCGGTTTGACTGCGCGCTGATACATCAGCTTTGCATTTTGTAAGATATGCGACAATCTACACAAGTATGGTTTCTTAATAAGTCTCTTCGTCGTCGTCGTCGTCGTCGTCGTTTCAGCCTTTTATCGTCCACTGCTGGACATAGGCCTCTCCAATACATTTCCAGTGCGACCGGTCCATTGCCACCTGCATCCAACGTGACCCGGCAGTTTTCACCAGGTCGTCGGTCCATCTGGTAGGTGGCCGTCCCACACTGCGCTTGCCAGTACGTGGCCTCCACTCTAGGATCTTTTTGCCCCATCGACCGTCCAATCTTCGTGCTATGTGGCCGGCCCATTGCCACTTCAGCTGACTGATCCTACGGGCAATGTCAGCAACCTTAGTTCTTCTACGGATCTCCTCATTTCTGATTCGATCACGTAGAGAAATACCGAGCATTGCCCTCTCCATAGCTCGCTGAGCGACATTGAGCCTTTTGAAAAGATCCTTCGTGAAGCACCACGTCTCAGAACCGTAAGTCATCACTGGTAACACACATTGGTTGTATACCTTTGTCTTAAGGCACTGAGGTATTTTGGACGAGAAGACGTTGCGTAATTTACCGAACGCTGCCCAGCCGAGCTGGATCCGTCTACTGACCTCTCTCTTAAAGTTGGACCTACCTAATCGGACAGCCTGCCCTAGGTATATATATTCGTCAACAACTTCAAGAGTAGAGCTCCCAACAGTTAGTGCGGTGGGTGCAACATGGACATTGTGCATGATCTTTGTTTTGTCCATGTTCATTTTAAGACCCACTTGTTGAGAAACTCTATTGAGGCCACCGAGCATACACCCCAAATCTTCCAGCGATTCTGCCATGACTACTATGTCGTCGGCAAATCGAAGGTGAGTGATGTATTCGCCATTAATGTTGATACCAAGTCCTTGCCATTCCAGGAGCTTGAAGGAATCCTCCAGAGCAGCGGTAAACAGTTTCGGGGATATGACATCCCCCTGTCTTACTCCTCTCTTTAAAGGGATATCCTTCGTGCAGTACTCCTGTACTCGGACTGACATGGTGGCGTTATTATACAAACACTTCAACACTTCGATATACCGATAGTCAATATGGCAACGCTGGAGAGCTAAGGACCGCCCATATTTCGACGGAATTAAAGGCTTTCTCATAGTCCACAAACGCCAAGCATAATGGCCGATTATACTCTTCGGTCTTCTGTATAATCTGCCGCATCGTATGTATGTGGTCTATGGTACTATAGCCTTTTCGGAAACCGGCTTGTTCGGTAGGCTGAAAGTCATCCAGCCTGCGTTCGAGACGCATCGTAATAACTCTCGAAAACAGCTTGTAGACATGGCTCAGCAGTGTTATGGGCCTATAGTTCTTCAGTAAGGTTTTGTCACCTTTTTTGAAGAACAGGACCACAACACCCCTGTTCCATGCATCTGGCGTTTTCATCTCGAGTAAGGAGGAATTGAAGAGTTTCTGAAGGACTTTTAGTACCGGCGTGCCGCCCGCTTTCAGAAGCTCTGTAGTGATCCCATCCTCGCCCGGCGCCTTGTTATTCTTAAGCTGTTTGAGAGCTATTCTTATCTCGTACAGGCTGATGTCCGGGATGTCTTCGGTATAGTGTCGTGTTAGCCTGGCTCTTGGGTCTGCAGCTAAACTAGCAGGTTCAGCTGAGACCGAGGTATACAGCTGTCCATAGAACCTCTCTATCTCCCGTAGTACCTCGGACTTATTTGACGTTACGCGTCCATCTTCGGTCTTCAGCTTTGTCAACTGGCTTTGCCCAATAGATACGTCTCTTGCAAACACTTTGGAGCCTTGGTTCCGCTCTATTGTCTCTTTAATACGCTGGGTATTAAAAGAACGGATATCGTGTCGCAAGGACTTCGTGATCTGTCTATTGAGCTGCCTATATGACTCAGCGTCACTCGAAGTTTGGAGCGTCATTGAACGTCGACAAGCCATGAGGTTCCGGGTTTGGTCGGATAGTTTCTGAGGTCTATTTGTACGGTGGGTCTTGAAAAATTTGGACCCCACCGTATGGACAGTTTCTACCAGCCTGCTATTTATATCGTCCACTGATGCGCAGCTGTCTAGCCATTGGAAGCGATTTGACAGTTCAAGTTGAAAGCTCTCGGGGTTTTGGATATGGGCATTCGACGGTCGGAGCGTAGACTTCATCAGACGCGATCTCTCAAGTTTGACGTTGATATTCAACATGCCTCTGACGATTCGGTGATCACTTCCGGTCTTAACCATGTTGATCACAGAGACATCGTTGAATATCTGCCGCTTGGTGCTCATAATGAAGTCAATCTCGTTTCTAGTTACACCGTCGGGACTCAACCAGGTCCATTTCCTCTGCAGCGGCTTTTGGAAGAAAGAATTCATCATGAAGAGTCCTTCTTTCTCCATAAAGTCCGCCAGCATCTGTCCTCTGGGATTCCTCTGCCCAAATCCAAATGGCCCCACTTTCAGCTCATCATCGCTTCTGCAGCCCAGCCTCGCATTGAAATCTCCCATAACAACTGTGAAGTGTGTTTTAGGGCTACGTATGGCCCTACTGACGTCCTCATACGTAGCTTCTACTTCATCGTCTGGATGTGTTGACTATGGGGCGTATACCTGTACAATCTTCAACGAATATCGTTTTGAGATTCTCAGTACAAGGTATGCAACCCTATTTGACACACTCTCGATGGACACAATGTTGTTGATGAGAGATTTGTGGACGATAAACCCAACACCACCTTGGGACTTCTGTTCTCCCTCCCGGTAGTAGAACAAGTGGCCGGACTGTAAGGTTATCGTATCCTCGCCCTCTCTTCGGATCTCCGATAAACCAATAATGTCCCAGTGCAACTTGTTCATCTCCTCTTCCAGCTCTACGAGCTTCTCGTCCAACCTCAAAGTGCGCTGTTACCAGGGCCAGTTGTCGTTTAGAAGGGGGGTGGTAGCCGGATCTCTTCCGGGGATTCTTAGCACCCCCCGCCCCGCCGTTACCGTGGCCGCTACCGTAGCCAGGAATAGCGAGGCCGCCGGGGACTAGGGGCCTGGTTATCTGGTGCGTTAACATTGAAGGTATTAAAGCCTACTGGTACCACGCTGGCTAGACGGGTTGGTACAGGGTTTTGTTTCGAGTTTTCCTTCTCTCACACTAGCTGTTGATGTGTGTGTGTTTCCTTTTAGTCGCCTCTTACGACTCCCCTAGGATAGTATCGGGGGTGGTGATAATTGTATTCTAATGCCGTCACCACACGGCCAAGTATAAGTCTCTTAAATCATTTAAATTTATAAGTTAAGTAATTGAGTCTTTCTTAATTTAATTGTCCGTAAAATTGTGTGCATACTGATAAATAGTTAGGACGAATTCTTCTACAGTTTGTGAAACATTAATTAATGTTTTAAGGAGACCTGAAAAAAAACTGTTTTTTTTGTAATAAAATACTTACTAACAATAATAAAAACAGGCATTAAAAAAACTGACTATCACGTTCAAATTGCTTTTACAAAAAGTATGATCGTGAAACAATTTAAACGCTTTCAAAGTATTCGACAGATCCATTAAAGAGGACAGGTTTTTAATAAAACGTTATTGGACTGTCACAAGCTCGGTATAAAACGGCAAGATACAGTTTATATCGCTCGGAGTCTCGTCTGCTTCATGATTGGATTTTGAGTCGTGATCCCATGATATGTAGTTAAATAGCCGTTGAGATCAATAGTTAAACTATATAACGTTTATTGATTTCACTATGAGTATGTCGTCATTAATGTCATGTTTGGTCTTTAATCTTAAACTCATAAATGAAAGCTGCGTGATTAATTTTAAAATCTTGTTCTTAATTCTTATCTTAATTGAAAAAAATATATAAATCATTATTTATTGTATATAACAGAGTATTTATAAATTGTTTATCTTTATAACTTAAAACAATATCCATAGTACACCCTTTTTAACGTTATAACTTTTTTTTTTTATATGTTATAAAAGTAAAGTGTAAAATATATTTTCGTTGTCTGGACTCCGTAACACAAGTAGGTACATCATATTTTAGCAATGGTCCCACCATTGATGATAGGTGTGCTGAGTTTTAACCCGACTTTTCAGAACCATATTCTTGTAAAATATAATGGAACTTATTTCAAAAGTTAGTAAGTGTAAGAAAAATATGAAATCTAATTTTGTAAAGCCATAAAAATATGTACTTTTTAACCCCCAAAAAATAGGAGGATGGAAAGTTTGACGTGTCTGTGTATGTCTGTGGTATCGTAGTTCCCAAACAGATGTTTTTTGTTCCTTCGGCGGGATTTCAACCCGCAACCTCCGGGAGTTGAGCTCGAGCACCAATTGACTTGAAAATGACTAGTTTAAAAATTGGGAGAAGCCACTGACACCTGAGCTACAGGCATTTGTCTAGTTTTTTGTGTCAGAGTCTTCAAAGATTGATTTTATGTAATGATTAAGTCAATAACGAATTTATTATTATTATATTAATTATAGTTAAATATAATTAACTAACTACTACTAGGCTAACTCACCTGAGCATTCTTGACAATTTCGGTTATTTAATAAATTTGGGTGTTACTTCTAAAAATTTTAAAGAGTTTTCGCTTTTGAATTAAAACAATATTGTCGCTATCCCTAATTGAGATTTAATGTAAACCAATAATAAGTTTAACCTAATTCTTTATCGAGCTGATAAAAACCTAATTCGGCCGCCATTGTTATCGCAAAGGATTTTATTTGAGACCAAGTCTTCAGCTTATCGGCTTAGGCGGGAAACTTAAGTATTGTTTGTAATCCATCAACTTTGTCCGATTAATACCTTAGGGACAGCTTAAAAAGAAGCCCGATTGTATATAACACGGTGTTGTAATCGATTAATCCGCTCGTCACACTATTTATTTGTGTACAGTCATTAAGAATTTATAATTATATAAATTGTTATAATAATACTATCTACAATCTACATATAATAAAATAATAATACACGTCTATCTGCCCCCGTGCTAAGTATCCGAAGAACTTGTGTGGTTCCAGACAACGGAAATATATTTGATAATTTTATAATACACTTATTTAAGATTTTTTTATAATATATTTGTTATATACAAATTTAATGCATATCAATGACCCAAGAACGTCGAAAAGTTGTCGAAATTATGGTTAGTAGTTTATTTGGTATAGGTACAAGGTGTAAAATAAATTAGTGACAATACTTTAGGGTGTGTATGTGCCTCCTATGTAGAGTATACTGTGACAGTACCAGCGCTGAATCACTTACTTTTGACTTTCATGTTTCTATGAGAAATGCCTCAACATCATAAATTTGCCAATACTATAAGTAAAAACACAGTACCGCTTTCAGCGCTGGTAACATTAATATTACCGCCTGTATAAGTGTATAAGTTTAAATGATTCCCATCTTACATTAGGTGTTAAAGTTTAATGACGTTAAACAAAAATAAAATTATGGAGCAGCTGGTACAGTCGGCTGCACTAACATGGATACATCTACAAATTTGCAAAAATATGTCTACGTTTAATTTTCAAAAATATCGTCACCTTATTGCATTCAAAGCGATGTAACCAGCAAAGTGTTTCAAAATTATAAATACATTATTTTCATAATGAAGTAAACAGCAGTATTTCAGTGAATAGTATACACACTTAAATTCATAATTATGAATACGCGACAAATTTCAGTAGCATGTAACCATTGTTTATTTCATTATAATGTAAACGTTAATTTTGTGTTTCAGAAAAGGCTGGTCAAAATTTCATTACATTGCAATATGTACAATAATGAATTCTATAAATAATAGAGGTGATATATTGACGGGTATTATTATTGACGGTTATTTAAAAATCACACATACATTAGAATATTGATTATATTCTTTAGTGTAATAGGTATAACTCTGATACACGCGAACGTATATATTTCAAAGATACTTTCATCGGTTTTTATAGTCTACCCACAAACTATAATATGATCAAAACTAAACAATGTTAATATCGTTCTATATTAGTAATATTGTAAATATAAATAATATAAACTAACACGGGCAAACATCAAACATGAAAAACATCCCATATTTTAAAATAATAAAAATTGTAGTTTTAAATGACTCCATTTGGATTACCTAAACTTAAAAACAAAAAACAAACCAAAAAAAAAAAAAATACTTAAAGAATATTGCGAAGTGCGAACGATGACTGTAAATTAACTCTCTTGGACAAACTCGTGAATAAATATTTCTGGTTTCGTTATCATCATATTATGTATAGTTTGAGGGTAGAAGTAAAAACCTGATAAAAACAGTCTCTGAAATATAATATTATGTTCGCGTAAAATTTCTGATCGATTGCAATAAATTGGATAATTCTTGTCTTTTCTTGTTTTTTTTTTGGTCAAAATTATTTTTTTAACTAGCCCCTGAATAGTCAAACAGTGAATGAACTGATGACGAATTATTGCGATCTCGTCAGCTTTGAATAAAAATTAAAAAAGTATATCAAAATTGGTCGATCTATTTAGTAGTTACGATGCCACAAGCAAACAGACGAACATACATAAATAAACGTCAAACTTATATCATAGTGTAAGTTTATGTAGTTTGCAGACACGCAAGCTAACATTTTGTATGATAAACAAAATTAATATAATATTAAAAAATCATAGATATAGTTTGAGGGTAGAAGTAAAAACCTAACAAAAATAGTTTCGGAAATATATGTTTAGGTAAAATGCCTGATTGACTGTAATAAACTTCATCATTCTTTTCTTTTCTTTTTCTAGTCATAAAAGTAAAATTATTTTTTAAGTAATACTCGAATTGTTCAGCAGTAAGCAAATTTATTTTGTTGAATCATAGCTTTAGTGTTTTAACATGACCACGTCAGCTTTCAAACAAAAAAAACTACATCAAAATCGGTTCATCCGTTTGGGAGCTACGATGACAGACATACAAACAGACTCGAAAAATCCCTCTGTTTTTGTCGGAGGTGCAAAAAGGGATTTTTTACGAATTCAGTAGTCCAAATTTCATGTTTCTACCATTTGTAGTTACGGCTGTGCGAAAAGAAAAAGAAAAAATGAATGTATACATCTTATTGGAACATACCACGAGTACATTTTTGTGGCATTTAAAACATATTTGCAGAAAAGTGAAAAATGCTAAAATTTTATAAGTGTATCCATATTATTGATACAATTAATGTTTACATTGTAATGAAGTAAACAATGTTTACATATTATTGAAACATACCACGAGTACATTTTTGTGGCATTTAAAACATATTTGCAGAAAAGTGAAAAATGCTAAAATTTTATAAGTGTATCCATATTATTGATACAATTAATGTTTACATTGTAATGAAGTAAACAATGTTTACATATTATTGAAATTTGTCGCGTATTCATAATTATGAATTTAAATGTGCATACTATTCACTGAAATACTGCTGTTTACTTCATTATGGAAATAATGTATTCATAATTTTGAAACACTTTGCTGGTTACATCGCTTTGAATGCAATAAGGTGACGATATTTTTGAAAAACTAACGTAGACATATTTTTGCAAATTTGTAGATGTATCCATGTTAGTGCAGCCGACTGTACCTAAATGGCGCGAAAATGTATTGTTTTGCTGACTAATTACAGTGTAGATATTTAACAATTATTTATAACTACAATATATATTATTAAACTGCCATACCATAATTAAAAACTATATCATAAAATATATTATGTGAGTTCAAGAGAGCCATCTACTAAACGAAAGGCAAAACGTAGCAAAGATGGCGAGTTTCAGTTTAAAAGACCTCTAAATTGAGCAGCAACTAATGATGATATAAAATAAATGAAATGGGCATTACACAATATACAATTTCATATACCTATTGTTATATAAAAATTACAGCATAATCCGATTTTAGAGCAAAGCAAAGCCTTTCTTTTTTGACAAGTTTATAGCATTTCCATGTAGAATGTGCAATTATGAATATAAGAATAGTTTTATTTTATTCGTATTAACGGATCTTTTCATTGTTCATAAGGGTAGGGGAAAGAAAGAGTGCATACAATTCCATCTCATCCAAGTAAAAGCCGGTCCGCTAAGGTTTGTGATAAAGCAATGGCTGACAATCCTTTAGGATGAAAGATACTGTGCTTTGAAAGATATATATGTCATATAATTATAAAGTAGTACTTGTATACTGTATATTATACATCATGTTAATATACCTATTTTATGTGGTGTATGAAGTTATTTTATTTGTTCGATTTTATAATACTAATTGTAATTTTATATTAAATTAATAAAAGTTTGCTGTAAAATAACTTATTAGGTATATGTTTATAAATAAAATGATAGCGAAGGATTACTCATAATCTTACCAGCCCTACTCACTTACCTACTTATAAGTAACTCTATACCTATCTCCCCTAAGCGAGACCGGTGTTTCGGAACTCGTAGGCTTTCTATTGGGTTTGTAAGTTAGGATTAGAGATACTTATAATATTTTAAATATATATAGAATCGACATAATAATAAGTGTGTATAGCTATATATTTGGGATATCATTATGTCATTTGGATCGCACTCAAATGATTTAAGCCATATATGAGATTACATACGCCACTTATGTGGTTTGTGGGAATATTTCGGGGAATAAGTGGTTTTAGAGTGAGGCCCTAGTGAGCGGGTCGTTGAACGGCGTCGGCGTGGGGCGGGGGCGCGCGGGGCGGGCGGCGCGTATCGATCCTACCTTCCTGCGGCCGCAGCACAGCATGCTCCGAGCGCGCGACTGTCCGCCCGGCGAAGACTTCAACCTTGTCAATTTTCGCCACTGCATCGGTGCTACTAGCGCGGCGCGTCCCGCGGTGGCGGCGTGGCGCGCATCGCGGACGCGACCGGGGCGCGCGAGGCTGCCTCGCGGAGTGCCCGAGGGCCGGCCGCGCCTGCGCCGTGCCCCGCCCGACGCGCCCCGAGCGGCCCCGACGCCGCCCGAACGCGCGAGCGATTAATAATTCCGGCTACGCTGCCGGTGCGTATGTGGGTTACTTTTTTGGCGATCGATGCTATTATTTTCCGCCGGACGACCGGTGCAGGCTGATTGATGCCGCGACCTACATGCGTCTGAAGGGGTTGCCAAGGATCCGTAGCTCGGATCTATAGATCCCTAATTTGCGATTCCCTTCCGCCTAGTTACTGGTCGGCATGAAGTACCTACTATAGCTATAGCCGCACTTTTTTTCGATTGATTGATCGATTGCTTGGTCATTAACGAGGCCCCAATATTTTGAACGTTAAAATACATTGATTAGATTATATTCTTTGAGTGCTACATTAATGGTGGTAGGTCATCATGTAGGACAATTCTAAATGTGTTAGTAACTAACCTATTTGGAAATAAAAGATTTTTCATTTTCATTTTCAATGTATCAATATTTGATTTCGATGTAATGGCTTGTTAAACGATGTTATTTTCGACTGTAAATATGTAGCTGGCATAAATATTTTTACCTTTAGCCATTTACCGAATTATAGTTTTTATTTACTGTGGTCCAAAATAATCTACCCACAAAAAAATTGAGCCAACAAAACCTTAAATGAAAATAATACTTTGCAAAGACATTCGATTCTGTACCACAAAACGTTTCGTAAGGAAAATGAGGCATTTCGTGTCAATTTAAATATATAATGATGGCGGGAAGAGCTAAGGAGCGACCACCATTAATAATTTCACGGAATTGATTTCGCCGGTTATAAATACCTCCACTGGGCGGTTTACTACGGCTTGTCTCAAGGCCAGGGATTGGAGGAAGTTGAAATTAACTAGGATAGGAAAGGGGTAAATTCTTAGAAAATATTGCCTACAAATTAGTTGGGTTTATGTTTAATTGTAAATAAGTCTATCTGTGAGGTGCTAGACAGAATAGCACCTCCCCAACCATCTTTCCCGTGGGAGTCGTAAATGGTGAAATGTTTCCGTGGATATTCTTACTGTTCTTCAAACTGCACTCGCCAACCCACCTACCAAGCCTGGCGGGTATAGGGCAAATACGCCTACTGAAATACTTTGTTTGTGTGACGAAGTTTAAAAGAGAAAAACCGACATGATGATATAAATGTTATGGTATATAGATATGATATCTATATACCATAACATTTATATCATACACATATCTGTAATATTTTACTTTATATTATCTATGTGTGACAGAAGTGAGAAGAATATTAATATTTCTTGCAAAATATTAAATAATAGTCGTTCATACTTAGTGTAATTTAGGTTGAATAAAGGAATAGAAATGAAGTTTACATTGGAGTTGGATATAGTTATGTAAACTTCAACAGCATTCCCCAGAAGCCTTGTGCTTTAAAACGTAGCTGTTCTACGCCCTTGGTTGGCTGTTAGCGCCGGCGTAACTGGTACACGATATAGTGTGAACGCAACTCTTCTACGCCGTAGCGCCCGCGTAACTCTTATACACCGTAGCCCCAACGTAGATTACTTTGTAGCGTTTGAGAAACTATTCTACGATGTAGCGCCCGCGTAACCCTTCTACGCTGTAGCGTCCGCGTAAATTTCTACGCCGTAGCCCTTGCGCCACTGTTTTACACTACGATGTTTAATATGTGCACATTCTTATTACACGTCATACATAACATAACCAAAATTTATAGTATAAACTATTAAATATATTTCCGTTGTTTGGACTCTGGACCCAAAACAGGTTCTTCGATTATGTAGGAAGGGGGCATATTGACATTGTGTGAGGCGTTCATAGACATTATTACTTTATACTGGTTTACAGATTTTTATTCATGGTACATATTAAATGTTAGTTTTACAACAACTGTTCAACTTTTAATGAAACTCAGTCATAAAGCGAACCGCGCACGGACCGCGGGCGACCACATCAAGGAGTAGCGAAAAGTTATGAAACGCTAAGCTCATGTAGGTACCGCTTTATTATATTATTTTTAATTAAGTTCTATCTAAAACGAACGTCCAGCATTACTTATATTATATCTTTATATCTATAATATAAAAATGGATCGCAAAATGTATTGGTAAGCGCATAACTCAAGAACGACTGAACCCATTCGGATATTTTTGGTCTTAAAATATTCTTGGAAGTCCATAGAAGGTTCAAACGATTTATATGCTCAACGAAGTGGGCACGGTCAGCTAGAATTAAAAAAAAAAAAAAAAAAACGTCAGATTTTAATATAATAATCCTATCAAAAACATAACTTGTAAAAAATGCCAAGTCTCGCTAGTTGTCAAATCCATGTTATGCCAAGTCGGGGTTCCTATTGCAGTAAGCAATCTGATTTGATATGTATCACTTGTTGAGATTGATACGTACATTGTATTCTTATGCGATTGCCAAAGTCAATCTACTTTTCTTATTTAAAACATGAAAGATTTTTATAATACCGATATGATCACTATATGATGTTGTTAGACTGAACTCTGACTTCGCATAGCATGGATCTCACAACTTACGGCAAAAGAACTAAGTAGCGAGACTGTACTAACTGTACTGACAGGTATGTAAACGCCTGCGTGGTCTAGTGGTTTAGAGCATGAGTCTCTTGGAGTTGGAAACCTTAGTGGGTTTTATTTTCATGTTGGAACAATAAAAAATGTTGTTTTCCAGTTCGGTTAGATAATGCAGACTGATCACCTGATTGTCTGACAAGAAAGATGATTCATGCATCGGATGGGCATGTAAAAAGTCGGTCCTACGCTTGATCTCCCGCCAGTCGTGTCAGTTATCGGTCCCATTGTGCTACGAGAGTGAAATAATAGTATTCCTGGGTGTTGCGAACACACTTGGGCACTGTAAAAATAGCTCCAGCTAATGCCTGGTGCCTCCAGATACCTTGGTTTCAATGAAACCCGCTAACATCACCGGACTCGGTGTGGGAGGCATTATTATTATAGGTATGTAGTGGGTGGTAAATGAACCAATGAGATTGCTGACAGTTTTCCAATTAGTGCAAAATTAATTTTGTAAATTATTTTAAGAGTAGCTTTTGCGCCCCGTGATATAGATTTCACCCCTTAAAAACCTTTCTTAATGGATGTCTTCTTTCTGTGGGAAAAGGAAATGTAGGTAGGGTCATTCAAAATTTAAATTTCCTAAAAATATGCCTTAAAAATATGGTGTGGATGCAAATCAGCCAGGCTGGCCAGCGGTGGCGCAGGAAAGACATTAGTGGGGAATACCTTTGCTCAGCAGTGAAATAACATAGGCTACAAAGAAAAAAAAATTATCCAGCCCTTCTAGACATTAGCCAGAATAAACAGAGAGACAATATATTTTTTATTGAAGTAGGTACCTTTGTCTTTCATATTACGCATTTACTGAAAAGCTTTTTATTTAAAGTTATACATAGAACCTTCAATTTTATTTATGTGTATAGATGTGTTTATTATTTTATTCAAATATTGCCTCAAAAAAAAAAATACTCTACCAAACATGAAATTCGTGGTGTAATTACGTTTTTCTGTGCTGACGTGAATTTTTGCCGTGACAATCACATTAGTAATGAGTAGAGATGTAACGGATATCCGGTAACTATCCGGTATCCGGCCTATCCGGCCTTGTTTTCACTATCCGGCCGGATACCGGATAGTAATACAGTATCCGGCCGGATACCGGATAGTAAAATTTAAAAAAATCTTATTATTTTATAAAGGTAAATCATACTCCAATAGGTTGTGGACACCGTTTATTTTTATAATCGCACATCAAAAATGTTTGTTTTATTAACAAGTGGCAAATTGTGATGAATAAATACCAAATTTTACGCGATAACACTCGAACGCCCCCGAGTCGACCATCTCCGGTAACGTCCGACCCGAATGCGCCTGAATATTTCCGATCTCGTTCACCGCGCCAATATTCAAATCAAACTTATTATTTTATAGGGTGTAAAAAGAGCACAGTCACCATAACTTTGGGATACGATTATACTACCTTTTCTCATTCTAGAAATGTGGTTTTTTTTACAAAAATTTTTTTGCTTTATTGTAATTTTTGCGACAAAAAAATAAGAAATGGTGAAAAGTAAAAAAAAAATTTTTTCGTTTTTGACAAAAAAAAAAATACATTTCCAAAATGAGGAAAGGTAGTAAAGTTGTAGTTGCTCTTTTTCCGGATATCCGGCGCTCCGGCCTAGTAGCTTGCCGAATATCCGGTATCCGGTATCCGGCCAAACTACTATCCGTTTCATCTCTAGTAATTAGTATTTATGGATATATATAATATGTTATGGACCAGGTGATTAATGGGGGCATTATTCATATCGCGCGGGCATTCTGAATAAAGTCTATCTCTATCGGGCGAAGTGATTAATTACTATACAGCCTGACTGGTGAGACATGTGTAATACTTACGGAGAGTACTCGGTACTCGATTCCCATTATAAATATTATGTAACAAAATTAGGTACTTAATTTTTTACCAAATTTTCCTTTAAATAAATGAATCATGGATACTATGAACATTACGCGGCTAGGCAAGTAGCCATACCTCGGCGCGGCACGGCGCGGCGGCGTGCGACATCATCGTAGGTAGTACGGTAACGCGTACCTACGCGCGATGTCCGTCGGGTGAATAATTATTCAAGTTTAAGCTACATTTACTCACTGATTAATTGATATATTTTTTTATATTATTTTTTTTTTCATCTCATATAATAGCCAAATATCACGTCCTCAAGTATTGCTCATGTCTCACCATTTACACTGTATAAACGTCATTATTATATTGCTACTTGATAATTTGGCAATTTGATACTGAAGCTAAATTTGACTCGCTGCGGGGAGGGACGGGGAGGGACACGACTAACACGCTTTGCCCATCAGATACTGTCTGTGATACATTCAGTGCGCGGCTCATGCGGTTGTCTTCAACTTACTACTTATATTGAACCCCGACGAAAACAAAAGAGTGTTAAAGTTTGAAGTGTCTGTGTGTGTATAATTATGTGTCTGTTTACCAGTATTCTATTAAAAGTCTATTGAAACTTCACACCACGTTAATCAAGCCTCATGCTAAGATACTTTTACAGTCATTTAATACACATCCATGACCCAGGAACACAGAAAAGTTTTTGTTCCTTCCGCGGGATTCGAGCCCGGGACCTCAGTAGCTTTTGCTTGAAAGCATAACAAACATACACACACACTCACTCACAAACTATCGTCTTGAGATACCATACCATACCATGTCATGATACCTGGTGACAGACAGCTAAAGATTTCGTATAATAATATAAGGAATAAGGCCCCTTTTTCATCCTGATAAGGAATCTTACAAATTTTTTTAAAGTCTTTATTACTTAGCCCAAACGGTTGAATGAAAATATGTATAATGCCCTGGCAATTTGAATATTTAAATAGTTATTATCAAATTGCACTCCTACTATAATGCTTAATTTATTAGTGGCTCCATATCATATTTTTATCAACAAAGAATCAAAATACTTACTCAAAATGATTTACACATTTTTTCTAGTTGCATCTAATCTAAATTTATATTTATACTTCTTGTGTTGGATGCAGTTAATCTGAAAAGTTTTTTTGTTACTATAGGTACATTGCATTGCTTGCAAATATATTTTGCATGGATTAAAATGTGCAATGAGATGGTATAATATACAAAGTCTGTTATGGTTTTTTTTCAATCTTAAAGCTGATGAAAATCTAAGGTGTCACTTAAATCTTATCATATATTTCAGGTGTATTTAGTTCAGGTAGGTATTAAAGCAAGCTTGGGAAAAAGTTATTTATAATTAATTAGTTAAGGTACGATTCCACCAAAATAGTGTTCAGAACATTTGTTAGCCAACAATTTTTTTCCGGATTCCAGCTGTGCCAATTTGTTAATGTTGCGTTAGCGAGTCCACCGGAACAAACATCTGTTACGCACAATGTTCGCAACAGTTCAGAACACCGGTGGAATCGCACCTTTAGATTAACTAAGTATCAACTTAGTTCATTTCTATACAAATAAAAATGAACAACTAAATTATTAAAAGTCCAAGGGAACATAAGTGACCAGTGATATTAATTTTATTTAAAAACAAAACCGTCGTGGACTCTGTAAAAAATTATATGTAGTTAAAAAATATTTAGTTTTTTTTAAAGATTTATAATTAATGTCCTCATATTTGTCATATTTGGCTAAAAAGGCTTAAATATACATTAAGCCAGTAGTTTGGTTTTATTTAATAAATAAAATAATAGAGAAGCATACATTATTCCTTAATATTCTTAAACTTATATTGTATTATTTATTTGAGCGTAGATGAGCCCATGGGTCTTGTAACATTGAAGGATGCAAGTAAGCATCTATATTACTTCTATAATCTTGTCCAGAGCTGTTGTTATGATCACTCTGAAAAAAATATATATTTTAAAAATTTAATAAATACATTGAGTTGGTTAGTTAGCTTATTCAAATTTATCTATGCAACTGTGGTGTTGTGATAATTTGGTTTTTGTTATTATTTTTTTATCATATTATTAGTTATTTATTAAAGCTACAAATAATATAATCTATCACTTCAATAGACACTCACTTGCTTTCTAGATTTAGCATAATTTCGTTTTTAAATACCAAATAGCATAAAAAAACTAAACACTATAATAAATCCATCCCCATCCAAAGATGAAATTACTTACGCCAAAACTATTACTACGGTGTGAATTGTTGCCCCATCTGTTAGATCGGTTAAAATTGTTACTCCTCCTATTTTGATACCTCTGATTCCAATTATTTGTGCCTCTCTGCTGATGTCTTTCAAAGTTTCCGTGCACTGGTGTACTTTGATTCAATGGAATAAAATTGTCCGACATCGTTAGATACCCCTTTCAATGTAGATTTATTTATAAACTATTAGTAATTCGTATGTAGTTTATAGCATGAATAATATAAAGGATTTATGAGAATGTATTAATTTAAAATATTTGTTGTAAATAAATTAATGCTACTTCTTCTTCTGCTGCTGTCATTAGTGTCATTTGTCAAATCTGTCATACCCTGTGTTCCAGGAGACGCTCTAAACGTTCAGATCATTCATAACGCTGACATTGACTGCTGACAGTGCCTGTGAAAACAGTTCAAAACGATCCTAAACAGTGCCAAAGAAAATAGTTAACGAAAATAACGTTTTTTTCGTTCAGATTTGCGTTTCTTTATTACTGTTTAGGATCGTTTTGAACTGTTTTCACAGGCACTGTCAGCTGTCAATGTCAGCGTTATGAATGATCTGAACGTTCAGAGCGTCTCCTGGAACAGGCCCTATTTTTTTTTAACAGCCTAAATCTACAGTACCTATGGTACTAATAAAAGTATAAACGAGTTACACTTTATTGAGAGGTGTAGAATTTAAACAGATATTTTGTAGCATAAAATAAGAAAAACCGTAACATACCATATGCGTATAATTTACATTTGAATGATAAATAACAATAATATTTTGTGATATTATTTTGCTCTATATTTTTTGGAATCTTTGCATTGTAAGTTTGTACAAAAATTATATTTTTAAAAAGTAGATCTGTCAGTTTAAAAACATCAATCAAATCAACAAAAGCGAATCTCTGAGTTTACTCCATAGAGTATAATAATATAAATAGGTTTACTCTAAATTCATTGATAAATAATTAGTTGGTACTCGGATTTGTTTATAAAAACAACGATGCTTTAGTTCATCGAATAGAAAGCTACTTATCACTAGCTGAACCATCATTATGTGGATTCCTTCCAAAAGCTCAAAGTTAGCTGTCGGTAAGTTAATGACTTTATTGCTTCTCGAATACTTCCTGCCCTACTGCAGGAAACGCTAAAACATGCTATGAATGTTTATTATCTACTCTATAAGTTACTAATTATATCTTACGTCCATATTATTGCTGTGAAATACCTATGTGTCCTTAGTTTATTGATTTTATGTAATTGTAATGCTTAAACGAAGATGTCTTTGTTTGTGTTGATTAGAAAAACAATTTAAGAATGTTTTGTTAAAAAAAATCTGAAAAACGTAATAGTTATAGTATTAACTATGAAATCACTTGTTAGTGTAAAGTATACACGTCTAAGGATTCAGGTAAAACAATTTAAAAAGTTTTCTAAATTAAAATAAGTGTAATTTTAAATATGATTATTTTGTGACCCTAATTTAATAGATTAAGTTGCTGTCTATAAATTGATTTTAATTTTCAATTGCAAAGATTACAAACCAGACTTGTACATGGTTAAATCAACATTTGAAAAGAGATACTATATTAATTAATTATCATCAATGAAAAACACAAAACCAAGTATCACAGCTTAGGGTGACCAAACGCTAGATCTAGACCAAATACCATTTGTCACACACTGTTACTATTTGTGCCTTAAGTTGATGTCTGTTCTTTTATTTTTCCATAACTTAAATTCTATAATTACAGGATCGTACACACGTAAGTAACACACAGGCATATGAAAGCCATTTCCTAACGCCTGTTTCCCATAGACACACTTTTCTTACAGCCTACACTCCACAAAATAAAATTGTTTTCCACATTCAACTGAAATTGTCATTTGTTTTTCATTTTTCAGCTGTTTACAACTGGAAGGGAGATGTGCGATCAGGACTACCACTGGAGATTGGGGAAACTGTCCAAATATTAGAGGAAAATGGAGGTATGGTTGACCAATTGTAAAAAAAATCCAAAAAAACTACAATGCATTTCCTTGCGTATTTGAATGTCAGCACAACTGATTGGCAATTTATTGGCATATATTATGTTACATATACAATTCACAATACTTACTACTTACTTAATAAATTATTCACTTTTTTTACAGAATTAAGATTCACCTTAATTCAGCTATTGAAAACTATGTTTTGACATATTATGACATATTTTAATTGCATTTAATAAATAAATAGACTGAGTAGATAATAAGAATAATTCATATCCACACAATCAATGTACTCATGACTAAATACAAAAAAGTGGCTCTCAAGTTACATCCTTGCCATTCCACCAAAAAGTGACAGTGACAGTCTGCATTTTCTTTAGATAGTGTTTCAGTATTCGTCCATTAGCATCTTAAAAAATATGGACATAACATGTTTTTAATTGCATTACATAATAATAATTGAAGACATGAATAGATGAAGGTGATATTATGTTGCAAAAAATTTTACCCTGAAAATTCAGTTTAAACTGTCACTTAAGTAGGTAAGTATATTGATTCTAGAGGCGGATTTTCAGATAAATTTACTTAATACTTTACGACGTATTCTAAAATGTTTAAGTAACAGTTTGAACTAAATACTCGAAATCAGAATTTTGCTACTTATATCACCTTGAATCTATTCATGTCTTCAATTCTAAATTTCAATATTTTTCAGGCTGGTTTCGTGGATTCAGCACCAAGAATAGATCAGCATGGGGAATATTTCCGGCCAGTGTGGTTTCCATACGCCCATGCACTGTCAAGGGTTTTGGCGCATCGGTTATAGCAGAGTTCAAAGATGATCCGCTGGTCCGCGAGATAGCTTGTGTTCTGCGTGAGTGGGCGAGACTATGGAAGAAACTATATGTGGTATGTAATTATTGTTTCATGGCATGCTATAACATTTTTACTAAGCTCTTGTAATATGACTAATTTCTAAATTCATGAAAGTATTAAACATATTTTGATCTGTTACTTTTGTGCAATTTGACATGGTCTGGAAGTGTGACTTTTTATTATTATTATTATTAAGCCTTTTGTTCCGAATGTTTAATATTTATATTTATAATATTATTATATTATGTAGTCTCTTAATTCGGTGTGCCTGGCGGCAAAGGCCTCCTCCAGTTCTTTCCAGTAATTTCTGTCCCTCGCTACTCTTGTCCAGAAGGTGCCAGCAGTGAGTTTTATCTCATCTTCCCATCTCACGGTTGGCCGACCTCTTGTTCTTTTGCCATCCCTTGGATACCACATAGTCACTCTGGCTCCATTTTTGTTCCTTGCATCATACAGTGTGTCGCGCCCATCTCCTGTATGTGACTTAGCTTTATATTAAACAACTTTATTTTTAATCTTTCTCATTCTCATTTACAGGAACGCGAGACGTACCGGTTCAGTGCCGTAGCCAAGGTGATGAGGGAATTACTAAACGGCCGACGCGCTCTGCTGACGGGGACTCTCACTCAGGACCAGACGAGGGCGCTGCGACTTAAGCTCGTGGCGAAACTGGACTGGGGCAATAGGTGAGTTTGCATGTTTTTTTTAATGAACTATGCTCTGTTTCGATTAAAAGTGACCTATATGGAAACAAAGCTTAGTATGGGCAACTAAACTACCAGTTTAAATATCATTTACTCATCTCGCTATGAAGAAAAACAATAGCACAATAATATGGTCAAATTACAATTTTTTTATTTACATTAATATCACATTAAATCGGAACGTAGTATAGTTAAAATCAGGTCTGCCATTTGCAAAGCCTGCCTGATTCACAATGCGTAGTTCCACTCACAGTTCGGAATTCTGATTCGAGAACATGCGCGGCAGCCAGTAAAATCTTGCCGAGGTAAGCGTTAGCCAATAACCGTGCGGTAAGTTTTTTAGCATCCAATCCGGAAACGGACGTTGTAAAACCTATTGACGAGGCTGCCCGTGTTCTGTTAAGAATGTATTTTATTTATTTATCACCAAAACCAAAATATATCTTTACTGGTATAGTGAGTCCCTGTAAAGGTTAGATTTTATACAATAGACTAGTAAGTTCTGTTAACTATATTTAATATTTGTAACTAATAGTCTTAACAAATTTCATATACTACAATGAATAATGGCTATAATGAATTCAAGACTGTTTTGATAGCAATCATGTGAAGTAGTTAAGACTAACTCCTATCATTGCATATTCATTACAGAACTTATTAAGTAAAATATAAAAGAAAAGAAAAATGCGGTGCAGGTTTTTTTATTATTATAAAACCTTCAACTTGTTGTCATAAATTGAGGCAATATTCTACAAAGACATTACTGAACTGCGTGATTCATGACTCATTCTGTTTACAACTAGGATAAAGGTCTCGGTCGCCACAGACGCATGCCACGGCTCAAGTCAACGTAAAATGACATTGACATTATGTGTATGTCTTGTAATGTATGGGGTCGTAAGAAGTCAGAGGGTTAATAGGAACAATATTTAACAACCTAAGTTAGCGTAACATTATCGTAAACGGATGTCAATTCAAAAAAAAAAGTCCGTGGGGTGTCGGATTGAGACTGCGCTCGCCAACCCGCCTGCCAGGCATGGCAAGTATTGGAAAATACCCCTGCTAAAATAGGTTTATGTCCAGCAGTGGTCGTCATAGCTAAAATACGTAATCAATTGTTAATCATACTAGAGTGTGAATCGTACACACTCAATCGTAGAACATGAAAAGAATAGAAATTCTGCGAAAAATTACAATACCGCGTCATCACGCCGTTTCACGTCGAGACGTGGACACATAAGTCGATATATCTATGTCGCAGTCATCTAAATGAATCCGCTATTTAATTGAATGACTAGCGCTTTCATTGAATCCTGTTTTTACCAACAAATATTAGAATCCGAGACTAGGACAGCCATTTAATATTTTAGTTCGAAATTTCCGAATGAGTACTAATAAAACGAACATTAAAGTAAATAAATCAAAAAATATATCAACACATTGCTATCTGTACGAGCTGTTTGACGCCATTATATAACCGCCTAGTGATTCAATTAAATAACCAGATTCAATAAGATGACTGCGACATCTATATATAATTGAAGACATGAATGGACGAAGGTGATATGTTGATTTTTTTTTTCGTTTGAACTTCCTTCCTTCCTCCATTGCCATCAATCTATATGTAATTGAAGACATGAATGGACCTTCGTCCATTCATGTCTTCAATTACATATAGATTTTGAGAAAATTGAGTTCAAACTGCCACCTTAACATTTTAGAATAAGTACATCTTTGTGACATATCACCTTCATCGATTCATGTCTTCAATTATTAAAAGTTAAAAACTAACTAACTTTAAAGGTTTTTAACTTTTAGATAAAGATACCGTTTACTGTAGTTTATTGCAACCGGCCATTAGACGTTTCGTCATGACTCATGAGTCATGTGAATGCAGTAGATAATAATTCAAACACGGTGGCTGACGTATTATTATATACTCATTGAGACTAGAGATAAGAGCCCGTATTCAAGATGACATCCCTTTTATCACCTTCGAAGTTCAAAAACAAAATGTGTCGCTAAGTGACTTACGAATTCGCTTGTCATTTAGCGAACCTTATGTCAAATCCCATATATTTTTGTTTTTGAACGTCGATAGTGATAATAGCTATTGCATCTTGAATATAGATTAGGGCCCAGGAGTGTCATCTGTGTACACAAAAGGACGGACACTTATGGATAAATTTAGGTGGCGCATCAGGATAAATTTTATAACACAAGTTTTAAATAACTGAACTCAACCCACTGCACTCATAACTTCACGCTTATTGCTAGCTTCATATCATACACTGTTAAGCGACTCTAGCGCCATTGTGGGCAGTTTTAAAACTAAGTATAAATTATGTAGTAGTTTTGTCGGACGCTTTTAAGTTTTCTGCGCCAAAGAGATCACTCCTTATGTCTATAAATCTACTTACGGCAGTGATTGCATTTGTTTGACCTAATTCACTTTAATTATTTGGTTATTAGAAATTCAGTCTAAATTTAGATAAAAAGATATCCTAAAATATATCTAGCTATAATCTGCCCTCTGCTCGATCAGCCTCCTTACTTTTGAAACTAAATTAAATTCCAATCTGATTCTAATGTTTTTGTTGTCATTTGCTACTCTAATAGTGTATAGGAGATTATTTCTATCTAACTCCACTTAGTTTCGGAACATTTACACTATAGTACGTCCGAGATAAATTTAACCTAAACGTAAACAAACCCGTCTATGACACAACTAAAGACTAGTCAGTGATGCCAATTGGCCGATAATAATTACAATCATTTTTGTTTGCTATGATGAATCCATAGACTATAGGGTTATAATCTACAATCGGCAGTGCCAAAATGGCGTATTTTTTCTGTGAAAGATTTTCATTTCATGTTTAAACATATTATTTATTGTTTAATTGTAATAAAATGTATTGGATAATGAATTGTAATCCTTTAACATATCTGTGAAAGTGTTGATAAGTGTGCACAATAAGTGAATAAGGGAAAATTACGATGTTTTCGGTTTGTTTACCTTTAGGTTAAATTTAGCAGGGACGAACTATACTTTGGCGCTAGTGTCGCGTTCAAGATAAGCCAACTGTCAAATTCTAAAATAATTCCGATCGATTGGAATTCATTTGAAGAGTAGGTAAGGGGCAAGTATTTAATCAAAATTGTTGAAAAGTGTCATAATTTAAACCGATGAATCTTGGACCTTACTCTCCAAACTGATTCGATTTTGATTTAGATTCGATCGTGCCGCGTACTCCCGAAAAAAATGACGTTTGTTTATTCTGATTCTCATTCGATTGATATGGTCGGGATTACAAAAAGTTACGATCTAACGATTTTCTTCATCCTGATTAGTTTCAAAGTAATCCACCAAATAAAATACCAAAAAACGAGAGAAATCGAACTGATTCGATTTCGATTGTGTCCGGATTAAGCCTGCTGGTGCACACATTCACGTGTAAATAGGGACTTCAACCAAAACATCGTTTGCAGTCGATGCTGTCACTTCTTTTGTGTTCTTCGACTTAAACTTTTACAATACAAATGATATGATTATAGTGTACGTACGTACGTATAGTGTGGAGCCGGGGTAACTTTTGGTACTCCCGACCTGAGAACCGTGGCTGAGAATCGCGTAGCAGTATCTTAAACAAACGTCAAATTACACGACAGCTAAAGAGGTCTCGTATGCATGATATAATTCACTTTTTTGAGTGTTTATAATGGAAAATCGAAATCATATCAAACTCGTAAATCAAAACCGAATTAGATTGGAGAGTAAGCCCCCAGATAGTAAGTCAGAATCAGTGGTGGGTCTGGGTACTTTTATATTATTCTGTTTTCATATTTTCTCAGATGAGAAAATATGAAAACAGAATAATATACCACACAATAAGTCACACCACGGAAAATCTACTTGATAAGATTATCAAGTAGATTTTCCGTGGTGTGACCAATTCATTTGTCACATACCATACCTGGCGTACGGTCTATATTTAAATCAGAATTCCGTAAACATTTCGAATATTTATTATTTACGTAGAACAGAGTATTGTATAAGGGGTAAGATTAAAAAAAACACAGTATTAAAATGTTTTTACATCAATATTATTTTATTCAATATCACTTAATAATTCAAAATTTCGGTATTGTCATAACATGAACAGTCTTGATGTTATTATGAAAATATAGGAATGATTTAAAATACTAGAACTATGTCTTTTGATACCTGACAATAAAAAATTATTATGATTACAATACATAATATTATGTTCTTACGTATACTCAAAAGTAAATACACGTAGGAAAGATAAAAGCATAAAATCAATATTTAAAACATACATAGGAGTAATCTTATAAACTGCCGTCCAGTACCTAACATTACAAATATGAATTCTGCATATTATACTAATATTTATGTAACTTATCTATTTTCCGAGATTCTTGGAAGTCCAATTTACTACTACTTATACTATAACTATAACACTAACCTAGAAGAATAGGAAGATTTAATTTTAAACAAATGCATTTCGTCACGAATTCGCTAAACATCTGATGGCACAATTGAGTGGACTTGTATAGGACCTTGTTGCACCTAGGAACCGGCCGTGACTATACAGAAGTATTATTCTAATGCAAGACATATTTTCACTGATATTTGTACTAAGTAGACGGATATTACCTCTATTGATTTTTGTTTTAGCTACACTTTTGTAACAAGAAGTCTACTTTCTTTATATTGTATAGGAACTTGACGCAATTTCAAGTAAAACTAGGATAAAATTAAAATAAACCTTCCATAACTTAAGGCACGATTCCTGCTTAAATCTAAACATAAGCTTAAAGGCAAGCGAACATGTGTCATACATAACTGTGTTGTCTTAATAGTACAAGTGTTTGTACTGTTATCTTAATAGTTATTATGTTACAAAAATACGTTACTCCAAAAATATTACACAAATTTTGTCACCTGGAGATTCACAAAGCTTAGTTTGACTCGGATTGAACAACCCTGCGCACAGCCAATAAACGTTGAGCCTTGACCAATAACGGCGCGGTAAGTTAACCAATCCGAGCCGAACGGGAATTGTGAATAACCCCCCTGATATGTATCTTGTAAAAATTATACAAAACATTTCTTTTACAAAATTGTCATAACATTCAACTTGTGCCCAACACGCATACATCGCAATACTTTGGCCATTTCATAAAAACGCCACAATTCTACAGTCTTCAACCCAATTAGTAATATGGAATATAACAATATTTGTATATAGTTTGTTAGCATTAAAATAGATCGTACAAAAACTAGTCGTTGTATTGTCTAAAAATGGCAGAATAAAATAGTCTACAGTAACGGAATGTCATGAACATGAATTTTATTATTTTCTATGCGAATAAAAGGAAAATAAAAAATAACATGCAGTATACAAAGATGTATCAAAAGATACTAATGTCATATTATATTTTGACAAAATCTAAATGGCTGATTATTTTCTCAAAATGTAATATGTATTTACTGAGCTATGACATATAGAGCAAGTTATAACCTATGTGTCATTTTAGCAATGAGCCAGCAATAGATATAATGCTAATCAGTAATCACAATTGCTCTATAAGTAAACCTCAGAAGTCAAAGTAGATATAAAATGGATTATACTCTTCTTATGTTTCCGTCTCTTTCGAGTATTTGATGTCGGGGTAGATTGGCGCCATTTCTAACGTAGACGGGGCGGATGGCGCGTTGGATTCCATATGGATACGACGCGACAGTTCGTCTAGCACTTCACCGAATACGCGGAGAGACATGTTCTGGCCCAGTAGATGGAGTAGCAGAAAATCGCCGACCTGGAAACAAATTTTTAACGTCAACTTTAAATGTTTTATGTCAAGAATAGTCAGATTTCGTTTCTGTAAAATTCGCCATAAAAGCCGCACATCATTCTTCACCTTCATAGACCGAAATATGCTTACTTATTATAAAGCCGTCATTTTTCGACAAAACTCTGATATATCACCGCACAAATGTTAAAATGAAAATGAAAATGAAAATTCTTTTATTTCCAAATAGGTTAGTTACTAACACTTTTAGAATTGTCCTACATGATGACCTACCACCGGTTCGGGGACTAACCCGGCGAGAAGAACCGGCGTAAGAAACTCGCTCGGGGCCACCTTTTAGCAAAAAGATGGGAAAATTGTTCTTTTTTAAAAAAAAAATATATATAACAATGTTATAACTTAAATAAATAACAATTTACAAATTTATATATATACTATATAATATAGAAGTAGCCTCGAAAGTGGCCACCTTATTCCCAGGGTGTGCTATTTTAGGTTAGAACTAGAAACTTGATATTTAATACACGTATACGTCCTAATATTATGTCAGTCAGTTTCAAAAAATGTTACCCTCATGGGGATGTAATCTATTCTACGAGGGCGAAAAGCTACTATCAAGGAATGTGTGCAAATCTCACCTGAGTCTTCCGGACCAATGCCTCCACACCGTTAGGAGTTCCGTAGCGGAACCTGCGCTTGAGGATGGCCTCGCGAGTGCTGGGCAGCAGTATCACAGCCGCGGAGTACACGAGGGCCAAGCCGGAGACCACAGAGAGGATGATGAACCTGGAATATAATTTATTAGTGGGCTTAGAAGATGGTAGCATAATATTAATATATATGGATAATTTCATGCTAATCAAATCTGGACCCATGTTAAATTCTCAAAGAACTTGTGGTATGGGTTTTGAGGTAAAATACAAATGTATTATTTTACTGTATTATACAAACACACAACCATTATCAGACAAGCACAGAAAACTTTTCCACCGACGCGCTAACTGTCATTCTGACCTTTAAATAGGGGTTATTCATTGTGCCTTAAGAAAAAAGTACATGTTCACCCCATGTACGATGATACTTATAATAATAGCTCCCCTCACCGATATCGGTGTCGGTAGCCGATTTTATTGAAACCAGGCCAGCTACGCAGGAGTTATTTTATAGTGCCCAAGTGTGTGCGCAATACACAAAGACACTCTCACTTCCTTTTACTCTCATAACCCAGTGGGACGGTAAACAGACACGACTGGCGAGAGAACAGGCGCAGGACCGACTTTTTAACATGCCTATCCGACTCATGGATCATCTTCCTTGTCAGACAATCAGGTGATCAGCCTGCATTGTCCTAACCAAACTCGAAAACAACATTTATTGTTGTTCCAACGCGGGAATCGAACCCACGACCTCCGGGTCGAGAGCGAAGCTCTGAACCACTTGACCACGGAGATGATACTTAAATACTAAATCTTTAGATCTCTTTACATACCAGAACCACAGGAAAATAAAGATCTTTTCGTTGAGAATGTTCAGCGCTAGGACACACAGTGCGTCGTGCTTCTGTATGGATCCCGAAGGACCGAACTTGTGGAATGTACACTTTGTCATGCGAGGAAACACTTCGATCTGAAAAAGTTTATAGTTATATAATTAATTGCTCCCAGCCTCACTCCTCCGGCTGGTTTCATGGAAACCAGACAGAGAAATTATTGTATAGTGGGACAAGGTAGGGCAATAGCTCTCTCTCTTATTTTACTCGTAACTGATCAGCCGCAGGGCCAACTTTTTACATGCCCATCCGATGCATGGATCACCTTCTTGTAAGGCAAGCAGGTGATTAGCCTTTATTATTCTAACAAGACTTTTTTGCTGTTTCGATGCGGTAATCAAACCCAGGACCTTCGTTGAAAGCCAAACTCTAGTTGAGGACAAACTAAAGTTTAACCGTGGTTTTAACTTTAGTTTGTCCTCATAAAATTCCTGGTAATCGCAAACAATGTTAAATTTTACTATTATATTACGTATATAAAAATGTGTGAAAAATTTCGTGAAGTAGTTTCACCATGATATTTATATACTTCCTCCAGTAAAACATTGCCATTTGCCACTGTCGTTAAATTACCTCAAGCCAGACGAATATAGACAGTATACAAGGAAATGATACAATTATGCAGACATTTATTAATACATTTCCGAAGAAAGTACAATGTTGCCTCAACAACTTTGTCGGGCAAAGTATTATTTACTTGCACGAGTGATTTCCCCTTGCAGTTTTGGATTTACTGACTAAGAACTTACCATAGGATCCGTCCTTTGCTCTTGGTTCATGTTGGAGAACTTCACCACGTCAGTGCCGTAACTCAAAAATGCGCCTCCCAGGAATGTGTCCAGGAAGAAAATGTTGCCGACCTGTAATACGAATATAATTTATTGTTAGGCTTTCCGGCTTCATTTTCATATTTTATATTTTTAATAATATGCGCTTACACGTCAATCTGTTAATTTTTTCCATCAAACGACAAGAGGATCCTTATTAGAAATTCACACTTAAAAATTATGTTGTGATGCCTAGTTTCAGTCTTAGTAAATAAGCTCGATAACTAGGTTTATTAGTTTCGTATGACAGGCTCAATATACTTACGACATTGACGAAGTTGAGTACTTCACAAAAGAAATAGCCAAAGGAGTAAGTGTTGTGCATATGCAGCGTGTCCAATAGGTACTGGACAAGACGACTCTGAAAACAACAGGAAATAATATTTTAGGGTAGAAAAAACACCAATTTACCCAAGCATAGGTACTCGTATGCTTACATATGCTAAATATCAAAACAAACAGGTAGATACCACCTAATCCCATGGTGGCAAGTAGAAATCACAAGCCTAGGGACAGGAAACACCCGAGAGACTACATACAAAGCAAGTTTCATTGACTCCACATTTTTTTAATTCCATTAGCTTATAAAAATCTTAATAATTTATACCCGATTAAATTACTGTCTTCTCCATACAACAAGGTACATAAAGGACGCCTCTTATTAGTGACGAGGTCTTATCTTAATTGTGACAATTGACGGGACTGGACGACAGAGACGCTGTTTAGTCGTATTGAAATTACTCACATTTTTGTCGCCGTACGCAACAATAATACTGCTTCAGATAAGAAAGAACAACAGTCCACAAAGTTTCCTCAAGGTTAGGAGTTCCCATTTGAATAATGAGAATGAAAAGAGATTGTGTCCTCACCTGACGGTTAGGCTTGTCGTCAGCCATGTTAGCCATCACTCCTCGCATGCCGTCGGAGATCATGCGCACTTTTCCTTCTTCCCAGTTCTTCCAGACCCAGTGGGGAATATAGAAGAGCACTCCCTGAAAAATTAAACAACCTCTTTTTAGTAGGTACACAACCAAAACGAGATTTGATAGGAGACGTGGAGAAAGGCAACGATATTATGTAACTTTCTAGTAGATAAAATGTTGCAACCTATTGTATTGGATCTTGGTCAATCTCCTCTGAAATTTATTTACATCCGTAGTTTATTTTATTTCGTCAATCACATGAAATTAAATGCCTATAATTTTATGATCTAGAAATTAGATTTTTTTCTTTCTATAATCATAAAAAACAAATTACCTGGAAGAACAACATAAACGGCACCCACTGGTAGTAGGAATGGTGGCGTTTCTCCTCCTCGAAGTCATTGCCTAGACCGGGATGCGCGTATTTGCTGGACCCGCTGTACGGCAGGGTAAACGTGTACGTGATCCAGCAGTATGTGTTCAGGATATGCCCGGGTATGGCTCCGTCGCTGATGCAGGATATCGGGTCGCCTGGAAAAGAATGGATATTGAATAACCAAAAGATATAAGTATAAGTTTAGAAAATCGTAATATTTTTTAGGCATCGTGTGGCATCTCATAATTTTTTCTGGCTTCTAAATGCAAGTGTCAATAGTCTTGCAAAGCAAAATGATGAGCGGTTTAAAGTGTGTACTGTAGCTCAAAGAGTTATGAGGTTTCAGACTTTTAACTGACATAAATTATTGTGTAATATATCTGCTATTAGATACAGTATATAAATTTTCTCACGCGTCCTCGACATTGAATCGCGGATGACAGTAATGGTGCATCTGCCCCCACCTGCCGGCCGTGACTGATTGCCTTGATCATGCCGAGGGATATGCACGTCATGACATAATACCAGGATCGTGGTGCAGTAATGAGAGGATAACAAGCTGATGATACGCGAAAGCGGAGATGGGCGCATTTCCGTTTTTATAGTTTTTTTTTTCAGACAATGTTAAAGAATTAAGAGGTTTTAAGATGCTCTAGCGAAACCTTCGTAAGCGAAAATAATAAGAATTAATGTAAATAATCTGCAATTCACCTTTGATTTACAATGAGGAATCGAGACAAAATACTCTTAGTATTATTGCAATAATGTTTCATCACTTTTGCTACATTTCATTTGATTGATTTTTTTTTACGACTCATGGTCATTGGTCCCTTCTACAATAAACTGGTACTTGTTTCGTATTCTATCAAACATAACGTTTTAATTGTAAGTGTTTAAAATGGATTTCTACGACACTTCTCTCACAATTCAGATGTGTTCATTCAGTATTGTGTGCAGTCGACATTGGGTAGGTATATTGATGAGCACTTACAATACACTTGCTATGACAATCAAACTATTAGGGATCATTGAGGATGGGTGTGTCGTCTGAGCAGATGCGTAATGTTCGACCTAATGCCAACTCCTCGTATGTTCAGCCTAATGCTAACTGAAATTAAAATATTGAGGTCGAGAGAAGACTTTGAAGTTGAGTTGTTTGTAGTTGTAACATTTCTCACGCCGGAACTCGAGACTAAGATCAACAAATCTATACTAATATTATAAAGAGGAAAGATGTTTGTATGCTTGATAAGGATAAACTTAAAATGTAATGTATTTCGCCAGATTTTGTTTTCGACGATAATTAGTTTACCATTAGATGGGTACATTATCTGTGTGAGTACATAGGCTATTTTTATTAATTATAAAGAAGAGTCCACTATATTACGAGAGAAGCTGCGGAAAAGCTAGTCAAATCTAGAGTTATAAGTTATATGTTCTACTTTGTTTACATTTTATTTTTTACAAATTCGTACATTTTTAAAGTTAGGTTGATTATGGCTCATCTTAAAGTGGAGAATGTTAGAAAATCGTCGATTATTCAATTAACGTACGATAACTGTTCTTAACTACGTCATAAAACGTAGAGGTTATCAGGATGTCGGTAATTTGTTACATAACACGATGGAGCAGTATGCAAGAATCGGGGTTTCGCTTTATTACGAATAATTCTAGCTAACATATTGTGATACTTTTTAAAAATTCTTATTTAATTTATAACTTTTAGCACACATCCCATCGTGCAAAGTAAACTTATGAACTATTATTGTGATTTGTGATGCTCAATAAATTCTATTGACGATTTAGAGTTTAATACTCGCTTTTATTGACTTGTTTGATCCATAATGTTATTATTTGGGTAGTAAGTAGTTCGTTCCTAAAGGAATTTATTCTTGGACTTTCATTGCCTTTATTTACACAAATAATCATATTAACTGATTTAACAATATTTTTCATTAAAGCTAGATGATAATATGTGGTGCAATTAAAAAAATATATATTCATTGCTGTTGCCTTACTCTCCAAACTGATTCGATTTTAAATTCAGTTTCGATCGTGCCACGTACTCCCGAATAAATTGACGTTTGTTTATTTTGATTCTCAGTCGATTGATATGGTTGGGTGTACAAAAAGTAACGATATAACGAATTTCTTCATCCTGCTTAGTTTCAAAGTAATCCACCAAATAAAATATCAAAAACCTTTGAGACCAAACAGATTCGATGCTCGATTGTGTCGGGAGTAAGCTGCTGATTGCAATGTTGCACATGTAAAGATAAAAAAATGACAATTTATATGATACTTATTGTCATAAGATATGAAGACCATTCAGCATAATTAGGTAATGTAAAAAGTGCCTTACTTATACACGGTGTAATTATTTTTATTGTATTACGTAGATATAATTTAATTACAGGATGGAAATACTTCAACCACGACACCGATTGGTGTAGTTTTTATACCTAGTCATTTAATAGGTATCAAGTAGATACCTGATTAACTTCCGTGGTTAATATAATTAGACTTTTTCGCAGTCTTTGTTATTACAATAACAAATTACTATATCTATCTTAAGAGAAGAATACGATTTAATATGTTGTTCTGTCTAGCATAGTTTAGTATTGACATGGTTAACCAAGAATTTTATGTTATGAACTAAATCTAATTAATATCTATGCAATAATTAACTTTTGCCGATTTTATGTTATGCACCCTCATCCTAGTATTGCTGATGACGATAAAATATCTCTAGATTTATGGTTACGCATGTTACGATGTATCATTTATGGAATAAAATCCCACTACGTCAATTAACATATTCACCTCAATTATAACGCCTTGTCGAAAGGTTTCACATTACCAGACATACGAGATACAGTTAGACATCAATTGAACTAAGTCATATGGGCTAATTAGCTAGCATTTAGCATCGTTAGAGACTTAAGGTTACGGTTACACGCATACTTCATGCAGAAACACGTCTAATAAGGGACAGCTGCTTTAGAAAGACGAAACGGGTTGCGCAGGCGCCATTTTTTTTTGGAAACAACGAAAATGGTAACTAAGTACATATTAGGCATATAATTGAACATTTGATTAGTATTAATAGGTATACTGAAGCATTCTATTTCCTGTTACCTACATATTTGTTGGTATAGTACCATAGATAATAACATGTATGTTATTTTAGTGTAGGTAATTTACAAAAACTCATTATGTACCGTCGTATCACGCACGGAGTTCAATGAATGCCATTTAATCGCTCAATTCGACTGATCGTAAATCGATTAAATTCGGATAAACCTAACCTTGGTTGTGGCCTTATAAACTTTTTCAATTGTTTTTATGGCTTAATTTGGAGTTTTGTTCTATTTTGTGCCCATTTGCGTTTGTTTACATAGATATAATTATGTCAAATATGATTCACTGGGTGTTTTCAATTTTGTAGGAATAAGCTTATCAACATACTGCGTAAAACTTTGTCATCACATGTTGACTACTTATACCCGCTACAAACGACATCGATAAAACTTCACATGTCGGTCACAGTAAGGCTGCGTTTCCACTGACGCGGAGAGGGGCGGAGAGGAGCTTAGCGGTGCCCAAATTGACCAATCACTATGCTCGTGCTGTTTCCGTGGAAACGAAGCGGAGATTTCGAGCATAGTGATTGGTCAATTCGGGCACCGCAACTCGCAAGCTACTCTCCGCCCCGCTCCGCGTCAGTGGAAACGCAGCCTATACATGTAAAAACTACATCTGCGTACTAGACAGCCCAAACACGCAACACAGCAATCACGTTGGACAAATACTAAATATTTACGTTTTATTTCACACGTGAAGGATAATGTGGGGCTAATGCATGAATTCAGGTTATATTTGTGATGGAAATAAACGCGCGTTTGACAGGCATGGTCGACACATGTGATGGCCTGGTTAAGGTAGCATATGGTTTAATACTTTTGAAACGCAATATGGACGATACGGTGCGAGGACAACGAGTAGACTTTCATGGCTGGCGAGTATTGAGCACATTACTACTTTGTTAAATTTACGGCTGAATCCTGGAACGATGGTTGATCATTCCGCCAAACAGTGAGAGTGACAGGATGTGAATAGAAGGGTGGAGGAGGGGCTCCTAACTTTATTTACCGTTTCTATAAAATCTAAAGTTATTTTCATGAAAAATGTCCACCAAGAATTATCTAGATATGATGGAACTCTGTTTAACTATTTGTTTAGAAATAGCCCGTAACATATTAAAAATTAGCTTTTACCCCTTTTAAAAAAGCGAGTATAAGCTTGTATTGTATGTTTGTAACGGAATTTTTCATCAACTTCCAGACGTATTTTTAATTTTTTTATGCGTATTAAGGACCAATGACAATGTAATTAGGTGCCTTTTTAACTTTTTTTTTCTCTGAGGGCCTTATAGGACAAATTGACTTTATATTCCATCACGCGATCAGCATCGCATCTACTTGTCACATGGAAAAGACACTACAGCTTTAATCATTACAGCACTTAATCAAAGTCAGTCAAGTACATTTTAACATTTAACAATAACGAATTACAAACTTCATCATCATTAAGCACATACAGTATAGACTTTTAGTCACGAGTTTACCTTATGCGGTTAGTTTGTGTGTCAGGGCAAACTGCGGCACTAAAAGTTCAAGCGAACACCTGTCACCTCACTCACCACTTAGCTGCACATGCGAGTGATTTTCTTATTAATCATCATCATTATCAATAAAGAATGTAGGCCTTTGCATCCGTGATTGGATTTATACAGTATTCGCCGAGCGAAGTAACCACTCTTTAAATACTGTAGTGCCTGGGACGGAGATTTTAAATTCTCACAACACAGTCGACGTAGTTCAGAGGAACTACGGAATTATCTAAAAAAGTCTCATTGGTACATGCCCACAACCTGGGAATCGAACCTGTACCCTTTCGAGTGCTAATCAACGGTCTACCCACTAGGTCACGGACGCTCTTCATTATCAATAGTGACGTTGATAATGATGCTTGACGATCATCTGTTCTGTATGAAAATTTCAGAGGATGTACGAAAAACGACTCCATAAATACACGAGAAAATTGATTTACCTACTGTTCACGAATGTAGTATTGCAGTACAAAATAATTGTGAACTAGATGCTGTCAAAATATACAAAAGCAGCTTTTAAGTATGAAATGAAATTCGAGTATAAAATAACTATAATATCACTAGGTACCTAAGGGGCTTTTAATGAAACCGCTCGTGTAATTTTGTAAAAACTATAAAACCAAATAAAGTGGAAAAGTGTAAATAAAAAGTTGTCTGTTATTATTGTGAACATGAATTTCGACTACGAACCAAGAGTACATTCAATCAGTTAGACCTTTAATTAGTCCAAGTTTCTTTGGAAATTTAACAGAATATCACGTATAATATAGTCTCCAGTATCGGAATAGACAATTCCGTTTGTCCTCGATAAATACGCTGATGTAAAAGTTTGACAAAACAATGCCTAATTAATAATCTTATTTGAAATGCATTTACACAATCGTTGGGCACGTAAGAAGCGTACAATACAGATATTTTCTAAATATTTATTTGAGAATCTTTATATTAGTGCGTGAAACAAAGACTTTAGGTACAATCTTACGATAATTGTGCGAACGAAGGTGTATGAAATTTTACACATTTATACGAAGAATGAATATAGAATGCCAATATTTATTAAAGAGTTAAGAACTACCTAAGAATAATGGAAATAATAGCCACACACACTAGCTCCTCTAAGAGGAGAGGGAAGAAGAATATGAATAATTACGGTCCAATTTGCTGTTCCGTTAAATGAGTATGAGACCAATAATATCGTTTAGTGTCAGTAGATTATGGCTTTGCTATAAAAATATCATTTCAAAAACAGGAAATAGTATACTATCGGATGCAGCTAATCATAACACAACTGCATGTTATTGATATTATATGTGATTTATAAGCATCCTACTGGGCGTTATGATTGTAGAAATATCTATAAAACTACTAGTAGTAGTTTAAGGTAATAATCGTATTCTTCTGTTATAGTTTCTCTCGCAACTGGAATTTTATACGTTTTGAGAGCGCTGACTTCCCCCCAATTTTGACCTACATGGTCTTTTAAACCTTATTGCTACGGCACAAGGTCGAAAAGTGGTACGTATCTTGTCGACCATACCAAATCAGTAGCCCAAGTAATCGAATTAAAATTATATTATAATTGATAGCTTCGTAAAATTATTGAATGAAAATCTTGACAGCGCTAATACAGTGGACATTCTATTAATTTACTTTACGGTGACTTCAAATGTTCCTGCTTGGCTACTGATTTGGTACGGTCGACGACAGATACGGTTTACTAATTCGACCTTATAACGTAGCAGTAAGGTTCAAAAGTGGTAAGCCGTGGACAATGTACACGGTCAAAAAACCGCAAAGTGGGGATAAGTCAGCGTTCTCAAAAACTTACAAATTTCCAGTTGTAAAAGAGACTATGAACCAACGAGACATTGTAAAATATGATATCTAGACGGTACCGGTTTAGAGAAAGCCATGTCGCCTCGTCTAGACCTCGAACGAGTTTTAAAATATTGCATAAACGGATTTGCCAGATTAGGAGCGGAATTTGCGATTATGTAGCGTCCGCTGTGGATGCTGGCTTATTGTTTACGTGGCTTATCCCGACTTTAAAACTCTTCGAGAAAGTAGTCCCTAGACGCTGCACTGTGAACGCGCGATGTTAAATCGACCTATCTCTAGATCTCCAAATACGGGTAAGAACTAGTATTTATTGAGGCGGGTATTTTATTTACGGGGTTTTCCTACGGAACTTTTTTATAAAAAGGACTCTAGCTGGGAAGTCCAGTAAAAAAACTGTCGACTATACTTTCCTCTCCTGCTAAGGGAAACAATCTTTTTGATAACTTGTCGCTGTGAGCCTGAATACCAAATTACGATAATGAATTTAGAGCTTTTATGTTTCCAAACCGTGAATCCGAGTTTTCAATATATTTGAATACTTACTTATACCAAAGGACTAAAGACTTAAGTGCAGAAGGCTGAGCTAACAAGTCTCTCAAGGGAATTGTGTCACCGCACGATTTGAATTATGCTTTGCTATCGATAAGGCTTTATCGCCTGTGTTTTGATTAGCAGCACCAGGTGGACGTGCTATTGCTATGCAGTTTGTGCAGCGTCAACCGTTGCAACCATATTCACGAGGTTTGTGAAATTATATACCGACATTCGATAGCTCGGTAACCGGGTGTCATATTGTCATCTGCTTTCTTTGAACCGTCAGTCTCGTCTAATGATTGAAAGTGATTAGCAAACAATTATTGGTTGCTACGGCAATATAGGGTATGTATTGGAAGTTGATGCTGATAATTCAGTTTCTTAATGTTTTAATCTACTTTCTAGCTGCTAGAATGAAATGTTAAGTCAACATCATTATTGTTTAACGACGTACAAAAATATTATTAATATGTAAAAGTTTTAGTAATACTGGGCACAATACATATTTTTTTACTGCGGTCCTTAAGAATTATAATAATTCAACAATTACTAATCGTAAATTCGTCTTTCCCAACGACAAAATGTCTATCGTAACTTGAATTCGCAGTAAATTGTGATTCACTCGTTTAGCGGACATTTAAATAATAATATATGAGCAAAGCTGCAAAAGGAACAAAACTCCATTTCGTCTGATTCATCGCGCTGTTATCTTCAGAACACTGTGATTTCAGAATCCGAGTCAGATTGGCTCACAAACAAACTAGTAGGCACAAATATACACGGTGAATTTTTAAAAGGACATGGTAGGAGAAATCTGAATCTAGTAGTACTAATAGAGTTAGTGAAAAATGCTGAAAGCAGTTGCATTTGTGCTCTAGCCGGGAATCTAACATCATTGGAATTTTGAACCAACAGCCGATCCTTTTTGTAAGTCGGTTATAAATAGTTAAACACCCGTACACGTACGAAAGTACCACTGATATTTTTAAAAAGCTCTTGTTTAACAAATACATGATGACTATTGAATAAATTCGCGAGTCGCGCATTGTGGGTCGGCCACATACATTTTTCTTAGAATTTTAAATCAGAAATTCCAAAAGAATCACGTTTAAAACTTCCAAGTCATCGTCTAAGGTACAAGAGAAAATACACGTTCGCAAACTTAGTCATGACGTATGACTGTTGAAGTCATTCTTCCAAGACTTGTAACGGTGTGTAAAAGCTACAACCTTACAAAATCTATTGAACACTTTCACTGCGTGTCGTACGAAACACAACACCAAGGCTACCAAATTTCGCCCTGGGCGGTAAGATTGGCAATATTATTTACGCCTAATTAAAAACTAACACACGCAAAAATATCCGATACTTTACAAGCCACCAGTCTTCTGTTTTTAAGTTTTTTAACCCTTTAATATGGACCCGATTAGAAATACAAACGACGAACGCGTAAATAAAAAAAATGAACAAAATTTGAGGATATAGTTTAGTATCTATCATCCCTATCCAATTTCGTTTACACCTCAGGGCCCTGATTCAAGATGCCATAGCTATTATCAGTTACGAAGTTCGATAACAAAATGTATGGGATTTGACATAAGCTACGCTAAATGACATACCAAATCGCGATCATTTAGCGTAGCTTATGTTAAATCCCATACATTTTGTTATCGAACTTTGTAAGCGATAATTAGCGATGGCATCTTGAGTAGGCCCCCAGGGCCCTGATTCAGGATGCCATCGATTCATATTGTCAGTTACGAAGTTCGATAACAAAATGTATGGGATTTGACATAAGCTTCTCTAAGTGACACACGAATTTGCTTGTCATTTGGCGAACCGTATGTCAAATCCCATACATTTTTGTTTTCGAACTTCGTAAGTGATAATAGCAATGGCATCTTGAATCAGGGCCCTGGATAGCTAAATAATGTAAAAATTAATTAATCTGCATATATACTGTATTCATGTAATACAAACTACCGTGTCAATAACACACCCAAACCCCGTTTTTATCCTGATGTTCGCGTCTGTTAATTCAATACTTCTTACAGTCGATAATAGCAAAGGAAAATGTTTAGTAACTTGTCGATCAGGAACTTTGCAGACTTTGCTTACGGAAATAGAACAATTGGGACCGATACGATAAGTTCACGAGGTTAGTGTATAATGTAAACATATTGTTGATTATAACTAAGTCTATTGAAACTATGTCTAATGAAGAAAAATATGTACTGTGTAATTTGATTTTAAAATCGTTGTTACTGTTTAAATATTATAATTTTTACCCGACTGCTCGACGTGAAGAAGGGTACTGTTTTTGTCTATAAAGTATTATTGTTGGTTCTACAACTATCACTACACGAATATACTTAGGTCTTATTTCGACAGTAATAGTTATTTAAGTTAGCATCTGACTATAAGGGAGAAATATAAGCTAACGGGTTTATTATTTAATTCACATTTAGCCTCTATTTTGGCCTATATGTAACACTTTAACTTGGAGTTATTTGGCGCAAATGGACCTTTAAAGTTTATGTGAGTCGTTTATTGATCTCAATGACTGCAATCACGTCACGTATTTTCTCGGTGTTTGTGCAAATATTTGACGTATTGGCTGGTGACGTATAAACTGTTACATTACCCGGTTAGAGGATGAACAATGAAATGACTCAGTTTACGGTATCACCAGACCAACTGTTTTCATGACTAGGTTTATGGGTCAAGTTTTTGGTCATTATCAACTTTCGTTACTCTCTGTCTAGTATGTATATCTCTTGCTTTCTATTACTTGTTATAGTAATAATAATTAAAGGATATCCTGTTTAGTTAATACTATCGATTTTCATCTGCCAAATTTTGCACAGGCAGGCATTTTAGTAAGATTAATAAATTAGAATTTACAATAAAGATGCTTAATATCATAAGGATTTTAGAAATATTTTAATTTCATTAGATTATATAAAAACGATGATACTCCGTACAGTTTTTAAATACCGAACACGGAATTCACTTTTTGTTTTAAAGTATTAATTAATTCAGGGTCATGTTTTGATGGTAGTTGCTTTGTTCTTTTGTTTTCGACGTGCCGACTTTACAAGCCTATTGTAAAGATGTAAAAACGGAGACCGTAATGCCTTCTGTAGAGAAGATGAATGTAAGAATGGAAGTAGAAAAAAGTAGAAGACTTACCAATTAAATTGTTTGCGGTGACGAGTATGCAACACAGAAACATGATGGCAGATGTTATTCTGTAGTGCATCCTGAAGGCCATGTTGTCGATGACAGCCTTGTCGATGAGGTAGCGGACTTTGACGAAGCCCGCCACCGCCGAGGCCATACCGAAGATCGCCATCTTGGTCCCTTTCTTCTACCTCTGGAATGGGAAATAAAATCGAGGTGAATTAATCTTAAATTTTTGTCCGGCGAGACCCATTGAATACAGGGACAGGTAAAAAATGTCTGGAATGCAAGCCTTATTAACTTGCACACTATACTCTTATAGGTCGTTTTGGGATGCTTTTGTCAATTATTTTGGATTCAGATATATTTTATTTTTAATACTTTTTACCTATTGTTAATTTTAAAAGTAGAACACGTAATATGAAATATAATTTTATGGTACCTCTAGAAGAGCGACGTACCGTACACGGTATGTGTCGTAATAAATACTTATTGGTCTGAACGAGCAATATCACGCCTTCTCCTTTTAGGAGTGTGTTTCGCCATTACTACATTTCATCAATCATAATTATTTTGACCTAATATCTAGTAAATAAAAAGCCCCAAGCTACGTTGACCGTCCGAATTGATTTTATCGACTGCTTGTTTAACGTGTCTTAGAACGTCATCTTCACATTCGTTGACCCCAAACGAATACCTCTCGCCCACGCGCAATAAATTCCACTTTTTTGTTACTCAAGCTAGATTTGCATACCTCCTCATATTCGAATCGTAAATTGAAGGAATAAGAGACCATTCTTCATAAATGGATCCGACCTTGACGACTTCTTGATCTCGTTCCTACGCGTTATCATGTGGCCGAGATAAATTAAGAGTAACGGGGGACCGGGCGATGGCAATTTGATATTTAATTGTTTACGAACGCGGAGGTACTACCGAACGTAATGAGGTCTATTTCGCCTCACCTACCGTGACTAATGGTCGTAATAGCGTTTGGAGTTTGATCGCGTATTCAGTTTGAGCTTTATCACGTAAATCTTATGGTGGGAATGGTTGAGCTTGCGCAGGACATGCGGCGACGCGGGTCGTCGACCGGGGCCGACCGAGAGGGAAGAGGGGGGAGGGAGGACCGCAGTTTGGTGCAAGCAGCGGTCTTTAAAGGCTCATTATCCACTAGGATCACAGACAACGTGTGATACTTAACATGCGTCGTCATCGTATTCGTTAGTGGCACAGATAACGCAACGCTGTATATTGATTATGATCATTACTTTTATTCAGTAAATTAATAAGTATAAAGAATGCTGTATTCGGTGCCAAATAAAACCAGTTGGAAGTTAAGAAATATGATATTTGTATTATGTTGAAGTCAAAAACGCCTGACCTTATAAACGCTTACACCGACATCGTGCCAACATTCAAATTCTTTTCAAACGGCAAACAAGAGACAATTGACACCCAGCCCACATGTACAATACCACCTACTTTCCAGTATCCAATTGCATAGCATTAACACTACAAAAAATAACTTGAACAACCAGCTAGTAACTAACTTTCGTATTGATACAGTATACTAATTAATAGTCTTACTCGAACTAGGAAGTAAACATTAAATTCGTATTAAAAGCAGCTACAATAGCTGTGTTTAAATTATTTAACCCAAATAATTTAATAGACTGTTGTTTTGAATCTGTCCTTCGAACGTGTGTGTTTTATAATTTCCAAGAAACGTCTCAGAGGGTGTAGCGAATTTGAACAAGGAACCAGTTTTACAGATTGCATAGCAACCATTCCTGTTTGATGCATTGGTTTCTTGACTTGTCGATATTCGATAGCATTTTGTTCTTTTTGAATAAATTCAAATAAAATATTTTTTCGTTAAAGTTTTTAAAGCTACAGAAGTTCTAGTTGTGTTTGTAAAGTTAGTTAATTATACATTTTACTAAGTTCTAACTTTCGTTTAAACTCTACCAATAAAGTAGAGGAAGTGTGGTATAGTTTTCGAATGAATAGCTCATTTTACGACTGACGCTGCTTAAATTATTCGATCTTTACAACTGTTTCCTTAGTAGGGCAATGATCTTTAAACTTCTTCTTAGCTACATAAATCTTATAAAAGCTGTCCAACAGTTGTTAAAATGCGGATTTATGTTGTCAGTAGCCAAACAGCAGCGGAATTTATTTACCAAATCTGAACATGAATAATTTTACGTAATAATTTAGTGAAGCCTCATGTTACATACGAGTAACCCCCAGGCAACAAGCTCATTATTTATATAGAGAACATTAACCTTACTTATACGACCTTAATTTTGAATACATTAGTTAAAATTTTCAAGTTAAACCTGGTATATTATGATTCTCGAAGCGAAATATTAAGCCATATGTGTTAATGTTTACAGTAACGTTTAGAATGTCCTTAAAATATGAAAGTATGATATTACAAAATAATGTACTATCGCTGGTTGCAAATTTTTATATGAAATGATATTATTATGCCTCGAAAAAATAATGACTGAATGAATAATTTGATTTTATTATTTTCGGGTTAATAATATAAACGGTTGTCATGAAAGTTATAGGTGAAGCTTAAAGGAGAAACGAATTCTCCTAGCCAGGAAAAATCTTAATAAAATAAATAAATGTAAAATGCTAGACGTTATATTCTAAAATCTTAACTAGGTAGGTACATGCGTTGTAGGAACGAAAGTAAAATTTAGGATCTGAGATGCGTGTTACATAAAAATCCAGATATAACAGTAACAGAGAGTGTGAACAGCTGCCGGGCACGCGTCGGATCATATCAATGGGCCCTAATTGCGGTGGACGGCATGAGCATCGCTCTGAGAACGTTCCCTCAATGCCAGCCAGTGCACGACATGGGAACACTTTTTATGTAACGATTTTAACTATCAGACAATATAACGATAATTCTAATAAAGACTTTCTGTTTTCTAAATACCTAATAAGAAAGTAAATCATTAAGGAGTCCCTCAAGGTTAACATTTTGATATCGATAACGCCTTCGATTGCGTACATCATGAAGCACAAGTTTGTTGGAAAGTTGAATGGTCTTGTTAAATGTACATGATCACACCATCCGTTAGTCGGGCGCTGACGTCTTGTAATTAACTCCATTGACTGCTGCGTCGCTCCACATTGTTCGTAGGAATAGAAACACGTGACCTACGCATGCAATAGTAATTATAAGTAATCATAATAGAAATATTCACAATACACATGTTCGCTCTGTCAGCGGATAAACTGACTACTGTAGTGGCTCTTTTCTTGCAAATTGTACGTTTAATTATCATCTTCTTGTTTGGTGTTTATTGTATTGTCTTAGAGAAGATATTATCATGACGTGTGTTGCCTTTTATAAACAGCATTTATTGTTAAAACGCTGTAAATGCTATTTATGCTTTATGACTCTTAATAGTTTGATTCAAAAATAAATCTGAAGATGTAATTTATTTTTGTCATTCCTTAAATGTTGAAGCATATTTTTATTCATTACTTTTTTAATTTCAATCAAATGTGCTTTTTTAACGCGTCGTAAGTAGTTAATTTTGTACAAGAACCCTTAAATATGTCAACCGCATAATCATTGTGTACACAGATAAGCGCCCATATTTGGACATCATAATAAATGCTTTGACGTTATGATGTGTCTGTCGCAGAAACATTATATGGAAACGTTCTTGCTAAATTGGTTCTGGAAATTTTTGACTATTGTTTGCATACATGGCTAGTATCTAACTATTGAATTATAATAAAATGGTTAACATGCATTATGGTAGCATTGTAGGTACTAAGAATTTTTGTTCAAGGCATACTGAATCTATATAATTACAACTTGTCTCATAATTTCTAGCTCATAACACTTTTCTTTCCATAATTTAATAAGATTAAAGAAAAATTGAATTTGGCATATAAAATATATAAGTCATATTGTAAATTAAAGATTTACGAATCATTATAATAATGATTAGTTACATTTTTATAAAAGTTATTGTGTCGTGAATAAATGACATGATGACAAATCGAAAATAGCTGTTTTTTTTTTAATTTAATACTTTAACACTAAACTCTAGGAAGATATAAAAGTTAATAATATAAAGTTTTAATTTTTATCGACTTGGTAACCTAATATCTGATATATCCTTGGAGCTAAATACAATCAGTATTAGAACATTGTGGTTTATATATATTATACAAACTATGGATATAGATTATGAAGACGCAAATATTCTACTGTAATTGTTTGAGTTTTATAATAGTCCTATAATCAAAGAGTTATAAATCAATCAGGAGCAATCGGTAATCTTATATTAAAATGTACTCTTCCAAAGCTACTCCAAAATGCAAGAAGTTAAACACTCTAAAGAAAATATTTTCTGTTACTGCTGATTACGCAATGTCCCAACTATTTCTTCGATCATCGTGACAGTATTTCGTCTCAGATTATAAATATAACTTAAGCTCAGTTGGAGCAAATAAAACCATAACTGTACCTCGCCGTGAAAGTAAATTTTACGTTGCATCATAAGATGTTTTAATTATGAATCATCGGCCTTTGCAAAGTTTTGTCAAAGACATTTAGATTCTTTCCGTTACGCAAAGATATAAACTTCTTAAGGTAGAGGTCTTTAATTTATAATATTTAGTTATAATCTTCAGTCCATTAAATTATAAATTCTCGTAATAATATGGTACGTTTTTAAATTAGCCACTAACAGACTTGACAAAGTTAATAATAGATAATTTTTGCTGTAACATGTGTTTACTGTTTAATGATAGAACCACGGAATAGAAAAGAGTTTGTGCTGATCCACGTAGAACATATGGCATAGCATAGAATTATCAAACCCATAAAATAAATAATTACACTGACTATTGAACAACTAACTATTGAATAAGAATGAAATAAAATAAGTAAAGTAAAACAAAACGGAAAATATCTAAATACAACTAAATATTAAATGAGTTTAATTTTGTTTGTTTGACAAGTAGGAGCTCTTTATATTGGAATGGTTACATAATCGCTAATAACTACTGGGCGAGACGTTTTAACTATATCTTAAACATTATGCACGGCTGACATAATATAGGGGTTATCGTACGTACAGAGATCGACTATGCAGGTGGTGCCTATACGCCGTGACAAGAATCACCTTGTACGATTCTGATAAATTGAAGTAAATATTATTCATTGATTTAAATGTAGAAAATAGTCTTGTATGATTTGAAGACAGGTATTGTGTCCGCATGGTTTAAAGCATGCATAAAGATGTCTAAATTCGTATTGGAATAGCGGAGCTTAAAACTAAATTAATAGGTCTGTTAAATACCTAGTTTGCAGTCAGACAACGTACAGAACAATATGCACTAGTTGTGGCCGACATGGGAACAATATTCCCGAACCGTGTCCAGCATATTTGTTATTTAAATATGTTTCGAGAATTCGTGTCTCGTACCCGCAGAGAATAAATGCTGTTCAAATGTGGGTTTACGGTTTATTTACTTTCGTGAACGTCTAAGTTAGACAGTGAAGCTATCTGGTGATTATTTGGTCAATAAGCTATCTATTGTAAAGTATCTCGTAATGTGTCGAATTGTTAACGTAGGTACGTTACAGTGTACAATTAAATTAATTAATATTTGTTTCATTATACAAAATCTCACGAAGTATTAGACAAAGCAATTTGATTAATTTACACAATTAAAAAACTTATTTGATTTAAATTTACTTACATACCCGAACTTATTTTATTTAAACGAATTTAACTTATTTTCATAATCATCTTTTAAATTGTATCGTTGTTTGACAGTTATTTTTAAACAAAATTCGACGTGTTTATTTTTCTTACGTCAAGTATTAACGTTTTTTTTATTCATCTGTGGACTCGTAATACCAAGTAAATTATCAAAATAATCTGAAGGTGGAATTGAAATTATTAAATAAAGTAATAAACTTTTGCCGTAATAATGTAAGATATCAATACTTTTTAAAGTTTAGACTTTATTTTGACAACTCATTTGAATATTTTGTAACAAAGAGATACACTCGGTCAACAGTTGAGTCAGGTAAATGGCTCCACGGGTTGGCTACCTGGGTTCACTTGTAACACATCCGTACTTACTCGTTTTCTAAATTATGTCAGTACGCGGGCGATGTTTAGCCGACCGCCCAAACGAGAAAGCGAATCGAACAAAAAAGCCTATATGACACGAGGCTTTGTTCCTGCACATATTCATATGCCGTCAAACTGGATTCCTACGTTGTCGATAGCCGCAAAGCGTATCTTAATGCAACCGAGCTTTTGTGGCATAACTTACCTTTTCAAAAGTAACTGTTACTTTGCCCGCCGAGAGTTCCTCGACGTATACTGCTTCGATAACTTAAAAAATGCACAGCCTAAATTTCGTTAAATTTTCGTCGATTTTACATCATAACATCTGGATGTAGAGACGTTTATATCTTTTAAACGAACTACAGAACGGGCGACACACAACACACCTGCTGCTCACGAGTAGGGGACGCGAACTGGAAAGGGTACCACACGGCCCGAGCGTCGACTTGCGCTCGCAATAAACTGAACTCCAGCAGCGTATGCGCATTCCCCGTCTCTTTCGCGTCCGTATAAGTTATGTTGCCGTCTCGTACTCCGGGTACATGTCCAAGTAAAATGCACAGTAGTCGATCTCTAGAATTCACCCGGGGAACGAGTTTTGTCTTCAATCGACTCGGATATCGACTACATTTTCTCGCGCGACGAGATTTCGTATGCCAATTTTTTGCCGAGCCTCATTACGTATTTGTAGAGTGAAAATGGACATTGATTAAGCATTGTTGAACCAAGTCAATCATTTACTTAAAAAATAAATAAATAGGTAGTTAAGTAATTCTTATTTTTATAAAAGATATCAGAAAGTTTAATATTTATAATTTTGTTGTAAAAAATCTTCTTATCTAGTCTTTTTCTCTCTTTGTAAGTTTTTCAAATGTTGCAGTAGGTAATATTGTTAATTGCCTTTGTGTCCTTTTTAATATTTTGGAATATTTTAAATCGTGACTGTTCTTTGTGGCGCTTCGATCGCTTCCGGTTTTTTTTAACTTGAAATACCTACTACCTACGTATCGAACATACTTACTCCACAGACTATTCGTTAAGCTTTTCTAGTAATTTTATAATTGCTCTTGAGTCTTCATACACATTAAAGAACAGTTGATAAGAACAACACACTTTATTTAGATTATATTATAATTTCATTAATAAGAAATAAAACAGAAGTTCACCTTTTATTTTATTATCTACTTGTTTCATATCTTCACCATCAGATTATTTTATGACTAATATTTTTTAACCGACCGGTCCATTTAATTCGGTCATTATGGGACCGTTATTTCAGCTGTAAGTTCATTGAGTCTTGAGACAGGTCATCGTTCCTAACAATAAAGGCTCTATTTGCATTGGTTTTATCATGTATTTATTTTAGCCACTGAATTAAATTACGATTTTAAAAGTGCATTGTTTTAAATATAGCAATTATTTCCTTCCTTGTTAATTAATGTCGTAAATGAAAAGGTTAAAGCTCTACAAGAATTTTTCTGTTGAATCAAATAAATTCATTGGCCTGTTACGATGATAATTAAAACATTAACGGACATAAAACTTGTTCTCACGCCGACAATCATAAATATTAATTTAATTTTACCATCGCATAATCTTTAGATATTGCTACCTATCATGCAGCATGCATTAGATGCTAATTTTATGTAAGCGATATTCGAAAATGTAAGTTTTCAAAATTACATTAACCTAGTTTTTTAAAAGCAATAAACATTTCTGGTTATTGTAATACAAATCATGATTTAAGATATTTTCAGGGACTAAAAGAAGTTGCAAATGGAAACATAAATCTGTCAAAATTAAATTTTATAGGGTGAAAGCCATAACAATTCCCCTATTAGTATAATATAATATAGTAAAAATATTTACACTGCAGATAGGTAATGGATAGATAGGAACTCTGTTAATTTTCTTACGCAAGCGAGTTAGCGTAACCGTGGTGTAAATACTTTATTGGTAAGCTTCCAAAGTATCTAAAGATTTAATTGTCCGAAAATAGAAGTCTTAAAATCTTAAAAATTTTAAATCCTTCTACATACTTAATAAAATCTTATATATAAAATTGAATAGCTGTTCGTTAGTCTCGCTAAAACTAGAGAACGGCTGAACCGATTCGGCTATTTTTAGTCTCGAAATGTTCGTGGAAGTCCAGGGAAGGTTTAAACGGTTTGCATGCTCAACGAAGTGGGCACGGGTCAGCTAGTACTTAATAAAAATTATACTCCATACTCATTTTAGAAATAAAATATTATTTGAAAAAAGTTTTAAATACAAGCTTTTATTTAAATACTCTTAGTGCTTGTCAATACTACCTATTCAAAAAACGAGTCCAAACTCGACTGTTTTATCTTGTTTAGTTTAGAAGTTCCTATGGCCACCTTCCGACGCCATCTTGAGAACAGCTTCATGGTGCCATATATGTAATTGCATTGTTACCAAAGTTACGTTATTAAACCAAATTTCATCCTAATATAACGACAGGAAGTGGTAATTTTCTTGTTCAAGAAGGTAATTTAACTCGCAAGACTTGTCCTACGAACATACTAACAGGGAAAGTTGAATAAAAACTTAAAAAAATGCTGCTTCTGCAAACCAAATGATAAGAATTGTAGAAGAAAAATAAGCGTGACCTCATTACGAAGATCAACGTAGATGGACCTCACAATTAATAATAATTTATCGGCCACAAAAGGTCTCGGTATCTCGGCCTGAGGTCAGAATCGAGTCTCGTCATTGGTTCATGTTGCGTCTACCTGTTACACAGCCTGGCCCATTTTTTCTGCATCGAAAATGACCAATTCATCGTTATACAGATTCTTTTCATCATCGACAGTGTGTTTGTCGCCATGATTATCGTCATCATTATATGTGCGTCAAATTAAACTTCAAACATATTGACCACAATGATTATGTGGTTAATATATTTTGACTTCAATTTACTATTGGTAAATACTAAATACGTCATACTGATGCATCATTATTTGTTCTCAGTACCTACTCCATGTTTTTCATTCATTTGGTTTTTTTTTGTAACTATTCGTCAAATGTATCTTTTAAACGTTTTCACTCTTCAATGATACGAGTATAGGAAATCCCCAACATGATGTAGAAATCGTATTCTATCCATCATTACATTCATCAGTTAATAAGTACCTATTAGATAATTTAGTTTAGTAACTACGTTAGACAAAATTTGCCTAAACGCTATTGCGTAACAAAACAAACATGATTTGACAATTCTATAATGATATACTACGATTAATTGTTTTGGATAGAATATCCTGTGGCGTACTGGTATTGAGGTTATTGTAGCTAACGGTAAAAGCCTAGATTGATTTGCAATGTCTATTGTCATTTCAATATATATTCATGAGCTTTTTGTAACTGGTTTTTATTTATTTTATAGCACTTTCTTCTGTCATTTAAACTTGAAAGATTACGATGATAAATAAATATATAATAATTATTATCAATTTGCTTTTACACAAACATTTACATGTGCAAAAATGCCTTGAATTTCAATTGCTGAAAGCACGTAGTAAAATGCTTATATGCTTATATAGCACACATCACAATACGTTATCGACGTTATGGTTATGTTTAATAAGTAGATAATGGGTATTTTAAACATCTTTTTTCCTTCTTGAACGTTATGGATTTTTTGTAGCTTGCATAACTTTGGTTGTATGTAAGAAACTATAGGTGTAGTATGTGCTCCTGCGTTTTATAGAATTCTAGTAGTATCTGATATTAGTAGTACCCTAACCTGAAAATATACCCTTATTAAAGTAGGTACGTGAACTTTGCACGTTGGGTTTCATGCAAATTTGAAATCGCCTCGCCAACGTTACCCTGAGCTGAGCATAATTGAGGTGCATGTAACACAAATGAATAATTAATGTTTCTTCATAAAGATAACGTAGTTAAATTAGCCTTGAGTTCATAAATATACTTTTTACATAATATTTATAAAATTATAATAATAATTTATGAGGTTGAGTAATTTACTGTTTACATAGCACGCCTAATGCCTATTGCCTACAGAAAGCAAATACCAAAGACAATTTATTTGATTACTCAATTTTTTACTACAAACGAATATGATCACAGATCGCCAGAACATCCGGCTTATTTAAATTCTATTTGCTTCTCGACTGTGTTGGTATGTGTGATTCAAGTAGGTTATAACAATAATAAATTTTGATCATATGATTTTAATTACGATTCAGTTTGGCATCATTATCCGATCCAGTCAGAAAGAAAGAAAAGGAAATTTATTTGGTAAACATAAAAAAAAAACCAGCTAAAGCATAAAAAAATAACTAAATGAACCAAATAGGTGTTCACTCAGCATAATGTTGCGAACATAACAATTCACAATGCCGATTTTCAATGAACATCGTATACAGACAAATAAATATTATAATAAACTTAAATAAAATAGTGGATACAAAAGATGAGATTAATACCAGTCAGCGGCTCTTAAAAACTAATATACCATAAAATTGTGTCATAACTAATTAAATAGTATAGAATATTTATATATTAATTTAAATTACAATAATTGTTGGACTGAAACATCAATCTAAAACTGTATTAAGCAATCAAGATGAAATTCGATGATTGGTGACAGGTCACAGGACATTACATGGAAGAGCCAGACGCATCGCACAGTCGCGCCAGGAACAGAACTGGTTCTGAGACCGTTAAGCGATGGAATTGCCGCTGAAACACACATGCCACAAGACTGACGAAACCAAAATACTGATTGCGAAATTCAAGATTATTCGGCCAGATTTTTAAAAGAAAGATGCCACAAGTTGCAGCCTTAATCAAAGGGGAAATCGCTATATTTGACAAATACAGCCTTCTTTACATATGATATTAATATGTAAAGAAGGCTGTACCTATCAACTTTACGCCCATAATTTTCCTTAATAGGTCAAAGACTTCGGAAAGACCGACAATATCGTAAATTAAGTCGAACAAAGTATTAAATCACTTATAATAAAAAAAAGTTTAGTTTAATCCTTTAAGAACATTGACATTTTTTGCACCACTTCATATTATTAGTATTAGCACATTTATCTCAAGTAGTGGTGTACTTGTGGGAAAGGATTTTGAACTTTATTATTATCCGCATAAAAATTAGTTCGTTTTTGTGGTTTTCGTCATGCAAATATTTGTGTTGCTGCTTGTAAGCTCGTCTGGACTGGTACCTAATTACTTATTTATGCTATCGCGCGTTTTTTTAGCAATTTAGTCTTCAGACATAAATCTTTAGGCTGGCATTCAAACAACGTCTTGTCATCTTGTGTAAGTGTGTCGAATTCTAGAAATACTTCTTCCTAATTCAAAATCTGATTTGTGAGTTTTATAGAACCTGTTTTATTTCGATAACTAATTCCCTCTTCTTCTCTTACTTTTTCTTCATAGATCACGAATTCTCATTCTAGAGGCAAATTAATTAGCAGATTTTATAATATATAAGCAACTAGCTGCCCCGTGGCCACTTCGTTGAGCATAAAAAAAATAAAAAAGCCGTTTAAACATTCCCTAGACTTACACGAATATTTCAAGACCAAAAATAGCCAAATCGGTTCAGCCGTTCTCGAGTTTTAGCGAGACTAACGAACAGCAATTCATTTTTATATATAAGAACGACTAGCTGACCCGTGCCTACTTCGTTGAGCATACAAACCGTTTAAACCTTCCCAGGACTTCCACAAATATTAGATAAGACTAAAAATAGCCGAATCGGTTCAGCCGTTCTCGAGTTTTCATATAAAATATCAGAAGATTGACAGTAATTTTGGGTCAATTCTGCATGGCATATGCCCTAAGTTAATTAAATAGGTACATAGATAACGTATTACATGTTTCTAGTATATGTGTTATTTTATACTTTATGGTTTTAAATTAAATTGCTTTTAAATTATTAGGATAACTTAGAGCACTAACAGAGTCCTATTTATTTAAGGTAATAAGTATGCTCATTGTCTCGTGGTTTCTCGGAATTCGTATGCAGCGCGCCTGGTTAGAATATTGTGTGTGTTTTAGTAAGAAGTTGACGGGACAAAACCTTTCGCTTGGGTATTACGATTTGCGGTCGTTCTTGGAATTACCGTTTGCAAATATATTCATTGAAACCTCGGATCACGTAAACCAAAATTCTAAATAGTAATATGGTAACAAGCAATCTTAGTCTATGTCTAAATTCTTTTTTAAATATTGTCTTCAATTTACTGCAAATCATCTGGTAAGGTTCATTTTCCATTTGTACTTACTATTTTTATTATACGTCCGTCAATGTCTCAAAGTTAGGGTTGCATTGGGGTGCACAAGCAACACCAAGTTATAATTAGATAGAGATTTGTCTCTGTCTCTGATTTTAGTAACATTAACTTCTATCAACAATAGACTAGATATTGTGTCAGCACAAGAAATCCATCGCGGCGACAATGACATATTTCGGTCTTTAAATTTAGATTTTTAAATTTTTTAGTACTCGTATACTTAATTAGCGATTTTAAATGACCAAATTAACTTTCAAATGTTTGTAAACTTTTGTCAGTTCGTCATTATACAAATGTATTGGAATATACCCCCGGACAGATTTTAGGTAGCCTTGTTTTGTATGGGACACGTTATTGCTGATAGAACAATATTAAGCTTTATAAAAATAATGATCATCTAAGAGAATAAAATGTAAGATTAGACTAGCTTTCTTGACTACACAATAGTACAAACTATAAGTGATAAAAAATAAAGACAAGCTGCGAACGTTAATTACGATGACGAACTTCGAAATTAAAATGTATAGAATATGACATAAGCGTCGCAAAGTCACACAGTGATAAGTGATTGTATTACTTAACGTTGCTTAGCTTAAATTCCATAAAAAGAGAAATTTTCCATATTTTTGGTAAACGATGCCCCCACACGAGTTTCTTACGCCGGTTCTTCTCGCTGTGCTAGTTCCCGAACCGGTGATAGGCATCATATAGACATGACATTCAGATTTCTTTTTGTAAAATCTATTTTGAATGTCGAATTTTGTTTTCGAACTTCGTTGTCGTAAACAGCGATGGCAACTAGTGTTATTTGTGTGAGAACTTTTCAGCTTCATACGCACACATAGATAAACCTATCACCGGGTATATATTTTGTGCTTTGGTTATGACTGTTTGCGGTTGTTTCTCGGAATGTACAGTTAATACAGTTTGCAAATACATATATGAATTGGCATCTTGGATCACGTATGCTTGTTGTGCATAACTTGTATGATATAAGCATCATCCAATTGTTGCTACCCCATGGCTATTATTGTCTCCAATGAGAATATTGTTGTATTTTCCTTCACTTGACTTTACTTGGGTTTCTGTATGCCTATAAATGATAGGGTATATTTTAATTGTAAATGAATATTCAATAATATTGGTATAATATAAGTTGCAGTAGTTAAGTCTAGTATTAAGTAAAATAATAAGAGCGCGGACTCGCCAATAAACTTTTAGTTTGGCGAGACATTATTTTTATGTAACACTAATTGTATTTTTATTATGAATAAAGTAAAAAAAAAACTGACTATATGTTATATGATACTATCTTTATTCTATACTTATCTATAGTAATATTATAAAGATAAAATTGACTGATTTAATTCCTTCACCATTAGAATACTACAGTGTCAGTCTGAGTAACATAAGTTTTATAGAATTCTAAAACTTAAGTATAATATATTTTATGAAACTAAATCAAATCAGCGTGCTTACTCTGAGTTCATGTACCAACTTGGCGCTACTGTTGAATTCAGATTCAAGATTAAGCCCATAGTTTGGCCCACTGTACTTTGGTAAATGACTGAACTAAGTTATTAATATTTTTTTTCAGAAAGCTCGGCTTGGAGCTGGTGCCGCGGCGAGGCGCGGAGGCTGTGGATCCAGAAGACACCAGTCTAGTGGAGCTGTACCGGGTGCATGCTGAGAGCGCTGAAAGAGCTGCAGCGGTTAGTACTTAGTAGTGACGTACGGGAATTGTGTTTCTATAACTCCATTCCTATCGGCCCGGGTGCATGCCGAGAGCGCTGAATAGCCATATTAGTAGTTAGTACTTAGTGGCTTGTGGTTCGAGTTCATATAACCCCTTTCCTATCGGCTTAGCCTTTACGATTTGAAGACCCTCATCCAAATTTTATACCTGGAGCATCCCTCCGAAAGAATTCCTTTCCTCAGAAAGAACTTTCCCCCCGAAAAAATTCCTACCCTCCGAAAGAATTCCTTCCCTCCGAAAGAATTCCTTCCCTCTAAATGAATTCCTTCCCTCTGAAAGCATTCCTTCCCTCTTTCTTCTTCACGCTTTAGGCCCATGAATCGTATTTGATAAAATTTCACATCTCGAAATTGGTGACATTGTCCCGACCGTTTGAACAGATTTTGATGTATATCTTGATTGGTGTGATACCAATCAAGATTGTTCTTTGCCAATATCCCTCATCATCAGCTCGCTCACTGCTTGACAATTCGAGGGTGAATAATGTCACCAACATCGTGCCTGCCGCACTCTTGCTTGTGGATATTTTTTCACGGAATACTATTATAATATTAATGAAATATCCGCCACTAATTTATTTACAGGTGATTTTTTATTAAAAAGCAATGTTTTGAGAATAAAAGTGTAGAGTAGGCTACTGACGGCAAATTCTTTTGTGATTGCTCACGAGTCACCGCTGAGACGGAAAGCATTTTTATGTTTCTTTTGTGCAACTTTTTTATTTCGTTCTCTTAAGTCTATATATATATTATTGCTTCACTTTGTCTGACTTTAACGTGCTTGTTGTATCGACACAAATAGACTATTTCGTTCGTTCGTCCCTGATAAATTTAACCTAAAGGTAAACAAACCGAAAACATCTAAATTTTCACTTATTTTCTCATTGTGGAAATTTATCATCACTTTCACAGTTACATTAAAGGATCATGTACATCATTATCCAATACATTTTATAACAATTAAACAGTAATTAACATATTTAAACATAAAATGCAAAACCTTTACAGTAAAAATACGCTATTTTGACATTGCCGATTGTAGAATATAGTCTATGGATTCATGTAGCCAATAATTAATAAATAATCATTGCATTAATATTAACCAATTGGCATAACTGACTAATATAGTTGTGTCATAGACGACTTGGTTTACGTTAGGTTTAAATTTATCTCGGACGTACTTTATACGAAAATACTTTATGCTAAGATGATTTCTGTCTCGTTAAAAATGATATAAGTTTACAAAATCTGTGATATACTAAACAAACAAATATATTTAGTCGAGGCAGACCAAGGTACTCAACCCTCTCTTGAAATATTAATCTTTTGTGAACTAACCCTCTTTTAAGAGGGAATATGAATTATGTCTAGTAGCAGGCATCCTTTGTATTATATTTCAACAACGCGTGATTTTGGCTGGTAGATTTGGGGACACGTGTTTTACTCAGGGGGTCCTTTTGTTCTTTTAATTCAGGGTTAGACTGCTTTATAACACAGTCCGGTATAGGTATTTAGTTATTTACTACCTAGTACCATTCGCCCACCTTCATTCTTCGGATTAATTTCGTTGCGGGTTACGTGACAGATCTAGCATGTCCCTCGGGCACCCCTGAGATCATATCAAAGGGTTTTTGAGGTCACACACCACTGTCGATCCTGGCCACATAGGAGTTGCAGTGGTGGGAAGTGGGTTTTATTTGCAAATGTGTATTTAATTTTATTTCAGTATATTGCTTCTTTTTATTAGAGATTGTATGTATATACACTTATAATTATTATTAAATGAACGTAAAATAAATAACTAATTCTAGTTTAAAAAATAATTGTATTTTTGAAAAAAAATTATAAGACTGAAGGACTTGTATCCACATGTCACGAATAAATAAATAAAAAGTGGTGGAAATGTAAGTGGGCCATTTGCCCGTTTAAATAAACCGAGTAGGTCTCATCTACCGAAAGATTTTATTTAAGAGAAAATGTAGTAAACTAGATTTATCTCTTTATAATATTAGTGTAGAATATAAAAGATAAATTTCGTCCGTTATAAACGTTTAAAAATGTATCTATATGGTTTACTTTTCTTTTTCGGTATATATAAAAATGAACTGATATTTGTTAGTCTCGCTAAAACTCGAGAACTGCTGAACCGGCTTCAGGCTATTTTTAGTCTTGAAATATTCGTGGAAGTCCGGGGAAGGTTTAAACGGTTCATCACAAAATGTTTCTATGCTCAACAAGCTACTATGAATATAAATAAGACCAGCAAAAGAGTTTTTTCGCCTGACCTTAAGTAATTTACACCACGTTTGGAAAACAAAGAGTTTTAAATACAGCCTGCTGGACTTTTGTTTCAACTAAACAAAACTTTTATAAAAATCGATAACCTCTCTGGCTTAGTGGTTGAGGGCGTTCAGGGCGTTCCCGCCAAAGGAACAAACAAACTTCAGTTATATGTTTCAGTTGCCTGGTCCCCGTAGCACAAATTCTTCGGATTTCAGACATAGCACTGGGCCAGATTGACGTGGTGTGAGGAACGATTATTATTGATTATTGTTATTAACTAGATGTATCCCGCTACTTCGTACGTTTCAAATGAAATCCCGCGGAAAACGTACATTTTGCTGCGGTAAAAGGAGCCTATGTGTTAATCCAGCATGTACACTACAGACTACTACCATACCAAATTTCATAAAAATCCGTTCAGCAGTTTTTGCGTGAAGAAGTAACTAGCATACACACTTACTGTTATAATATTAGTGTGATTAGAAATTATACTTGTTTAATTAAATTTTAATTTTATTTATTTACTTATTGACTCACCAACAGAACAACATTTGGTACATTAATAAAAAAAGGGCTTAAAGATAAAATGAGTCCTAATGATTGGTGAAATACAACATGCGTTTGCGACAATGAATATGAAATAATATGGAATATGAGATAACATGGATGATAATAATTATAATGGTAACAAAATAAAAAGTTTTCTTCTTACAAACCAAAATTTAATATTCGATTTGTAAATCTGAATACACATCACAGTTTTAATATATTTTTTGTTTGCTTATTGATATAAAACAAGGCTATTGTGTGTCATCAAATGGTATTCGCTGCTCGTATGATTGTAACATTATCTCTGACATATACAGCAAATATATTAGTCAATCAGGTATACAAAGTATTTGCATTGTTACCGGTCGCGGTTAGGGATTTTGCCAGGTAATCTATTGCATCTGCATGATATTTAATACTGACGAATAGGTATGTATAGTGAGTACATCGCAGATTATAAAACAAGAGGCAGATAGAGTGCACCTAGCATTTACATAAAGCCCCCAAAGCTATGCAAAAAATACAAATTCAAAAGCTAATAAAATAGCACAATGAAAAATGACGATTCTCGAAAGACATAAAGAACATTCAAAATAGAAAATAGAATACAGTATTCGTTCGCGATATTAAAGTATACACGGTATAATTTTAATTAGTGATAATACTTTAGGGTATGTATATAGGGCTTACTGTGAAAGTACCAGCGCTGAAAGTTTGTACGGGAAAATTTATGTTGGGGCATTTCTCATACAAACATGAAAGCCAAAAGTAAGTCTTTCAGCGCTGATACTTTTACTGTATAGAGTATACAGTGAAAGTAAAGTAAAGAGTACTTACATAGGAGGCACTGAACACTTTTCAAATCGTAACGTAAAGTTTTACAATAGGTATTAGTAAAGATATTATTAGTATATTTAATAATATGTAAAATAGAAAAACAATTATTCAAATTAACATTTCAGTTTTTTAAGAAATTGATATTACCTAGACGTTTTATTTTAATGATTATACTCGTAATATACAATTTTATACATATCCCTAAGTACTTTTTATTATCAACAAAATTTGCAAACGGGCTTCCGTTTGGTCTAATTCGATGTCGGTTGCTCCAGATTTTTGTACACTAGACTGCTACTTACTTACTGCTGTTTACTTAAAAAATACTCATTATAGCAGCACCACCTACATGGTGACACCCCGGACCTTTCTCGTCATTATCTAATCCGCCTGAAGATACACAAAAAAATCAATAAAATAATTATTTACAAAAGATGTTAATTTCACAGGGTTTTTTCTAATTGGTTAACTTAACTCATTCTTAAAATACATCCTGAGGATGCTCAGGGGTCGGAGCGATACGCGCGTCGTGTTTTGTAACCTGGCATAGTGGTGTGTATGCCTGATTCCATTATCTATTTAACCCATTCTTAATTAAACATAGTCACCACTCTCTTACACAAACACACACACACACATTTTTTCTCATCTAACATAATATAATTGACTAAAATGGGCTACTTTTATTTTATTAATTTTGCCTTAAGCCAGCTTTATATTGGACCACAAGCAGACCTTTGTGAAAAAATCATACTTACCTTTGTAGGAAGGTGTGATATAAAAACAAAAAGGTCTGTAGTGCGTGAGAAATAAGGAATAATATTTATTAAGAATTACACAGAACAGAAAATACACCAGTCTACTAAAATTGAAGGAGTAACAGAGGATTAAGAAACAAAACGAAAATATCTGTCTGAACACCAGTCTAAGCTCTAAAACATTCCTTTTTTTTGGTTATCTCGTCGCTAGGCAACGGACGCTCTATCGCTGCGCGCGCACGTTCCGTTGCAATACTAACTACTTACTAATAAAAATTTGTGTCTGTACAGATAAAAATAATATTAATATGAAAACATATTTTTGTATATAATTTGTAAATAATAATATTAGAAAATAAAGATAGTAAAATAAATTAAATGAAAAGTAGATCGCTACATCACCCCCCTCCAGAGACCGTCAAGGGCGATAATAGTCGGTAAATTTAATACGACGTCCTGACCGCGTCCTTTTGATGATGTCCTCATCAGCGGGAGGTAAGTTCCGGTTATCCGCGAATGTAGTTTGATGATGAGTGTTAGTGTTTGGTAGAGTCTTTGGTGTGTCGTGACGAGTGTTAGTGATAGGTGGTGAGTGTGGTAAGTTGCCAAGGTCACTCAGTATGAAGGCCGGTTTAATACGGTCTATCGATACGGTAACCTGCTTGCCACTAACCAAAACCTTAAACACTTTGTCACCTCTTTCTAAAACTTTGTGTGGACCTGAGTATGCTGGTTTTAAACCGCCACCAGCAGTGCAGTCTCTCAAAAAGATGTGTGATGAGGAAGATAGTTCCTTATAAATAAAAGTTTTAAACCTACTATTGTGTCTAGCTGCAGGCGATGGATGGAGTTTCCTAACAATATTTCGGAGTGTTGATACGTACTCCGTCATATCACTGGTCTCATCATTCTGAATATTGAAAAAATCGCCTGGAAGACGTAATGGTTGACCGTACACTAGTTCAGCTGCTGAAGCCTGGGCGTCTTCTTTTAAAGCGCTGCGGATGCCTAACAAAACAAGTGGGAGGGAATCCACCCAACTATTATTTCCGTGGCAGATGATCGCAGCTTTGAGTTGACGGTGGAATCTCTCCACCAGACCGTTACATGCAGGGTGGTGAGCAGTAGTTCTGCGATGCTGAAAACCAGCGATCGTTGACAAACTTTTAAATAATGCAGATTCAAACTGCCTACCTCTATCAGTAACGATATCAGATGGACAGCCGAAACGAGCTATCCAGCCGCTCAGTAAAGCCTTTGCTACTGTCTCCGCAGTTATGTCGGCTAATGGAATCGCCTCCGGCCATCGCGTAAACCGATCGACGGCGGTTAGACAATAGCGAAAACCTTGGCATAGCGGTAAAGGGCCCACGAGATCGATATGGACAAAGGCAAATCTCGCTGAAGGTAATCTGAAATTTCCTACCGGAGCAAAAACGTGTCTTGTAATCTTCGAGCGCTGGCAAGCCAGACAAGAACGAACCCACTCGCGGCAATCCTTTCTAACGCTAGGCCAAACATACCGATCAGTAACTAGTCTTACAGATGCCTTGGCGCCTGGATGGCTTAAAGAATGAAGACTGCTGAAAATGGCCATGCGCAATTCTTTGGGAACGTAGGGTCTCGGGGCAGGGCTGCTCACGTCACAGTATAGCTGACATGGCGAACCTGATATCTTGAGTAGCTGTAAGCGTAAAGAAGTACCACCAGCGAGCAAATGCTTAAGCTCGGGGTCCTCAAGTTGGGCTGCAGCGATCCTTTCAGTAGGGACAGGTTGGGAAATTTCTTCGACGCGCGAAAGAGTGTCTGCCACGACATTATCCTTACCGGATATATGCCGAATGTCCGTTGAGAACTGACCAATGAGGTCCAGGTGACGGAACTGCCGAGGAGAGCAATTTTCCTTACGAGAGTGAAATGCGAAAGTTAGGGGCTTGTGGTCTGTGTAAATAACAAAATCACGAGCCTCTAACATGTGTCGAAAATGTTTAATGCTTTCGTAAATGGCAAGCAACTCCCGGTCATAAGGCGAGTATTTAACCTGAGCTGAATTTAGTTTCCGCGAGAAAAAAGCAAGAGGCTCCCATGCCCCTGCACTCCGCTGCTGCAGTACTGAACCGATAGCCTTGTCAGAGGCATCCGTGACCAACGCCAACTTCGCGCTGCAGTCAGGATGAACTAAGAGCGCTGCTTCACAAAGGCTATCTTTACACTTTTGAAATGCTTCATGCGCCTCGGGTGAAAAATGTACAGGGTGTGAACCTTTTACAGATCCAGTAAGGAGATCATTTAAGGGTGTCTGATACCTAGCTGCCTCAGGAATAAACCTTCGGTAAAAATTAAGCATCCCGAGGAATCTCCGTAGCTCTCTTACGGTTTTGGGCGCAGGAAAGTTTTGCACAGCTTCGACTTTGGATGGTAATGGCCGTGTACCCTTGGCTGATATATGGTAGCCTAAAAACTTAACCTCCGACACACCAAATAAACACTTTGAGGTGTTAATGACCATACCGTAATCTTGCAGCCTGGCGAAGAGTTGACGCAGGTGAAGTTCGTGGGTCTCCTGGTCTTTAGAGAAGACCAAAAAATCGTCCAAATACGCGTAAGTAAAATCCAGACCCCTGAGCATCTCATCTACGAATCGCTGGAACGTCTGTCCGGCATTTCGAAGTCCAAACATCATGTAAGGAAATTCGAAAAGACCGAACGGCGTCGTGATTGCTGTTTTCGAAATGTCAGCTGGGTTTACGGGAATCTGGTTGTACGCTTTCACCAAATCAATCTGTGAAAATACGGTACATCCATAAAGACTGTGTGCGAAGTCATGAATGTGTCGGATTGGGTATTGATCGGCAATGGTCCGTGCATTGAGCATCCTATAGTCGCCACAGGGACGCCAGCCGTCATTTTTCTTCGGCGCCAGGTGGAGAGGAGACGACCATGGAGACTCAGATAAGCGGCAGGTACCGCATTTGATCATTGCCTCAAACTCTTCCTTTGCAATTTTTAATTTATCTGGCGCTAGTCTGCGAGGTGAAAATGATACAGGTGGACCTGGGGTTGTACGAATGTGGTGTACGGTATTGTGTTTAGGTGTGCGATGTAGACCCGGCGGGCGAGTAATGTCAGGAAATTCCCGTAGTATGTGAATGTATGCGGAATCACCAAGACTCACCTTCACCGAAGAGACATCATCCGAACGACGGGCAGGAAGCGCCGGGGCGGAAAGTGTTGTATGGTTGTCGATAAGGCGTTGATTTCTGCAATCAACAACCAAATTATAATACGATAAAAAATCAACCCCTATTATAGCCTTTGTTACGTCAGCAACAATAAATCGCCAAGCAAAGTCGCGGCGTAACCCTAGGTTTAAATTTAAACTAATAAAACCGTATGTCGATATTGGTGTCCCATTCGCAGCACACAATTGGTAACTAGTATTTTCCAGTCGTCTTGAAATCGACGATCGGGGGTAGACACAGAGGTCGCTGCCAGTGTCGACTAAGAACTGCATCTTCGACCGTTGATCGGTGACGAATATGCGACCGGAGCTCGGACAATCATCGGTCGCACTTATTGATTGTCCCGCGAGTTTTCCGACTTATGATAGTCGCAAGGCTCCAAGCACCTCCGGGCACGATTTCCAAATTTTTGATGGTACCAGCACTGAGGATATTTTCGGTAGCTTGATTCTGACCTGGCTGAGTTCGACCGGTGACGTGAATGACTCCGGGAACGCTCTTTTGGGCGAGATAGACGTTCGACCTGAGAAGCCAGATTCTGCATCTGTCTGGTCAGTGCGGCGATTTCAGCATGCATGGTCGTGGTTTGCTGAGGACCAGTCGCCGTTACAGCAGACGTTGACGCTACCTGGGATCCAACTACGTCGTGAATCCTATCAGCTAGTTCCGCTAGCTCAGCGAGATCAGTTCTGGACTGCGAAGCTACGATGGCTTGGGTACTGGCGGGAAGTCGGCTCGTCCATATAGTACGCAAAAACTCTTCCGGTACTCCCGGGCCAGCCAGATTGAGGAGATGTCGGTAGAATTGTGTCGGTTTTCGGTCGCCCAGCTCTTCGTGTAAAAGCAGTTGTTTCACTTTCTTTTCACGTGACGCCGAAAGCCGTTTTATCAACTCACTTTTCAATTTCTCATATTTCCCGGTGGGTGGGGGGTCGGATATAATGTCTTCCACCTCGGACGCGTACTGAGAGTCTAAGTTGCCTGTGACGTAGTAAAATTTTGTTTCGTCTGATTTAATATTGGACAACATGAATTGCGCCTCCATTTGATTAAACCATAGTCCGGGTTTCTCTGGATAAAATGGAGGAATACGTACTCCCACACGGAACACATCTTGTTTGTCCTCAATCATCTTGATGTTCGTCGGGGTCACCACTTGTAGGAAGGTGTGATATAAAAACAAAAAGGTCTGTAGTGCGTGAGAAATAAGGAATAATATTTATTAAGAATTACACAGAACAGAAAATACACCAGTCTACTAAAATTGAAGGAGTAACAGAGGATTAAGAAACAAAACGAAAATATCTGTCTGAACACCAGTCTAAGCTCTAAAACATTCCTTTTTTTTGGTTATCTCGTCGCTAGGCAACGGACGCTCTATCGCTGCGCGCGCACGTTCCGTTGCAATACTAACTACTTACTAATAAAAATTTGTGTCTGTACAGATAAAAATAATATTAATATGAAAACATATTTTTGTATATAATTTGTAAATAATAATATTAGAAAATAAAGATAGTAAAATAAATTAAATGAAAAGTAGATCGCTACACCTTCATTTTATTTTTTGTTTTCGTTGTACTTACCTACGTTTATATATTTTATCAAATTGTGGTTTATTTCTCATGTCTGCCATAAAAATAATAACAAGCTTGTTTTCTTGGTGTTAAAAGAAAAAGAATAGTGTACACTATGTGGAAAGGAGGGTTGGTTACTTGAGACACAGGAACCTCCTAGTTCAGGTATCAACCCACCAAATTCCTCACTTCTTTGTTTTCTATATTACTTTGTGCTCTTTGTCATACGTATTTATTGGTGAAAAATTAACATTTTTATTTTTTACTAATATTTTTATTTTCTCCCTTGCGGGGTCTACTGAAGTTGCAGGCTTGTGGCCAAACAACTTCTGGTATACTACAATATTAATGAATCGTAAGGAATTTTCTGACAATGCGGCATGTATTGAGAATGACTGCTTTTTGCAAAGTGATGAATGTAAGAGGATGGATGTTGAGCGTTTTAAGACTAATATATAACTAAATTTAGGTAATGTTTTTGGAATGATGCCAGTACTTGATATAATTATTGGTATAGTTTGAACTGTGTTAACTTGCCACTGTGATTTTAGCTCTATCGTCAAGTCTGTGTACTTTGTGACTATTGTTATTATTAATTTCTGCCTTCCAGTGGCGTGGTACGCTCCGGCGCACGGGAGGCTCCGGTAGCAGCTTCAATTCCGGCACCCTCAGCAATGGCTCCACCGTCCAGTCCCACAATCTCATGTGCAGTATGCGTGACTTCGGACACACGGCGGGAGGAGACGAGGCAGAGTTGTTGCTGTGGCTCCACGACGCTAGGCGAGCGCAGCCCCTGTCCGAACGTTTTCGGATACGGATTGCGAGAGACGGGTTCTCGAATTACGTGGATAGGCTGCACGCTAATAGCACGCTTTTTGCTGTAAGTATAAAATATACATTTGAATTGCCTCCGTGGTCTAGTGGTTCAGAGCTTCGCTCTCGACCCCGAGGGCGTGGGTTCGATTCCCACGTTGGAACAACAAAATATAATGTTGTTTTCAAGTTTGGTTTGGACAATGTTGGCTGATCACCTGATTGTCTGACAAGAAAAATGATCCATGCGTCGGACGTGCATGTAAAAAGTCGGTCCTGCGCCTGCTTTCTCGCCAGTCGTGTCGGTTTACCATCCCACTGGGTTATGAGAGTAAAAGGAAGAGAGAGTGTGTTTGTTGCACTATAAAATAACTCCTGCGTAGCTGGCCTGGTTTCAATGAAATCGGCTACCGACACCGAAATCGGTGAGGGGAGCTATTAAAGTATACAAGGTGATTCATGGTTCACATATCAAGCCGAATACAGTGAAAAGAGAAGGACGCGTAGAGCATTTGTTGTTTTGGCATATAAATTACTTACCATAACGCGACAAATCAGGATTAAAGATAGTAAAAGTAACAAAACTGATGAGTTTAAATCCTGCCCTGATCTTAGGTCACCCAGTGCTTTCGTGTGTAGACTAGGAGCCAGCTAGCCCCAGCATAGTAAGATTTACTCCTTGTGGTAATATTAGATCTTTGATGTTTTTTAAAAAATTCAAAAAATGCTCTACGCTTCATTCTCTTCACACTATGGAACCATGAATCACACGTCATGACTTCTTGATATATGAACCATGAATCACACTTGACTCCAACAATATACTCGAATTATGGCAGCGAGTTTCTATAAAGTCGGGAGATAACCCCTAATCCTGTAATAACGCTTTCGGATATGGATTCTCTATATATGTGAAAACTATCCATATTCCTGAGGCCTTAGTCGAGTTGACCAAGTTTGAAAAAAAGTACAGGTTTTGACATATTACGAGTATAAGCAACATTAACATTAGATATAAATAACATTTTTGTTTTCAAACTTTGTCGTCGTAATAAGCGATAGCAACTCGGTTAAAATCTATTGATATTTGTCACAAATTTGAAAATGTGTGTCCGAAGACGTTAATACAGAGTCTGCCTTTATAAAGCCTTAGTATTTGGATACTTAGGCTACAGGAGCTATTGTGGGGATTGTTAAATATTGTCTGTATCATATGTATCTATCATCACCACATGTATCTATCATCACCTCGTTATCTTCCAGGACCTATCCGTGACGGATCTCTCCCGCGAGCTGTGGCTGGTGGCGTGGGTGGTGCGGGTCGGGCGGTGGTCCGGCGGCGGCAGCGGCACGGGCGAGCGGCGCGGGCCGGTGGCGCGGCGGCCGCTCGGCGCCGGCGTGTTGCCGCTCGCCGAGTTCCTGCGGATACCGGAGCCCCAGACGATGGAGAAGGAGTATACGTTCAAGGTATTGTTGTCACGCTCACGCACACGACACTGGAACGCTTATTACGAAGGACTTCATTATTCCGATTAATTTCGCTCCAAGACAGATCTAGCATGTCTTTATTTCTCGTTGTTACTTGTAAATATATTATACCACAAAGTAGATATATTATATCAGAGACACGACCTAGTACTAGAAAATGGTTACGACTGGCTATTTTAGTTTTCTTAGATGACGCCTCCGTGGTCTAGTGGTTCTGAGCTTGGCTCTTGACTCGTAGGTCGCGGGTTCGAATCCCGCCGATGGAAAAAAAAGCTTTAAATGTTCCTGAGTCATGGATGTGTATTAAATTTGTGTATTAATATAATAAAAATCTTAAATATGTGTATAGTATTAAAGTATTAAATATATTTCCGTTGTCTGGTACCTGTAACACAAGTTCTTCGGATACTTAGCATGGGGCCAGATTGACGTGGTGTGAAGCGTCCATAGATATATATTATTATTATTATTAGATTTCCAGGCATATTCCGGAAACCGCCATCTAGCGCCACTATTGGAAAATAATAATTACTAATTTCGTTTCGTATCTTCTTCTTAATTATGGAGTTGAATTTAGCTTAATACGATGTTATGCTTAAGAAATATGCTTATCTTTATTTTAATATCAATATTTGTACTTAATTCGGCATTTTTACATTTTATAATTTACAAACGTTAATAGTAGTGACACCTATTGTAATTTTTTTGTATTAATGATTATACCAGTGCCATTTTTATTCGAATTGGACATTTAACAGAAAATTGGGGTTAAGACAAAGTTATACACACAAAGTTTGGGTTCAGAATTGTTTTTTATTATGAAATGTTTCGTTATTCCAGGTGTATCAATGTGAGGAAAAGGACTTTCATCAACTTCACGAAATGCTAATACGAAAACAGACAAACAAATGCAATATTTTGCCAGGGCAACCGAACTATGGTAATTATACTATAATCGATTTGTATGGTGTAAAATAAATGAGATCTTACTTTACGGTGTGTATGTTCCTCCTGAAAGCATTATACCTTCCATATTTATCTTAGCATAGCTTCAATAATAGCACTTCTACTGAAGATGATGTCGAAAAGTTGAAACCATTGATATTCTATCATGTTTTTTTTTCAGGTATTGTAGTGGCACTACGACTGTTGTCAAACGCGGGTAATATATCGGAGGCGATCTCCTCCGGCGCAACGGTGACCGCCAAACGTGGTTTCCCCGACGTCATCATGCCTGGAGACGTCCGCAACGATCTCTACTTGACGCTGGAGAAGGCGGAGTTCGAACGTGGCGGGAAAAGCACCGCGAAGAATGTTCTAGCAACTGTCAGCGTGCACGACGATACGGGACAGGTTATAAATGTAAGTTGGAATAACAGCGCATTATGTTTCTCTGATCAGCAGGCCAATCGCGCTATTGTACAACGTTTCATTTGAGGTTCAACTTAGTTTCGTTTGTGTTTCAGCTGCGTTTCGTTTCCAGCTGAACATTTTTGGTCCTTTACACAATTTAGATTCAAAAACTTAACTTATATACGATCACTTTGTTCCAAACGTTCGAGCTGCGTGCGAGTTAAACTAGCTCCGTATGAACTTTTTGTATGACAGCGTTTGAGTTAAAACTACGGTCCAGCTTCGTCTCACCTAGCTGTCAAAAGGATAGCGCGATACCGAATACGTCATAAAGTCGAGTAAGGTTCACGTTTCGGTTGCGTTTCATCTAAAGTTTTTTAGCGCCATTGCCCTGCAGGTCAACATCCGTAAAACACAACCTAGGTTTAGGGTTAATAACGCTACGATGTAATTGCGTAAACTTCTTCACTTATTATAATGTAATGTAATATAAAGTTAGCACGACGCGACATCCTACCGAGCGCGTGGCTCAGCATATCTCACCTCACATACTTTATTTAGTCGTAATAATTATCCTAATCCGTGCTGACTCAAAACAGTTATCTTATTCTAATCTTAGTTTATCTTAATCTTCAACCCCAACCCAAACATCTCTCTTACTAATAAAGATATTTACACAGTGTGCTGTACAATGCGTTTTGTCTGTCTGTTATTAGTAAATTATTCATACATTTAATTTATTAATATGTGTATGGCACAAAATTGTCAACTCTGAAAAAAATCATGATTTCGAGTTTATATAGTCTTTTAAGCAGTGATGAATCGTCACGGTAATCAATGTATTAATTGTAGTTTGATTTAAGTCTTTTTTTTATGGGTTAAAAAGAAAAATAATTCGGGTATTTGGTACAGGACTTTAGTAGACAAGCCACCAACACGTCCTTGGTTTGCAGATTGCAATCTCAGTAAAAGAGATTTACCTCTCTGCTTCCGAATTCGTTCCAATCACATTCCATTAAATAATTTTGCGTTTCTTATGGGTAAAAGAGAAAATCCCAACTGTACTGTTTGTGACCGGTGCGAGGACCTGTATCACGTGCTAATGGAATGTGTGCGGAACGAACATTTAAGGCGAGAATTTGTACAGCATACTGAATGTACCAATTTGTATTTTTTGTACATAACATAGTAAATTCAAATTTTAAAGCAAAATTTAGTGATAGGTTTATTAGTTTTGTTATCCATTCGTTGTATTTAAGGGAATTAGATTTACACCTAATGTAATTTTGTTATTGTTATCTTTTTCGAATAAGGCTGACATAATATTATGATGAATAGCCTTTAAATAAAGAATAAAAAAAAAAAAAGAAAAATACTGAGGAAAATTATAAATAAACTTATTTATTTCAAGTAATAGTCATCATCGTAAACGTTTGTCAACAGGAGTGCGTATGGGGCGCCAGCGGTTGCGGCGCAACGCGTTTCGACTCGCTGGTGTTGTACCACAACAACGCGCCCGCGTGGGCGGAGCAGTTGCGGCTGACGGTGCCGCTCGACACGTTCACGCACGCTCACGTGCGCATCGAGTTCCGACACTGCTCCAGTGAGTATGAGTTCTTATGTTTTTGAAATTTATTATAATGAAAATTACAGATTTAATGTCCGTGCCCTGTTTAGCTACATAATAAGATAATTGTTATTCAGAAAATTTATGCATATCCTACAATTTTATAAAAATAAAAATAATTTGGACGCTTCACAACATATTAATCTACGTGTTCTGCGTGTGTTACGTGTTACAGTGTTGTATAGTACGTACACAAACCCGTCTATGACACAACCAAACGTAAACAAACCCGTCTATGACACAACCAAAGACTAGTAAGTGGTGCCAATTGGCCAATATTATTACAATGATTTTTGTTTTCTATGAATCCATAGACTATGGCTTGTATTCTACAATCGGTAGTGTCAAAATGGCGTATTTTTTCAGTGAAAGATTTTCATATGATGTTTATACATATTAATTATTGTTTGTTTTAAAATGTATTGGAAAATGAAGTGTAATCCTTCAATATACCTGTGAAAGTGTTGTTATGTGTGCACAATAAGTGAATATGTGAAAATTTTGGTATTTTTGGTTTGTTTACGTTCAGGTTAAATTTATCAGGAATGAACTATAGTGTATGTCACTATGACAGTTGACACTTCAACTGTCAGTATCTCAAGCGTATGACCACACCTAGATAAGATAGCGGGTATTCGTATTAGAACTGTCAACCGAATACCACCTAGCCTTACGTGATGATACGTGAGCCATATATTATAATATACGAATACTACAAGTGCTAAATATAATATTACTAAGGGGAAAAATAAGCAGTCCGATTCGCTAGTACGGCGTCACAATCCTTTAAATGTAATACAGAAATAGGAATACAGAGAAAAGTGATGTTATGTTACAGCACGAGATAAGAACGAGAGAAAGCTATTCGGCTTCTCTTTCGCGCGTCTGATGGAGGCGAGTGGCGCCACTCTTCGTGACGGTGCGCACGAGTTGTACGTTTACAAATGTGACGACCCTAGCAAGTGAGTGTTGAAAAAAAGTATTAACGTTAGTAATGTTAAATCGATTGCTTACCCAAATCAGTGCAGCAAAAACTTCTCATGTGCCTTCTCGTTCTGTATCGTCATGGCGAAGTTGCGTGGTATCTTGGCGCTTGCAACGCGTTTTCATGGGAACTAGTATTTTTGTGGTCAGTGCCGCGTACACAACTTAGGGTTTTATGTTTGTTACAGACTAATGTCAGCCAGTTATCTGTCCCTCCCATCTTGTGCCACGGACACTGCCAAAGCCAACACCAACGGCGTGCTATCCGCTTTTCCCAGAAGCACCAAAGAAAACTGTATCATCAGCACGTTGCTATGCTCCACTAAACTCACACAAAATGGTTAGTATTGCTTAAATTTTGGAACAATGTGAACTGGAGACTAGTTTATATGTGTGTGACTGATGTACGTGGCATGAATAAGAAATATTCAATATGTCCAAACTCCCCAATAAACAAATCATGTAGACTAATCTATCAATATACATCCATAAGAAGAAAGAAGCCGTGGGCTTAGCTTAGTAATATAACTGTTTTATATTGTATTTTTGCACACACACACATATCAGAACGAAGTATTTATTTAAACTTATTTACAGAGGACCTCCTTGCGTTACTACAATGGCGTGCTCATCCGGAGAAAGTGCAAGAGACCCTTTTGAGAGTATTACGACTTGGTGACGGATTGAGTTGTGAAGAACTTATTAAATTCCTTAGGGATGTCTTAGACGCTCTATTCGCGTTGTTTTCTACTGAAGATGGAAATAGGTAAGCGTAAACGCACACGACAACGCCAATCTTATAAATGCTTGCGTACATGTGCGTAGTTGCGTACAGCTATTGAATAAAATGTTATTTACTTTCAGCACACCACATTCCGGCACCGTTTTTCTGGTGCTCGTATCGATATGCAGCCTACTCGACGAGAGTAGGTTCCAACATTTTAGACCAGTTTTGGATGTTTACATTGAAGAACATTTTTCCGCTGCGCTTGTTTACAAGTAAGCTATATTTTTTATAACGTCTTATAATATAATAAGTAACTATAACAGAGATTACCGCAGTCTAATTTGCATATCTAAAAATAGCTGCGTGCTTTAGTTCACAACACTATAAAAGTGCACGTCCCGACGCTGGTTTGCCGTAGCTAATTTAAAAATCGGCTCTGCCGATGCTGCGTTTTCAAAACCGCAGAACGTTATATTATGATGTTTTATACAGGGGCCTCCTATCGTCAGTCCAACACTGCGCCGAATGGGCTGCAGGCGCGGAGGGTCAGGAGCCGATACGCAAATGTCTGCGCTCGCTCGGCTGCGTGTTCCGACTCGCCGTACGCTCGCGGCGTCTGTTCGCGCGCGCCACCGGCGGCCAATACGAGGACAGCTTCCGACGTGACGTGCGTGCGGCGTTGCACGCGCTGCGACAGCTGGCGCACCATCCGCACAGAGATCACTTGGCGCCTGCACAGGTTCCTACTATATTTATTAATACCGTCCCACTGAATTATGAGAGTAACATGAAGAAAGAGTATCCTGCGTCGCAATTCGCGTCGCAAAAATCATCGGCTGATTAGCTTGCATGGTTTTGTGAACCAAACCAGGGCCCTAATTCTCAGGCCTCGAACTCAGTTCCGAATAGTAGTATATCCCGCTCGCACGCGCGGTAAATCTCATTTGCATGAGCGGGACAGACCGATAGTAAAAACTATGTTCGAGGCTTGAGAATTGCCGCCCAGGCAAGCGATTCAGCCACCGATTTTTGATTAATACAAAAAAAAGGCTTAAATAAGCGTTGATATATATAAAACCTTTTATGTTTTCTTTACATACATGTTACTTGCTTTTGCTAGTGGCTTCGCCCGCGTGAAAAAGATTTTGCATTCTTGCGGTTTGTTTGTAAAAAATCCTTTCTTAATGGATGTCTGTGACATAAACGTGTTCTACATTTAAAGTTTTTAGTCCTTTTTGCGTTGATATATCAGTCACTCGATATTACCTTTTAATGCTTTATATCAAGATTGCTTTGTTAGTAGAGACATAATAATATTCGGGTGTCATTTTACGGACTGAGATTAAAAATAAGAGTATACAACAGGTGGCGCTGATGTGGTCGTGGGCAGGTGTGGTGCGGGAGGTGTGCTCGGCGCTCGGTGCGGTGGAGGCTGCGCGTGCGGCGGTAGGAGTGCTCGACGCACCCGCCGCCGCTGCGCCGCTAGCCCGTGCCCGCCTCGCCGCCGCGCAGGAGATACTGAAGGGACCGCTGGGAGAGGACCCAGGTGACTATTCATCATAACAACATCGTATAATGGATGTGGTGATCAAATTGTGAGCGACGTTAGCCTTCGTCCGGCTTCGAAGAAGAGGCGGGCCAGGGAGGACCCAAGTTGTTGATCACATATTATTTCTCCGTTTTTTTCATTTTATTAATTTATACTGCTGGGCTGGTTCCCAGGAAAACGGTAGTAGGCATCATATAGATATTCAGAAAACATTTTTGTAGAATTTATTCTAAATGAATTTAATTTAATATAACATACATAGTCCATCAAAGCGAGAGTTTCTATCTCCGTCAGTCACTCTTCATCAGTCATCTTGCAAAAATTACAGCGATAAAACAATTTAAAGTAACTTATAAGTACAAAAACTTTCAAACTCATCACACTTCAACTATTACAGAGGCCCGTAACATAATACTGACGACTGCGTGTCACCACCTACGCTTGCATCTCGCGCGCCGCGACGAGTTGCCGCAGTGCGCGGAAATGTTAGGGGAATTAGTCACTCTACTGTGGAAAAAGGAAGAAGAAGATGAGCCCATAGACGAGGATGAATTGGACCCGGATGTGGATGTGCTGTGTCTGAACACCCTGGATGTGCTGGTGGAAACAGTCTTGCATCTCATCGGTGGAAATTCTCCAGTGTTGGTGAGCAGGATATTTTTACATGCTTATTCATATGGATAAAGACCGATTTTAAGTTTTGTTGTTATTTAAGACATTTTATTTAAATATACTGTACTTATTTTTTATTTAGTTAGTATTTATAGTAATTATTAGATAGTAAAGAAGTATTACAAGAATAGGTAATCCCAATCCAAAGATCTTTTGCTTATGTTCTACAGTTAAATTTGGCTTATGTTTCCCTGGCGTTCCTCTTCCTGTTTCAGGGTCTTTTCGTCTTATATTGTGCTCATGAATCTAGGATAGAAATATAGTCTTATAAGATATCAACAATAAATAAATAAACGTTAAAATTTATTTCCTTCGTATGGAAATTCCTAAAAAATCTAATTCATATATGAAATTATTCCCAGGGTTCAATGGTGGCTGGTCTTCTCGGTGTCATGGAGCTACTGAGGCCGGCGCACTACCAGCGTCTGTGGAGCCATCTCGCCCCGCACCCGCACGACAGGAAACCGCTGAAAGACTTCCTCATGCGAGCCTTCCTAGTGTTCAGACATTTGATTGAGCAAGATGTAAGTATATACCTCTCTCTGTCACTCATATACTCTTTTTCTATTCAATGTGATAGAAATGTTAATAATAAACAAGCTTATTATATTTATAGCGCAATCAAGAAATAGAATGACACATTATTGTGATCGAATTTTAATATTTTTTTTATTAAGTAAATTGCATTGAATCGAAACGGAGTATACAAGGTATAATAATAATTTACAGAGAAAGTATATTAAGAAGGAATGTATCTTTTAATATTTTGACGTGACAACGTCAAATAATCAATTAATGTCGGCTGCACGAAAAATCGTGACTCATTGTCCCGTTACGCTCATCGTAACGTTACGATACGAGCGAGAGCACTGTACGAGCAAGCGAAATGCGTGATCGGTTTGAGCATCATGAATGTTTTCTTATGACGTTGCAACGTTAAACTATCGTCCGTAAATCGACTTGACATACTACTTTTTTCTGATAATACATTTACGTTGAATTAAATTTTTACTTCCATTGCAGGTATTTCCGTCAGATTGGATGGTGTTGAGAGTGCAAAGTTGTAAAGTTCTGTTGTCAGCGCTACAGGAACTAGCGAAACCGTTGTTAGAAAGATTCTTAGGTGACGAACCTCCGCAGTTTGATTCACAGGTATTTTATATATTTTACAACCATTTATTTAATTTCTCCTGACCCTTTAGGTGTGTTCCAGTTGCAAGGAAATAACGTTTCGAATGAAATTTTCTATCACATTCTGTATTTTATTTATGAACTTAGGACGAAAGAAAAAGGAATCTGATAAAACATTTCGTTCAAAACGTTACTTCCGTGTAACCAGAATACACCTTATGTGTGTATACAAATGTTGCAAGTTAAATTTCACTCTCGTCCCGGTTGATCTGAAATTTTCTGTGTTACATTCCTAAGACGCATAGTAATGTTATTCTTTTAGTCACAACAAATAAAGTTTATCTTCCATTTTGCTTTGTAAATTGTGATTAAACCAAGGTACATGCCTCTCTACTATTTTTTTTTCTATCCCTTTAACGAAAAAATGTATAAAACAATGTAGATATTTAATTTCGTCAGTTATCCTAAAAATATCTTCAAACTTGTTATTATATTCTACAGCTGTGGTCAGGCTATCTGGAATTGGGCGTGGCTTTAGTGACGGCCAGTGCCCTCCAATCGGAACACTGGGTGTCACGCGGACAGGAACGCGCACGCATGCGCACTGCGGCTGGCTTGCAGGTGCTGGCAGTGTGGACCCGCCTGGGTGAGAGAGCTACAATGTTTAATTATATAACCATTATATATAATCCTTTTATATGTGTGTAGCTAATATATTAAACAGGGTTATAAGTGTATTAATATTAATTAATATTTTTTCGTATCATGGCGTTGACGATGCTGACGCATGTTTAATTCTATGTAAAATGTTCGAGGCGTAGGAAAGATATATAACTTATAACTGCTTCTAGTAAATTCAAAATATTTTATTTCTAAATGAAACTTAACAAGCTAATTTCGGAAAGTCAACAAAAAGGCTACTATAATTATATAAAGTTAGTATATAGTTGCTTGCCATGTTAACTTTCATATTGGTTAAGAGTAACCATGTAGTTTAAGTGTTATTTCTAATTTATATGATTTAGGCCGTGTTTCACCAAGCAATGTTAAAGTTAACGTCATGTTAAAATACCATGCCATCTCATTCAATGACAGGAAATACGAGAGGGATAACATGATATTTAACATGGCGTTAACTTTAACATTGCTTGGTGAAACACGCCCTTACCATGTTTGTGAATTTGAGAATTAATTATCATTATGTTATTATCTATCAATATTTGATTGCATATCCATTATTTTACAGGTAACGCACAACTGCAACTAATAGGTCCGGCCGTCGGCGCGTTACTAGAGGTGACTCTAGTTGGCGAGCTGCGACGCGCGGCGCTCGGCGCTCTAGTCGCGCTGATGGCGGCGGAACGCGCGCACGCTGGCTCTGCGCGACGTACGGAGGCGGCGCTAGTGGACAAACTAGACTCGCTAGTCGCTGATAACAAGGCTGATGATCATTACCGAAGATTGTTCGATACTGTGTAAGATATTGTATAATATTGTTTTTTTAAGTTTTAGCTAACATAGCTATATAATAGTGCGTTTCTAGTCCCATTTCCAAAATCAAATTATGATATCAAGACGAACCACTTATAATTCATTGAAAGTCTAATTGAAGTCCAACAGTCGGGGTCTAAATAATATTATGTGTATTGTGTATCTTTTAATTTTTTTAACTATTTAATAATACTTTGATTTGATTACCATGCCATCTAACATCTTCAGGGAGCATCTAAGTTCAGTGTAAGTATATAAGTTATTATCCTCGCGGTGATATTTAGACTACAGTACTGTGTTTGGCAGCTAAGCTAAGAAAATCTATATCCCGACAGTCGATTTATAAGTTGTAACTAGTTTCATCTAATGTTGCTATCTATGAGGCGACAAGCCAATAATGATTTTTATGTTAGTAAATCCGACAGTTGTTTGACTCGACCCGTAGACTCGTACATTCGACATTGGTATTTTACGGTTCTCTAATTCTAAACGTGACGTTAGCTCAAATTAATTTAAACGAGATTAAGCCCCCGATTTCATTTAGTTCCATAAAATCGACAGTCAGTTTCAAACCAACTCAGCTTGACCTTTAAGAAGCGCAGCTGTTTCTTATTATGAGAACCTAAAATTCACCTTCGCACCAAGGCACTCGCCTTGTTACTTTTATTTAAAAGAAACTTGTGCGTCTCGGGACCATCATTAGTGATAACTTAAAATAGCCACCCACACTGGCGCCGAAACGCACTACCTACACGACGAAGCGGTTTAATAGCAAATCCAAAAGAAGGTATAATTTCAAAATCATATTTCAGGTGAAGTCTTCCATTATAAACGTTCCATCATTGGGGAACGTTTATAATCGAAGACTTGGGTTTTCGAAATCACTTCCCCGCTAGATGGCACTTTGTACAAAATAGGTAAGCCTGCTGCAACTTATACATATTTCAGATTGATGGAGCGTGTATCATCGGAAGGGTGGCGGGAAGCGGGCGCGGCGTTCGTCGGCTGTGTCACGCGTCTGCTGGAGCGGCTGTTGGACTACCGCGCCGTGATGCAGGGCACCGAACACAGGGACAAGAGGATGGCGGCCACTGTTAATTTACTGGTAGGATATTGCTTTACGGCCCGTTTTAATAACTTATTTATCCCCTCGTTAAACTTGGTAAGTGTAAACGAAAATAACGTTTTTTTCGTTCACATTCCGTTTTTTATGTATGAACTTAGGGCGAAAGAAACAGGAATCAGATTAAAAATTTCGTTTGAAACGTTATTTACTCGCAACTGGAATGCACCTTATATTTAACTAAAGTGTGTTTGCAGCAAATGACAACCGTTAAGTGACAGAATCGCACACAGACATAATAATATGTAACATTTTGAACATTGTTAAATAGCAAAGAAAATATCTTTTAAATGAAAATAATGAATACATATTTTTATATAAGTTACTAAAGCCTGGTTCCTAAAGTTTTACATAAAGTCTAAAATTGCACCAGATATTTAGGCGCATGGAGCAGTCTCAAAAAATCCATCTAGTGGTCACTAGATGAATCTTTTAGGACAAGTGTTTTGTTTTGCTAAAATTTGGCAATGTAACTATTAATTTTATAAACAACTTTTTTTGTTCCTCAAATTACTATAGTGCCAAATTATGGTAACTAATTCGATGCCAAACAAATAGTAGATAACTTAGGCCCGTATAAATAAAACAATCTCAAACCCAACCTCACCTTGAGAAACTATTTGACAGATAAAACAACGTTTCGTTTCACTTTTAAAAGTGAACAACTTTATTAATGTTATATAGTACTTAATTTATTTTCTTTTTATACCATTATATTCATATGATAGATTACAGGAAACAATAAAATAAGTATAATGTATATTTTTATAATCTTTATTTTTACGTTTTAAGAAAGAAAAAAATTAAAGTATGTAACATATAGTAAAATTCTTCATTTTTAAAAGTGAAACGAAACGTTTTTTTATCTGTCAAATAGGTTCTCAAGGTGAGGTTAGGTTTGAGATTGTTTTATTTATACGGGCCTTAGTCACCGTGAGCAGTGAAAAAAACTAGGCTCACTAAAGTATTTGAAGTAACGAATAAAATCTTTCTCTGCTCAACTTTGTTCTTCATTTCTGTATCAACGACATATAATGATGTCGTGATTAATGAAATTCTACAACTCGTACTTCACCATAATATAAAGTTACAGACCATTTAAGATTACGCACACTCGTTACAGAACTTCTACAAGAACGAGATAGACCGCAAGGAGATGTACTTGCGCTATGTGTACAAGTTGCACGACCTACACATCGCTTCTGACAACTTCGTCGAAGCTGGCTGTACCCTACTGGTAACTATTTATGTCGTCGTTAGCTATGACGTCGTTGAATATAAGCCGTCCCCAAAGTATTTTAAGGGTGGGTTTATACACGCTTGGCAAAGGGGTTGGCGAGCGCAGTTTTAAGATGTTAAGCGCTGCAGCTGGCTGTTTTCGGATATATATTTTGACGACGTCCGTAGCGCAGTGGTTGAGCGCGTTGGTGTTTGAACGGGAGGTCGGAGGTTCGAATCCTGCCGAAGGAACAAAAAGTTTTCATCAACATCTGGGCCAAAGTTGTCTGAAAACAAAGAATTATTATTATTATTATTATAGTTCCGTTGTCTAATACTTGTAATGTAACACAAGTTCTTCGGATACTTAGCATGGGGCTAGATTGACGTGGTGTGAAATATATTATTATTATATTCCCTCCGTCGCCTTTTACAACACCCACGGAAAGAGTGCTTGATGGTGAGGTGCTTGAACATCGATAATACCCCACGGACAATTAAAGTCATTTTAAATTTGTTTTATTTAGTCGTCACACTCCAAAGGTATCAGAAGCATTATTTGTCACAGCTTTAAATTACTATTGTTTCCTTGTACTACTAGTTGTATGCGGAAACTCTGAGCTGGGACAGCGATCAGCTGGGCGCGGACCCCGAGCGTCCCGAGGTGGTGGAGTGGAAGCGTAAGGAGGCGCTTTACAACCAGGTGCTGCAGTACTTCGACAGGGGCAAGGTACGCATTATAGAGTTTGTTCAGAGTATACAAGATACAAAATAAAAGTCGTGCTTGTATTTACCACTTTAGGAGGTGGGTGTCTTAGCGATAATTTGAGCTACTTTTTTTAACTGCTGTTCGAAAAAGAGATTTCGTGCTTTTTCCGAACAGCTGCCAAAGATTTTTGAGTAAAGCCTTCTGCGACCAGGTCTTCTTATTGCATTATTTATTGAACGATTTCATCCTTTTTTTTATTATATTTAAACGACTACGTAAATTATATATTTCCTTAGCCTTAGATATTTCCCAACTATTATCTCTATCAGAGGATTTTTGCCGTTGGTTTTTTTTAGTAACTGTCTATCCTGGCTGCCCAGATGTTGCAATGATGAGGCGTTAACCCGTTTAAAAAAATATATGTTTTCAGTGCTGGGAGAAAGGACTACCTCTACTCGGCGAGCTGGCAACACTGTACGAGGTGAAGCTATGCGACTACGCGCGACTGGCTCACACACTGCGCACCAACGCGACCTTCCTCGATTCTATTCTTGAGCAGCTGAGACCGGAGCCCGAATATTTCAGGGTTGGATTCTACGGCAAGGGATGTCCGTTGTTTGTGAGGGTAAGTTGAACTATATATTTTTTTTTATTTAAGACAACTCTGGTATTGCGTGTTACCATGTCCGTCTAGCCTCTCTTCGTCAGGAGACCCTGGCCTTGTTGGGTGGCTTGTTTTTTGACGCACGGCTTGTAAAGTACCAATCAAAAACCATTATTTTTAAAATTATTTACGGTTCCAGAAAATAAAGGTTTTTAATTGGTGCTTTACAAGCGCATGCGTAAAAAATAAGCCACCGAACACGGTCCCTGTATTGTTTGTGATTTGATTTTTTTACCGTCTTATAATAATAATAAGTTTCTTGACGCACTGGCAGCAGCGCCGCTTACCGGATCCATTTAATACACCGAAACCATCCTCGATAACCACTCTATAAACCGCATAAAGATCTATGGAGTATTTGAGTTTATTGCGGACAGACAGCTGCTGCGGTGGACTTTGTTTTATAATAATATGTAAAGATAGTTCCTGAAATTACTATTGACGTATATGTATTTTGTTTTTTATTTATTTATTATTAATTATTATGTTCCAGAACAAGCAGTTCGTATACCGCGGGCTGGAATACGAGCGGATCGGCGCGTTCACGCAGCGGCTGCAGGCGGAGTACGCCGCGGCGCACATACTGATGCGCAACACGCCGCCCGACGAGTCCGTGGTCGCCGCCGACGGACAGTGTACGTACACATAATCCTACGAACAAATGAAGACATGTATCGATGAAGGTGTCGCAAAAAATTTTACTCAGAAATCTGAGTTTAAACAGTCACTAACACATATTTTTAGGATGTAGTAACGTATTAAGTACATTGATTCTTAATACTTTACGACGTATTCTAAAATGTTTAAGTGACAGTTTGAATTCAACTTTCTCGAAAACATAATTTTGCTACATATCACCTTCATCCATTCATGTCTTCAATTAAGACAGGGATTGAGGCAAATTATAAATACCCAATATTTTTCCAGTCCCCCTGTTTGAACTTGCTAATTCACATAATACACTGCTATTTCTAACTTCCAACCGATAGCGTTACGCCAGTTGGATTACCATTAGTAACGTACACATAATATTCGTGAATATTTTGTAAATGACGCAGCACTTATATCGCCATAAGATATCGATCGTAATACCGCTTGCCAGGAATCTGAAGATTTTATTTACATTGAAAATCTTGACGTTACGCGCCGCTACCGCAGTCTGATAAGTTACCTACAAACCTTTCCTTGACAAAATAAACCGTATTATAATTAAATCTTTATTTATCTTACAGACATTCAGATCTGCAACGTTAAACCTGTACCTGCACGTCGCGTATGGCCGTCGGGCGCGCCGGAACAAGCAAAACGGTTTTACGCCTGCAATGACGTTGATACATTCCTCTGCGACCGTCCGTTACAGAAGCCGCCCATAGATAAGGACAACGAGTTCAAGGTATGTCCATTAATTATAAATACATAGACAATTATTTTCAGACAATATACTTTTACATCTAGAAGTAAGTAAAATGATTCTACGCGTGCAACTACGTCGATACCGTTGCAAATGTCAATATATATATAATAATATGTCTTGACTATACAAACACAATGAGTATAAGATATAATATGTTCTAGACAAAGGCTTAAGGCAAAGTGCATTTTATAACTCAGTAATCGAAAATAATCATCGAACTGATGCAATACTTTCAGTACACAAATAGTTTATGTCTTAAATAAATACATAATATACTACTTTCACATCGGTAAATGTTTCTTTCTGATAGACAGTAATAATAATACTTTACATGCCCTTTTCAGAGTTTATGGATTGAAAGAACAACATTAGTGACTGAAAGCACCCTTCCTGGTATACTTAGATGGTCTGAAGTCATATCAAGATCTATGGAGGAAATTCCGCCGGTTGAGGTTAGTTACTGAGTTAGTTAATGAGTATCTAAATTGAGCGAGTATGTAAGGACTAAGAAAGTATATAACACTAAAAGTCATATAAACTGTAATCTAAAAAAATACGAAAGGTCAATCTTACAAAATAGCATATTTCGGCTGCTGCCTCGAACATCGCGGTCTAAGAACTTCTTCCATTACTTCGACATAAGATGGCGCTTTATCAACCAATCTAGAAAGATGGCTTCCCATGAACAATAAGTTCCCTAATAGAAAAATGAAAATGAAAATGAAAAATCTTTTATTTCCAAATAGGTTAGTAACAAACACTTTCAGAATTGTCCTACATGATGACCTACCACCGGTTCGGGGACTAACCCGGCGAGAAGAACCGGCGTAAGAAACTCGCTCGGGGCCACCTTTTAGCAAACAAAGATGGCGTTTACACATTTATTATTATTTGTATATTCACAGTCAAATAAGACATTTATAACTTGTAATCTTTTAACATAAACGGTATTTATACAATTTAAATATATTATATATCTAGCAATATCCCGCGAAACAATTATAACCACAACCTGCAAGCAGATGAGTGAGTGTACGCATAGGCATGCGTTTGATGCACCTCCCTCCTCCCACACTGCTTATGCGTACACTCGCAAGCAAAAAACATGAAAACACCACCACCACACAAGCAATAATGTTAACACGATCGTGCAAAGTCCCACCACCATGCAGGTTGCAAAACTCGACGCGCGTTTCGCTCCGACCCCGGAGCATCCTCAGGATGTTGACTCTGCGAACAATGTTCGTTAAGTCAACTAGTGACTTAACGAACATTGTTCGCAGAGTCAACATCCTATATAATAATAAGCAGTGTGGGAGGAGGGAGGTGCATCAAACGCATGCCTATGCGTACACTCACTCATCTGCTTGCAGGTTGTGGTTATAATTGTTTCGCGGGATATTGCTAGATATATAATATATTTAAATTGTATGCTATGGATTTCCGCAAAGTAACGCCTGATTCCATTAACTAAACGGTATTTATTTCAACAGTTTGCCTGCGAAACTATGGAGGCTACAGAACGCGAGCTACGCAGTCTAATCTCGCAATACACTGCAGATCCCACGCAGAACATCAATCCGTTCTCGATGCGGCTCCAAGGCACCATAGACGCGAACGTACAAGGCGGTATAACTAAGTACGAACAGGCTTTCCTCACGCCGGAGTTCGGTAGAGCCGCCTCGCCCAGAGAAGCAGCGGCCGCGGCTAAATTGAGGAGACTCATATCGTCTCAGCTAGCTGTAGTCGACGCGGGGTTGACGTTACACGGTCGGTTAGCGCCGGACGAAGTCAAACCTTTACATCGGTGAGTTTGTTGTTGATACTTGTGTTGCCTCTATAGTCCACTGGTTGGGAGCTTCGGTCTCGACTCCAGTGTGCGTTTGATTTCTGTGTTGGATCAATACAAATGTTTTTAAAGACTGGTTAGGATATAGTGCAGGATGATTATAAAAAAGTACACGGCACGGTTTTACTTTTTTACGAGAGTAAAAGAAAAAAGAGGGCTAATGTACATTGCACGTACAGGACACCATAAAATAACTACTGCGTAGCTGGAATGGGTTTAATGAAAACAAAAATGCCGGGTATTTGAAATGGGCTGGGGAGCTATTGTTATTGTATATTTTGTGAAGCCCAAATATTGTCTTTGCTTGTCATCGGGGATAAAACTCAACAGTAAAGTAATGTTTTATCTTAAGATTAATGCGTATAGAAACATAATAATTACCCTACTTTGATTTCTGTGCTTAATAGTTTATTTTGTTTTCAGACGCTTAGTGGAACGATTTACTCAGCTTAGACAGAACTTGGGTCCAGGTTTGGCTCGCGCTAGACGACAACTAAGCGAGAGCATAGTCAAGTAAGTGAATGCTATACGAAAATCATTATTTTATTAGGCTATTCAAGACAGCCTTACACACACACACGATTCATTTACGTATACTCAACTAGCTGACCTGTGTCCATGTCGTTGAGAATACAAACCGTTTAAACCTTCCCTGGACTTCCACGATAATTTCAAGATCAAAAATAGCCGGATCGGTCTAGCTGTTCTCGAGTTTTAGCGAGAATAACGAACAGCAATTCATTTTTATATATAAGAAGATATAATATATAGATAACACTCTTGAAGAATTCATTTTAGAGTAATTTCCGTTAAAGTCCCCTCGAAGTTAAATCTAAGAAAGAAGGTCAAAAGCAAATTTACTGACATCGGGTTTCTTTATTTACGGGTTTTACGTTTTACGTCGATGTACCTTCCCAACCACGTAACTAAAAAAAATCTATATCTCGGATCTGAAAAATCAGTGTTTTTACTATAAAACTTATTTTTTTATATTCTTTAGGTCAATTAAAAAGCTAGATATAATACTGAACCTCATTAAAAAAAATATATATCATAATAAAATCAAAAATTATCAAATTTTAAAACAACTAGAAAAGTTGTAGTTTCATAGATACGAGGTTGTGAAGATAAAGCGAAGTTTAGTAGTTCAATACCGTTTATGAATATCCTTACATATAAAACGAACCGCGTCTGTTTGTCTGTTCGCTATAAACTACTGCAACGATCTTTATACTGTTTTCACCAATGGATAGTGGTTCTCGAGGAACATTTTAGTATATTAATCAGGCCCAGTAGATAAGCCAGCCAGTCAGTGCGTTAAGCCAGGAGCCTTAATCTCCAAACTGATTAGATTTTGATTCAGATTCGATCGTGCCGCGTACTCCCGAATAGATTGACATGTGTTTATTTTGATTCTCTCAGTCAATTGGTATGGTCGGGAGTACAAAAAGCTACGATCTAACGATTTTCATTATCCTGGTTAGTTTGAAAGTAAACCACCAAATAAAACACCAAAAGCCGTTGCGATCAAAGTGATTCGATTCTCGATTGTGTCGGGAGTAAGACTGCTGATCAGCTATGTTTAGTTCTTGTTTTTTATTTTTAGCACACCGCTTCCGCCAGTTCCATCGTTGGACAAGAGATCTCATAGCATACAGCAGAACGAAGGGTACTACGAGGATGGACATCTATATAACAAGCCAATTGTAAGTGTATTTTACATACCAACTGAACTAATCACTGTTAGGATTGATGTTTGCTCATTTCATTCCCTTTATGCCTTCCCAGTTATGAAAAATGCAAATTAACTTTTGAATAGAGATGCTTATCATGTATACTATCAATCTCTTAAATAAATAATACCGTTTCTAGTGTGGTATTCTAATAGAAAACGATCTATACGCCCATCCAATTTAATATGAGCAGATGTAAACAATGCTCACTATTGGCGAATACAATGCTTTCAATTTACGAGTATATGATCTGCGTTATTTTCTTTAGAATAAAGTAAAGTAAATAACGCACTTCAATTAGGTCGAATTAAAAATGTTTGCTTACATTATTTTACAAAATACAAAACTTTAAAGTTAGATTATGCATAACTTTTAATATTAGAGAACAAAATTGAGTATACAAAATTGAACGTCTATAGCTAAACCAAAAGGTTAATGATTTTGGAAATCTACATATGTAAGTTCGATCGTGTCGTCTAAACTAGTGGGCCGATTCTATGAGTATGCTGATACTGGCTATTCCTTAAGGGAGGCCATTTTAAAGAAGAAGAAGAAGATTTTGTGAGATGCCAATTTGTAAAATGCTGCGAGTAACATAAAGCTATACAATGTTTTTTCCTTGTCTTTCAAGTGACTTTTTTTAGATTAGACAAGGATAAAACATTATGAGGTAACTGTAAAAGTTTCATATTCTAAACGTCTTTTTCAGTACTCTGCAGAGGAGCCGCTAGACCAGGGTCCCATCATGTCGGCCAGCCTGCCCGCCGCCGGCTCGACCGCGATGGACGCGGACCCCATGAGCAAGTCTGCGCCGCCGCTGCCGCTGAGACCCAAGTCCGGTGACCCACGCAGCCCCACGCGCCCGATACTAGACCGGTAATATACATAATATCTTCAAACCACGTTAGTCCCGTGATAACTATTAGAACTTGTCTTACGGGGATCAGACAACGAAAATAGATGCCACAGAGATTGTCAAAAATATTAACTTTCCCAGCAATATAATTATCGAATAATTTATCCCATCAAAAACATAACTTGTAAAAAGTGCCAAGTCTCGCAACTTATTAGTTGCGAGACTTGGAAGAAAATATTGATATGATCACTATAAGATCTTATAGTGATCATATCAATATTTTTAAAAATCTTTCATGTTTTAAATAAGTAAGTAGATTGATTTGGCAATTGCATGAATAGACAATGTATGTATATATAATTATCATTCTCACAAGTAATAGATATTAAATCAGATTGTTTAGTGCGCATTCGCAATCGCATTTATAATTGACTTTCGACACAAAAAGGAGGTGGAAATTAAAAATATTATGTCTGTCAGTCTGTCTGTAGCATCATAGGTACAAAACGGATTTATCTTTTACTTTGACTTAGAGACACATAAAATTAAAAAATAAAAATAAACTTCGTTTAGAAAAACCGCAAAGGTAAGATTCAAGTCAGCAACTTTAGGATGTTTGTTCATTTACCTGACACCGACTCCAAAAAGAACATTAATTGTAAATACATTATATGAGTATTATTTTATGCTTTTTTGTTGTTTTTTTAAACATGGTTTCTTTTTTTATAATATGTATTGATCTATCTACTTTGAGGTTATAATTATTTGAATATTGTTACTAGCGAGCCGCTGGACGAAGACGTCGAGACGCGCCGTCACAGCCGCGCGTCGTGGAGCGAGCCGGGTCCGGGCGACGCGCCGCCCCTGCCTCCTAGAGTTTCAGGTATCTAACTGATTGAATATACAAATATATTTTACTTCCATATTGGTTATTAAATCATACTTATAGAATTGTCCTATATGATGCCAACCACCGGTTCGGAAACTAGCCCGGCGAGAGGAACCGGCGTAAGATACTCACTATCTTTTAGCAAAAACTGTTGGTTCTTAATGGAAATTCATGTTCACAATAATAACACGTGACATTTACACTTTTCCACTTTATTACATTTTGAATATGTTTTTACAAAATAACACGACCGGTTACATAAATACAAAGTGTAAATAAAAGTTGTGTATTATTATTGTTTCAGGTATTTAACACGTTAATATTCATTTCAACATGTATAAAGGTTGGCGACAAATTGTCTCTGTCGCCATATATCGCCACATATGATTATCTACTTTAGCGCACGCAAAATAGAGTATAGTTTTCACAAATATGTACAGGTTGTGGAGTAGACTGTATTTTGTAGGCGCTAATGTCTATAATTGGAATGCAATAATAGTATGATGGCACTCCGTTATACTCTTATTGCGTTCCAACTGAGTGTATATTAATACTACGGACATGTGACGTCACAGGCGACAAGCGCACGTGGGGCGAGGCGCCGGTGGTGCCGCGGCGGCGCCCGGCGGACGAGCGCGACTCCGGCGTGAGTGTCGACCACCACTACACCAACGCTGATAGACACGGTAGGTCTATTCTTCAGATCTACAAAGTATAAAGCTGGGATGTTAGGGAGCTCCGTAACCGCAACCGGAACTATCTGATATCCGATAAGAAAAGATATCCGTAACCGTAACCTAATCCGAAATATAAGTTTTGTTACTGCCAAAGGTAACGAAATTTATAATATCCGTAACCGATATTATCTGAAACAAACGGATAATTCGAAATAATTTCATATCCATAATCGCCGTATCCGAAATATCATATCCATTTCATGCTTGTTATAAAGTAAATGACTTTATACCAAGCATGAAAGTGATAACAGTCAACGATGCGTATTGGCTGGGTGCGCGATGATAGCGCCAACTAGCGGTTACAATAGCGGCGGACTTTGAAATATCAAATGGCTGGCTGTCAATACGAAGTGTAGGTAAACAAAGCATTAATTTTAATGAAGTGTTTACAATATTTCATTAAAATTATTAGTTTGTTTTATTTGATTATGTATATTTTGATTATGTATTAAAATTATTAGTTTGTTTTATTTGATTATCTATATTGTCGATAAAACGTTGCCCTTTTTCCCGACTAAAATAATTAAATCTATACCTTTTTGTAGTAGATAGTAGGTAGTAGACACATTCAAGTGTGTTTTTACGAAAAGTAACTTACAAAACAAACAAATATAATCGAGTAGCCTGTTTTATGCATATAGCAAATAATTATTATTAATCACTGTATTGTCATATACGTAAATTTCGAGAGTAAAAGGACCAGTTGGTCTGCTGAAAGTTCCTATTATGGCCACGGCGCTCGGTGTGATCGATTTATAGTTCACCCACCACCTACTTAGCACCCAGTAAATATGCCACTTGTATAGAGTTCACTAATAATAATATCTATATTATTTAAGAACGCTTTACACCACGTCAATCTGGCCCCGTGCTAAGTATCCGAATAACTTGTTGGTACCTGTAACCAGACAATGGAAATATAATATTTAACAAGATGCCCCCGCGACTTCGTTCGTTTTTGAGTAACTTAAACCGTTTATATGCAGAGCACGCAACGAAAGTCCCCAAATGTGAATTATTTTCCCCGTTTTTTGCAACATGTGTCACTGACGCTTCGCTCCTAAAGGTCGCAGCGAAATGATATAAAAGCCTTCCTCTATAAATGGACTATCCAATAAAAAAAGTTTTTTTTAAATCGGACCTGAGATTCTTCCCTTCGCTTTATAATATTAGTATAGATACTTATATACTACTCATATTTAAGTTGTTTATTATACAATACACAAATTTAATACACATCCATGACCATGATATTAAAAACTTTTTGTAACCCACGACCTCTCTCTAGAGCGTCAACGCGCTCAACCACTGCGCTACGGAGGTCGTCACTGTAGCAACGCTGAAAGTTGAGACTTGACGCTATAACTTTTTAAACCAAATTGTAGTTATTAATTACCATACATCTTTCTTCAGATTTCGACCTAGTCGAGTCTCTGCGCTACGAGGAGATAATATCGATGATGTCGGAACCCCTGCGCGTGGACGAGGGCGAGACCCCGCCGCCCATACCGCCCAAGGGCCTGGGACATCTCAGCAGCTTCGACTCGGGCCACCACGAAAACGGCGAGTCACACTGCTAGCGAGCACGAGACCAGCAAACCTTAGCGATAGGTATGACCAGTATATATTGACCTATGGAAACTGTATTGGTACGAGACGTTAGCTAGCGAGTATATTGTGACCTGTAGGCCATGCAGGAACATTTGAAAGCTTCGTAAAAGTGGAGTTATCGAATGTCAATTGTATTGGCGCTGGTATGCTTTTCATACAATAGAAGACATGAATGGATGAAGCTGATATGTAGCAAAATTCGGATTTCGAGAAAATTGGGTTCAAACTGTCACTTAAACATTTTAGGATACGTCGCAGCGTATTTAGTTCATTAATCTAAAGATCCGTCTCTATAATCAATGTACTTAATACGTTACTACATATCCTAAAATGTGACACTTTAAACTATTATTTTTTTTTGAAATCCGAATTTTGCCACATATGGTGATATGTATTCAATATTCATCCATTCATGTCAATGTTCAATAATGATCACATTCAATGTCTCCGTAAACGGAGCAAATATTTCCGCTTAGCTTACAGTAATTGTATACATTGATCTTACTAACGATAGATATTAATGACCAGACCCCTTGTTCAAGATCGCTATTATCACTTATCAAGTTCGAAAACAATAACGTATAGGATTTGACGTAAGGCTCGTTAAATGCGAAGCTAAACTTGTGTTATATCCCATACGTGTTGTCTTAAAACTTCGTAGTGATAATAGCGATGGTATCATTGGGCCCAGTACGTGTTGACCTACGAAAACGATATTTGTACGAGTCATGCTGCTACCGAGTATTATGACAAGTATCCGTTGACCTAACTAGCGATAGGTATGACTATTGAAGATGAAGTACCAATACGTATTTAAATTCAACACATAAAAGTTGTTCCCAGCTTGATTTGTATAAAGTTACTAGTTATTTCACTACTAGCTGTGCGCTCGACTTCGTTTGGGTGGTTTTTGAGTGACTTAAACCGTTTATGCAGCGCACGCAATGAAAGTCCCCAAATGTGAATAATATTCCCCGTTTTTGCAACATTTTTTACTGACGCTTCGCTCCTATTGGTCGCATCGTAATGTTATATAGCCTGAACCCTTCTTCCTCTATACTAATACGCCGATGTTGAGTTAGGCGAAGAGGGATATAAAATACTTCAAATGATGCAATAAAAAAAAAGATAAGAGGTATTGGTACTTCAACGTCGCTATGGAACTTGCTAGCGATAAGAAAGACCATATAAACTGACCTATGGCTAACGGGTAGGTAATACTGCTACAGTTAGTATGCATTAACTAAGTATATAGTTTTATATACACAATTAGAGAAAATTATTACACATGATTTACATCTCACGTTAATATGTTTAGGCAGAAAATTATAACTAATAATAATGTACTACAATACCGTAATACGGTAATGAATTTTCGTCGCTCATACCATTGACGTCACAGTATCAGCTGATTTAAAACTGTTTTTAAACTTGCTGTAATGTAAATCAGTTAATAATGCGAGGTCAATGCCCTCAGCGGCTAAGATCGCTTTCATTACTAGTACTTACTATTTCAACATGAACGTATACATAAGCAGTAAATCATGTGCCTAAGTTTTCTAGAATTGAGTTTAGAAAACATTATATAATATATATATCGCGTTTAATTATGGTGGACATATCTGCTTTTGTTATATGAAGTTTAATTATTTTTTTACGATTTGAATGAAGTTCAATGTGTAGAAAATATAGAAATGAATCAGTCTCGAATTAGTTTTATAAGAGTATTTTTATATTATTAAACGTTGATTGAAAGTAATTTAACTTACTTATTATAGTGAACTACCTATAAATGGACATTTCATAAAACGAAGCAGATTTGTCCAGCTATAAAGGATTATGATACAATTAGATTATTAACAGCCAAATTCATTAAATAGTTATATACTGCTAGATATAAGAAATAATATAATAAGGTCGAGTCTTGTAATTGCAACTATATGGTTATTGCAACTAATTTAAATAACTCCATCTATCATCACTATTTCGTACAACGACAGGCGTAATATTGTTCTTCTATCCTAAGTTCCAATGAAAAGATTAAGATGGCGCTGATAGCTATTGAACTGTGTAAATGACATGACTTTTTGTCAAACCGCCATTTTGTTCTGAGTGACGCGGCGTAAACGCGGAGCGCAATAGTTATTTAATTCTGTTTTTTGTGGTTTTTGGTAGGTTTATTTATAAAGAAAGTGATTATCTACTACGGTAAGTTGTTTTTTACGTATTTGTTTCATTCCACGATAAATCTAGCCCAACTTATGGTTTCAGTTACATTTACCAGACTAAAAATCAAAAGTCAGGTTATTGCAACTATTTTTAAATTTTTAGGTTAGTTGCATTTATCTGACCACTTTTATATGAAATATGATAATGCTAGTGATGCGACAGTGAGAATAACTACTACGATAAAAATATTTTATCGAAAGGGATACTATTCATACTAAGCAGTAGTTGAATAGTTCGTTTTACGTTTATATATTTGAAACTATTGGCGCTAGTGTCGCTCTTTGAGTCAAATATTAAAATTCACTAGGTAGTAGTGAATAATAAATTATTTATTTTCAGTTTATCTCAGTATTTGATAAGTGGAATCCTGGCAAATGCCAAATAAAATAAGGTGACCTAAATAGGTCACCTTATTTTATTTGATGTACAGACGCCAGCAGGTCAAGCTACTCGAAACTGTAAATTTTTCCCAATGAACCTTGAACCTAATAATGCTCTAGAAATAAAGTCGAAAATCTATCCAAGAAATCTGACAGATTGTAGTAGCTTGATTTTCTGGTGTCTGTACAGTAGTACTACCAAACAATATCGTTTTACCTCTATGACCTGTATTCTTGTTTTTGAGTATCTTTTTATTTTATTTTGTAGATGCCAAAATATAAACGAATAAAAGAGACGAAGTATTCATTAGCTGATCTAATAGAAGCTGTCGAAAATGTACGACAAAAAAAAATTAATAGCTACCAAGCCTCCGTAAAATACGGAATACCAAGGTCAACCATTATTCACCGTTTATACGGAACACGCGGTGCCAAACAGCCAACGCCTGGCAGACCTACTGAATTGTCAAAAGAGTGGGAAACTAAAGTAGCTTCTAATCTCCATGTGATGGAAAAATGTGGGTATCCATTAACCTCCAAGGAAGTAAAAATATTGATATCTGATTATATTGGAAGGAACGGAATCGTTACGAGATTTAAGGATAACTATCCTGGGAAGGAATGGTTTAGAGGATTTAAAAAACGAAACAAATTAAGTTTGAAAAAGCCACAGTCTGTAGAAATAGCTCGAAAAAAAGCATGTGATCCTTTTATAGTTAACGATTATTTCGATATGTTACAACGAACAATACAAGAGTGTGGTTTGGCTGACAAACCGCAATGTATATATAATTTGGATGAAACCAGCTTTTGTAGTGACCCCACCAAAACTAAAGTTGTGGGTCTGATGGGGTTTCCCTCTACTAGAACGACAGGCTCTCCTGGGAGGAATAACACCACTGTGCTCCTCGCTACGAATGCACTTGGCAAAAAGATCCCACCCTTAATAATATTTCAAGGGAAACATCTTTGGAGCGAGTGGCTATTTAAAAATGATAACATTCATACAGCTTACGCTGTAAGTAAAAAAGGGTGGATGGAGACCACCATTTTCGAACAATACATCAAAGCCGTTTTTTTGCCAGCTATCGGAGCAGAACGACCAGTCTTATTGGTCTATGATGGTCATAAGACACATGTAGATTTGAATGTCATAGACCTTCTAGTTGCCGAAAACATTACGGTTCTTAAACTGCCGGCTCACTCATCCCACATACTGCAGCCATTAGACTGTAGTACAATGAAACCTATGAAAGACAAATGGGACAGCGAACTTGTGAAATGGCAAAGACTCCATGTGGGAGCAAAACTCCCAAAACAAGAATTTGCCAGAATCATAACTAATATATGGGATGATTTAAATCCTGTTATCATTCAAAATGGCTTCAGGAAAGCGGGCATATGCCCTATGAACAAAGATGCAATCGCAAAAGAAAAATTCGACAGTCTGGCATGGTCAAGATGGGAAGAACACCAGCAGCAAAAAAAACAGCTTCGTAATGATACTGATCGTAATAGTGAAGAAAATGTTGAAGGAAGTCACACCAAGAAATATAACAGTCAGAAAGAACATAAAGTACCAACACTAATAAGTGTATGCCTTAAAACAATTAACAGTGAGATACGACGATTGCCAGACGAAATTGATAAGGCTATTGCAAACATTACACGGGATATGAAGAAAAAGCTACCGACAGAAAATTGTACAAAGGCTGATATGAACACGTACTCCGGTACTCGGGTTACGTTTCAAAAGTGGGAGACTGTAAAGGACCCTAAAACTTTCAAACTCTCATGTCCTAATAATGCCAATACCAATGCCAACAGTTATTCTTGTAAAGTAAAAATATTGGATAATGTATTAGTCAGCTCAACAATAAATAAAAGCAAAGAAGAAGAACGAGTTTCATTCGAAGAGCTACTATTAAAAACTATTTCACGTAACGACATACCTAAAACTTCAAAGAAACGGATAAGTCAAGGAAGCGAAATACTAACTTACAAAGATGCACTTCATCGTCTGAAAAATGAGAAAGAAAAAAAGGAAAAAGCAGAAGAAACTAAACGGCTAAAAAAACTGAAAAGAGCAAGTTATAATGAGAACAAAAAACCACTGCTAAATAAGTCCAAAGCAAAGAAAAATAAAAGGAAAAAGACCTTAGACCCAGACAGTGAGAGTGATTGTTCATATACTTCAATGAATTCTACAGAAGATGAAGGCCCTGAAGTTTTTTTTCAAAAAATTTTGGAAGAAAGCATTGATGAAAATTTGCAGGAGCCATTACCATTATCTACTAGACAAGGACAAGAAGAAAATAGACCTAAAATAAAAAGTGAAAGATTGAATAAAGGGCAGAAAAAAACATTAAGGCAGAATGAAGTAAGTAATTCAGGGTAGTTATTAATATTATTAAGTGATATAGGTACACCCGGGGCATAAAATCGTGGGAAATCTATGTTCTATGTTAATAAAATAAGTACAAATTTTCAGAAGGCGGGTAGTTTATATGAACATTGTACTGTTTTGGAAGAAAGGTTCGACGAAGATTTTGATGATCCGTTACCATCTACTTCTAAAGGACAAAAACAAAAGACACCTAAAATAAAAAGCGAAAGAGTGAAGGAAAGAAAGACTTACACTGCCAAGAAGAAAATATTTACACAAAAGGAAGTAAGTACACATATCATAAACTTTCTAAGTTATAATATAGTAGTACAGGAAGGATAACAATTTGTTTTTATTTTCAGAATAAAATGCCACAACCACAAGCATCTGAGGTAAAAAAAAAAGATCTCAACGTGGGTGACTTCATTTTGGCTGGATTTAGGTCGACTAAAGGCAAAAGAACGTACAAATACGTTTGTCTTATTGAGGATATTAACCAAGAAAAAATTGTAGTCAAAGGACTCAAATCTAAAAAAGATAATAGAGAATTCAAGTTCGTTGAAAACGACATTTCCATAATTGATATAGAAGATGTGATTTCATATTTGCCCAACGCCGTGTTAAATAAACAAAAAGATACAGTCATATTTCCTTTTAAAGTAGAGGTATTTGAATGTAAATGATTTCCTATTTTATTTTACTACTTTTTTAATATGCAAATATTTCAGATAGTACAAATACTATCTACTACTACTACTTTTGAAAAAATTAAGGTCGGAGATAAGACTGTTTTTTTTGCAAAGATAAGTAAAAATGTCTGTTTGATTTCTAAAAGATTACCTATTGTAATTACACCTTAGAAGTATTTTAAACTAGTTGAACCGGCAAACGTTGTTTTGCCATTTAAAGTATTTCTACTTCATCAGTTGATACAAAATCTTACCCCCTCTTTTGTCCCCTAAGAGGGGTTGTGTGGGGAGGGGGGGGGGAATTTTATACACCAGATGTTAAGTTTAAAAACACAGTAAATAATATGAAGTCCAAAAAAATGATTGATACATAATCTGACCCCCTCTTTGGTCCCCTAGAGGGGTGGGGGGAGGGAATTTTATACACCAGAGGGGTTAGTGCGAGTTTTTTTCGATCATACGCATTGAGCGCGTAAACGCGAATTTATATGGGATCAAAGCAGCGCCATCTACTGGCTTACGTGAGATACTGCTTTTTCCCATACAAATTCGCGTTTACGCGCTCAATGCGTACGATCGAAAAAAACTCGCACTAACCCCTCAGATGTTAAGTTGGAAGCCGAAAAATATATCTGCGAAAACCGTATGCAAATCGGATCAGTAGTTTTCGAGTTATATACGAAAGTGAAACAAATTCTGACCCCTCTTTGGTCCCCTTAGAGGGGTGGGAGGGAAAATTTTTATACACCAGATGTTAAGTTGGAAGAAGACAAATATATCTGCGAAAACCGCATTCAAATCGGATCAGTAGTTTTCCTGTGATAGTGGAACAAACATACAGACAGACAGACAGACAAAAAACTAACCACAGTTTTGGCTTCTATAGCGGTGTAGTAACACGCCCAGCTTATTATTTTTTGAATATTTTTAATTTACAGAATTCACATTTCTACAGTTTTATTATATGTATAGATTACTTCAATTTAAATAATTATTAATGTACGATGTCGTCCTTTGATTAAGCTCAATATAAACATCGATAAAACTGTATTCCTGACATGTCGATAAAACCACAACAAGGTTCACAACACTATTTGTAGGTAAATAGTTGCAATTACCGGACCCATGCCTAAAAAGTGATTTTGAGCAAAATTGAACGTTACTACTTGGGCATAGATATCAAAATATTATGAAATATTGAACAAGGTATATTTTTTCAATATAACGGTAGCAGTACCCACAGAAAAAAAAGCAAAAAAAGTAATTAGTTGCAATTACCCGCCAGGACGGGTAATTGCAACTATTTGTGCCTGTGCCAGAAAATTATTTAATAGATTTTTTTTATTTACAGCTTTCCTTTATTTATGACGATGATATAAATCTACATAAAATTTACTTAATAACGAATCTTTAAAAAAATGTATTTTGCTTATGAATATCGAATTATCAACCGGAGACGTAAGGCCTCCAATATTTTTAGTTGCAATTACAAGACTCGACCTTAGCGCATTTTAATTTTTAAAAAAAAATATATAATTTTAATCTGACATACAAGTACAACTCGATAATATTATTTTTGACTATTATTTTAACACATTATCAGTTTGAGGAATGATATTTTTTTTGTTTTATAAGTTATAACCATGCGCGTACTAAATTATAAAACAATTTTATAAAGTAATTAATACACTTTGAACAGTGCGTTAATTGTAGCTCAAATATAAACAACATGAATTAAATGATTATAAAATGTAATTATTATTTCAACGATGAGTTTTGTGTCTGTGATTTGCTAGTATACAACCAAAATAATAGAACGCCTTCCATTTTGTATTAGCAATACACGATTGGCCGATTTGTCTCTGCATTTTGGACTTGTGTTGTGATTCTAAAATTTTGGTGCATTGTACTGCATTTGAGCCATATAATGTGTGATAAGTTATATAGCTAAGTTCAAAAGTATATACATTATACAGTAGCTTCTAAAAGTTTATAATTTTTATGGCTAATGTTTAAAAAATCCATTAACTAAGTAATTATGAATACCTAATTAAAACGCATGTTGTCATTTTTTTATATTCTAAAATACAATTGGTATTTTAGCTCTTTTTTATTTTAAATGACATTACAATAATTAAATAACTGACTTGGTATAAGATTACCAATATTATATAATATAGATAAAAAATTGGACTATTGTTCTGTATCTTTTGTCCGTAAGACGAGGTAAAATTATATTTTGATATTTTTTGTATTAATTTTTGATTTTCATTACTTTGTAGCCAGACTAAAATATTGTATTTTTAATTCTATTAGCCGTAATTTACAGCGGCTAACAGTCAAATGATGAGTTTATGATAAGATTGATAAGCCAATTCTGAGATTGCCATCCTCATTCGCTTCATAACATTTTTATTTTATTGAGAAGTAGGAATATGGAGTAGATAATAAAAATATATTTATTTTATTAAATACGTTTAATTCGATCATTCGACTTGCATTAATATTATTTGTTTATTACATAGTTGTTGTGTCTCGAATCTTAATAGCATTTGTGCCAATTTTAAAATACCGAATTGATTTTATTTTCTTTAAGCAAATTTTTTACAATATGAATCTCGAAAATTGAGTACACTCAGTTCCATTATTTTATAATAATTTACTCGTATGTAATAATATAAATAATATACTTATGACATTGTACATACTATGTACCTACAAGTAATTATTTATACATAATTATATTTTCTATTCATTTCAACAAACTCGATTTAAATGCAAGCCGAGTGACGTCCTTTTCAAGTATTATTATCTAAAATATTGTGTTTTTAAATTATTTGTCTAACATTGAAATGTATATTTTGTATTGAAATTGATTATTTGTTCCTATTTTAGCGCTTATGAATTGAAATCTAAAATGGTCTAGATTTTTTATTGTGCGTTTTATAAATTTTTATATTCCTAATTATGTATTTGATGTAATTATTTATATATATCACCATGTTACTACGCGAAAAGGTTTGTAAGTGATACATCAGTTTCTTCGGCGATTGTACAATGTATATGTCGCAGTCATCTGATTGAATCCGCTATTCACTTCATTGAATCCTGTTTTTACCAACAAATTTTAGAATCCGAGACTAGGACAGCCATTTAATATTTTAGTTTTAAACTTCGAAATTTCCGAATGAGTAGGTACTAATAAAACGAACATTAAAGTAAATTAATAAAAAAATATACCAACACAGTGCTGTCTGTACGAGCTGTTTGACGCCATTTTATAACCGCGTAGTGATTCAATTAAATAACCAGATTCAATAAGATGACTGCGACATATATGTCACTATAGGTGTGATCCAGTTGTAAGGGAATAACGATCTAAACTTTTCGAATTTTTTAATCAGATTCCCGTTTCTTTCGCCTTATATTCATAAATAAAAAAAAACGTAATTTCATTGCAACTGGAACGCACCTTTTATATTTCATGAAACTAACAATAGATCTTTTTACTATGTATTTACTAATACAGTATAACATTTAATGGTGCATTATAATATAAGTTTGTACCTCATTTTTACATGAATACAAATTTTTGATCATAGATTTTTTTTTTGGCTATCTTGTTTATTGTAGGATAGTTTTGCGTTCGGTAATTTCTTTGACACGCAATACTTAGTTTAATTACTAATACGATTAATAAGATTTAATATCGGTGCAAAGAAATCTATCATTTCTTTGCAAAAATAAAATCTTTATTATTTATAGTCATTTAAATAAATCTTCATTTAAATGACTATAAATAATGTAGATTTCATAACTTTTGCACAAATTTTACAGTAACAAAATAGTCACAACAAGTCAATGATGAAGAATTAATAATTTCTCGCTCGAATAATGTTAATATTTTTGATATTATGGTGCAATGTTTGTTTTAAACATATTTCAGATACATTTACATCGGTGTAAGATTTTATATTAACTTATAGTGTTACGAAGGAAATGAAATTCATTTGCTGATGCATTTTGATCTCTTTTTGACTTTTATAATATTTCGCTACGTCGATTTAAAAATGTGAAGCCGTTTAAAAATAAACATAGTTGGGAACTCTTTTACAGGCTGTAATACTAATGAGTGATAATACTTTAGGGTGTCGGTGATAACATGGGTCTCGTATATAGAGTTTATTGTGAAATATATGCTGAAATAATAGTTACTTTTTAAAATTATTGTATGGGCAAATTAATGATGTTGGGACATTTCTCATACAAACATTAAAGTCTCTTACTTTCACAGTATACTCTACACGGTAGGCACATCGTCCACATACACTATAAAGTATTATCACTCATTTATATTACACAGTGTATGCCCTCTTTTGGCGCTCTTGACGCTTTTCTTCTTCGAAGCCCAGCTTGTGGGTTGCTCATAGTAAAATAAAAAAAAATCGCAAACAAACGTTTGACACGACGTGAACAAGGTAGGTGAAGTTGCATAAACCCCCACCTTTTAGTTTTTTTTCTCCATTAAAATAATGTCTCTAATCAACAGCTCATACATTTATTACTAAAACGGCTCCATTTTCACTTCGACGTACTACACGTACGTCTACATTTACAGTATAACGTTTCAAAGTCTTTCCAGTAACCAAGTGATATTTTTCAGGTTAATGTTACAGTAGCTTTTTCAATTATAGCCACTAAGCGTACAGTGATAAGGTCACATTTCCAACGAACGTTTAGTCTTATTTATCTCCATTTATTAGAATTGATTAAATATTATAATGTTTGTATTTTAGTGTAAGTAGTTACATGTTGTATTTTATGAAGACACCGTTTTAAATCTGTGAGTGAAAATTACTCTCAAATTATATATTATACATCCTCGAACATAGGTACCTACTTCCAACTTTTTCTTCCTATAAATATACCAATTGTGCCAAGTCTAAGTACAGTCGGGGAAATGATCTTTAACAGATCATCCTCGTATTATTTCGTATGTGTTAATTTGCTAAAAATTAAATTTTCTCGACCACGTAAAACTTATCACACGTTTAGAAGTATAGGGCACTGATTCAAGATGATCGCTATTATCACTTACAAAGTTCAAAAACAAAATAAACGGGAGTTGACATAAGCTTCGCTAAGTGACATACAAGTTCGCTATTCATTAGCAAGCAATATGTCAAATCTCTTACATTTTTGTTTTCGATCTTTGTCAGTAATAGCGATGGCACCTTGAATAACGGACCTTTTGTCTACGAAATGATAAAAATATAGATCTTATTGCATCTACACCTTCCTAGAAAAATCTCATTTCTATAGCGATTATACGCGTGATTAACTCGATTAATTATTATTTTGAACGGTGTCTTCTAAGCATTGAGTTACCCAATCGTGTATGATTTCGACTGATATTACTCCTAGTTAAATATTAAGTTGTAGTCAAAGAAGAATGTAAATGACTCCTTAAATTTATACTTCTTTATGGTCTATAAGAACTAAAGTTATAATCTAAATTAAAAAATGCCTTACGTTTGGACGGCAAATACCACAAAACATCTTTAAAATTTTAGGAGTAATTTACAGGAATTGCTTTAGTCTCACGACTTATATCATTATATCCTATACTTTTGTTAAGAATATCTCAGTAGAATTTAGGTATCATATATTAACCAAAAATTTCGGCTATTTTTATATAATAATAATTTCGACTTCGCCCTGCTTAATTTGTACCTACTTTCCGAGTGAATTGTAGAAAGGAAAACATACAATAAGATAAAATATCTTTTTTATGTTGTAATAGAATTGAAATAAACACTTGATCAATTATTATTGTAAAACTATTGTTATATATTGTTGGGACAAGAGGCACATATCCCTTATACTTTTGTATGATATTATGTAGACATACCATTTTGGCCCATTATTTCGACAATCATCTGAAGAACGAAAAGAATATGCTAAACTGTAAATTCATTCTGAAAACATCCTTACTTACCTACGAATCTTTTGAAAATAAGTAGATTATATTTTAATAACTATTTTGAAATTGATCGCCAAAAATATAAGCAGTACAAATTATAGCAGAGAAGGTACGGAATGTGTATTGTAACTAGCTGTGGGCGAAATAAATATTAGACGAATATTCCGATGTTTTATTTGTAAAGTATTATTTGAAACCCACCCCTTACTGTTCCTGTTAGGTACCCCTAAATAGTTACTAATATGCAGCATATAATACATACAGATAATATTGAGTGACAATACTTTATAGTGTGTATGATTCCCTAATATAGAGTTTACTGAGAAAGTACCAGCGCTGAAAGAGTTACTTTTTTTTTATTATTGTATAGGCAAATTTATTATGTTCGGGAATTTCTCATAGAAATATAAAAGTCTTTCAGTGTATTTTCACAGTATAGTCTACATAGGAGGCACATACATACTCTAAAGTCAATACTTTAGAGTGTGTACATACACACTGTGGCACATGCCTCCTATTATTTAATGGTATGAAAGTATAGTAGTATACTCTTCATTGGAGGCACATACACACTCTAAAGTATTGACTTTACTGTGAAAATACCCGCACTGAAAGACTTTCATATTTCTATAAATAAATAGGCGTTGTTATAATTTTCCTTCAGATAGATACTATTGTTTTTAACGGGCATTGGCCCACCTCACATTCCCACCACTGCAACTCCTGTAAGCCAGGATCAACCCTTTGATTTGATCTCGGGGGTGCCCTCGGGACAAGCTAAATCTGTCTTGGGACTCACAACGAAATTAAACAGAAGAAAAAAAGGAGGACTAGAAAGTATTCCTGTTTCGCTCCTCATATCCCCAGATAGATACTATTAAAATACGGAGGCCTTTTCATCCATTAATTAAGATAATAATTTGTGTACATTGAGTGACCATTGAGTTTTTGACGAATACCTACCGTTTGCTTACTGTGAAGTAGTTTTTGTGCTTAATGGTTGCTTTTATTAGCAGTGTAGTTAGTGTAGTTTTTAATAACTACATTTATGTATACCGCAGTATTTTATGGTATATTATGAATGGTGTTTGTTAATGGCGGCAAAAGTGCGCATTCACGTAACGAGCGGGTGTGCTCTCGCTTATTAAGGTGTCAAAATTTGTCAAACACTCCACTCCATTAGAGGAGTAGGCGGGGAATGCGATGTTCGGCACACGAGGCCGGGGGATATGTTTTTCTGATGATATATTTTATGTGGGTAGTTGCATTTTATTTTTCGTAGGTAGGTGTGTTTGTTTATAAATCTGGCAGATTGCTAAATGACAATACTAGGTAGCAAACGGCATTTAGAAATAAATAATAATAATAGCTCCCATCACCGATTTCGGTGTCGGTAGCCGATTTCATTGAAACCAGGCCAGCTACGCAGGAGTTATTTTATAGTGCCCAAGTGTGTGCGCAATACACAGAAGCACTCTCTCTTCCTTTTACTCTCATAACCCAGTGGGACGGTAAACCGACACGACAAGCGAGAGATCAGGGGCAGGACCGACTTTTTACATGCCCGTCCGACGCATGGATCATCTTTCTTGTCAGACAATCAGGTGATCAGCCTGAATTGTCCTAACCAAACTTGAAAACAGCATTTTTTGTTGATCCAACGCGGGAATCGAACCCACGACTTCCGGGTCGAGAGCGAAGCTCTGAAACACTTGACCACGGAGGCGATTTAATTACACCACAAGACGCCACTGGATAGCTGAAGAATGAAAGAATTCATTGCGATACGGAAGGATCGCTCATACTAAAACGCTCGTATCCACTGTCTATTATACAGCCAGAGCCCTAATTCTCAGGCCTAAGTTCGAGAACTTAGTTTTTACTATCCCGATCCTATATATATATCCGATCTGTCCCGATCATGCAAATGAGATTTACCGCGCGTGCGAGCGGGACATACTAATATTCGAAACGAAGTAGAAGTAAGAAGCAAGAGAATTAGGTCCCTGGGCCCTAATTCTCAGGCCGAGAACTTAGTTTTTCTATCGGTCTGTCCCGCTCATGCAAATGAGATTTAGCGCGCGTGCGAGCGGGATATACTTACTAATACTCGGAACTAGGTTCGAGGCCTGAGAATTAAAGCCCTGATCTCTATATTTTGTAAAAAATAAAAATGTACTCTTAAAAAGTTTTACAATAAATCCCCAACTTGAGTTGGTAAGTATTAAGAACCTAATTGTTAAAATTTTCTTTTCCTCTTAAAAATCTCCTCTTAGAAATTAAATTTTCCTCGCAAATTATGCAGCTGATAAAGATTGAATTATCTTAAGACTAGTCCCAAGACTAGTGGTGTGTGTCGCGGGGTGTGTCGGATTGTCAGCGCTGACTACCTTCAATTACGCTCCAGACTGGTTATTATTTCGAAAACCACTCGATGACTTCAGCTGACGGCGAGAGCTCACGGCGCTATTGTTTCACTTTCAGTTACCTACTACTATAAGTAATTGCGTTATTAACAAAATTTTGAATCACATTTTTGTCGCATGCAAATGTCATCGTTTCTCTTGAGAAGTCTGCGATCGAGCACCAATAGTATAATCCTAAAAATGTTGACTGATAAATTAGATTCGGCAAGGATGAGTATATTCCAATCCAATGCTTAGGGCGTGTTTCACCAAGAAATGTTAAAGATAATTCTTCGTTAAATATCATGTTATCCCTCTCGTATTTCCTGTCAATAAATGAGAAGGCATGGTATTTTAACATGGCGTTAACTTTAACATTGCTTGGTGAAACACGCCCTTAACATGAGGAACTTAACTACTATTTGTACGGCTTGGAACAGCGCCCCTAGTGGCAAATTATGGTAACTAATTCGATTTCATACAAATTGTAGTTATCTTCCTCACGGACTATTGACTATATTGACTAAAACACACGTACTAATCACAATGTTCTAAGTTTCTAAGGTAAAACTTTAATATCGACAAAATTCATAATGACATTGTTTACTTTTATGTCACTTAAAATGTATTAGACCCGTCGGAATAGGTTTTTAGGTTTCAAAAACTCTAAAGTTTTTTATTTTTGGCATATAGTTTCGGGACCATTTGCTGAGCCTAAAATCTGATTTTGTGTCATTTTGGACCATTGCGTTAGTAGATATTTAGGTATTTCTCTTTTTGGTCGCTGTCGGTCGAAAAGAAAATTATAGTTGAAAATTTAACTTTTATTACGTTTTTATAAGTTTTTACTAAATAACACTACGGGTTTCGATTAAATCATCATCAGGTGTAATTTTAAAAATAAGAGAATAAGAAAGAGAATCGAGAATTGTATTTTAAAGTATTTAATTGACATACTTTGTAGTTTATATTTTTTATTTAATTTTATGACATTATAATTTATTGTAGACTAATGATTAAAACGTAGTGATTATATTCTCTTTGCTAATGATTTATAAAAATGTTTGTAACTATCTAATTTTAAACTCAAAAATTTTTTATTGTCACAATAATTTATCAATAATATGTGTTGTAAATAATACTTGATTAGAATAATAATAATATATTTTAAATAATTTTGCTACAAAATTTTTATTAATATTTTCCTAAAACCTATTTCCTGAAGTTGGCAACATTATACTGCATAATGATTTTGAATTTTTTCCAATTTACTTACAAAAGTTAAATATTTTTCAAATTACACTTGATGATGATTTAATCGAAACCGGTAGTGTTATTTAATAAAAACTTATAAAAACTTAATAAAAGTGGAAAAGTGTAACTAAATAGTTGTCTTATTATTGTCTAACTTAATGATTTTTTGAAAATTTATTAGATCACTCACTAGATTAAAATTTGATTAATATACTTATATAATGTAAATTTTAATATTAAAATAAAAAAGTATTTTTAGCTACTCATTTTATATATTATACAGCTATTATATTACCACTATTATGCAACATGCACTTATGGATTTTGAAGTACCTACATACCTATCATGGCTTGTTGTCTTTTGCAGGTATTAAAACGTATACCTAGATAAAATAAATATATTTGAAAAAAATGCCAGATATCATTATAGCTGCTACAGCAAATTTTGCCATTCTTATCGAGCAGCTGGAATAAAACGGGGAAGGCAACAGTCACTGGAAACATAAAGCGCAATGAACAAAGTGTTTGAGTTTCTAGAAAACAATCAAGACTGTCAATTTTCTTTAACGGACATCAAAGAAGCTTTAAATTTTATCACTCTGCCTAGTGATGCAATGATTAAATATTATTTAAAGAAAAAATACGAAGATAAAGTAATTATTACATCTGGGAATCCATCCATAATTTGTTTTTTAGCAAACAGCTATCATATCATTCAAAATTCTTGGTACGAAAAACGGGACAAAAACGAAAACTTTGAAAGAAAAAGGATTGTTGAAATGGCTGGTAAAATTATCTTACAAGACATAAAATCCCACCAAAAACATTTTCATGTAAAAATGTTGCCAAGACGAGTCTATATAGCTTACCCTGTGAAAAAGTTATCAGATATCGTATAAAGCCAAGCTCTAAAGACTACTCGCCCTAAATCTACCAGCACCTTGATCAAAATCTATCAAAAAGTGGACAAACCCCATGTAGAACCAAAGTTCTTGATCTATGCGCCTTTACTTTACTAGGCTTAGCTTCACTTACACTACATTTCAGTTAAAACGTGATACTTGTCCGTTTTGCTACCGTTACGAAGATTTTATAGGCATTCATTTATCGTGTGTGAAATAAAACGGCCAAGCATCACATTTTAACTGAAATGTAGAGTAAGTGAAGCTAAGCCTAGTAAAGTAAGGGCGCATAGATCAAGAACTTTGGTTCTACATGGGGTTTGTCCACTTTTTGATAGATTTTGATCAAGGTGCTGGTAGATTTAGGGCGAGTAGTCTTTATGTAACGTTTGTTTTTCGTCTATTGTTATCATTATAAAACGTTACCGACTGTCAAATGTTTGTGTTTAGATGTTTCACAGTTCTAAACATAGATGTCGCTGTTAGGCACCTGCATCGCGCTATCGAGGTGTCGAACGATTTTTATATAAGATTATACGGATATGTTGAACGATTTTTATATAAGATTATACGCCGCGACGCCTGCCGACGCCCAGCGCCGCGACGCCTACCGACGACCAGCGCCACGACGCCTGCCGACGCCCAGCGCCGCGACGCCAAGCGCCGACACCCCAAGCGCCGCGACGCCAAGCGCCGCGATGCCTACCGACGCCCAGCGCCGCGACGCCTACCGACGCCCAGCGCCGTGACGCCTGCCGACGCCCAGCGTCGCGACGCCTGCCGACGCCCAGTGCCAGGCGCGACGCCTGCCGACGCCCAGCGCCGCGACGCCTGCCGACGCCCAGCGTCGCGACGCCTGCCGACGCCCAGTGCCAGGCGCGACGCCTGCCGACGCCCAGCGCCGCGACGCCTACCGACGCCCAGCGCCGCGACGCCCAGCGCCGCGACGCCCAGCGCCGCGACGCCTGCCGACGCCCAGCGCCGCGACGCCCAGCGCCGCGACGCCTACCGACGCTCAGCGCCGCGACGCCTACCGACGCCCAGCGCCGCGACGCCTACCGACGCCCAGCGCCACGACGCTCAGCGCCGCGACGCCTACCGACGCCCAGCGCCGCGACGCCTACCGACGCTCAGCGCCGCGACGCCTGCCGACGCCCAGCGTCGCGACGCCTGCCGACGCTCAGCGTCACGACGCCAAGCGCCGCGACGCCTACCGACGCTCAGCGTCACGACGCCAAGCGCCGCGACGCCTACCGACGCCCAGCTCCGCGACGCCTACCGACGCCCAGCGCGGCGACGCTCAGCGTCACGACGCTCAGCGTCACGACGCCAAGCGCCGCGACGCCTACCGACGCCCAGCTCCGCGACGCCTACCGCGACGCCCAGCGCCGCGACGCCAAGCGCCGCGACGCCTACCGACGCCCAGCGCCGCGACGCCTACCGACGCCCAGCGCCACGACGCCTACCGACGCCCAGCGCCGCGACGCCTGCCGACGCCCAGCGCCACGACGCCTACCGACGCCCAGCGCCGCGACGCCTGCCGACGCCCAGCGTCGCGACGCCTGCCGACGCCCAGCGTCGCGACGCCTGCCGACGCCCAGTGCCAGGCGCGACGCCTGCCGACGCCCAGCGCCGCGACGCCTACCAACGCTCAGCGCCGCGACGCCTGCCGACGCCCAGCGCCGCGACGCCTGCCGACGCCCAGCGCCGCGACGCCTACCGACGCCCAGCGCCGCGACGCCTGCCGACGCCCAGCGTCGCGACGCCTGCCGACGCCCAGTGCCAGGCGCGATGCCTGCCGACGCCCAGCGCCGCGACGCCTGCCGACGCCCAGCGTCGCGACGCCTGCCGACGCCCAGCGCCGCGACGCCTGCCGACGCCCAGCGCCGCGACGCCCAGCGCCGCGACGCCTACCGACGCCCAGCGCCACGACGCCCAGCGCCACGACGCCCAGCGCCACGACGCCCAGCGCCACGACGCCCAGCGCCACGACGCCCAGCGCCACGACGCCCAGCGCCACGACGCCCAGCGCCACGACGCCCAGCGCCACGACGCCCAGCGCCGCGACGCCTGCCGACGCCCAGCGCCGCGACGCCCAGCGCCGCGACGCCTACCGACGCTCAGCGCCGCGACGCCTACCGACGCCCAGCGCCGCGACGCCCAGCGCCGCGACGCCTACCGACGCCCAGCGCCGCGACGCCTACCGACGCTCAGCGCCGCGACGCCTGCCGACGCCCAGCGCCGCGACGCCCAGCGCCGCGACGCCAAGCGCCGCGACGCCTACCGACGCCCAGCGTCGCGACGCCTACCGACGCCCAGCGCCACGACGCCCAGCGCCGCGACGCCTACCGACGCTCAGCGCCGCGACGCCTGCCGACGCTCAGCGTCACGACGCCAAGCGCCGCGACGCCTACCGACGCTCAGCGTCACGACGCCAAGCGCCGCGACGCCTACCGACGCCCAGCTCCGCGACGCCTACCGCGACGCCCAGCGCCGCGACGCTCAGCGCCGCGACGCCTACCGACGCCCAGCGCCGCGACGCTCAGCGCCGCGACGCCTACCGACGCTCAGCGCCGCGACGCCTGCCGACGCCCCGCGCCGCGACGCCTACCGACGACCAGCGCCAGACGCCCAGCGCCGTGACGCCTGCCGACGCTCAGCGCCGCGACGCCTACCGACGCTCAGCGCCGCGACGCCTGCCGGCGCTCAGCGTCACGACGCCAAGCGCCGCGACACCTACCGACGCCCAGCGCCGCGACGCCTGCCGACGCCCAGCGCCGCGACGCCAAGTGCCGCGACGCCTGCCGACGCCCGGTGCTAATATTAGCTAATACCAGCTAGTATTTTCAACAGAACCTTATATCTAATAGTAGTAGTGATGATGGTAACTAGCACAAGGAATTCTATAGAATATTTAGAGCCACTGACAAGCTAGTTTCTTACAAATCACATTATAATAATGCTGAGCATACAAAGAACTTTACAAAAAAGAAATTTAACAACAGATGGAGCTTGTGCCGGACCTGTTCCCTACATCGACAGTTATTTTGTGACCGACAGCAATTTACAACTATTAGCTGCCTGCATATTCGCGCTAATTATAAATAAGTGGATAAAAAACAAATTTTCCTCTCGTAAATAATATAATAATATATTTTTAATCTTCGGTAAAATTCGGTCACCGATTAATAATTGGTGACCGACTTTTTGTAGATGAATAATAGAATATAATACTGAATGCAGTAGTGCAACGCACTCAACATACATAAAGTCGGACATAAATTATATGGAGCAAAACTCTGAACGATTATGGGTCCTACAAAAGGTAGGTCGTAGGTTTTTTATGTACTTGTATATTATATTCCTTTTATAAATTAAAGATCATCAGATCCTTATAATAAACATCCTTTTGAATCCAATATGGTGGTCCAGCATATTGGATTCAAAATGGCGGCATTTATATTTTAATAATTTTTTTGTTGGTTTTGTAGCTATAACAGCTTACATACATAACTTCAGCTTTCTAAGATTTCCGGAAGTAACCTAAGAATTTTGATGATCTATAAATGAGTCAGTGACGAAATCATGGGTTTTTACACATCGATAAAATCTAAAGTATAGTATCTACGACATTCAAACTTTGTATAATTCATGTATTTACTGGTGTCATTATATGTTGAAATTTTCAACTATGTAGCATCATCCAAAGCAAAGTTATGGGAGTTCAAAAAAACGACGAAACCTTTCGAGAAAAGGTCTTGGCTCGTCTTGACGGGGGCACTACCGTGCCCCCAGATCACGTCCATATGAGACTGACATGTACCCTTCTCCTAATAATTTTTTGGACTCAGCAAAGGAAGACGTCCCAGACACATTATTATTATTACTGAAGACAATTTTATTGCACACTACTAAACAAAACACAGACGATTTGGAACGAAAATGTTTAGTTATTTCACACACAATAATTAGTTCAATCCGCCCTAGAAGCTTTCGCGCGGTCGCCCATATTATTGGGAATAGGAAGCGTTATTCACCACAAATTTGGATCAAGGTATCTCATAGACCTACTAAGTTCATTGGGATTATGTGCAAACTATGACGAAATCCTCAAGTTTGAGGTGTGTGCAATAGCATCCTATGTACCAAAATATGACACCCCGTATTTCTCCCAGTTTGTGTATGACAATGCCGATATAAACGTTAACACACTGGACGGAAGAAATACGTTCCACACTATGGGGGGCATACAATGTGTAAGTCCGATGCAAACCACAAATTTAAGCGAACGCGAATTCCACGACTTAAGTACGTTCCTCAAGGATTTCTTAGGCGATTCGATCAAATTCCTATGCCAAAAACCACATAAATCTGGCTTGGATAGTACAATTTATAAGGCGCAAGTAATTGAAGAAGAATTTGTGCTGTCGTTGACAGATTTGATTTGGCTTTATGGTAAAACTCAAGAGCAAATTCCAGGTTGGCACAGCTTTATGATTGTAGCGCATGAAGTTGAGGTGCCTCTTCTAAGGCCTCAGCCTCGAATTTGGCGGGCAGCGGGGCGGCAGCGGCGGCGGCGCGGGTGCGGTACTCGTTACCCGCTCCCGCGCCGCTGTATTCGAGAACCGGTCCATTTCATTATACGCAAAAGATCCTGCCGCTCCCGCGCCGCCGCCGCTCCCGCCCCGCTGCCCGCAAAATTCGAGGCTGAGGCCTAAGAGACTTCGCCAAATTTTTACGCTAAATCTCTAAAAATTGTTGTCAAGTTGCTTATTATATCAATATAATAACAATAAAATACTAAAATAACCATGAAACTTTTATTGACAATGAGAACTAAAATAAGTATTTTTAGTCGAACGACTTCTTAATTATTTATCAATATCTTAGTAGGTATTACATTTATTATAGCTAGGTAAGTAGACATGGGCGCCGCGCCGGGTACGCCGCGCCGCGCCGGTTTCGAACCACGCCGCCGCCGCCGAAGATTTCTTTTCTTCGTTAAGGATTTGTATTACGCCAATGACCTTGAACGACTATTTGTATGGTGAGGGGAACGCAATCGTATAAAAACTCGTTTTAAAAAAATCTCAATTTGCAAAAACTAAATCGTGATTAAAATATTTAAATAATTTCCACACTCGCGTTACAAGAGAAAAAAGGTTATAGGTAACATTAAAAAAGATGCACTTTTCATATTGTTTTAAGATACTTAAGTATTTATATTAAAACAAAAATATCAATTTGTACAGCAATAATCCTCCGGTAATTATAATCTATACTTATAATAAAACTGTAGAGAGGTCAATTCTGTACATTGAATATTTTTTCAAAATACATATTGGAGTCTATACTTATAATAAAACTGTAGAGAGGTCAATTCTGTACATTGAATATTTTTTCAAAATACATATTGGAGGATGATTGGCGATCGATACTGATGCCAAAAATGCAATTAGTAAAATTTTTGTCTGTCTGTCTGTCTGTCTGTATGTGCGCGATAGGAACAAAAACTACTGAAGGGATTTTAACCAAACTTGGTACGATTGTAGCCCATATTCCTGGGCAGGTTATAGGCTATATAACATAACGCTACGATACATAGGAGCCGAGCAGTGACGATAAATTGGAAGCAAGTCGGAGGAATTTCGCGCGCGCGGGCTGCGGACGAACGGTTCATGCGGGGGGCGCGGGGGGCGCGGGGGGATCGCTTACACAGTGACGCGAAGCAATAGAATGTGGCACTAAAGTAGATTAGAACTTGAAATAAGTACCTAACTAACAGATTTTTTTTTCTGAGAAGAGTGTTTCCACAGTGTCATAATAATATAAAAATTGTATTTTTGAACTTGCTTCACAAATTGAAATAAATTATCATTTATTGTATAAATCAACTTAATTAACTGTATTATTAAAAGAAAGCCTTTCGCGATAATCTAAAAAAACGGGCAATTAAGCGGTTTTTGGTAAACTATTTATACCATCACGGTATTAATCCTTATCATTTTTAATACGTTAGTTGGCTTAAGAATTTCATGAAGACTATATTTGCCCTTTATACCTAGCAAGTATAATTAATAGTTTAGGAGATAATATAGCAAAATTAAAATCGTTACGCCGTGATTCGACCGCCGCATCGCGGCGCCGCGCGATACAGGCTGATGCGTGACGTCTTATATCCGAGTCGGGGTGTAGTGTAGGTATCAGATGCTGGTAGGTAGGAATTTTGGCGAAGGTCAACCAAAGGAACTCCACCCCACTGCTGGGTAAAAAATACTATTAAAATGTGCTAACAGGCAGTACCGGTAGTATGAATTTAACCACGCACAGCCGCTAACTGTGCCCCCAGTAATAATCGTGTAAGTACGGCGTATGGCGTATAGATGTCGCTTTGATTTGAAGATATTTGTTTATTTTTATTCTCTGTCGATTGATATGGTCTGGTGTACAAAAAGTTACGTTCTAACGGTTTTCTTTAACCTAATTAATTTCAAAGTAATCTACCAAATAAAACACCAAAAACCGTTAAGATCGAACTGATTCGATTCTCAGTTGTGCCTGCTGGATCCTCGGCGGGGCGTGCCGCTGCGCCCATGTCTAACCGAGAGTTCCGTTTTAAAGACCTTAGTAATTGCAATATAAGTTTGAATTTAATAATACTTCAAAACATTAATGACAAAAACGGTAAATAAGTTTAAAAAATTGAAAATATTTTTATGGTTTCGCAATTTATCCTATGTCGTTTAAATTTGATATGAAGCAACATTTTAATAGTGCATTAAGATGTTGCTTCATATCAAATTTCTATTCCCGGGAAGTACCCTTTAGGTTTTGGTTCCCTTTGGCGTGTCGAAAATTGCGAAAATTAGCGATATAAAGTATAAACGGCTGAATCTTTGGGTAGATGTGGCCAAGGTGCCTGTTTCTTTTCACAGCCAGAAGGGACAGTAGAGCTGATTTTTTAATATGATTTTTAGCTTGATACCTACACGTGTTAAAGTTTTGACACCCAGACAGACAGACGGACATCGAAGTTAAATACTTTACTAAATTAACGTGAAAAATTGTCTGGGTCTATACGGTGCATTCGAATAATATTATCCTAACTTCGAATACCTTTGCTGACTTCTACATATTGTTCGAAGGCCTACTTCTTTTGCCGAGCTCCGAAAGGATAGTAATATATTATTATTATACCCTGCATACCAAGAGGCTTGCCGGGTACGTGTCTTGCTGGATCGGGATCAACACTGGGATGCACTGGGAAGTACCTATTAGCGAAAGTTCTCAGCGGTTGCGCCAATAAACTAAAAATATATTTAAAAATACTAAAGTGCCCTAAATCACTTTTCCACGCGTACGAAGTCGCGGGCACAGCTAGTGAAGAATATTATAATTATTTTTACCACACAATAAATTAATATAATATGTACTTACATATATAAAAATGGAACAAATTAATATATTATTATAAATTATTGTTTTGGATTTTATTCACAAAACAAATTCCTTCCAGTATGTGAGGGGAGCGCGGGGCTGTTTATGGGATGAAAGTACTAAATAATTACATATGTACTTTTTGTTATTGTTTTAAAATAAACCTTGAGAAAAATTCGAACCGAGTTCCTATAGTGAACTCAAAAAGTGTAGTGTGAAAGTATTCATACTTCCTAGTGTGTAACGTCTACCTTAAATGACGTCACGCGGCGTGGAGAAATACAAAATATAGAATTAAAACGGACTACTGCTGAGTGCTGACAGTCCTTAAGTTTCCAGTAAATAAATGTGTTAGAAACAAAAAGGTAAACTTTTACTTTATTAAAAAACGTGATTATGATAAACACAATATTAAAAAATTTTTAGATGCAATGGCTTCACTGAAGTTCTCTGACACCCTTAATCTAAGAGATGCGGAAGAAAGCTTCAGATCATTTTATGACACCTTTGTTTTATTTTATAACCTCTGCTTTCCATGGGTAGATGTTAAAGTTAATGTCCAACGCAAAAATATACGTTGGATAACTAAAGGTATAAAAAAGTCATGTGTGGTAAAACGTATCTTATATTATAATTATAGAAACGGAACGAAGAATAAGCAGGAATTAATTAAAAAATATAAAAAATATACTACAATATTAAAAAGGTGCATTAATGAATCTCAAACGAAGAATAACAGTAATTTCATAAGACTGTCAAAAAATAAATGCAAAGCCACATGGACACTAATAAAAAATAATATTGACGCAAAAAGCACGCGTAACAACATTGACGCCATAGAAGTAGACAATAAATTATATAAAACGATGCACGACATTACACAACTATTTAACAATTACTTTATTGACATAACAAAAAATAACTATTGTAATAATCCACTTGACATACACAATCACAATAATATTAATCAATTAAATTCAATGTATTTATCTCCTTTAGTGCCACATGACATTCATAAAATTATCACCTCACTGAATAACACTCAATCTACTGGATATGATCATATAAGTACGAAAATTATAAAAGTTGCTGCAAAATACATTTGCCTTCCCATATGCCATTTAGTGAACTTGTCTTTCGAGCAAGGACACTTTCCGACACAATTAAAAATTTCGGTGGTAAGGCCACTTTTTAAAAAGGGTAACGCTAAACATATGTCTAACTATAGGCCAGTAGCACTAATCCCAATATTGTCGAAAATTTTTGAGAAGGCAATGCAGAGCAAAATCCTTAATTACCTTAATATAAACAAAATACTTTGTAAACAGCAATATGGGTTCTCAAAGGGGAGCTCGACAGCACTGGCCTGTTTTTCGTTAGTAAAACAAATAACGCAAGCAATTGACCAAGGATTATCTGTGGCTGCGGTTTTTCTCGATTTAAGTAAAGCATTTGATTTCGTGAACCATAAGCGTCTTTTAGATAAAATGGAAAAAATTGGAATCCGAGGAAATGCATATAATTGGTTTGAATCGTATCTTACAAATAGACAACAATGTGTAGAAATAAGTAACATTGAAAACGATAAAGAGGTTTCTTACCGATCTGAATATAAGAACATTGATTGTGGGGTACCACAAGGGAGTATTTTAGGTCCAACCATGTTCCTCATTTATATTAATGAATTGCCTAATGTGACCAAACACGAAAGTTTCATGTTTGCGGACGATACAACGTTACTTATTAAATGTTTAAAAAAATCATTAAATGACGAAGTGCAAAACGAAATAAATAGGGTTAGTATCTGGTTAAATAATAACAATCTAAAGGTTAACTTAGAAAAAACAAAAGTTATAAAATTTCATAAAACAAATCTCGATATAGATAAAGATCTAGAGAGTATTATAAGCCCGATAAAATGTGTATCATCTACAAAATTTTTAGGGATCAACATAGACAAAAATTTGAATTGGAAAGAACATATTGATAATATTTGCAATAGACTAAATAGGTTCGTATTTGCGCTAAGAAGAATACAAAATATTGTATCTCAAGAAGCTGCCTTGGCATCCTATCATGGCTATGTCTCATCAACTTTAAGATACGGTCTGGTATTATGGGGAAACTCAGTAGATGTTAATAGAGCATTCATTGACCAAAAGAAATGTATTCGAGCTATGGCAGGAGTAAAATATAATATAACACATTGTAAACCGCTCTTTAAAAAATTTAAAATACTTCCCCTGGCCAGCTTATATATATTAGAAGCATGTTTATTTGTTAAAAAATATATTTTTTTGTTTGATAAGAAAGATGATGAAACAAGTACTAGACTTAGACGTATTAGAAATAAAATTAATATACCCAGACAAAAATCGGCAATTAACAGTAAAAACGCGTATTGCATGACAGTCAAAATATATAATTATCTTCCTGACAAAATAAAAAATGATAATAATACATATAATAAATTTAAGATAGCACTCTCTGAGTGGCTTTTACAAAAAAGTTACTATACAGTTCAAGAATATTTTAACGACATAATGGTTGCAAACAAATTTAAAATATAAATTAAAATGACATTCATACAGGTATTATACAAATTCTTATCGTCTTTTTTGACATTAATTATGTTATTTGGTTATGTGTAAAGTTATTAATAAATATGATAATATAATGGCTGGACATGGAATAGTACGATTATTGTTATTTAACTTTTTAATTTCTTACTGCTGTTGACATTGTATCTGAACTTAATATTATTTGACTAAGAAATTGTTGTGACACGTAGATTAAATTTTGACATTGCATGTGTATTATTTTGACGTTATAAAATTATAATAATATTATTGATTTAAGTTAACTAGAAGCTTGTAACAAAAATGTATTTTAAATGTATATCATGTATTGAAAAATATTAGTCCTCGACACAATGAATTTGTAAAATTATTGAAGTAATTATGAAATATGTATGTACCTAACAGTAACTTAGCATGCACAATTTTTGAACAATGTTTCCACGCCCAAGAGGCAGAAATTTTGAACACTACTAAATAATTGTAAGACCTAATTGTACAAATTTCTTGGAAATAAATGAATTATTATTATAAGAAATTTAAGTCTCGGCTGTTTGCCGGTACAATGACTCAGGTACGGGCGTGTGCCAAGTATCCTGATTCATATTATGAGGCATGAGTTGTGAGAGAAGTGTGTGGTATGGGGAAAGATGATGATGGGTTAAGAAAACGACGTACTATGGAACAGGTGTCAATGACTATAGATTTTTGTAATTGTATATAAGTATTTTTGTGGATGTCTAAAGATTTCAAAGCAGCGTTAAGGGTTTTAGGAATTACTCCAGTGGAAGAGATGATTATGGGTATAATTTTAACAGTGTTTTGGTGCCACATTTGTTTGATTTCATCTGCGAGAGGTATGTACTTTTGTATTTTTTCATTATGTTTTTGTTTAAGATTATTGGTGTTTGGGACTGCAATATCTATAAGGTAAGTGGTTTTTTCAGACTTTATTGTTAGAGTTATATCAGGTCTATTACTCAAGATGGTACGGTCTGTAATAATGTCGCGGTCCCAGTAGAGTTTTGCGGTGCTATTTTCAAGAACATTGCAGGGTTTATATTTATAGTAGGGTGTGTGTGTATCTATTAGATTATACTTAGCGGCTAGTAATTGATGTATGTGTTTTGCTACGTTGTTATGACGGTGAGTATACTCTTTGTTAGCAAGTGCACTGCACCCTCCAGTGATATGCTCTATCGTTTCAGAGGATTGGTGGCATAGTCTACACTTGTCAGTTTCTATTGATTCTTTCAGAATGTATTTTGAGTAGTTGCGGGTTTTGATGATTTGGTCTTGTATTGCTATAAGAAATCCTTCTGTTTCACTATTAATATTACCCTTAGTGAGCCAGCTAAAGGACGCAGCTAGATCAATGTGGTCTTGCTCTAACTGATGTGGAAATTTTCCATGTAGAGCTTTGCTCTTCCATTTCTCTATTTTGATGTTTTCGTTTATTATTTTACTTTTAGGGTCATATTGGTTATTATTTAACTGTAATGGTGTTCCGGAGTGTGGGATATCTACAATTGCCTTATGTAGTTGGCTGGTGAGCGCTTTTGTCATGAAATATGTTCGTAGGTTAACTATTTGGGTATATTGTAAATTTTTTATATCTATGCAACCACGGCCTCCTAATTTTCTCTTTATTGTAAACCTTTCGACAGCAGAATGGATGTGGTGAATGTTGTGTTTGTAGCTAGCGGTACGTGTTGCTGTGTTGAGGGCTTCCAGGTCAGTGTCTGACCACTTTATGACTCCAAATGAATATGTTAATATTGGGATTGCGTAGGTTATTATTATTATTATTATTATGATTACCCGCACACCGCGCGCCGCACCGCAGCCCCCGCGTTCATCCGCGACATTTACTCCATGCACAATTATTTTCATATTTTTGTGTTTAATTCTTTAACCCGTGCATGAAAATGACACAAAATTAAAATTTAGATTTATCATTAAATTGTGATAATAAAAATGTAAACTCTAGTAACTTTAATATTTTTTTGGAGTGTCTATATGCGTGGAAAAACAAAAAAAAATTAATACTTCGAAACCCGTGGATTAATCTGACACAATTTTTTTTCATGGGTTTATGTAAGACTCCTAAGCTGAATTATAGTTGTTTCATCGACTATAATTTTTTTACAGCTACTGTTTTAACGAAGTGGCAATATGTCGGGTTGCAATGGGCGAAAATGGCACAAATTTAGGTATGAAGAATCCGAATGATATCCCACACATGACCACGTTGTTATTTTAAACTTAAATTTTTTTAAAACAGATTTATTACAAATTTAAAAAATCGCCCACTTATTTTCGATTTACTCAAAATGCAATGGTCAGAAATGACACAAAACTTGAAAATAAGCTAGTTGGGCACTACTCTATCCACATGCAAAAATTCAGAAACTTTAGAATTTTTGAAGGTTATCACCTCAAAATACGCTAGCCCGACAGGTCTATATGTCGTTAAATTGGAAGCATTTATAGCCTTCATTTAGATCACATTGAATGGAGGTCTTTGCGGCAAATACTTATACGGTAAAGCCAAAAAGAAGGGTAATGAGGATTGTCTATCTATGTAGGTTTTATCTAAAGCAGCGCCTAAACTACTAGCTCTATTTGAATAAAAGAGTTGTCAGTACATTCGCAATAATAGCCCGGGTGACATCTTCTCTTCTCTTATACATAAAAAAAAAAATGCTGTTCGTTAGTCTCGCTAAAACTCGAGAACGGCTGAACCGATTCGGCTATTCTTAGTCTCAAAATATTCGTGGAAGTCCCGGGAAGGTTTAAAGGGTTTGTATGCTCAACGAAGTGGGCACGGGTCAGCTAGTAGTTTATAAAATATACGTAATCAAGTTAAACTTCATAAATTGTGAATATTAAAACACGTAGGTGATTGATATGAATTATGAAGATGTATCGATTGCATCGTACGATATCACATCCTGCAGCGAACAAACGATCGCGAATATCGACGTGCTCATCTCAATAATTAAGACGTCGCGGCTCCCGCATTCCACGCCACGCCAAATTCCCTATCTTCGGAAACTAATTAAAAATTCGCCTCGCGGTCAGCTGGCGATATAACTTCATTTAAACCGAACCATCGCAGATAAGAGGAGATCACGCGCCAACAAGAGCAGGACGCGGGAATGCAACGATACCGGGAAGGACACCGGTAAGCCACGACGCCCCGAATAATATAAATATTGCATTCGTAAATAAATAAAGAAATCCCGGGCCCGAGTCGAATATTCAAATGAAGGTGAAATACGGAGGTGCCCGCGCGGACCAATTAAACCGCTGCCACTGAGGTAGAAATTAAAACAAAAAGGCTCCGGCGCATTTTTCTCATGAGTATTATTAGTGATGTCAACCGACAAAAAACAGAGGGTTGTACCCGCGATCTCGTCGATAACGCTCTTGTTGTGATAGTGTGAGCTGCGGACGGCCCGACGGCTACATCGTCCGAATGATCGATAAAGGCCCAAATCGATTTTAAAATGCCATTCAATTATAAAAACATCTTTAATTAATTTATACTACACATGAACCTTCTTTGTTTTTCGGACCTTTCCGGATCACCTACCTGCATCATTTATTTTGTGGTTTGACACTTTTGCCCATTATAAAATTTTTGAATTTGGAACACCACTTGATAGATCCCAGTCCAACGGCCAATTTGTGTGTTATTTTAATATTGATTATAATAATATTTATTTAGTTAATTTACTACAATAATGATTAATAAATACTAATAATTATGCTACTTGCTATAGAAGTAGGTACCAGTGCCCAACGCAGGTTCTTCTGACGGGAGTTTGGATGAAGGTTTTCAAATGATAAGGGCTGATTGAAGCCTGTAGGAATGGAGTTATAGGAAGTTGGAACCCTACGCCTCTGGCATGTACCAGACTACTCCTACCTAATAATGGTCGGTAATCGAGGCCCCAGTTACGTTCATTACTTAAAAGTACATTTTATTCTTATTAACCGTTTAATCTTAAAGTCATCCATCAATTTAATATTACTATTAACACTTATTGCAATTCGAAACTAATCGATATATTTAAATAAAATACATATTTTTCAGATCATAAGTAACAAAACACTCATTAAAGTTCCCAGCACTATTTACCGTGATGTTTACAAGCCGCATTATACATTGCTCGTTTTCTTACCTTCCTAAGTTGCCTCCAGCCTAAAGAATTAAATATCGTGCAGTGGATATTGCCTAGTTGGTGGAGCGATTTTCTCGTGCGGTTCCACAGTGGAGGCTGCGTCAGGCGCGCAGTAGGGGTCCCTCAACGGCCTACCGACGTTCATCGCTATTCAATAAGTTCCATTTATTGAAATTACATAATTTGTGTGTGAATAATGACGAGTGTGATGGATCTTCGTGGGCGATGCGGCCGACTTGCAGCCGATTAACTTTTGACCGTGCTCTGTATTAATATACTGTCTATTCAACACTCTGTAAGCTGGGCTTCACTTGGCTCGAGTCTCGGACAAATTAAAAAGAGGCTAACTACCACATAATTGTAAACGTCTACTAAATATTATTACAATTAATAACCTGTATTTAGTACAAAATACTTGTTGTACCTAATACCTAAATTATTTTTATGTTATGATTCAGAAATAAATAATTATACATACTGTAGTAGTGTACCAGTGACCGTATGTTAAAATAGTGAGGTCCAAAAGTGTATAAAATTCCAGCCTCAGTTTTTGTTTCACTAAGCTCTACCTTCACCTTTTTATCTGATTAAACAATGTGTCCAGCTAGGTATAAAGCTTACTAATTATTTCTCCCACTTCCTATAATTGCTAGAACTTCAATAAAGATACAAATTGAAAGATGAGGCCAAGAAAATAACAATTCTTATAACAACCAAACAAACGATTACCTAAGGTTCTAAAAATGTAGAGATCATTTTGTCTATTTTTCTAGTCTTTTTCTTTCTTTGATGTTTATATAGAACTAATGTGCATTTTGTTGTAACTTGAAGGTACACAGTGAGTTTCCAGTATTTTATTTTACCTGGCCCTTCATGAGTGTGCAAAAATTTTAACCACTTTCCAGTTTCCAATTGAGTTGAAATTTTGCATGCATACAATACCTATTATAACATGGATCTGATCTTAATATGATGAAGCCGGTTCACAGAAAAACTATAAAAAACTTATTTTAAAATTAGTTTTTCAACTACTTAAAGCCTATTCTACTTTAATATTATTATTATGAATTACATACCTACATTAAATTTTCGTTATTATTTGCTTTGCGTGAAATAAAAATTCTTTACTAATAAAAAACATTTAAACGGTCAAATTGAGATCCTCCTCCTTTTTCGGAAGTCGGTTAAAAACCAAAATGAATTTTCATCTGCAGCTCCAATAAGAACAGATCACTGTAATGAGATGGAAGCGGAGTACAGAGCTCCGCTCAGGCCCCGGCCGTGATTTATCTTCGCGTATTTAAATTTATTTGTGCTCGGATTTCTCGCAACTTGTTACAGACAAATTAAAAAATAAACTAGACCTAGACGAATAGCTATGCCTTATTCCCTTATTTGCGTAGCGGAATGTGCTCGACAATAGCTGGTCTATACAGTGTGTAAAAATAACATAACTTTAAAATACGATTATACTACCTTTCCTCATTTTGGAAATGTGTTTTAAAATTATTTTTCTGTCGAAAACTAAAAATTATTTTTTACAAATTTCATTTCTTTTTATGGCAAGCATGACGAAAAAGCAAATAAAAATATTTTTATATTTTTTTTTAATAATACATTTCTAGAATGAGAAAAGGTAGTATAATAATATCCCAAAGTTATAGTGACTGTTCTTTATACACCCGTTATAAATTAAGAGCCTCTCAAGTGACACGCTGTCCTTGTTTGTGAAGCAGGTGATGGCGACAGCGTATAATTTTCTATAGGCTCTTATTTTAAACACTCTGTTGTTAGTGCACTTAGTAAAAATCTACCTACCTGAGTCCCGATTTCACCAACACAAGTTAGTGTTAACGGCATGTTAAAATACCATGCCTTCTCATTCATCGATAGGAATTACGGGGGGAACAACATGATATTTAACGAAGGATTAACTTTAACATTGCTTGGTGAAACACGCCCTAAGGTTGGTATATATATGTTTCAACTATTTTTAAAGTTTTCTAAGGCCTTCATACTCCACCCCATACCTATATGCTGGAGGCCTCTATACAATATTAATTACGCAAATTTTCAATAAGTTTTTTCTTGCATGTCTTGAATAAAATATCAATAATTCCGTTCTGGGCAAGAGCTTTCATTTCTCGCTAGTAATAATATTGTCGGATTCTCGTATAGATTCCTGACCGTCCACGGCATTTTCTAGTTCCTTATAACGACACCATCAATTCACATAATGAATGTTTTATGTGGAAAGTATGTACGGGCGACGCGTCTCTTTACGAGTTCTCAGAAGTAAGGCCCGGGCCCAACTCGGGCCAACGGTATCTCCTCTAAATTAAATTAGGCGAGGCCAGTCGTGACCTGCCTCCAAAATGGATGCTTACGTTTTATAAATAAGTCGTTAAAACAAGATTTTATGGTTGTTTTGTAAGTGAGCTAATGAGAAGAGTCGAAACCACGTTTAAACTAATGAGGTGGTATTGAAAAGTAAAAATGTGTGTGCATTTCAAGGACTACATATTACTTACTTAAATAATATTCACTAAAAATATGCCTGAATAATAATATAAGCTAATAGTTTTTAATCACAGCAGAGTTTACAATTTATAATCTAATAATTAACTCACTCTACAAATATTTAATTACAGATATGAATGGATGAAGGTATCTAATATGTCGCAAAATTCCGATTTTGAGAAAATTTAGTTCAAACTTATGCATTTTAAAATAAGTCGTAACGTACTAGCTAAATAATCGAACCATTCTTACTTAATACGTAAATATACTATAATATATACTAATGATAAAGTGACAGTATAAACTCAATTTGCTCGATATTTTTTTTGCGATATTTCACATTCATCCATTCATATCTTCAATTATTGAAAACAAGTAGTTTAGATAATTACATAGGCGCCTTCACACAAACCCCTGCTTACGTGTGAACGTAACTACTTAGCCTTAATAATTAGAGTATGTATATTCCTTATTAGGTACAAGGTACGTTACAAAGTCATTTTTTTGAAGTAGATATGAGATTTTTTACAGGTTTGCACGATAATAATAATTATTACATGTAACCATAATATAATTAATTTTATGTTTTAGAAGCGGGGGATCTACAAGTGACCCCTGCTCCCATAGTCATTTTTAATCAGATAATAACACTTTGCCACTTAAAGACTTCATCTTCAATTTTAACATCAAAAACTTTAGCAACAATTTTCCCTTTGATACAACTACAGAATCGCCTTAATACCTATTTGTTAGTATATCTTTGGTTTTCTTATAAAGACAAAAGACAGAACAAAAAATTACAAGTTATAAATTAATATAAATCGGTATAACGCATTTAAATTGTTTTTATGGGGGTCCAACGGGAGCGCCCCCCGCCGCGCTCTAACTCGATGCTGGGACAAAATCACTATTAATTAATGGCCCAACGATATGGGCCAACAATACACAACATATTATACCGTGATTGATCGGATTTTACACGTTTATGAATGATTTCGGTCCGGTTGTTTTTCACCTGATTTTGTCTACACGGTTTAGTTTTTTTTTTCGTTTCCTGTCTTCTTTTGCGGTTGATAATTTTTTTGTTTTTGTGTTTTTATATTGTTTTTGGACTAAACGTGGTCACAGTTATCTTAGATTCCTCTATTCTAAATTGTAGATAAATACTTAATTTATCCAACGAACTTTGTGGTGCTCAAGTTATTCATACATAAAAAATATAAGCACAATCCAAGAGCAGGCTTTTTCTTTGTCGGGTAAACGTTTGACGAAAACATGATACTCTCAGAACATTTATAGCATTTATAAACAGTAACACGAGTACCGCTCCGACCGGTTGCGGTCTCATTGATACGGCCGTGACAGCCTCATACAACTTACATCACATTTCATACAATAATCATAAACATCAGCTCTTGATCGGAGATTCGGTAAGTGTCCGGCTAATTATATTAGTGGGGAGTTTTGAACGGGGAGCGAAGGGGGGAGTGGAGTTGCAGGGAGCGAGGAGTGGGGAGTGGGGAGATTAATGAGCGGCTACCGCGGGCTTATCGCAGCATCTGGGCCATGACTGATCATCTGTCGTGCGCCTGCGCCTGCGTTTATAGAGATGGGAATGCGATGTCGATAACTTAATACTTTTTACTAAATCATGCTTGTATAATGTATAATGATGATGATACGTCATATAAATGTATAGCAAAGTATGAAGAAGGCAGCTTTCTTTCAGTTGCAGGAAAATATTAAACATAGATAATATGCGTTTGTATTCATAAAAAAAGGGAAAGAAATAGATAACTTTAAACTAAGACAAAACTATCTTCTTGTAGATAGTAATTTTCAATATATTAAGTATAAGAAATGAGCAAAACCTTCACAAACAAATTCTATTTAAAAAATAAAAATAATAGCTCTACCTTACGTTTTTCGATATCGATAAACGGTATCGCCCAAAATGTGACGATATTATCGATATAAAATTCCTGACATAGCGCGTCCCATCTCTATCCGTCGTGATATGACATTGGCCGGCATAGCTTCCCAGAAGTCATACTCATCGAATAACTTACAAGCAGTGTACCATTCCGACTTTTTTCCGTCCATAGTTTTATTGGATGAAATATTTTTGTTTAGATTAAACGTCGTTTAAACAGTAGACAGTACATTAGGATTAATGTCCGACATCGGTTACTTCTGTAATGCGTTACTTAAATTGGTATATACTGCTGAATCATTAGGCGCATAAAGGAACAAGAATTGAGATTATTGATAAAAGTGTAAAAAGGTGGGGGTCCTAGGAAATTGCCTTGTGGCACTCCAGCATGAAGATTCATACACAGTGGCTTCAAATTTTATCAAAATTTTTGTCTACAACTAAACTAACAATATAAACTTGCTAATAATATAAGTCTTTTAAACCATAACAGTGCAATGAGTGTTACCTACACTGTTTTAATGATTTGTATCTGAAAAATAGAAACTAAAATTACTTTGGACAAAATTTGGCGGAAACTTTCCAAGCCGTTGAGATTGGGAAGTTTCGATAAATAAAAAAAGAAAGTTTCAAAACAATACCTCGTTTAATTGAATGTGAAGTTTATGTTAACACTTAACAAATGCTTTATAATATGGCCGGCTAAAATGATTCCAACTAAAATGAATTTTGGTGATGATTTATTGTTTATCTACATTTAAATCATAATATTAAATTGGAACAGAGTATATACATTTTCTTGGAGAAAATCAGCTGATCCTGATAGCTCACTCCACAAGGCATCTTCATCTATCCTGCACAGAACCCTCCACTCTAGTACTTTCCAACAGATGAACTAGTCAAAAAATTTGGAGAGCGTACAGTGAAATCGTTAGTCATGTCATTCATTATGTTGATCGGCGCGGCACAATCGAGTAATTCGAGCGAGATCGATCGATGCGAGATATCGAGATATCGGGACGAGAGATATCGGGATGCGAGATATCGATATTACACCGGATCCTCTTACGCTTCTGCTCACATTGTAAAGTTGATTGTTAATAGACGCAGAGATATTTGGGGTTCCCGCCTAGTGCCTATAGTTCCTACTCCGCCAAAACTGTAGAAAATTAATTATAGTAATAGGTTCTGCAAAGTAGTCTGTATGTTAGTAGTAGTTTTGTCACTACACGACGTGACATAATGTAAGTAATTATAGTCAATTATATTCCTATAATTTCAGTTAACTATTATTTTACAAAGTTAACTACAATTTGGTTGGCATCTACGCCGTACGGGCGTACGGCGTACGGCTAATGGTAAAATGGCTAACTAGTTCGACAGCATACAAATTTTAGTTAACTTTGTCAAATTGTAGTTAAGTGTAATCATAAGAACATATTTACATAAAACTACTTAAACCATAATTTCCAATTGCATAATCCTACTATACCTAATACCTAAAACGGGGTTCACTAGCAAAGCGGGGCGCTTGGTGTTCTACCCACTTCAAGACGAGAGAAACTCAAGTTGCGAGCCAAACTTATCTCAGAGCCGACAAAATCGCGAATTAATTATCAATTCACAAACTTCAAAAATATGTAAACATGTCAAAAATTATTTTTAAAATAAACATAGAGTAAAGCGTACAAAATGTAAAGAGTTTTATAAAAGCTACGCTACATACCTACCTTATCTAAACTTAAATGTGCCTTAAACGAAGGTGCGGAACCCAAGAAGCAATATGATATCGATCTAAAGATCTTTTATTAATAATAAAGCACAGTATGCGAACTTTCTCCTGCTTTACATTCTTTTTTTATTTGAATCAAGAAACAGCTAACACAATATTTTTTTAAAATAAAAGTTTTACGTAATAAAATATGCATACATAAAAGTATTTTACAATAAAAATAAGCCACTTAATCGTGTACCCTGCACCATTAACTCCAGATTAAAATAGTTGCCTAATGTGATAAAAACTAGTATTAGACTATTTAGTAAGTGTAACAAATGCTCTACACTACAGTCTACACTCTACAGAGTAACAGGTTGACGTAGATGCTTTTAACTTCTTGATCTTTAAACCAAAACTATAAAGTAATAATAATGGATATTTTTTTAATATAATAATAATTATTATTTATTATATTATATATTATAAAGGTTCTAATTGATATCGTATATCTTTGGTCTTTGAAACATATACTTACCTAAGTATTTTATATTAAAATCAGTAAGTATTGCAATTTGTGTTTGCAAAATATGCTGAGTGGGCTCCAATTTGGTAAAATGTTAAATTCTTTTTAAGTCAAATATGTATTGAAATCTTGAGTTTCTATATTTTACAAAATAAATTTGCTAAAATAAAAATAAGTACACATTGCAAGATTTTGGAATATTAGGTTTTTATAATTTGGCAATAATATGATGTTTTTTCTCCCTTGTCCAACAAACTTAATTGTAATAGATTGAAAATTAAAAATCATTTTTCATTGTATCATATGAGTATTGTACTATTACTTAAACGAAAAAATTGAAGAATGAAAATAAAATGATGATTGATTACAATAAAACACGATACTACTTATGACTTATGAGTTAACGTGCAGTACAGTAGCAACGCGGAGGCTTAATAAAACGAAGAAAGTGACAAAAGATGAAAAATAACGCGGGTAAAAAGTTGAATAACTCACAACAATAATCTCCAGTTGAAATAACGAGGTATATAATATCGTATCGATTACAAATCGCCAACAAAAAGACGAGAAGACGAAAGACGCGCCACCTACGCGTTCCCAGAAGCCCGCACCATCACTCAGCTTTTCACTTATAATGATGTTAAATGTTACCTAACAGTTGTTCTTGTCCATTGTGCCCGATATATAATAATTTAAAAAATTACTCCCAATTTATTTGACGCGGCCATTTTCCAGGGAGTTTGATCTCCATCTTTCTTTGTTTGTTTTTTTGAACGCTTGACATTTAGGTTGGGTCACTTATTAAATTAGCCTTTGTATTTAAATGTACAACAATTATTAACTACTCGGCTGAACTTTGTGGACTGATAAATTGCTTTTTCAAATCTTAAAGTAAATTTTACAATTGTGAAAAAATTCTACCTGTGTATTCGATCATAGTCGGTAATCATAACTTTATTTAGATAAAAGTTGGTATGAAGACGAGCGTTTCTGTTTAATGTGATCCATATGTTAACCAAGGTGACAAAGATTAGTGTGGTTCAATATTACTTAAAGAGTCACTTATTTACCACGCAATGAACAATGAGTAATTTGGACGAATTTAAATTTTTTATTTCGTCAGAGAAAAAGATTTGAAAGAATCGAATAGTTTTATAAGCAACAACCCAACACCAGGTATGCCTACCCATTCACCTTCATAAAATATATCCAAATCCCTTCGGTTGAAGACGTCAACCCGTCTGGCCATGCCTATTAAACATTATCTAATCACGTTACATCACTAGCATCGATAAAAAACGTACAAAAACCCGAGTGGTGTGTTTATGACGATATTCTCTCACATATAAAAACGCACCCAGAGATATATTTGAAAAGTATCGATAAGAGATAACTAATGGGTGAGACAAGGAACGCTGCTACTGGGTCTTTTATGTGCACTGGCGCTCATTAGTTACCCACACCGACAACGATCGCCCCTATCCCAATAAACTTAAGGTCCAAAATGGGATTTGAATTTCAAAATATGACTCGCTCTAATATCCTTTTTTGACTCGAGCAAATCGTTGTTACCATCTGTATTTATCTGATTTGTATTGTTTTATAAATAAGTAGGTATTGCTTCTTAAGTTTTGTATTTCAATATACATATTTCAACTTACTGATATTTACTTATTCAGTATTTGAAGGCATAATTAAGTGTTATACCGTGATTAACATGATGGTAATTGTAGAGCAATTACTTTCCATATATTTTAGTGTCGTGAAAAATATTATACGCATATTAGGTAGTTAAGTACTTATATTAAGCAGAATAATAAATATGGTTTGAATTGATTTAAGTCGGTACTGAACGTAGGTATATGTATGAAAAAAAAACATATATACGGTCGAATTGAGAAACCTCCTCCTTTTTTGGAAGTCGGTTAAAAAAACAGTAGAATTCCATTTTTTGCTGTCTATTTTCTGTTAAAATGAGACGCGTTTATGCTTGTCGACCACGGACCAATATTATATGAGGATGTTTAATAATAATAATATCTATGGACATCGTGTAAAACGTCCATAGATATTATCCAGTCCATAAAATGTACATGTACCATGTGTACCAGGCAACGGAAATATATTTAATACTTTTATACTATACACATAATATTTAAGATTTTTATTATAATATACAAATATTTAACCCAGGTACACAGAAAACTTTTTGTTCCTTCGGCGGAATTCGAACCCGCGACCTCCGGCTCGAGCACCAAAGCGCTCTACCACTGCGCTACGGAGGTTGTCATTTTAAATTATAAGGCTGTTTTGCTTGTGGTGCTTAAATAAATATATAGATATAGTAATATGTAATTAGTATGAATATGATCTCCATTTAAACGGCTAAACCTATTTTGATAAAAATGTAAGTGTTCAAGAGAATGGTTAAGGTTTACAATTTTGTAGATAGATAGAGTTTGCATAATTATTATGTATTATCTACTTATGTTAAGAATTTATTTATTTATTCAAGTTCATAGTTAGGATAAAACAACGTGTGTCGGGACAACTACTGTTTTAATATATAAATGCTAAATATTATAGCTGTGCATTCCATTTGCAAGGATATTTCCTAATAATAACGAAATTTTTAAATACATTCTGATTATATATGAACTTAGGACGAAAAAAACCGGAATGTAAATTAAAAAGGATCCATTCAGGCTATAATATTAATGAGTAATAATACTTTAGGGTGTGTATGGGTCCCGTTTATAAAGTTTACTGTGAAAGTATCAGCGCTGAAAGAGCCACTTTTTTAAATTTATTGTATGGGAAAAAAAAAATTATGATGTGGGGCATTTCGCATACAAAAATGAAAGTCAAAAGTAAATCTTTCACTGCTGGTTTCACAGTATACTCTACTTATGAGGCAGATACACAGTACACACCCTTAAATATCATCACTCATTTATTATACACCTTGCACAGACATGCAACAATAAGTAAGTTACTAAGACAATGTTATGTAAGATTACATAACGCCATGGGTAAAGAAACAAGTGGCTACTTTTGTGCATCATTAATAATTATTCTGATATCATTAAAATCCATTTAAAAACCCACGTACCTTATGGCTGTTGCGAATAAGACAGTGTTATAGATATTGATGGATCACTTGCAGATATCTATTAGGTTTTTACGAATACAATTAATTATAAGAATAAATTTACTATATCATACTAAATACTTTACAATATGGCGTAGTTACAAACAATAAATCAAGATAATTAGTAATTACATAACATGATTATATTACTATTATAATTTATAAATTGATTCCTGCACTCAGCCTGTTCTGTATATAACCAATTTTTTTAAGCAATTTATCTAAACTAATTGTTTACTTTATAATAGTGATGTATTAATAACTAGCTGTGCCTGCGACTTCGTTCGCGTGGTTTTTGAGTGACTTAAACCGTTTATGCAGCGCACGCAATGAAAGTCCCCAAATTTGAATAATTTTCCCCGTTTTTGCAACATTTCTCACTGACGCTTCGCTCCTATTGGTCGCAGCGTAATGTTATATAGCCTAAAGCCATCCTCTATAAATGAACTATCCAACAACCGTGCTAAGTATCCGAAGAACTTGTGTTACGGGTACGAGACAACGGAAATATATTTAATACTTTTTATACTATATTATGCACAAATTTAATATACATTCATGAAGCAGGAACACAGAAAACATTTTATTTCTTCGGCGGGATTCGATCCCGCGACCTTCCGCTCGAGCACTAACGCGCTCAACCACTACACGACAGAGGCCGTCATATTGTTCCATTTCTATTGGCTTCTATTAGTTCTTTCTTACCTTTTGAACACCCTCACTCAAATGCCTGATAAGGCGCTTCTTTTTTAAGGAAAATCCTTTGCTAACTAGCATAATTAATATTTTCCCATACTGGGCTTTCTTTACACACTGTTGTTTGCTTCTATACCTACTCCGTTCTATTGGTTATTTTAATGATTCAATAATCTATAAGTACAGGCTATAATATTAACGAGTTCTAACACTTTAGGGTGTGTATGTGTCCCGTATAAAGAGTTTAATAATATGAAAGTACAGTAGTAGTGGGATAATTTATGATGTTGGGGCAGTTCTCATACAAACATGAAAGTCATAAGTAAGTCTTTCAGCGCTTGTTACACAGTATACTCTACATAGAAGACACACACCCTAAAGTATTATCACTCATTTATTTTACACCTTGTAGAAGCAATGCATAGTTGATATTTAGAACACGGCACCTAATATTGTATCAGAGCGTCGTAAGAATTCCAGAGCGGTCACAAAATTGATTGTGCATACAAAAAATTAATAAAAATAGGTATTGGGACCGGTTAGAACACAGGTAGCGTATCTCGCATCAGTGACACTATCCAGTTAGATCCAGTTATTAACGAGATCGCCTCGGACTTCGCCCCATGACAGCTCACTGACAGCGGCCGATCCGTCATCGTCCCGTCAGAGCTTGCGCAATGTGTTTAGTGGTTTTTGCTCAAAATTGACGTGGTAAAACTGTTGACGTGACGAGGCAAACGCGTCGCCACGCCAGCACACCAAATATGAGAAGTAGACGCAGACGAAGAAAGATAATCGCGCAGGAATCATGCATTTTGCTATAGTACAATATTTTGTATACCTGTTATCGATTCCTTGTAGGTCCAGTAGTTTTTATGCCAATTCGATGCAAACAAACAAATAATAATAAGTAATATCTATGGACGCTTCACACCACGCCAATCTGGCCCTGTTCTAAGTATCCGAAGAACTTGTGTTACAGGTACCAGACAACGGAAATATATTTAATACTTTTATACTATACACATATTTAAGACATTTATTATATTATACACAAATTATACACGTCCATGACCCCGGAACATTGAAAACTTTTTGTTCCATCGGCGGGATCCGAACCCGCGACCTCCCGTTCGAGCACCAACCCGCTCAACCACTGCGCTACGGAGGTCGTCAAAAACTTATATTTTTAAACTAAATAAATAAATATTATGTCTAAATGGGATGTCAAATGCCAATAGACTTAAAGCCCCTTAATTCGTTTTTAATTTCTATTAATATAATCAGTCCTACGTGCGTATTTCAAAAAGCCTTAGAAAAAACACTTATTCCTTTGCCATTAATTAACTAAAGTATTAGCAATTAAAAAAAATGTCGGCGACTATGACAGTTCTACCTCGACGACAGTTATGGCGGCAAAAAGTGTTTCTGTAGAAAGCCAAGTGATGCGAAACCAAGGGCGATTAATTGTTGTTAATTAATAAATTAATAAACCGTCAAAATGCCGGAGCCCACATGTACCTTACATTTTTATTAAACCGCATTCTTTGTCGGCTTCTTGTACAATGTTGCGCACCTATCGTTGGCAAAATAAGGTTCGTTGTACCTTATCAATCCTTTTGTGAGGTGCCAAAACAAAAAAATTATCTAAGCGTCATTCTTTTCATACTATATTAAATACAGGGTTATTAAGGGGTATATGTATGTATACAGGGTTATTCGTGGCTTTTATACCTATTATTAAGCCGAATGGCATTATAGGTAAGTACATTACATAGCTTTTCGCCACGTTAAAATAGGCAGGGATTTTAAAATATCCTTTCTTAGTAGACATATTATTTACGATTTTATGAAACATGCAATGTCTGCAGCACATTTTTGAATAATTCTGAGTGTAGCTCTTCTGGTATCGCGTAATGCATCCATAGCCGGCCAAAATCACTTTCCATCAGGTTATCCGGCCGCTTTGATCTTTACCAAAATATTCAGAAGATAGATAAGACAAGAGGAAATAATATTCGCGAAAAGCGTGGGTTTAGTGGTTGAAGCTCACCAGGTTCTGTGAAATTTGATGATAACAATACTTTGATGTGCCGCCGGTACCTAGCACGTACAATGTTACTCTAACATATATCTACAAGATCTAGATGTAACATACGTGTTCAAAGTACTGTGACCTACCATACAGAAAATAATGTTTAACGGGACTAAGATATATGACAACGTTGGTAAGTTTGTAAGTAAACTTAGTAATAGTGAAATTTTATTTAGGATGCAGAAAACGCTAACGTTAACAATACATTTGTATCTTTTACTTTCTTCTTATATATAAAAATGAATTGCTGTTCGTTAGTCTCGCTTAAACTCGAGAACGGCTGAACCGATTCGGCTATTTTGTCTTGAAATATTCGTGGAAGTCCAGGAAAGGTTTAAACGGTTTGTTTGCTCAACGAAGTGGGCACGGGTTAGCTAGTCAAGTATTAAATATTTAACTCTAATTTAACTCCATGGAAGGAACTAACTCGGGATTTTAATTCAACCCAGACTGGCACTACTGGGCCCAAGTGTTGCTTAATCTTGGGGTGCCTCTTCTAACTGAAACCTTGACAACTTTGACAACAAATAAACTGTTTTACTGTTATCAATCTTAGGGCGTGTTTCACCAAGCAATGTTAAAGTTGACACCATGTTATATATCATGTTATCCCTCTCGTCTTTCCTGTCAATGAATGAGATGGCATGGTATTTTAACATGGCGTTAACTTTAACATTGCTTGGTGAAACACGGCCTAAGAGTAATATCTTCTAACGAACTTCAAGTTTATGCTTACTGCTTCGTTAGTAGATATTACGCTAGAGCTACGTGAAGCTAAAAATCTACATTGTAATAGTATTTTGAGATATTGTCTCCAATTAAAAAAAAACATTGATTTGTATCGAACGATTTATTTGCTACACGTAATAAAAGATTAAAAAAAAACAAATATTTAAAATTAGAATCCCTAAATTAAAAAGCGAACGGAGAATCGAGCAAGCGAACACGCGTTCACGGACATTATATACGAAGAAGTATAGACTATAGACAGCCAATTTAACAGACTTATTGTCTCCGAACAAGCATAATGCGAGGCCTGGCAAAAGGAGCAAGACGCGAGGACTCCCTCGGCCGATACAAAACAATGGTATTTAATCAACGATGATAAATGCTGTATCCGACCACGTTTTTTAACGATACCGCTGCATTGTTTTGGCGGGAGCTTACTCGGGACTCGGGAGATAAGTCGCCGTTGAGAGTGGCTCACTTGACAAATTGGAATAAAAGGAATATTTATTCGTGTCGCAGTCGCGGTATCCGGACGTTGTTGTGAATATTCGCACATGCCTTCGTCACGTTCTGCGATCGCTGTACTTAAGTTTGGGTAGTTATTTTTATCGATTGTAAGCTTAAGCTTTTGATGGTCACATTCCATGGTATAATGCAGTCACTCCCTGGATCGTAGTAGTTTATCATTAGAAGACATGAATCGATGAAGGTGATATGTCACAAAAAAAAATTCACCCACAAAATTGAGTTTAAACAGTCACTTAAACATTTTAGGATATCTAGTAACGTATTAAGTACATTGATTCTAGCGTCGGATCTTTAGATAAATACAAAACACACTATATCTTTCGCCTTAAAACTATTATTAAAAAGTGCAATAATTTAATTTATAGTTTGCACAATAGACGAAAAGTAACGTCGATCTTTGATCCAAATGAAACTACATAAATTGAGAGTCCTCCCTCAAAACCTCAGTCAGGACTCAGGACACACATAATTACTATAGCAATGTAGCTATAAAACGTTCAAGAACTCTAGCGAGTTGGGACAAGTGACTTACGCTTTAATGCCCTCAGATAAATCATGCAAGAAGGTATTGTTTTACCTAAATACAGATTCATGACGAACGTTTATGTAAATTCTTTTACAAGGCCCGGTCTCGTCTTTTTGTCTCACCTGGTACTGGATATCGACATGGGAAATGTACGGAGGCGCTCGTAAATTTGTGCGGCGAACAGCGGGGCGCCGGACGGATAGAGCAGGGTTGATGTATGCCCGCGTCTCACAATACCACAATCCGTCGGGAAATCGCGGGGTCACGCCGCGCGAACATGTCGGGGGTTTTCGCCGTGCCTCTTCACGTCGTCGTCTCGTTTGTCGTCAGTGTACAAGTTTTCGAGCCTGAAGCATCCTTAGCTCTACGACATTTTAAAGCTATTATAGAAAGCTTGGGCCCGTACTAATAAAGAAGTCATATAAAACAACGTAAGAGTTAACAACTTTACTAATGTTAAGTCACCTATACATATTGGCCGAACTTTATAATAATATATTATAATATAATATCTATAGATGCTTTACACCACGTCAATCTGGCCCTGTGCTAAGTAGCGAAGAACTTGTGTTACAGGTACCAGACAACGGAAATATATATTTAATACTTTTATATTTTACACATATTTAAGATTTTTATTATATTAATACACAAATTTAATACACATCCATGAGCCAGGAACTATGAAAACTTTTTGTTCCCTCGTCGACACGACTACTGTGCCGAGCGGCGGCCAACGCCAACATGTAGACAGTATATTTGCCTTGACTTGTCATCGCTAGGTATCGCTCGTTTAGCTGCCCAAGTGAAGCCGAGCGCCAACGTAATATCCCAGAAACACAATAAAACAACGGTGAGAGAATAGGGTTTTTTCGGGAAATAGAAAAGAGTCAAAGAGCCGGATCGCCTATACGGGGCATAAGTTTGAATGTACACGTGCATCCTTATTAGTGCTCGTATAACTAAATATTATATTACTGCTCGTGCTCGACTTACATAAGTAGTAGTTTAAGGGCCAATGTATACGCCTATACAATAGGATCCCAGAAAACGTTCAAAATTTTTCATACAATAAGTTTAAGAAAGTAGTCAAATAACGTTTGTGTGCAAAAGCTTACTATACAGTAGGTAAATGATTTTATGAATGACAGCACACCTTGGGAATAAAATAGACCTCTGCAAGGCTGTATTTATATTTTATAAAATTACTGTACTTTTATTATTTAGTTTTAGTTCTGACATTTGTAAATCTTGAAAAGAGCAATTTTCCATCTTTTTGGTAAAAGATGGCCCCACGCGAGTTACTTACGCCGGTTCTTCTCGCTGGGCTTCCCGAACCGGTGGTAGGCATCACATAGACACGACGTTCAGAAAACATTTTATAAAAAATTATTCTGAATAAAATATTTTGATTTGATTTGTACGGACTTCTTCCCGTATGCGCCCGTAAACATGCTCTGTTGAATGAAACCTGACACCGGGTAGTGCTGCGTTTATTACTATAATGTTGGTACGTGCGGTGCTCAATGTAGCTTCTTAGAAGTAGAGAATGGCCATTCTTAAAACAATAGTATAATTTAAGATGTTTACCTTCCTTAATAGCTAGTGCTTAGTTTAACTCCAGAATGTGGACTTTTCTTTCAACCCAGAATCTTACAACTTAAACTTCTATTGCTTTAGTAAGTAAGTAGCTTACTAACCCATCTTTCTGATATCAGCATTAATCCAACACATTATAAGTGAAAATCAATGTATTAACTAATTCACTGTTCCACCAAAAGGTTGTCAACGCACATTTGAATTCCCAAAATACCTCATTAGTGTAACCAACCGTGGGATAAAACATCCCACTTGTAGGTAGCGTTCGTACAAATATCCGATCATTCAATGTGGGAGTCCAAAAACCTCGATCCTCCCAATTTAGGTGACCAGTAAGAACTGCAATTCCTGTTCACTCCGGGCCCCGCTAATTATCGAGCTTTATTGACCGGATTCGAGAAAAACTAGAACACGAAAGTGAATCGATTCGGCCAGAAAAGTAGCACCGGTGGTGTGCGCCGCCCTCGATAACATTTCGCCACAAAAACAATTATGGCGATTCAGAATCTTGTATTCGGGTTGTATTCGTTTTGCCTCGGAGATGCCTCGGTGGCATAATGCGTGCTGATAAATATTTATGCAATTTATTCAGCCGCTTTGGCTATCGAAATGCTATTGTGGACAAGAATGCAATAACAAAACGCTAGGCTGTATTAAAATAATAACTCGATGAGATATTCTGTATTTAAATTCCAGATTTGGTTCGAAGTAAGTACGCAAATGTACCGAAGTACAATGGGTCGCAAGTGGCGAATTTTATATTAGGCGGCACTCATTCATGTTGTCAAAATATTATTTTGCGGGCTGTATGATGTTCATTGATGTAATTTTTTGTCTGATTTTAGCTTTGCTATCCATGTCTCAGGCTCTTTTTTTGTCTTATGAACTTTATGTTCAATAAAAAACTACTAATGATAAATTTAATTTTAACTATATAAAAATAAACATAATACAATATTGTTCAATCTCGAGCATGTCCCATCTCCGCATCCTGACCTCATATTGCAGCAGTCGATCATAAATCCACCTTTTATGAAATTCTGACGCGAATATCGAAGGCACCCGATAAAAAGTCACGACCACTGATACAATAGTATAGCGAAGTGCGGGGAATCGTTGTCAAATCTGCTATCTCGTGGCCCATGCCCATGCATCAGTCGCAATAAATACGTCAGGCAAAAATATCCAAGGGTCGAATATATAACCTCCTCCTTTTTGGAAGTCGGGCAAAAAGGCGGGAATGTGCGCCACGCGGCGCGCCCGGCGGTCTCAGCCGAACGCTTTTTGGTATCAAAATATGATTTGATTTATAAACTTTCGAATAAAATGTTGGCCACCAATGTTTTCGTTTCTGGGTCAGTTTTTGCTAATGTCGAGTCGAGTTTTGCTGAATAGTAGTGTTCTAATAAGAATTGCAATTTCGTTACTATTAATGTTACTTACAGTTACAACGTTACAAAAACAAAGAATTTCATCTTCCGCTCAGGATTAAAATAAAGTAGATATAACTACAATCCTCAGTTTAATACTTATCATGTCTAGAGTAAATAAAAAGGCATAATCTATACTTATTATTAATATTATAAAGCGAAAGAGTTAGTTTGTTTAAACGCGCTAATCTCAGGAACTACTGGTCTGATTTGGAAAATTATTTTTTTCTTGGATAGTCCATTTATAGAGGAAGGCTTTAGGCTACATAACATTACGCTGCGACCAATAGGAGCGAAGCGTCAGTGATAAATGTAGCAAAAACGGGGAATATTATTCACATTTGGGGACTTTCGTGCGCTGCATAAACGGTTTAAGTCACTCAAAAACCACGCGAACGAAGTCGCGGGCATAGCTAGAGTTCATTCGTAAGTCCGTGTTCATCTGCAGGTGTAGGCAATTTTTTTTTCTTCGTTACGTTCTTCTAGTATCGGGAAACAACCCCTTGTCGGTAAACATTGCCTAGTGTCGGCCAATGTTGTCGGCGTGGTCGTCGATATCAGATGCGCGCGCGCACGTGACGGCATTTTACCCCTTCCCAGAAACGGGACATCTCGGGAATCATGACTCCCGCTTATCAAGCCTAGATGGCATTTAACATTTCATTTGATAGGTACCGTGTGGACACAGATTCACTTCATCGTTTAAGGTCACTCACGTTACTGTGCTTAATAACATTGAAGTCTTAAACGTGATATTATCATTGTGTATAGGATAAATATTTTATTTCCAGGAGGCACTATCTGATATACATACATACTCTACAATCTACATACATAGTAAGACAACTATATTACATAGCTAACTGATCTTAAAAAGTAGTTTTGTATCTGTTTTGCTTCCACACAACATCAATCTGTTCTCGCGGTAAGATCTCGAGGAACTTGTTTTAAGGTATCTACTATAGACATTAAAAATGTCTAAGATTTTTGACCATGAATTTCCTAGGTTCCTACACGGAAAACATATTTGCTCATTTGGGATTCGAACTTGAGACCTTCAATTTGAGCACCCCAACCACAGAGCAGCATAGGTTATATAAAATAAATTTTACATGAACTAGAACCACAACGCTATATCTATAATTTAAAATAAGAGGTTATGACTAGTTTCGTTATCATACGATCAGGCAAAATCTAAATTGTACCGCCTTCCATTTTTGAATGAAAGCCTGTTTTGAGCACTTCACATTTGGACATTACTTGTACAATAAGATTGCAATCCAGCATATTATATAAAGAATGCAGTTGCTTATTAGAGAGGCTGGCATCTAGAGCAGTATCCGCGACGCTCCTTTTGGGGGTTAACAGGAACAATTGACAACTACGTAGTTGGATTTTCGGAAGAAGCTTGTATGAAAATTACAACAGCTGAACAGAATGAATAATTTTAGACGCTGAAATTAAAAGGTGAGTAAAATCTACAACAAGAATTAGGATAAGTTTTAAAACATTTGCGTTTTAAATATTTAAATAAAGTTATCTATCTCTTTCTCGCAAAATTATATTTTACGCAGGTAATGTCTGTTATATGTAGGGTTTACAACGTGACGTCACTATCGGTTGTTCCCTTCTCGTTCGCACATTATATTTAATACTTAAATATCTTTATTATTTATAAAAAATATAAATAATTTTAGTTTCACATTATTTGTTTAATGGGGGGCTATAATAACATCAATTAACATACAATAACGTTACAACGTTACAGTTACTTCTGATCGATCGGCAGATAGATAGGTGGGCGATAGTTCTTTTGATTTTAATATAGGATTAATTTGCTGATAAAGGTTTTTAAGTTTGAAGTTTGATTTTCGTGTACACAGGTTCCCTTTTCCCTTCGACGCATAAGGTATCCACAGTGCCCGACGGTAGCGCTCTATCATTTTATAAAACAATAACAATATTTTTACATTAAACTCCATAAAAACTCTATGTTATTCAAATGGGATCAGGGGCCGATTTTCGTGCCTTCGTTTCGAATCTTAGTATGTCCCGCTCTGCAGGTAGATATGATTTGACGCGCGTGCACACTGCACAGTCTCACGAATCAGACGATCTAATCGAAGTTCGATTTATAATTTAGTGTTTACGTAGAAACAATCACACGGACATACATTCATACTACCAAAAATATTACCCTTCCTTTTATTCCACGTAGTTAAGTAAAAATTGTAAGTTGATGTTAAAAATGTTTATCCTTCTTCCAAATGGCAAATCAACGAGGAAATCAAAAAGCCTTTGCACTGGGGCCTTACTCTCCAAACTGATACGATTTTGATTCAGATTCGATCGTGCAGCGTACCTACTCCCGAATATATTGACGTTTGTTTATTTTGATTTTCAGTCGATTGATATAGTCAGGAGTATAAAAGTTACGATCCAACGATTTTCTTTATCCTGGTTTTATATTTATTATCTACTTTGTGATCCTGGTTAGTTTCATAGCTATCCACCAACAGCCGTTGAGATCGAAATGATTCTCGATTGTGTCGGGAGTAAGCCTGCTGGTCTCTTGTCAGTTATCAAATTCAGCAAGTACTAAATATTTCAAACTCGACAAGAGATTTGAACACTGATTAGTAGATTTGCGTTTTAGATACCGCGGATAAGTGTTTATTATTGGTTTTGACGAGTATATTGTAGTATTGTTTCTTTATATCATCAAGTTTTCAAGCATCCAATAACGACCGCACTCTGAATTAAGATTTTATCAAACCGTGATTAAAGATTACATACACGAACAAACTCAATAAAATATTTGCTGTTTTTAATATAAAATATATAAAATACATTTGGTTGCCGTTCAAGATGTTTCAAAACAAAAACAAAGTTGAGTAAAATAATTAAGTATAACCTCCATATTGTCAACCAATGAGCGAATTAATGATTATGACGTATAGCTAAGAAAAAACTAGATCAAAATTGGTTTATCCGATTATTTTTCGATTCATTGGGATAATTCCACAGACACACAGACACACACACAGACAGGCACGTCAAACTTACAACAACTGTTTATTTAAACAGTCTATACAGATTATAATTGTATATTATTAATAATTGAAAAGAAATAGAAAAGTTTACAAGTTTTCTTATTCCTGAAAATTATTGTCAGAGCAATGAAAATCTTACGCATCTAGCTCCGGTTTCTGAAAGGCTGATCAAATTGATCAATTGATCAAATCAGCTAATCTGAACGCTGATTGGTGAACATCACTTCGCAATCACTGTTTTCACCAATGAGCATTCAGATTAGCTGATTCGATCAATTGATAAATTTGATCAGCCTTTCAGAAACCGGAGCCTAGACTTGCGTGTACCTTGCATTGCTGTTGAAAACGCCACTGTATTCTGACCTGCCCTTACAGCAGATTCACCTGAATATGCAGGTTTACTTGCTCTGGACATGTTAGCGAAGTTAGTTACCTTGTGTATTCTTATCGTCCTTTGAATGGACCATTCTAGCTTCAGCGCGGCTCCTCTGTTGCTACGTGACAACTTGTCTACGAACTCTGAGAAATGGTGCACAAAAACAAAAATGTTTCAAGTGCTTTCTCGTGACAGCTTCCTAATAGCTGCTTCTTAAGATTTAGGATGAACGTAGACTTGTGTCGCACGGTCGCACCGCACTACATAAAAGTGCGTACAATGCTTGCGGTGCGGTTAGATCTGCGTTCACATTTATACTGTTGTAAGTCGTGTTCAAAAGACAGGTGAAGTATGCGAAGGAATTGAATCTTTTCGAAAGTTAAAGGACGTAATAAAAAAGCAAGGTCTATTCGGTTTTAAAACACTTCGTGATGTATATTCTATGATCTAGATTAACTGCGCGCTCTCTGTTCTATACCGAACGCATAAATCTTGGGGCCGGTAAATAATTAAGATGCGTGAAATTCGCGATAGCTAGTGATGTATGTGTGAAATTGGTATGTCAACGATTGTTATAATAGGGATGGGCTTGAATAATTCGCAGCGTCGGCGCCGCGGTTAGCAATTGTCGCGCGTTTGCGATACCATCGCCGCGTCGCGCGTCGGCCAATCTAGATCGCGGTCGACCAAAGACATGCCCTCAATGGATAAAGTCCTCGAGCCCTTTGAACGCTGGCATCCTAGACCGATATTTTCATTTGCATGCTTCTCGATCGATTATTCAACTCGGGTACGAAATAAAAAGGCGAGTCCGACAGGATGCGTCTGAAATCTGTACACGCGTATGACAAGAAAGTAAATACTGTCAATTTGCTTCTCCGGAATGCCGTGAGGTTTTTGCCCGGGTCTCGTCACCGGCGGCGTCGGCAGAGACACTTTTGTTGTGATTTTCGGGTTTTTTCTGGGTCGCAGCTACGCCGGCTTAGGTTCAATTAAAAACCCATAAAATCTGGAATAAATTAATATTGATATCGCTATAAAAAGAGGATATTTTTGTAACATTGTTAGGAGGCTTTTACACAAAATGAAGGTAGTTTCTACCTGCAACTTTGCGCAGAACGGATATAAAATATTTTAAACTGTTTTATTTACATATTCATTAGATACTCAGTTTAATTCAATTTTTTATTTATCGTCTGGGTATCATAAACTTATTTAGGATAGAGTACCAACCAAAACGCGATTTGAGTAAGTTATCATAAAATCATTTTACTGTTTAATTTAATATAGCAACTACAAAGTCCAAACTGTATAAACATGTAACCTTTAAAAAAAAGCACGAATGTATGAGACTACTAAAAAATAATTTTTCCCAATAAAACCAAACCAAGTAAGACTAAACCTAGCTAATAATATAATCTCCAAAACTAAGAAATTAATTTCCAAAATTTCTTTATAAACCCGATAACCGATACAGGAATTTCACGAAGAAATCTCGAATATTCAACTTAAGTATAGACCGAAAGTATTGATTATAGTGGTTAAGCAGAACCAAAAAAAACATGGAACCTTTATGGACGAAATTTAATGTAAATCTGCCTCGTGGCCACCATTACTCAGATGGGGCTTGTTATTATACGCGGTATTATTTATTTATTAGTTTATTTATGCAATACCTTTCACATTGTATGGGTGTTGCGCCGATGTTATAAGTTACTGTAATTACTGAGTATGTAGCGTGTGTTCGCTTAAGTATGGCCGGCTACTGCAGAATGCATTTAAGTATAGAGAGTATACAGTAACGTTTAGTGCAAAGGTGAATTAAACTTTTATCTTTTGGTAGAGTAATCCTATTTATCCTAAACTAACTTTTGTCAGTAACTTATTTAGGCAAAAACCCTTACATACTTAGCTGGTAATATAACCATGCAGATCGCAAACAAACAGTTCGCACCAGTCCTCCAATAACTATCGTCATATTATTTTAACCTATTTCCACAAAAGAATAACAAATTACACCGCATACTGCAAAACTGCTACGTGTAACATGATTGGGAGTGACGTGGGGAATAAGAAAAATCATAATTTTAATTTTTCCGTAATCTGTTTAGATTAAGAGTCTAAGGGCGTGTTTCACCAAGCAATGTTAAAGTTAACGCCATGTTAAATATCATGTTATCCCTCTAGCATGGCGTTAACTTTAACATTGCTTGGTGAAACAAGGCCTAAGCCCTAAGGGCGTGTTTCCCCAAACATTGTTAAAGTTCCTCTCGTAATTCATATCAATGAACGAGAAGGCATGGTATTTTAATTTAACAAGCCGTTAACACTAACATGTGTTGATGAAATCGTGACTAAAGATAAAGATAAAGATTTATTTATTCCAAGAAATTGGTTACATAAGTTGCTACATTATTTATTTATTTTTTCGCAATTTCTGCCCATATGGAAATATTTTAATAACCTAATATTACTAAAAGTCTAAAGGATTTATCTTAAGAAATTCATGCTTAATTAAAAAAATAAAAATGTCCATATATTATAACAATCTTAACCCCTTACATATTATGTATTTACCTTCCAACACCACATAGTATATTATTGTTAATTCTTAATATTACATCATTTACAACCTGCATTTTCAACCATATACATTAATTGGATACAACACTATTAATTAAAATGTCAATAAGCAAGTATATATAAAAAGTCAACATTAGTGGGTATAAGTATAAATAAAATGTCAAGTACAGTGAATTAATTGGTTATAAAATTAGATGTCATACAATAATAATTAAAATGTCAATAAATGAAAAAATAAAAAGTCATCTTAATATAAAAAATGTCAATTACAATTTATAAATATTAGATTGAAAATATTATTATGTCATTTAATTGGAACAACAATAATATTAATCCATTTTAATTTTCATTGTACCTAATAATATTCATAAATTTGCAAAAAAAAAACAACTAAATTTAATTAATCAGTATGTCCTAAAAATTCATTTATGGTGTAAAAACATTTTTCAGCGAGCCAGTTGTACAGTCTTCTTCTAAACATGTTATAAGTAAGTTCTTTTAAGTTCTCGGGGAGCTTATTGTTTATTTTGATAGAGACGAACTGAATTAACCCTTTGAACCCTGAAGTTTTCACTTTACATTAAATAAAATAAATGAGTATGATAAATGCTATTGTATAATATTTTAGACATGCTACAAGACTGAAGAATATTTTTTTTTGTGTCAACAACACAAAAAAAAACATTCTTCAATTAAGAAAGATACTTAGTAGTGGTTCAGAAAAAGCACCAAATTACAATTTGGAAAAACACCAATCTCCCAAATGAGACTGTAAAAAGACTAGATTATGCAGCCGTTTCCCCAATAATCTTGTTAAAACATATTTCACATAAACCATATAACATCACATAAGTAAATAAAACGAGCTACGTTAATCACAGGCTAGGCGTGAACATCCAGGCTAACTGATGATTAATTTCTAGCTAATAACAGAGGTGATCAAATGATATATGGAACTGAGAGAATCTTTAAGCCGTACAGGTGTCCCGTCCCGCCCTGGCCGCGGGCGCCATGTTTGTTTGAACTCTTTAGTTGTGGTTTAGTTGAACGACCCCGTATTTTTAACCCCCGACGCAAAAACGACGGGGTGTTAAGTTTGACGTGTCTGTGTAAATGGTCTGTCTGTGGCATCGTAGCTCCAAAACGGATAATCTGATTTTAATGCGGTTCTTTATGTTTGAAAGGTATATCAGTCGAGAGTGTTCTTAGCTATGTTTGGTGGAAATCGCTTCAGGTCTTCAAGGTCATTAGATCGTTTGTTAGGTGTGATAAGAATGTTACACGCTAAGTCGGGGGTTTTTATTTAGTTATTAAACTTTTTATAGCGAATGCTGCTACTATTATCTGAACGTTTGTGAGAGCATTTGTGACACTTTCATATAATACAGGCTATAATATTAATGAGTGACAAAATATTAGGGTGTGCATGTGCCACGTATATAGAGGTTATTGTGAAAGTACCAGCGCTTAAAGAGTTCCTTTTTTTTTAATTATTGTATGGGCAACTTTACGATGTTGAGCCATTTTTCATACTCAATACTCAATACTCTTTATTTGCATAAAACATGGATTCAGGTGTTACAAAAAATAGGATGATAAGTTACATGTCTTGCCAATTTTGGCATGCAAATATTACTATTACTACAATTATTACTATTAAAATGCAAATATCACTATTATTACAATAATTATTAATATTTAAAACATGCATAACATTACATTAAAACATTAGTAGAGATCACAATATAACATAGTATAACATAATAGAGCGAGTCATAATTCTAGCAAATTATTAGGTAGGTGTGTGGAAAACACATAATATTATGAAAATATAAGAAACATTATAATTAACAAGTACTTTTTTTTAAAATAGATATAGAAACATGAAAGTGAAAAGAAAGCCTTTCAGCGCTGGTATTTTCACGGTAACTCTACATACTCGTAGGAGGCACATAAACACCCTAATGTATTATCACTCATTTATTTTACACGTCGTATAGTAATTAGAAATTTAGGGTCTCGAGATAGATATGCTACTTCTTATCCCAAAAAGTTTTCCCGTGGTGAACTGTACTTCAACAAGTGGAGCTGCCGGCAATAGCTAATGTTTAATCAGTAACCTAATTTACTAAAGGTTAAATACTGAAACGATACAAAAAAATTAGGAGCCATATTATCAAGATATAATTTATATCTTTCACTGATAGGCAAAATCAAGGACTGAAGTGACCTTAGAAAAAGTGGAGCTGCAGTCACCTTTTCCGCTTTTTTTTAAATTTGTAAATACGTCTACTTATAATTAGAAAATTTGCATTTCGCGCAATTAAAAACGAAGAAAATTGAACCAGGTTTTGGTTCAATTTTCTTAGTTTTTTTTTTGGTAAAGATTAATCACATTTTTACGATAAAATTTCGATCACATCAGGTATTTATAAATATTTACACTACTTAACGCTATCACCATCGAATCTCTGATAAAAGCGCAAGATGTTCATTAAATGTTTATGTATGTTAAGTATAGATTAACATATTTCACATAAAACACACCGAAAGCTAAATATAATGAGCCGAATGCGATTTTTTATGTTACAAGTTAAGCCTGTAACTTTTTTATTTCTACTTTATTGTGTGCTAACCTTTTATTATGGCAATTAAAACGACACTCGCTCTACAATTTCGCTCTAGAATTTTAAAAGCTCGAGATTATGTAAACATAAATTATGTATGATATAGACATTTTATGTTACATAATATAAATTGATGACGATGAGCTGGTGTTGTCGAACAAGTTAATTACAATTTTGCATTGCTGTCACTTGTTCGCGCCTATTTCATTAATAGACGCCATCTTTATATTTTTATCTGAAAGTGTTACAATGTTACAAATTGGCTGTAAAATCGGTAAATACTAGCTACATGTCTCGGAAATAAAAATGAGTACGATTACGTATATAGTTACTATAACTTTTGGATATGATTATACTACTAACTATATTCTAATTCTAAAATTTGTTTTACAATTTTGTTTTGCGACTAAAAAGTATTTAAATATTTGCAAAATCAGAAAAGTGGCCCAGTCAAATCCCAAAGTTATTGCAACTGGTCTTTTTACATCTTATATTATTAGATTCTACGTTAGTAGAAGAGTAAAAATATACTCGAGAAAAGGACTTTTCTCATTCTAAAATTTGTTTTACAATTTTGTTTTGCGACTAAAAAGTATTTAAAATATTTGCAAAATCAGAAAAGGTGGTCCAGTCAAATCCCAAAGTTATTGCAACTGGTCTTTTTACTCCCTATATTATTAGATTCTACGTTAGTAGAAGAGTAAAAATATATTCGAGAAAAGGATGATACGGCCGTGCTTATTGTTCGATTTGGTGGGGTACTACCGCACACGTGTCCTCTCGGTTACCTAGTACCTACATTTAAAGTTTTCCTTTAAACATATTTTCTGAAATAACTATGCAAATAAGAAATGTAAAAGTAATCTCACAGATTTATCTATTACATTAGCTCACGGGAATCGCGCACGGACCGCACTTGCCAATTTCATTCCGACGAGCTTACATCGGGAATCTCGGCATCCATCTTGCCGTTGGCCATGCACATACCTTATTAAATGCAAAATATTACTTACTAGCTGTGCCCGCGACTTCGTTCGTGTGGTTTTTGAGTGATTTAAACCGTTTATGCAGCGCACGCATCGAAAGTCCCCAAATGTGAATAATTTTCCCCGTTTTTGCAACATTTCTCACTGACGCTTTGCTCCTATTGGTCGCAGCGTAATGCTATATAGCCTAAAATCTTCCTTTATAAACTGACTATTAAACAAAAAAGATTTTTTTAAATTGGACCAGTAGTTCCTGAGTTTAAACAAACAAACAAACTCTTCCGCTTTATAATATTAGTATAGATGTACTAGCTTTTACCTTCGGTTTCGACATCTGCTTTTACATAATTTTAGCTTTAATTCATTCCCATTTATGAACCAAAGAGATATAAAGCTCAGTATGGGCAGTTATAATGCCTCTAATTTAAATGTATAACCACGATAACTTGGTCGAATTTTATTATTTTTGCTTACAGACCTATTTACAGCTTACTTTTAGATCAAATGAAACGCACAAAACCACAAGATGAAGCTTTTGTATAAATCTGGTTTTCTGTAGTATATTAGGTAATTTATATGAGGTGCCTTAATTAATTAATTAAAATATATATCTGGAGTATTGCTTTGTATGGTAGCGAGACGTGAACTATGACACCATGGAGATAGATTGGAGGCATTCGAGATGTGGTGTTGGCGAAGAATGGAAAGAATAAGTTGGACTGAAAAGAAAAGTAATGAAGAAGTTTTGGAATTAGTAAATGAAAAGAGAGAGATATTAAAAACCATCGAGAACAGAAGAGGAGATGTTAGGACACTTGATACGGCACGACAACTTTATTAGAGGAATAATTGAAGGAAATATAGAAGGTAGAAGAAAACGTGGAAGGCCGAGAAGAACTTTTATGGACCAGGTGAAGGAGAAAGTGATGGTCGTGTCATATCAGGAGGTCAAGAGAAGGGCGGAGTGCAAAGAGGAATGGAGAAAACTCCACCGACAAGAGCGAAGCTCTTAAGTGAGAAGAAGAAGATGTGAGGTGCCATAACACAAAATGCTCTACCGATATGAACCAAGAGACAACCTGTACAAAATGGCCCAATGTTAAGTTAAATATAGGTAGTATGGATAAATATAGTAAGTGTATCCACATTCCACATGCGAAATATTTAAAATAAAAAAAAAAAATCTTTATTAAACACATAAAGGGACATAACACAGCCAGAGGTTAACAAAACAGTAACTCGCACATATTAAGGCGAAAGAAAAAAAAAAGAATAATAAAATAATAATAATAATAATATTTCTTAAACTGTTACAGTGTACAGACAACTTTCTTACATTATTATTATACAGTAGATATGGGCCGATCTCGTTAACATTATGCGAACATTTTCATGAGCAATATGGGTTCATGGTTTTGTTTCCAGTTTAAACACAGGTTTGTACCTTGGTCCTTAATGTGATGGTGATTACTTTTATAGCACATCAATTCTCTTCCATTACTTTAATAGTTAACGATTTATGGTGTTTTAAATACATTATGCTGTGAGGTTTTTGGTCGGTCAACCTAAAATACTGGCTGCTGCATTGGTTTAATCTCAGTAATGTCAGCAGTGTATTAAATGATAAGTATATGTTGAGGTATTATCTACCTACTAGCTACTTGTGTATGCTTATACCGAGTGATCCGTGGTTCATATATTAAGCTGAATAGAGTGTGACAATGACGCGTAGAGCATTTTTTGTTTTGGCACCTTATATAAATTACTTAATATTATGTATAACTTAAAAAAAACAAAGGTCTAAAATTACCACAATGAGTGAATCTTACTATGCTGGGGCTCGCGGGCTCCTAGTCTATACACACGAACGCACTGGTCGTTAACCTAAGACCTGACCAGGATTGAAACTCATATGTTTACTCAAATATTACACATATTTAATAGGCTTCACATCCATGAAGCACAGCAACCTTTTTGTTCCTTTGACGGGATTTGATCCCACATCCCCCTTGACAAGTTCAACCTGAAGCTGCACAGGCCGTCAAAAATATTATTTAACTATCACTTACCTACCTTAAAAAGATTCACAAACGTGTCACAACTCCCAACTTCACTAAACTCACAAAATTCGTTATCATCCGATGCCCATACTTAAAAACAAAATTAAAGGGGTTAGCCGGTCGATAATATGAATTAAAAAAAATAGAAGTCACGGATCGCCTCGGGAGTTTTTTTGTTCGGAGCCCGCGAACGACCGGTATCTTCTGACAATATCTGTGACTTTTTATGCATTATTTTTAAATGAACAGATTATAAATGGTTGTTTGGCGATTTAACGCCCAATCTAATTAGGCAAATGATATGTGTTTTCAATGAAAATTGATTTATAAACTTTATCTAAGTTGTTTGTAAATATTATCTCGCGATAACCTTTTTGTCGTGTTTATTTAAAGAGTCTTAAAGTAAAATTAGTAAGTCCTTTATTGATATACCACTCATTATTGTATATTTTTAGGTAATTAACCTTAGTAGTTACTACCGAGACTTACCGAGGAGTGACAGTTACAGACGAATATTGAAAAACTAATTAAATTAAGAAGCGCTCAAGTCACATGCAGACTCTACATTGTCATTTCGCCAAGTAAAGTAAAGTAGTAAAGCAAAGACAGTGAGAGCATGAGATGAAGGGCTCCCAACGTTACTTTGTTTCGCTATATTCATGAGCTGTAAACAAGGGCTCATCTCATATTCAAGATGACATCGCTTTTATCACTTAAGAAGTTTGAAAACAAAATGATACGATTTGTCATAAGATTCGCTAAATGACAGACGAATGCGGTTGTCAGGATCCCATACAAATGTATTTTGGAATTTTGTAAGTGGTATTTTGAATAAATACCCTGGCCTTTTTAACCTAAAGGCAACCCCGCCGCAAGCATTGTTTGTTTTATATGCAAAAAGTTTTTATATTCAAAAAATATATACTTACTTTAACTTCTTTACTGAATACGTTAAGAAATGTATGCCTAATAATGAGATCCTTATTATCTACATCTACACTAATATTATAAAGAGGAAAGATTTGTATTTTTGTATGTAATGAATAAACTCAAAAAGTACTGGGCCGATTTGAATAATTCTTTTTTTATTAAAAAGCTACATTATCACTGAGTAACACAGGCTATATTTAGTACTAGATTACCAAAGAAATCTTTAGAAATTCCTATTAAAACCAACTTAAGGTGTAAAAAAATTTGCCACAAAATGTTTGCTGATCGTTAGTCTCGCTAAAACTCGAGATCAACTGAACTGATTCGGCTATTTTCGGTCTTTAAATATTCGTGGAAGTCCCGGGAAGGCTTAAACGGTTTCTATGCTCAACGAAGTGGGCACGGGTCAGCTAGTCATGAATATAGTGATAATTTCCCAAGCAACTAATAACCATGTAGTATGCACCAGTATCGTGGGGTTCCTAGTTCCTATAACTCCATTACTACTCGTATCGGTTTCACTTACCATTTACCTTTGTAGCATATTGATCTGAAAGAGGACCAGCCTTAGTCACTGCTTAGCACTCTTAATAAGGACAAGTCAAAGTATGTAATCTATACTTCTATAGTTATTATAAAGCGGAAGAGTTTGTTCGTTCGTTTGTTTGTTTGTTTACTTAAACGCACTAATCTCAGGTCCGATTTGAAAAAATCAGGCTAGATATCATTACGCTGCGACCAATAGGAGCGAAGCGTCCGTGAATGTTGCAAAAATGGGTAAAGTTATTCACATTTGGGGACTTTCGTTGCGTGCGCTGCATAAACGGTTTAAGTCATTCAAAAATCACGCGAACGAAGTCGCAGGCATAGCGCTAGTTTACTATAGTTCGTCTCTGATAAATTTAACCTAAAGGTAAACAAACCGAAAACATCGAAATTTTCACTTAATTACTTTCACAGGTTGCGCTAAAGAATCATACTTCATTATCCAATACATTTTATAACAATTAAACAATAATTAACCATATTTAAAAATGAATAACCTTCACAGTAAAAATACCCTATTTTGACACTGCTGACTTTAGAATATAGTCTATAGTCTTTGGATTCATGTAGCCAACAATATTAATTGCATTAATATTAGCCAATTGGCATCACTGACTAATCTACGGTTGTGTCATAGACGATTTTGTTTACGTTTGGGTTAAATTTATCTCGGACCATATACATAGTACTACATACTTACATAATAAGTAAGATTTCATGAATTTGCCACAAAAATATTCATTTTTGTGGCAAATTTAATAAAAACAAAATTTTAAAAGTAACAAATAAAGTAATATGAACATTTAACGGTATACCGAAAGTAGCAAAACGACAAATTTGTACAAATCTTCATATTAACATTCTACGAGTTTCCTAAAAAGGCTTTAACAAACCTCAGAGCGAGATAACAGAGCTGCAAAGGTTAGAGGTTATGGGACGGTTTATACAAAATGTTTTATATTATGGAACCTGGAATTCTTTATTTTTAAATAAATTGAAGAAGAAAGAAGGCATAATATACCCGATAGGAAATGCAATGTTATTGGCATTAGTCTATATTTAAAGAAAATATATGAAAGAACTTCAGCACTATGGACCCGACCGGATAAATTACACGGCCACACGTAAAACCGGCATGAAATAATGCTTGCGCTGTGGTTGAGCGGTGAGGTTACCGGAGGCTTGAGGGTTCGGGATCTTAAGGACCAGGAACGCAAAACACCAGAGGATTTATATTTAGTGTAGTGTCTGCGAGTGCTCATGATCATTGACAAGGGCATCAGGCTATCAGCTTGCTCCTGGTCAAAAAGTTATAAGCGCTCACTGTCATCTGTGCCTTGCTTTTAGGATTGAACCGTCCATCAAGTACCATGAAGGTCTTACTTTTGTTGCAAGCTTTTATTTACATTCACCTGTCCCCGTGTGTAAAATTTTTCACTCTAAATTTGCCTCAATTTCCCCAGCCCTAGTCCTTAGTAGAGATTTTGCATCTTCGTTGTGTAGCGTAACAGTGTTAGGAAGTCAAGGAACTCTTTTGATGCTCGAAGCTGAAGCTGGAAGATGGCTATAGAAAGTCCGGAAATAAACGACACAACTCCATCGAGTTTGGGCTCGTTTCATTTGTATTGACGAGTACTTTGTCCCTATAGAGTTTAGAGCTAATGACACTAAAGGTGCATATAAAAACGAAAGAACAAAATACTGTAAAAATAGTTGCTTCGTACTTTCATTGACGTTAAAAACAGCCCGAATTGAGCACCTCCTCTTTTTTTTTTGGAAGTCGGTTAAAAACTAGAAACTAAGTCTCAATTACTACTAAGAATATGACTTTTATAGAGAACGTAACGCGTAATTCGTCGAAATTGATTTTATGTGTATTTAGGTGTGTTCCAGTAGCAAGGGAATAACGTTTGAAATAATTTTCTAATCCCATTCCTGGGGCCTTAGTCTCCAAACTGATTTGATTTTGATTCAGATTCAATCATGCCGCATATTCCCGAATAAATTGACGTTTGTTTATTTTGATTATCAGCCGATTGATATGGTCGAGAGTACAAAAAGTTACGATCTAACGATTTTCTTTATTCTGGTTAGTTTCAAAGTAATCCACCAAATAAATTACCAAAAGCCGTTGAGATCGAACTGATTCGATTCTCGGTTGTGTCGGGAGTAAGCCTGCTGTTTCTTTCGCCCTAAGTTCAAACATAAAATAATAATGTGATTGAAAATTTCGTTCACAACGTTATTTCCATGTAACTGGAACGCACCTTATGTCTCGAAAATATTTTTTTATTTTAGGAATCTTCTTATGCCATTAGCTTTTTTTTTATTTAAAATATTTAAATTTATATTACTTAATAAAAAAAATCCTAAATTTAGGCTACACCGGCTTAATTCAAATTAGTTGCCAATAAATTGAATTAATAGACAATTAAATCTAACTAACCTTCTAAATTCTACTGAATAACAATAAAAAGACTTTTTACGAATACATAAACCGTGTTAAATATTGTTATGTTTTTTTAAAAAATGAATTTTTAGAGACTCGAAAAACTGTATCTTTATCTGATTATTTTGAAGGCAGCTTTTATTGTAAAGATCGGATCGTAATTTTTATGTGTTTTAAATTAGGTATAGGTAATTGTTTTTTCCTGAAAATATGAATTTGCAACATTCCTACTACACTTAAGCCCACAACGCGGAACCTGCAACGCGGAACTCGCAACGCGTAACCCGCATTAATTTTAACACAATATATTAAGACAAATATTTAAATGTAATAAAAATACACTATTTAGAGCATTTAAAGTTTTTTATTATCCATTTATAAACATTGTTGTTACTATGAAAATCGTCTCATATACTGACAATATTAAAAACCAATGGCAATTTTGTATATTTATTTAACACGAATTTCTTAAAATTTCTAATTTGCTGCATATTTATATTAACATGGAACGGGATAAAAAGTATCCTACATCCGTCTCCAGGTTCAAACCTTCCTCCCCACAAATTTTAACCGACATCAAAAAAAGGAGGAGGTTCTCAATTTGTCTGTTTTTTTTCAGCCAAATCAGTTCCGCGGCTCTTGAATTATAAATAAAGTGTGACTAACACGACCTTCTTTTATATACAAGTTGTAAAATAAATGAGTGATAATATTTTAGGTTGCATGTGTATGTGCCTCTTATGTAGAGTTTGCTGTGAAAGTATCAGCGCTGAAAGACTTACTTTTCACATTCATGTTTCTATGAGAAATGCATCATGAATTTGCTCAGACAATATTCTTTTAAAGTAACTCTTTCAGCGCTTGTACTTTCACAGTAAACCCTATCTATATACGGGACCCATACACACCCTAAAGTATCATTACTCATTATAGCCACATGGATTTTAATTAGGTGGTAGTAATTTTATGTTGACTTTCCGAAAAAAGTTTGTTAAGTTTTATATTTTGCGTATTTTATATCATGCATATTTTATGGCATCTTGGCTAAGAGATCTTTAATATTTCAATTAACCTGTAAAATAGATATAACTAAATGTATGGTTTTATATCTTCAATTACAACCACGAAGTAATATTTCATAAGGTTCAGATTTCTGCAGACATGATAATGTCAGGAAACCTAACAACTGCGTTAGCGAATATAGTGTTTGAGGACTCAAATACTTGTAGTTCTTTATATTTATATTAATATTGTTAACCTTTGTTTAGCTCGTATGTTTTGGTTATCTTTAATAACATAGCTTTATATAATATTAATATCAATGGACACATCACACCAAGTCAATCGGGTCCCGTGCTAAATATCAGAAAAACTTGTGTTACGGTAACCAGACATACCTATTTATCAGACGGAAATATTTATCACTTGTATACTTGGCATATATTTAAGTTTTTTTTATAAGTAAGTATTAATATTTAATACACAATTTTAATACACATGCATGACCCAGGAACACAGAAAACTTTTTGGTCCTTCGGCAGGATTCGAACCTGCAACGTCCTGCTCGAGCACCAACGCGCTCTACCACTGCGCTACGAAGGTTGTCATATTAATTACAAACTAAGGGTTAATATTTGACCCAGTCTAGGGCAAGACCTAAGAAATTAGTAAGGTAACAAGGTCTTAAGTTGTTTCCTCATAGAGTAGAAATATTTTGCTGTCAACTCTGTGTTTAGTAATCAAAAGTGAAATTAAACTTCGGTTTCCTTAAGTAAATCAATGATGCTACTTTGATTCACTGGTGTCAATGAACAATTGACATGTAGGAGGTGTCTGATTGCTAAGTTTATTAATAAATGCCGGCATTTGCATTGTGTTGTGTTGATTGTGGTGTGGTGGTGTGTGGACTGCGGACAAATGAGCCGCGCGGCGTGTGCCGACTGCAGAGCGGCGCCTGTGGGAACGTGCCAAAGAAAGTGGCAAATCACTCGGATGCATCTGACCAGCGACCACGCATCGCTCATTACGATCACGTCCCTTCCAATAAAAATTCAATTGAGCACCGAAATATGGCCGCTGCCGCCGCACCGCCGCCGCCCGAAAAAACGCCGCTCGGCCCACTGAAGCGACATCATAATTTAAAGCGCAAAAACCTGCGTACCGACAAATAAATCGGCGAACTTTTTCTCCGGCCAAGAAGTCGAGGCGGGAAATCGGATGGAAGTCGAAGGCGAAACTTTTTAAAAAAGGAAACCGCCGCTGCGTGTGCGGGGGCGCGCGGATTGGCCGGCCGCAGGGGGCGGGCCGCTCGCCGCGCGCCATTGGTCCGCCGCAGACGCACTATAGGCGCGCTCGTCTCGAGACACGAGCGAATAGATTTTTTTTCAACAAAAGCAATTTTCCTATTCTTCTTGTTGGCGACGTTCGTAGTTTGTTTTTGCTCGGGTCCGTTTTGTATTGTTTATTGTACGCGACAATCCACTCCCGGTTAATTCTGATATTACCGGCGACTCGCATTGTTCGGCTGGGTCGCATGCAAATTGTCTAAAAACTAGCAATTGTATTGAAAATATCGCGGAGCGTGTCGCGCCGCAGGAAGCTGACTTGCATTACAATAATGTTAATTATCAACGTTGTACAGACAACAAGTGTCGTGAACCTATTTTATGAACCTTATTGCTAGTTAATAAGGTAGACAATCCATACAATACAACCTAACAAGCGTTACTAGTTACTACACAAGCTACACAAACATTATTCCGATGTAAGATGCTCTCGGATTTCTCCATTATATTCAATTTGCGCCTACTTTCCAAGGAAAGTATGCAGACAATAACTCATTATAGGTATTTCAGCCATTCATCTCATACACATCTGCACTATTGTAATTTTCTGAAAATGAGAAACGCAATCGGAGGCTAGTGCATTCAATTCCAAGCACTGTTTAGTAATAGTTTACCTCTGGTAGAACAATCATACCAGCACCTAATTTCTCAGATTAAATGCATCTGGATTTGTACCTACTGTTTAGTAAAATCTAAGTAAGCGTAGTAATCTAAGCGTATATAATCTTTATTTTTACGTTTGAAATAGAAAAAAGGCAGGAATTAAGGATGCGCGTCTTCAAATGTATTGAGCTAAGTGCTAAGTGGAGCCGAGAAAAACGATTTATAGCCTATAACTGGGGTTGCCATCTTCAAAATTAAAGAACTAGGACATAACGCGTCAAAACTCGGACTCTGGAGCCCAAAACCAACAAATATAGGACCCACCAAATTCAAAAAATCTCTATACTAAAAAAATTCAGTTCAGGCTTCCGGGACGGACGCTCCCCGGACGCCCTCGAAAATAGGACAACTCCGGGAAAACCCGGACGGATGGCAACCCTACCTAGAATATTATTTTTAAATTGAACCACTATTAGGTACAAGCCATGATTCTCTGCACTGTCTGTATCATTAGTTAAACGTTTAGTTTCAGAGTAAATCTTTTAAAATATTCATTAAGTGAAATGGGAGTCGTGCCTCTGTGCAGGGCTGGGGTATTTAGATACTATCTCGATGTGTAGTTACTAGTTACGTGGACGGCATATCTATCTACACTATTATGATCCGTGGCATCATAGGCATGTTGCCTTAATCGCCTCCGTCGTCTAGTGGTTCTGAGCTTCGCTCTCGTCGTGGTCGTGGGTCCGATTCCCGCGTTGGAACAACAAAAAATATTGTTTTCAAATTTGGTTAGAATGCAGGCTGATCACCTGATTGTCTGACAAGAAAGATGATCCATGCGTCGGATGGGCATGTAAAAAGTCGGTCCTTCGCCTGTCGTGTCGGTTTTACCGTCCCACTGGGTTATAATTAAAAGGAAGAGATAATGTCTTTGTGTATTGCGCACTCACTTGGGCACTATAAAATAACTCCTGCGTAGCTGGCCTGGTTTCAATGAAATCGGCTATTATGTTGCCTTAACTTCTCGTCTATTTAAATTTAGACAACACGGTCGTAAACAAATTTAGAACCCATTTTTGTTAATTTAAAAATAAAAGATGTTACAAACTTTATAAATTTGCAATTAGAAAGTGAGAATGATATATTATCTTCTTGACGTTCCAGCTTATCAACAGCAGGCTTACTCCCGACACAATCTAGAATCGAACCAGTTCGATCTCAACTGCTTTTGGAATTTTATATGGTGGATTGCTTTTTTTTGTTGATTGATTTGCAAGCGGCTACTAGCAGATTGTGACGTATGACGTATCCCGCTTTGCGAGGAAAAGTTAGGCTATACTTTCTATTAGTTAATTTTGAATTACGCTACACAACTTATACTCTAATTATAAGAAATAGTTATTATGATGTACTTATTTTTAGTTTTTTTTTTTAATTATTTGTCTATATGTGTGTACTAGGCAAAAGTTCATCCCTACTTTACTTGTATATCTTGTGCTGTAAATTGCAAAGAGTACTCACTGTCGATATAATCCTTAGGGATAAATATAATTTATGCCTTCAGAGCTATAATCACGTTAGTTTGTAGTAAGTACAAGTAGTAATAAGTACATCATTTTATGGTTCTGAAGTCTTAACTTGTTTCAATACTTGAGATGCTTTATGCAAGACTGTAAGTCCATTCAACCATAACAAGAATTTTACTCATATTATAAGCCATACAGGGTGATTCATGGGTCATATACTGTGTGTAAAAAGAACAGTCACTATAACTTTGAGATACGATTGTACTACCTTTTTTTTTACTTTTTTCCCATTTGTTATTTATTTGTTCGCAAGAATAACGAAAAAGCAAAAAAAAAATATTTAATTTTTGTAAACAAAAAAAAATACATTTCTAGAACGAGAAAAGAGAGTATGTTTATTGTATAATCATATCCCAAAGTTAAAGTGACTGTTCTTTTTACACCCGTTGTGAAGAGAATAATGCGTAGAGCGTTGTTTGTTTTAGCAACGCATATAAATAAATTAATATAACTATAAAAAATCATAGCTCCACACGACGACAAGGAGTGAATCTTACTTTGCTGGGGCTTGCTGGCTTCTAGTCTATACTCACGAACGCACTGGTCGTTGACCTAAGACCTGACCAGGATTGAAACTCATTTGTTTTGTAACCTTTATAGAGATCTTTAATCGTGATTTGTCGTGTTATCAGTTATGGTAAGTTATTTGTATGAGTTGCCAAAACAAAAAATGCTCTACCCATCCTTTTCTTTATACAATATTCGGCTTGATATATGAACCATGAATCATTCTGTATAGTCACACAAGTGTACGTCTTTACTAAAACAATAATAAATAAATAATAAATAAAATAAAATAAAAATAAAAAAAAATAAAAACCATTTATTTCAGGCTACATGGCCCATATTATAAATACCTTACAGACTAACATACATACAAAATTTCGGGCGGCATAGGCCCATATTATAAATACCTTACAGACTAACATACATATTATAATTATAACTAAGATTTATCACGTATTATAATCGGCGACGTGATGTGCGCCTCGCTCCGGAGTCTCCCCCGGAATCTTCGGTAGACTACACCCATCGGCCAGAACTCCTCCACCTCGAAGGTCGATAAGCGTTGTGTCGGTACTCTCACCACAAAAGAACTAAAGTTAACTTTATGGCGAGACTCCAGACGCTCGACCCTCAAGTTGAAGGACGTCTTCTTCAAGATGTAGCCCACGACATCCTCGACCTTCGTGGACCAGTGCAGGCGGGACACGTACAGCGGTGTGGTGGGTATTTCACACCGCAGCCGCTGCTCGGGTCCGCAGGGTGCGGTGCCGCGGTGGTTGCGGACGGCGGGCTTCCTCTTCTTTCTTCTCTCCACCAATGTGAAGCCCTCCTCATCACACCTCCTGCTCTCACCCTCGTTAGATCGAGGAGGTTCTGCCTTACGGCTATCCTTAGCCTTGCGGCTCTCTTTCACCCCTTTTATCTTCACCCCCTGGGGAGGTGCGGGGGAGCGGGCAGTGACACCCGCAAAACTTTTCTTCTGCTGAGTCGCTGGTTGACATCACATTTTTACTATATTATGTCCAATCAACAAATGTCAAATCTAACAACATACTTGTGTTTTCGATTTTCTATTCTAGTCTGCAGCCTCGAGTTTTATTGTCAGTGCTCTGAATTTTCTTTCGAGTCCCGAATTATATTATAGCCTCAGTCTAAAACTATTTTATTTATACGTAGGTAAGCATCTGAAGGACTAAACTAAATGTCTAGAAAATCTGTTCAGTCTATTTATTTGTTGTTTTCATCACGGCCGCCATGATTGTGATTCCTCCAGTATACTAATAAGGCACCGCCTACTTCGCGCTGCAATATCTGATAGTTATGGCGACAAATACCAATACAGACTATAGTGTGTTATTTACTAGAAAATATGTAGTGAGAATACGGATGCTTATTAATATAGGTGCTAAAGTTTTTTTTTAGTTCTGTTATTTGTCGCGTTATGGTATCTCTTCTCTTCACACTATATTCAGCTTAACATATGAACCATAAATCACCCAGTATAATATGCCTACTATTGTAAATACGGTTTGTAATTAATATCGTGGTTGATTTCTTATTTTCTCGACGTTTCAGCTCTTTTCCAATAGTGATAAGAAATGTGTCTATGCGTGACCACGACTAGGCAAGTGGAAAGTTGCCGAAACGTCGGAAAGAAAACCGCGACACTATCCGTAGCTACTTTAAATTAACAAAGGCTACATGCAACTAAAACATAAGTAAACTTCGTGTTACGAGCATTGTCATCCAAAACCATTGCGTTGGCAACAAGACGTAGCTACAAATGAGATATAGGATGTTAGATACTAGCTGCGTCCGCCTGAAATAGTGACATAAAGCACCCGATATTGAAACATACTTCATTGGTGCTCCGGTCCAATCTGGGAGCACGGAAGTGCCCCCGCCAAGACGAGCAAAGCGGAGTGCAAGGGCACTACCTACCTACCTTTACGAAACGTTTCGTCGTTTTTTTTAACTATCATAACTTTGCTTTGTATGATACTAAATAGTTGAATATTTAAAGATATAATGACACCTAATGACAGTAAAAACATGAAACATACAATAAATGTTGTAGCTATTGTACCTACTTTAAATTTTATCAAAGTTGAAAAACCTCCGATTTCGTCACTGACTCAATTATAGATCATCAAAATTCTTAAGGTACTTCCTGAAGTCCTAGAAAGCTAAAATTTTGTATGTAAGCTGTTATTACTACCAAAACAACAAAAAAATTATAAATGCTACCATTTTGAATCCATTATGGTGGTTTCAAATTGAGACTTCTGGGTCTGGGGTCAAATTAGGTTTTAATTAAACTCAATACCCTATGAAAAAGTTATCAAATCTAGAGCCACTCAATACCCTATGAAAAAGTTATCAGATCTAGAGCCAAAATTTTTGACCTATGCGCCCTTACTTTACCAGGCCTAACTTCACATACATAATATGTAGTCTCATCTTGGCAACATTTTTACATGAAAATGTTTTTCGTGGGATTCGTTTTAGCGTGACAGTATACATAGTCTAAAACCTTTTTCGATAAATGGGGTATTCAATACTAAAATAAAGTTTATCTGACCAGTAGTTTCCGAGATTAGCGCGTTCAAGCTTTATATGTGTATAGTTATGAGAAGAGTAATCTAATTCACTTTACTTATGATTATGTTAGTAATAAACTAAGGAGCAGCCGAACAGTGCGTCCGAACTGGGAGTGCAGCGGAGATCAGATTGTATCCATTTTTCGTCCAAATTGCGCCCTTTGTTATGCAAACAGACGCGCCGTGTGCGGGCCCGGCCAAGTGCCCCAACACAGAATATATACGCACAGAAGGCAAGCTGGTGTGTAAGAGCTGATACACGCTGGTCCCCTTGACCTTTCACCGAATGTCGCTTTCAGACAACCAACTAGGTTGGATCCATTCAGAATAACATGTTATTGTAATATGAAAAAAACAAGGCAGTTTAAGGCCTTATTATTGAATTGTCTGAAACGAGGCTGGTATTAGATCATAATACGGCCCTAGACGCTTATTGACGCGCTTTGCTGATGCGCGTTTGTGGATAAAGAATAGGCGCGCGTTTGAGTATGTACAGAGTACACTGTCTGTACAGAACTCCTGGTTCTCAAAACGCGCGTTGACAAAGCGCGAGTATGAAAGCGCCTAATGTGTACCCGCTCTTATAGTTGAAGGTATATAATAGGCATGTTTGGATTCTTTCCATTTATTTACCTACTCTTTTTCTATTTATTTACTAATTCTATTATAGCAAATTTATTTATATACTTATGTTTTTTTTTTTATGACACAGTGGGCTGCAGGCCAATTATATTTCAATTGTTGTAGGATAATATATTTATAGTGTTTTATATATTTTATTTATATTTAGTTTGTGTTATTATCATGAATGTAAGTGTTGACTCATTTGCTTCAGATGATTTTTTATCCATTTCTTCTAACAACAGCGATGATAGTTTTCAAAGTGCCACATTTATGTCTCTTAGGGATACCATAACTTCAAATTTTAACACAGTTAACAAATGTTTTAAGGCCGTTCATATTAATGCACAGAGCATTCCGGCTCATTATCCCGACTTGCTTGCGTCTTTTGATCGTACTAATGTTGATGCTGTCTTTATATCGGAAACGTGGCTTAAGCCTTGCTTACCATCAACATGCTACAGTTTACCCGGTTTTAAGTTAATTCGCAACGACCGCATTGGGAGGGGTGGAGGTGGCGTTGCGATTTATCTACGTTCAGACTTGTCCTACACTATTATTAGCTCGTCAGCGCAACCCCCTCCATCTGATGCTCTCGAGTTTTTGCTGGTAGAAGTCCAGGTATCGCACTATAATAAATTATTACTCGGGGTCTACTATTGCCCATCAATGCACAATGATTACTTCTCATCCTTTGAAAATACGCTTGATGCTTTTACACCGTACTACGATCATTGTGTTATAATGGGCGATTTCAATACTTGTCTACTTAAGGGTGATAGTCGATCGACTAAACTTAGTTCAATTTTAGATTCATATAATATGAAATTACTACCTCTGAATCCTACCCACTGCTTTCCAGGTTCCCGTCCTTCCCTGCTCGACCTAATCATAGTCTCCTCTCCTAATCGTGTTACTACGCATGGACAAGTCTCAGCTGATATGTTTTCATACCATGATCTTATCTATGTCGCCTATAATGTTCGCCCTCCCAAAGCTAAGGTAAAAACTCTTCTTCAAAGAAATTTCTCTTCGATGAATATTGAAAGCCTAGAGGAGGACGCACATAACATAGACTGGTCAAACTTACTCTCAGCTGATTCCATTAATGACAAAATTGATATATTTAACGCTAAACTTAAATCTCTTTATGATATCCATGCACCTGTTAGGCCCGTTAAAATCAAACATCTTCCCGCTCCCTGGTTATCAGACGAAATCAAATCTTTGATAAATGCTAAGCATGCAGCCAAAGCCAAATTTAAAATAAAAAAGACAGAAGAACATCGTAACAAATATATTAAAATCCGGAACCGCTGTAATATGATGTGTCGTGACGCACAAAGACGTCATATTCACGCCTCCGTTGAGAACGGGGATCCGGCTAAAACATGGAAATTTCTCAAATCCCTCGGCGTGGGCAAATGCTCTGAACCGCAAGACTCTCATAATATAGATATAGATTCACTTAATAACCATTTTACTTCCTCTTTTAATCTCGACCCCAAAATTAAATCACAAACGTTAAATTATATTTCTTCGCTACCTATATTGAATTCTGATCCGTTCCTTACTGTTCCAGTTTCCGAGTGTGAGATTAAAAAGCACATCCTTTCCATATCGTCAAACGCAGTAGGAGATGACGGTATCAGTCGTAGAATGATCACACCAATATTAGATATAATTGTTCCTGTTCTTGCACACATTTTTAATTCATGTTTAGAGTCTTGTACCTTTCCTGATGCCTGGAAGGCAGCTTACATAATTCCTTTACCTAAATCCTCCTGTCCTAAGACTGTGTCTGACTTCCGTCCTATTTCCATCCTACCCTTTTTATCAAAAGTTTTAGAGCGAATCATTCATCACCAGCTTACGAAATTTGTTACCCACAACAGCTTACTCAGTCCGTTCCAGTCCGGTTTTCGCACTGGTCACAGTACGACTACCGCATTGGTAAAGGTAGCTGATGATATACGGTCAGGTATGGATGATAAAATGCTTACTATTCTCACACTTCTGGATTTTAGTAATGCCTTCAATTCCATAGACCACGATATTCTGCTAGCCCGGCTTGCATCTTTAAATCTTTCACCATCAATAATTAATTTAATTCGTAGCTACCTTGTAGGACGACGGCAGAGAGTTAAATCATCTGATTATTTCTCCGATTGGAGTTATATCTATGCCGGCGTGCCTCAGGGTGGTGTGCTATCTCCTCTTCTGTTTGCAATTTTTATAAACCCTATAACAATATCGATTTCATCATCCTACCACTTGTATGCGGACGATCTTCAAATATACACACAGTCTCCTTTGGACAATCTGAATTCCGCTTTTGATCTAGTGAATCACGATTTGTCGAATATTTGTGAATGGAGCAAGAATCATGGACTTCTTATTAATCCTATTAAAACTCAATTAATTGTAATTGGTAGCCCCGGGCTAATTTCTAGAGTTGACCATGATTCTTTACCTCCTGTCCTTATAAATGGTGTAACAATACCTTTCAGTAAAGTGGTTAAAAACTTGGGAGTGTACTTTGATGAACATTTATCGTGGACGCATCAATTGCAAGAGATTAGTAGAAAGGTTTTTTCTACCTGGCGTTCCCTAAAACGTCTACGATATGTTCTTCCGATACCCACTAAGGTAGTTTTGGCTGAATCCCTACTCCTTTCCCATTTAGATTATGCGGACGCTTCTTTCACTAACTTGACGGAGGAACAACTGAACAAATTGGAGCGCCTTCAAAACCTGGCTTTGAGGTTTGTTTTCGGTTTACGTAAATTTGACCATATCTCCGAGTATCGCCTCAAGTTAAAGTGGTTGCCAATCCGCTACCGCCGTGACTCTCGTGTTCTCTCCTTCCTTTATAACATCCTATTTGACTCCCATTGTCCCACTTATTTAAAAAGTTATTTTAACTTCCGTACCTCTGACAGACTGGAACTACGATCTATATCTAATCTTCTTCTTGACATTCCTATCCACCGCACTAAATACTTTAATTGCTCTTTCATTGTAAAATCCATTTCCCTTTGGAATTCTTTACCTATCCATATAAGGCAGGCTGAAACTATACATCGCTTTAAAACTCTTATAAAAAATCATTATCTGGAATCATATTGTGTCAACCCGTAACTTATGTAACTAACACTTATTATTATAAATTAAAATATCATGTAGGTTTATCTATTGTATATATATATATATATAGATATATATATTATATTATATTGTATACATATATTATATATTTATTGTGTTTATGTATTATTTTATTTTATTTACTTTTATTTTATTAAATATACTTTTGCGCAACTCCCATTCTCTAGCATTGTTTTCTCTAACACCATAAGGTTGTCTGGAAGAAATTGCTATCTAGTAATAAGGCCGCCTTTGTGTGCATGTCTGATTTTTGTAATGTATATTTTTTTTTGTTTTTTTTGTAACTTGTTGTGTGCACAATAAAGTATATTTGTATTGTATTGTAAGGTATGTGCTTCGCCAGTCGCTACGGAAGGCTGGCTCGACCGAAGATAGAAAGAGAGACTAAAGGGAGGCAGATTTTAGAGACTAAGTGCTTTTGTATGTTCCAACTGCCCTGATTCTCATACCTCGAATATCGTTTCTATTGTCAGTCTGACCTGCTCGCACGCGCATAATTTGACTTTCGTGGGAACGGAATATACAGTCGATCGAAACGAACTCTTCACCAGGAGCTCTGTCTGTGCGTCTCTGTGTATGAGATGTAAAGTGGCCAACAGTGGCTCGTACTTCGTTCCTAATCTCAGTCTATCCCGCTAGTGCACGATTTGGCGCGAGTACGAACGGAACAGACTGACGATCGAAAGTTCAAGTTACGAGAATCGAGGCTTCTGTTCCACAGCGTTCGTAAATAGAATAAGAGTATTGTTTCTGCGTCTGTGTATTCTGTGGGCATGCCCCGCGACCCCGCGCCCGCTTGTCTTATCACTGCATCGCTCGTACAATGCTAGTGACCGATTAGAATATTTCATCACCCGTTTCGCTGTTTTTTAATCACCCGATACGGGCTAGACACTTAAAAGTTAAGGCTTAACGCACATTGGCGTAGTCAAAGCGTCAAGTTTTCACTAGTAGCATAATCATCTTTATTGTTACATTACTAAGGTACAAGTTATTTCAAATCTCAATAAGAGCGTCGCGTCGTCTTCGATTGTCGCTCGTCTACATTTGTTTCATTCATTTAATAATAGAGATGAATACTATGTTGTAGGAAATAAGTAAGAACTGCAGGGTTACTCCCGACACAATTCCAGAATCGAATTAGTTCGATCCCAACGGCTTTTGGTATTTTATTTGGTCCATTACTTTGAAACTAACCAGGATGAAGAAAATCGTTAGATTTTGTACTCCCGACCATATCAATCGAATGAGAATCAAAATAAACAAACGTCAATTTATTACGAAGTACGCGGCACGATCGATTCTGAATCAAAATCGAATCAGTATGGTGAGTAAGGCCCCTGAACGCTTTGACTCAGGTCAATGTGAGTGAAGCCTTAATCGTTTCCGTTTAAACATCAAAAATAGAACTCGACAAATTAACTTACAACAAATATTTCGTTTATATGTGGATTTTACTAATAGGTTTTATGACAAGAGGTATTGAGAGGATATGTACAATGTACGTAATTATGCTATACACCCCACGCGTCGATTCAAAAAAGGTATAACCTTACAGTAGTCACAAATTATGATGAGTAACATCATGGTTGAAGTTGACTTCCTGTTAGACTCAAACGAATGCCCATTCTGTTCGCCCATCAAATTATTTTTGTCTAAACAGACAAAAAAAAACTCTATTCTATCATTTCAGAAGCTCACATTTCACAAACAACATTTTTATTGTTACATCACGGGAATCGCACCTGGGACCTCCGCAATCGAAATACTAAAGTCCACTGAACATCAGGCTTTCCAAATACTTTATTAGAAAACCTGTAAAACCAAATGATACGGAAAATAAGTAGGCTATTTTTTAGCAACCGTTACTACTCTTTTAATTTGTTATTTTAACCACTGACGAAACTTTGTGTCTGTTCGTTTGAGGCATCGTAGCTCTTGGGAGCAATCGGATGGACCGAATTTGATACAGTTTTTTGTTTGAAAACATGTCAAAAGTGTTCTTAGCTATAATTCTTCAGCGTTCGCTTACTGCAATTCCGGAGTTATACATATTTTAATGATTTTGTTTGTAGTTTTTTTTTATTTACTTTGAGTAGACCATTATAATGAATACAATAATCAGATTCAATTGTGCCGTTTGTTTGAGAAATCATTAGATTCGTTGGTCTGCGATAAGTCTGATAACAATTAGTTTCAGAACGAACTCACGACTTACTTTATCTCGCAATTTGATAATAAGTAAAACTCAGCTTATGTTGAAATGAGAAGCTATACCTACCTAGAAAATTCAATGAGGTTTTGCACGAAAAATAGTAAATTATAAAAATAAATACAACATGAATTTTTAAAAGCATTTTTTCACTTAGGTTATATTATCTACTTTGTGGTTAGGTATAATAATTGTACATACCTAAACAATAGTATTCTTTTTTTTAATTATGTAATGTATTATACATAATATTTTATTATGTAATTGTGCATACATAAATCCAAACAATTAAATAAAATACATAAACAATAAAAATAACAAATGTAAAGCCGTTTGGGATATTATAAATGATAATATTAATGATATGCGATTAAACAGATACATAGAAAAAATTAATTATAATAATCTATCATATACGACACCTTCGGACATTAGCAAATTATTTAATAATTTTTATATTAATATGACAAATAATAATAATTTTAAATTTAACACAAATGACATTAACTCTACTATGAATTACAATAACTATAATAACTCAATGTTCTTAAAACCAACTTGTCCATTAGAGATATACAAATTGATAAATAACTTAAACAATACTAAATCAGTCGGGGTCGACAATATTAACACTAAAATATTAAAACTATCAGCTAAATACATATGCCAACCTTTGAGCCATATTATAAATCTATCCCTTCAAGAGGGAATTTTTCCAAAGAAACTAAAATTGTCTATTGTAAAACCCTTATTTAAAAAAGGTGACTTAACTGACATTAATAATTATCGTCCGATAACGTTAATCCCGGTAATTTCAAAAATATTTGAGAAGGTTATGTTAAATAGACTCTCTGATTATGTGTCAAGTCACAACATACTTACACAAACTCAGTTTGGATTTCGCAAAAATAGTAGTACAACCTTAGCCTGTTTTGATTTGTTAAAATCTGTCACGGAGTCCCTTAATGACAGAATTCCTGTAGCGACTATATTACTGGATATGTCCAAGGCTTTTGATAATGTGGATCACGGTTTACTTCTTTATAAATTAGAAAAATACGGGATTAGAGGTGTTGCTAATGATTGGTTCAAGAGCTATCTATCTGGCCGTTACCAATGTGTAGAGATAAGCAAAATTTCTAACAACAAGAAGTATACCAACCAATCAGACTTCAAACTTAACAAATGTGGAGTCCCACAGGGAAGTATTCTAGGCCCATACCTATTCTTACTCTATATTAACGATCTACCTAGTGTAACTACGCATAAAATGATTTTATTTGCAGATGATACGACGCTTATAATCAAATGTCAAGATATAGAAAACTTTGAGAGCAACGTTAACAAAACTCTTGATAAAGTAATTAATTGGCTAAATAATAATAATTTAAGAATAAATATCAATAAAACTCAATTAATACAGTTTCAAAATTATAAAAGAAAAGTCATTGATCTAAATATTTATCATGATAACACTAAAATTAAAGAAGTAAATACTGCTACGTTTCTCGGTATTATCTTGGACAAATACTGCAACTGGAAAGCTCAAATTGAATACTTATGTACAAAATTAGATCGTTTCGTTTACGCCATCAGAAGACTACGACAAACTGTAAGCACTGCCGCAGCGCTTAGTGCTTACCACGGATACGTATCGTCAGTACTCTCTTATGGGCTCTTATTATGGGGAAATTCTGTAGAGATAGATAAGGCTTTTCGGTTGCAGAAAAAGTGCGTTAGAGCGATTTCTGGTGCATGGTATATGGATAGTTGCAAACCTTTATTTAAAAAATATAACATACTTCCGCTAACATGTATGTACATCAAAGAAGCTTGTATTTTTGTAAGATTACACCCCGAATATTTTGAACTTAAATCAGACTTAGGACGTAAAAATGAAAGACACAAATATAAGATCTACTACCCACTATGTAAATTAAGTATATATAAAGATAACGCTTACGTACAAACAATTAAAATATATAATTCTTTACCTGTCGAGTTTAAAAGTTTACCGTATAATGTGTTCAAAAGAAAATTGACAAAATGGCTAGCTGAAAACTGCTTTTACAATATTAATGAGTATTTTACTTATAATAATAAATCGCTGTTTCCTTAAAATGTAAATCGTTAGTTATAAGATTAGATTTAAGAGTTGACATTTTTCTGTAACAATATTATTATTGAATGATTATGTAGTAATTGAACAATGTATAGTTGAAATTATCATGCCTTATGTAATGTGTATCTTAATTGTTAGTCTATGTATAACTATGTATAAATTGTATGACATTTTAAGTAAGCAATTTTTTTAGTTACTATATTAGGGTTGTTATACCTACTCACACACCATTATGTTATGGTAGAATGTACAGATAATTGTGTTTTTATAATATCTATATTGGTACTGCATTCTTGTGATTGAATAAATGATTAAAAATGATTAAATGATTAAATAAAATAAATGGTTTTTTCAGGGTTTCGTAGCCAAATTGCAAAAACTGAACCCTTAAAGATTTATTTTACAAATTTCTTCAGTATTTTACGTTAGGCAAGACTCAGGAGCTATCGTTTTAGTATTCGCAAATTTAAAATTTTATCTTAAAAAAAATAAGGATTGTTTTTATACGATTTCAACACGCTGCGGTCGGTGCGATACCTCTTTCTTATCTTACAAATAGTCTTTCAAGGTAATTGGCGTACCTAATACAAAGCCTTACATACAATGGAAGAGACCGCATCAACTGCACATGTGGCTGAAGTATATATCTATACGTCGGTATTAGTGCTCTTGATCTTCTGTTTTTATGTTTCAAAATGTGCCAGTAACATTTTTTTTAATTAAGAAAAAGGCTTTAATGCTCCAAGTCTGGCGAAGAAGTACAATAAAAATAAATTAGTTGGCCAATAAATAAGAGACAATATTTTGGCGTTTTTACTATCTCGCGCTATCTACTCATATAAAATTAATGTATAAGTGTAAAAACCAGAAACTTAACGAACATTGCTCAATGGTTGGTGTGAAAACAAGAGCAAGATCTTAACGGTAGCCTTAGATTTCGTGGCATACATGTGGCATAAATTAATTATTTAATAGTATTTTTATTATACTATAAAACTGTTGATTGTATTTTAAAATACATTAGAGCTTAATTTATTTTTTCACAAATGAATAATAATAAAATCCTAGCCTGTTTTATTGTGGGACTCGATATACAGCCCCCAGATACAAAAGTTCGCTGCGAAATATAGAATAGGTAGTCAGGGTTACCTACTACCCACCTACCCACTTCATACTTTTTGTCTGATACATAAACATGATACATAAAAGAAGATTTGCTCCATATTATTTCTGACCAATTTACTGTATGACGTATCTATGCTTTGCACTATAATTGAAATTATGTTCTATCTTTCACCTACAAAGTATTCGGTAGATATTCGCCCGAGTTGATAAAATATATTATTACGTATTATAGTCATACGATTAAGATGTAACACAATAAAAATAATATTATGTATAATGTGTGTAACATTAAACATAAAATCGCCGCCCCCACCGAATAATATCGTAATCGACCATTACCATAGAAGTGCTTTTATGACAAATTATTGTTATTGAAGGCCGATTACACCTGGTGAATTTTTTTCATAATGATCGGACGAGTAGTTTTTGAGATAGCTGTTTTGTAATCAACATACTTGTATTATTCGCTTAAACTTAAAAAATAAACTTCTCGACGAATACTATAACAATAGAATATTACTAAATGCTAAATGACTGAACTGATATAGCAAACTGTTATCGCGTTCTTATTCCGGTAAACAGTTGTCGGCTATGTACATTACCATATTATTCGGGTAACAAATACATGTTTAATACAGAATATAACTATTCTTTTTTAAGCCAAAAAAGTATTTGTGTGCAATATGCTCCCTGTACGAACAAGCTGAAGATGCAGAAAAAGGTATCTTTAGAACAAAGTTACACGGAACACCAGGGACGTAAAAACAAAGTTCGCGAAATTAAAAGGGGGAGAAAGCTTCGGTTGATTCCACAAAAACCACCGTCGCGGTTTTCGATTTAGAAAAGGTCCTCAGCAGGCCTATACCCGATTTCAACCTCTTTTGGTGTTTTATTTGGTCGATTACTGTGAAACTTACCAGGATAAAGAAAATCGTTAGATCGTAAGTTTTATTTATTACTTTTGACCATATCAATCAACTGACTGAGAATCAAAATAAACAAACGTCAATTTATTCGGGAGTACACGGCACGATTAAATCTGAATCAAAATCGAATTAGTCCTACCTCAATCTGAGGTTGGTATTTTTCACTATAAGCGCAAGTATCGCATTTACAACTTTACCTTTTTTAACTCACTTAATAAATAAGAATGCTACTACGTCTCGCACCTTTCTATCACCAAAAGAGGATGAAACGAAATTGGTAGCTGGGTATTACAATTTATACAAGAAGAATCACAAAAAGGCATAAAACATATATATTACGACGGTTGTGCAGAACAGAACAAGAATAGATTTATTTTTGCCATGTATCTAGATACATGGCGCTTTGAAAACTTAAGAACTGGAATGTATAACCCATCGTTTTTTTGAGACTGGCCATTGTATTACTCTTATCTATAAGATATAGGAGTAGGCCAGATTGAGGGTGACAATATGCACTCGTGTGTCGAACGCGCAATGAAAAATAAAGTACTATACACGCCTGACCAAGTTTACAGCGTAGTACTTAATTCTAAAGTAAAAGGTGAGAAATATAATGAAAAAGAAATGGGGCAAAGTATTTTTTTTATTTAAAACGTCTCATTGTCAATATAAACTGGCTTAAAGATATAATACAAGGCAGAAATATTTCATGATCGAAATAGGAGTGTTATACCTCATGTTTTACAGTTAAAATATAATTTTAAAGAGGTATACATTGACTTGGAAACTGATTTATATTATAACAAATCAGTTTCCAAGTCAATAATTAATGTAGATACAGCCTTGACAAACATTCACACAAACATCACCAGCCTTTGCCCTTACCAAGCCTCTGTATGATGATTTACTTGGGTAATGTGCTAATGAACACATACCTAAACATTATAACAGTTTTTACAACTCCCTCATTTGTTGCGGAAATTTGGAAAGGACACAGATAGACGATCTCGACGAATCAGACCTATATGATGCTTAGGAAATGTTGAATAAAAGTTGAAATTATTGTTCTGTTACTGTAAATTTTTATTTTAACTTGATTTTTATAAAAAAAATATAATACCTTGAAAATAAATTTAAAAAACGGTTTTATTTAAGAATTCAGGTAATTATTACATTTCATTTTAGAATTTTTACAATTCAGTATTATATTTTTACAAACATAAAGTTTGTTAAACAACAATGTTAATATGTTTTACTATTATCGTCCTACTTACTTTTATCCTCGAATATTATGGTAACTGTCGATTACCGAGCAAGTATACATATTATAATATCTGTAGAACAGCGAATAGGATCGTATCCAACTATTGTAGTAGATCACTGTCGACAATTTACCCGAATAAAATCGTATTGATGTGTTACGGGCAAATATTACATTTAAAATTTTGGTAATATACTTTTTTACTTATAACATCTGTTTAATATATCTTAATATTTTTTTAAATAATGTTATCTCATTGCAAAAAAAATTAGCTTTATTTTGGTCCAAAAATATTTATCCTATGTAAACCTGTTAAAAAGTTATAAGCCAAAAACCGTTTTTATTTTTTCCTGTAAAATTTAGATTTGTTGATTACGATTTTATTCGGTTAGGACGGCGAAATGTATAATATTATTATTATTGTTAACTATGTTTCAAATACGTGTTAAGTTTTAATTATTTTGTATCGTGTCGTGTTGTTGAAGTATTTTAATGAAAGTTCTGGTCAACTACAGGCGACATTGAACTTTGACTTGACATTTTAATCACGGCTGCTAAGATTCTTTTTCTGTATAAGACTTGTTAAAAGAAAGTCGTTTTATATTTATTATTATTTATACTAGGTGTGCCCACGACATCGCCCGTGTTAAAAACCTTTTTAAAACATTTTTAGTTGGTGCTTCTATTAGTCTTAAGACCGATTTTTCACTCGTCAGATAACTTTTATCTGAGGATTAGATATTATGTGACTTCGGCAGATTTTGTATGAAACAAATGTCAAAGGCGCTTGTTTATTCAACAGATATGAGTTATCTGACGATTGAATAATCAACCCTTAGCATGATATGTCGAACCTTCCTCGATAAACGGCCTATCCAACAATGTTTTTTTTATCTCTCCAGTAGTTCAGTCCAGAAGCTGAGATTTAGTAACTGAGATTAGCGCGTTTAAACAAACAAACAAACTATTCAGCTTTATTATATTAGTATAGATAATAATCATAATAAATGACATTCTAAAATTGTTCTTAAGACCTTATTTACTTTGTTCCCTTAATCTGTTAATCTTCGTCTATATGACGAAGGTGGCAAATATACAGGCTGAAATATTAATGAGTGATAATACTGGTTCACAGTAAACTCTCTATATACGGGATCCATACACACCCTAAAGTATTATCACTATTTTTTTACACCTTATATAATATTTTCTTAGCTTTATTCAGTAAGTATATCGGGTTTAAGATCATATATGTACCTATCGAACTAAATAATATCTGGTAACTTATTCATAGGTTAACTTAATAGGTTGTCATAATTAGTTCATAAAGTCTTTTGTAGTTGTTTTATTTGCATAAATTAACAGATGACTTAGTAGTCAGTAGTCACTAAGTGAGATTGTTATATTTCGAATTATTATTTTCTTTTGACAATTTGTTGTTCGAAACATTTTTCAAAACATAACTCGATTTGTTCGTATGTATCTACAATGACTACCATATTCGCAGTAAAAGTTGTAATCATAATCCACTCTCGGAAAATACATCTTAAGCCCTGCTAATAAAGTCGAAAATTAAACACAACCACAAATATACTCAGACAATGGGCAGTTTCGAAACGCATTGTTAATCTCAATGATAGATTAATCTTAAAATACGGTATAGCACTATTCATTTTGGACATTCAAGCAAAATAACCACATGATATATCAATGAGAGGCCCGATCACTCATTATGCGAGAGTAGACAGGTAATACTCCAAATGAGCTCGCATTCATTCTACTGGACTAATAATTGCGATAGTAGCACCAAAACCAAGTTACATCTGCGTTTGTTATGTAAATTATAAACCTTATTGCAATAGAATGGGGTGCACAATCGCGTCGCAGTGTAACTCTGGTATATGAAAGCATTACTTTAGTATTGAGGCTGTTATCGCGCGTCGTCCCCATGCATCATATTTGTCCGATGTTTCGTCAGAACACCGATCGGGATCGCATCGATTATAAATGATATGCATAAAATATTTTCTGTGTTTCGTCTTAAAATTGATAGATGTCGCTGTTGCGAACTATGATGGAGAGGGGATTGCAAATAATGCCTCCCACACCGATTTCAGTGACGGTGGCCGGTTTCATTGAAACCAAGTCAGCTACGCTGGAGTTATTTTATAGTGCCAAATGTGTGCGCTATACACATAAGCTCTCTCTCTTCCATCACTCTAGTAGCCCAGTGGGACGTATAACCGACACAACTGGCGGGAGGGAACGTGGGAATCGAACCCACGATCTCCGGGTCGAAGCGAAGCTCTCAACCACTAGACCACGTGGATTGTAAACTTTTGACTCTCATGTTTCTATGAGAAATGCCCCAACATCATACATTTGCCCGTACAATAAGTAAAAAAAAGTAACTGTTTCAGCGTTGATACTTTTACAGTAAACTTTACATTTAACTTTTGACTTCGTCGCTTGAAAAGTAAATTAAAAAACTCTATATTAATCTAATATTTTTCCTAATTAAAATAAAAACAGTTTAAAATTATAAACTTGCTTGTAAGTCTCGCAAGCTGCACGGCATGGCGACGTAAATTCGAATTTGCACTTATCAAAATAGTTAAAGTAATTTATGATCGAGTGGAAATGTTAACGAATGAGTTTCATTCGGTCTTTACTCTTTGTTCATTCATTACATTCCTTGTAATGTACAAACGAACAACAACCTAAAAGTGTAGAAGTATTGAACATCATAGAGTAGAAGTTATACCTGGTCTACCAAAGAGCATAATGGCCAAATTCTAATAACTACTAAAAGTTAAGATCCCCCAAAATAACAAGCTGTTACTGTCTCTGCAGAATGATGTGGACAACTGTACTTGACTTGAGAACCTCTTAAGAAGTGCTTAAGTTAGCAGCAAGTATCTGAAGCAAGCTACACAATTTTTTTTTAATTCAAAAAATTCAAAATTCAAAAAAAATATTTCCTTATAGGTTATTAAATAACACTTATAGAATTGTCCTACATGATGCCTACCACCGGTTCGGAAACTAGCCCGGCGAGAAGAACCTGCGTAAGAAACTCGCGCCGGGCCATCTTTTAGCAAAAAGATTGGAAAATTGTTTTTTTTTTATAATATACATAACAATGTTATAACTTAAAAGTAAAATTATAAAAACAAAGTGTACAAAGTTGTAACCTAGCATAGAGGCACCTTATTCCCAGGGTGTGCAATCATTAATGAAATCATTATCTTTATACAAACGTTCGTTAATTAATTTTTTAAATTTGTATTTACAATATTTCCGAACCACCTGTAAAAAACTGTAAGTCCCGATTTTATCAACGCATGCCAAGCCTTCTCATTCATTGATAGGAATTACGAGAGGAACAGCATGATATGTAACGAAGGATTAACTTTAACATTGCTTGGTGAAACCCTAAAGGTGCTGGAACTAATTTCATATAAGAAAACTAATAGAACCATTTCTCTTTGTAACACATTAAACTGGTGTTGTGTATAAAAACAACACAAATTAAATAGCAATAAGCAATTTATTTAATTGTTTATAGCAATTGTATCGTGTTACAACAAATTGTATGACATGATGATTGGTTGCTGGTACCATCTTTAGCGGTTAAACCGCACTCGCGTGACTGGCTACTGCGGTTTTTTTAAATTCAACACTCATTTTGTTAGTAAACGAATATAAATAATTTAATTTCGAATAAGTTTTTTATTTGAAATAAAATGCATTTTTATGTAATACAAACATATTATAGTCGGAAAATTCAGATTTTTTATTTCTTTCTGATCAAATGTGTTTGTTTAAAAATGTTTTGTATGTGTAGAATGATAGGACAATGAAGTTTTTACTTTTTACGGTGGAACAAATCTTGCAGGGCGACTAACATTATTCCCGATTTTACCAACGCATGTTAGTGTTAACGGCTTGTTAAAATACCTTGCCTTCTCAATAATTGACAGGAAATACGAGAGGGATAACGTGATATTTCATTATGGAGCAACATTAAGATATATTGGTGAAATTGGCACTAAAACTTAATACATTTTTATTACATCCTTTCTGACTGATTTCTGAAGTATGTTATAGGGGCAAAGTGACCATCAAATACACTTCATGTAGTTTTCATAAAAATGACACCTATAAACCTTAATGTTATAATAGAATATGATTTTGATAAATAATTAATTTAATATTGTATAGATAGTAAAGTATATCTCCTAACCACTACAGGAGACACTGCTCGCCTTAAAAGGAAGCAGATACTTAAAATGGAATGATGCTCAAGGGAGTAGCAACCAAAAATATATATTTAATATAGCACTCATCGGATTATAGCCAATAAGGCTGATTGCTGATAACAATAGAAAAAAAAAAGATAGTTAAGTTAAAATAGGATAAAATATAGATATAGATATTTAAATCAATGTTTAAGTAAATATAGATAAAAAAATTTAAAATTGTGAATTACATTTTAATTATGTTAGAACGAAACCACAAAAATGTTACATTTGCACACCTTAATTAGGCAAAATATGCAAACTGTACAGAATTTACCTACATTGTAAGATCTTAATTATTGTACCTTATTTAGAGCAAATAAAATGTTATCTATCTATCTATCTTGCCAAACTGGAAGGCCCACATACACTTTAGGTTACCTTATTCCAAAAGTCTGGAGCAACTTCCTATCGTGTGTAGTAAAAAATAATTTAGTTCATGCGTTTCTTAACAACAAACACAGGGGGGTGTACAAGTTTAACGTCTGTCTGTGACATAGCCCTTAAATTTTTTGTTTGAAAGCTGAAGTGACCAAGGATGTTTTTACTTCTTTGCTATCAAATTACATAAAAAATTGAAATAAAGAAATGAAACTTAACAAGCTATTTTCGGAAAGTCGACTATAAGGCTACCACCGGTTCAACCCTAGCATTCAACCCTAATTCATCATCATCACTTTGCTCACTGCTTCACAATAATTTCAGAGTTACATAATTTTTATTAATTTGAATAAGGCTCGAATTATATACGGTCGCGCGACCGAGCGGCCCGGCCGCAACACCACAAAATCGCAAGCAATTGTGTGCAACGAGTCATTTAAAAGCGGCCCAGCCGCATCTCTGGGTTGTATATAAGTAGTTGATTCGAGCCTTGTAGTCAAATGCTGAAACTAACACTTGACAACACAATGACTTTCTAATAGCAAGATATTGTGTAATTATATGTATTTCATCATGTTCGGGGCTTCGGGCCCAGACATACACACTGACAGCTAATTATATATCTATATATTATTGTTTTTAATTAATCATGAAACATAGTTACGTGCGCGCTCGATACCATCGGAACTTGCCAATGTTTTTGCTACATTTGAGTACCGACTCCAAAACAGGTAGATATTCATTTAATTCCTATTTGATTTATGTTGTTTTGTTAATTTATGATGTAAACTTAATAGTATTTAGGTATCTCTTTTTATTCCTAATTGCTTTGTATTTTTTGTCAAAAGTGTTCCTCGACTTCTTCAATACTTCAAATGTACGTAAGAATTAAAGCATTTTTATTAATTTAGATCACAATATATTATTTTGACGATTGACGTCCAAATATGTACTTATACTATTATCTTTTTTGGAATAACTTTTGATATTCAAAACACAATTCAAAACATGAGAGTTTACATTGTCACGTTTTTCTGTGACGCGCCATATTTATTGCTAATCTCATTCTGGCGATCTCGAGTTTTATAGAGACTAACGAACAGCAACTGATTTTTATATATAAGACTAGCTGACCCGTGCTCACTTCGTTGAGCATAGAAACCGTTTATGCCTTCCCTGGACTTCCACGAACATTTCAAGACCAAAAATAGCCGAATCGGTTCAGCAATTCTCGAATTTTAGCGAGACTAACGAACAGCGATTCCTTTTATATATAAGATAAAATATATATAATATTTAATAAAATATCTAAAAAATATATATGTAAACTTGTTGAATGGCTCTGCTATCGGTACGTTTGAGCGATTGCATCGCTTCGCACCCCTGCGACGTTCCTCCATACGCTCATACTAATGAATTCGCGTGTTGCTGCGCCAACCTAATTATGGGAAAATGGAATACCTAGTGCATTAATATAAGTGTGATATTGTAAATAGATAAACTTTTTATAAGCTTTTAATGTCTATATTACTTTGTTCGTGTTTTTTGCACAATTGATTTTACATAAGTTCCGTTCTTAGGGTTGCGTGCCTACCTACCCGAAAGATAAAGACGGGACCCTATAATATGTCACCAGGGTGTAACTCAAGAACCACAAAATCTAGACAATTAAAATTCCATAAATGTAGTTAGACAAGAAAGAGTTTAGTTAAATAAAAAAAAGAATATGTAGAGTTCTTTTCTCTAATTTAAATCGAACTTTTTTGGCAACTTATTTTCCAACCACCTAGCAATCTATTGTTTAGACTTTTGCAAAATGAATTCTAAATAGACTTGTTCATGTTGTAGCGATTTCCAGAACTTTCCGGTCAATACCCGAGACATGAAAATTATACGATTTTTTTCTGTTAAACGACAGACTGATTTGTATTAGTACCTATAGTAGGTACATTAAATATAACTTATTTAAAGACATGGATCGATGAAGGTAATATGTCGCAAAAAAATACTAGAAAATTGAGTTTAAACTGTCACATAAGAGGATATGTAGTAACATGTTAAGTATACTGATTCTAGAGACGGATCTTCAGATACTTAATACTTTATATCACCTTCATCCAATCATGTATTTAATTATTTATTAGTAAGAGACTATATATTAGTAGGTACATAAAACTTTATAAGTAAAAATGCCAGCCTGCTTAGTGCACTAGGCACTAAGCAGGCTGGCCTGGGACCTCGAAACGTAAGCGGCTAGAGTGTAACACTTAACTGTTACTAGATGGCGCTGTGACCGAGTTACATCGCGCTGGTATACAACGTTTTATATAAACGAACATCGATTGTCCAGACTGATTGTAACCTATCTACATTTATACTACAAATTAAACTAAATGATGAACTTTAAATATTTTTGTCTTCTCAAAAACGAAAATTTTGTTTTATAAACTTACTAACTGCGTATATTATGTATTGTATAATCATCATAAGTACCACAAATAATAATTTTAACGGTAATTTCCCATTTTTCAATTAGGTATAGCGAAGAAAAATCTATTTTTTAGTCCCCTAACTTTTTTAGCACTGTTTACTACACGTCTTGCATTTCTCGATCCTATAGTCCTGTTTTCTATCGAAAATTTGTACCTATAGATTATAATAAAAATAAATTAATTACATTAAAAGGGTATTTCGTTTAAAAGAGATATTCTGAAGGCTCATAGTATAAAGAAGATTGTAAAGGTATCTACAATCGTGTAAAACAAAGTTAGGTCACGGATGCGTTAATATCCCTTGTATAGAGTTCATTGTGAAAATAGCAACGCTGAAAGAAATTTGTAAAGGCACACCGAAAGGCTATTGGAGTTTAGTTAGACAAATTTTGCACCGATTGGTTGGTGGCATATTATCAGACAGGCATATCTCCATTATCTATTTTTCTGATTGGAGTAGTAATTAGTTGAATTAAAGCCCACGTGTAGAATCACAACATAAGAGTGTTTCAAATATTTATTGCAGTATTTCAAAACCGACTTTTTTCAATCTACGCATCTTTCTTTATGCAACTGCTTTTTGGATAAAACGTCACTGGAGAATTATGCCCGTAAATTTCTATCATTCACTTTAGTTATAAGTTGTATAAAATAGACGTAGAATAGATTTGGTTGTCCACTGCTGTGAACTCACACTGTATTGACTGTATGAACACTGTATTAACTGTATACAGGCTATAATATTAATGAGTGATAATACTTTAGGGTGCGTATGGGTCCCCTATAAAGAGTTTGATGTGAAAGCACCAGCGCTAAAATAGGTACTTTTTAAAACTATTATACCTACCTGAAAATGTATGATGTTGGAGCATTTCTCATACAAACATGAAACTCAAAAGTAAGCCTTTCAGCGCTGGTACTTTCACTCCACAGTATACTCTACGTCATAGTAGGCACATACACACCCTTATTATTAGATACTCATTAAAATTATAGCCTGTATAAATTAATTTAATTTGTGATTAAGTTTCAACATTTGTAAAAATTTAACAATGAATCGCGTTATTAATTTCTCAATCCTTCATTCGCCACGATTTTTCAAGACGGCTCGGGAACGAGTCGAAAGTTTTCGTTCATTAATTCAAACGATCGGCCGATACATCACTAGTGAAGACTTTATACTGTGTCGCGTGACTGCACCGCGCACCGCGCCGGGCCTGCGAGTCACAAATTGTTGCCTCCAGGCGATATTTATCAGTGGCGTATCTACCCTCCTTCCTATTGCCCACGCGTGGGATGCATCGCTAGGTTTTTGTTGCTCCGATGCCATCGCGAACGTCGGTTACGCGCAATTTTCGTCACCATTTGCATTCAATTTATATGCGTACACGCATGTCTCGGACTTTCCGTAGTAATTGTCGTGCTTAAGTTTTTCCCTCGAATGTTCCATTGAGCTGCCCCGTTTACGATAGGAAATTAAAATATATTTAAATTTTACAGAAATGCTTGCTGCAAATCTGCACATTGATTGATCAACATTAACACATATTATAATATTTTTGTATTGTGTTATTTAAGGTGAACGCAGATCTAGCCGCGCCTTACGCTAGCTTTTATTACGAGTGCGGCACAAGTATTGTCCTATCATGGAACATGGGAGACATCTTGCATGGATAGGACTCATATCCATGCAAGATCGCAACGGAAGGTTAAAATTATATACTACTAACTGACCCGTGCCCACGTCGTTGAGCATACAAACAGTTTGTGATGAACCGTTTAAACGTACTCTCGAAACTCCCACGAATATTTCAAGACTAAAAATACCCGAATCGGTTCAGCCGTTGTCGAGATTTAGAGTCAAGTTTGAGACTACCGAACAGCAATTTATTTTTATATATATAAGACAAGAAGAAGATAAAATCACCACTGTAAAGAGGGTACCTAAAAGCTGATATTTACTCAGATTGGCTGTTTTTATTTACCAGCAGCTACGGGACTTCTTCCATGAAAAGAACTCCACATGTGCGAAGTTGCATAAAAATAAATAATGAAGAAAAATAATAAATGTATAGATTATTTCATTAAATAAAAATAAACGACATGTAAAAAGTAGCTGTGACATACGAACGGAGACATGGAAAGGCATGACGAATCCATAAGGGTTCCGTTTTTTGCTATTTGGCTAAGAAACCCTAAAAATTTCTACTTATTAGTAGTCCATGAGTAGTTTTATACCAATAAAGAATAATTTAACAAATTTACAATCCTAAAATCATAGAATTGTAAAACATCTTCATATTATATTAGGCCTTTACCTATGAAATTGCCGTTCTGCTGTACTGGCCATTTCAGATCAAAATAATTTTTGTTTGGCTACGAATTCTAATTTCAAATTATTTTATTTTAAAACATGAAATTCTTTTTTAAAAGTAGTCATTTGTTTATTGATTAGTGTTACATTTTCATCGCATTTTAATCTTTTTCGTCATCATAAATACACTATGACCTATCTATTACAAAGAAATCGAATGCGGAGACTGCAGTGCGTGCGGTGCGCCAACGCAAGTCTGCGTTCACCTTAACAATATTTTTCCTTATATTTTTTATCTGTAGGCGGCTGGCGCTTATTGATAAACGATTTACCAACAGTCTAATAGACACCACAAAGCAACTTATTAATACAACAAAAGATACAACTATCACTCATTACAACCACAGAACAGACAAACGCCTTTGTGTCCGGACGAGCCAATTAAACCAATGGATTTTATTCTGATTCATCAAACCAATTCGAAATCATAATTGATCTGCCACGTGAAAACGGAAAGGGAATAGGCGCCAAAATACAAAACTAGATGACTCTCCAAACTGAACTCAATTAAGGCTCCGGAGACTGCAGCACACGATAGCTTTTGTTCGCCAATGTTATACAACATTGTTGAACAAAATTTGTAACAAAAACATAGACTTAAAACCGCGTAATCAACCATGAGCCAAATCTTAGTATAATTATAGTATATTAGGTACTACCCGTTCTCGTTCATGAATTTTTTTGCTTGTTTCCTTCTCGCGACTTAAATAACATAGACTGTAAATACATTTTTTCTTTATTATAAAAAAAAATCTAAAAAAATCATATCCCAAAATTATTATAATAACCGATTTTTTTACACCATGCATACTACATTTTTTTGGACGTCGATTACAAAGGCAAATGAAAAGTAATTTATCTGAAAATATTGGGTATACTGTGGTAGTAGGACTGGGGACTGACGAGGTCTCGGTCGACCAGTTTCGACAGATACTAAATTCGCACAATCCGATGCCACAATGGAAAACCAAATCGACTCATTTCAAAGTAAATTGAAATCACTCTTGTTTTTGTAACATTTGTTTTGTAAGTTTTGTAATATTCCCTATTTTTTACTCGACTCCAGCTAATATGAGGATAATGATTTTGATTGTCAATGTACGTATATTTCAATGTAGCGCCTAAAATATGTTTTTTTAAATTAATTTTAATGAAAGAGTAATAATAAAATAATTATAATAAATATATTTATTTCTGCCACAACAAGTACAATAGTACATACAGGATGTAAAAAGAGCAGTAACTTTAGCTTTGAGATACGATTATACTACCTTTCCGCATTTTGGAAATGTATTTTTTTATATTTTTTATTGTCAAAAACTAAAAAAAAATGTTATTTTTCACCATTTCTTGTTTTTTGTCGCAAAAATAACAATAAAACAATTTTTTTTTATTTTTTTAAAAACCTTTTCTCATTCTAGAAATATATTTTTTTTTTCATATTTTTTTCAATGTGTGAATGAAATGTGGGAATCAGGAGCATAAACTAGGTTACCCTGTGCCTTGGGAGTTTAGACTCCTGGCTCCCCCTCTCTAGTAATGAAAGAGTATTCACACAGTATGAATAGATTTGGAATAAAGTTCGTTTAATAATTTTGTACCTGGGTTTTATTTGTACAGGCAATAATATTAAAAAGTGTACAGACTTTACTGTGAAAGTACCAGCAGCGCTGAAAGAGGTACTTTTTTTTAATTATTTTATGGGAAAATTTATGATGTTGGGGCATTTCTCATACAAACATGAAAGTCAAAAGTAAGTCATTCAGTGCAGGTAATTTCTCAGTAAACTCTATATATACGTGATCCGTAGACACCCTAAAGTATTATCACTCACTAATATCCTGTATATGTTTTGTAATAATGATAATTTCTTAATTAGTTTTAATTTTTCTGGGTGGGTGGGGATGGGTGAAAAGTATGTAGAAGTCGAAAAAGTAAACAGTACCAGAGTCGCAATTCACACAGTGTTTTGATTGAACAATCAACACCGATTTTGCCAATGTTTTTCGAGTGTCCCTACTCCCTTTTGAATTTATCGAACTGTTCGTAAAAACACTGTTCCAATTGTGTGCACGCATTCCACCGTGAACAAGTGATAAGTTGATACAATCTGTTTACACAAGCAGATATTTTGAAAAAACATTAAAAGGTATTTTATTTGCAGTTTTTAGCTTTAGAAGGGTCACTTTCTTTTCGTTATTGATTCTGTTTTTGCTTTAGTGACTCCACCCACTATCTGCCTATTTTTCATAATCTATTCTAATTGTATCTAATTGTAAGATTCTAGTGGGAACGACTTTCTATTTTCAATTTTGTCACAGCTCTTCTAGCTCTTTTATTATGCGAGCCTAAATTAGAAACTATTATTTTGTATACCTAACACATCATCGAGTATAATACGTATACCTATCTCAATTACTGGACGCAAGTATCCCAAATAGCTACCCCGCTCACACAAAATCTGTAGACTTCCTATCATCATGTCATATCATCTCATACCAAATCTATAGACGTAATACAAAAGCTAGATAGGACGTGTACCTAACACGTCCTATCTAGCTAATACAAAAGCTATACACGTCCTATCTAGCTCGTACAAAATCTAGAACAATTCTCTTATACAAAAATCCCTCGAGATAATCTCGATTGATTCATTCCCATTCGTCCGGGACAGACTTTATTAATTTCCCACTTTTCCGCACTCCGAGTCGGGAGTTTCGGGCCACGTTATCGCTACAACAATGACTTTCTGACTGGCTGGCGATCTTCAAACGTCCCATTTTTCATGGAGGCCGAACAATGACGTAATCGAATTATGAAAAACTTTTGTATTCGTTTTAAAAGCGCCTTAATTACTAAACGCACAAGAGTTTACCCGACTACGGAAAAAAGGATGGATAATGTTTGTTTTTTCCACCATAGCATTTAAAGTACTGACTGATTTTAATGAAAGAGGTGTCCATAGATCCGAAATAGTAAAATATATATTAAATATCGAAATTGATAACTGATAAGATTTTTGAAATATATAAAATAAAATTTATAATATTTTTGTCAATCCTTCAACAGATTTTGAATATGACACAAAGTTTCCAGCAACTAGGCCCAATTAATACTTTAAATCTTTAACGAAAACCACTCTAACCATTGGTGAAAACGGCATGAAGATCGGTGCAGTAATCTTTGAGTTTATCGCGAATTGACTGACAGGCAGACTATAATACGTATTATAATACGTAAGGGTGCGAAAACAGCAAAACGGCTATATAGTCTATATAATATGTAGGTACACTGTCACAGTGACCAGCGGCCAGGCCAGGCCAGCTCGTAAATAACCCCAAAATTCAGGCGTCTCGTGACGCGCTCCGCCATTTGCATTTTCTTACACAAATGCTTGTACGTTCACGGCTGTATATTTTTCTTGGGGCTGACGTTTTGACGGCGCGGTACGGTACGTTGTACTTTAATTAATTGTGGTGGGTCGCAAACGACCCCCTGGCATGAAACCGTTCAGTGTCATAAAGCAAACTACCATTAAGCCATAATTCTCACAAGATTTAATACTTAAGAGATACTATTCAAACGTCTAAATAATTACTGGACTAGCGCGACTATTAGCTGAACTACATAAATTAGAATAACAAGGAACATGAACATGAAAATGTATAATCTGTTTGTATTCAATGTGATGTAAATGTAAACAAATCATCATTTGCGCGATAAGTATTTGACATTTAAATTGGTAGCACTATAGCCGCTCATATCCAACCTTCTTTACGTAAGATCACAATGAATCCAACCGTGCTATAGTGTATTTTCGAAATTCAAATTCAAAATTTAAAATATTTTATTTTCAAATGAAAATAACAAAGTTTTTTCGGAAAGTCAAAAAAAACTGGTTCAACCCTAACCCGCCGAGAAGAACTGGCGAAGAAACTCGGAAAATATGGTGTACCTAGATGATAAAAACTTGTCGGAAAATGGGCAGTTGGATTCCCTGATAAATGATTACCTCAGGCCATAAACACCTGCAACTGTAAACCGGAGGAGTCCCAAGAGCATGTTTTAATTTTTTTTTGGTGGCAGTTACAACTTTATTGTAACTGCCACTAAAATAAAAAACTTTATCGAAGATCGTAAATAAAAAAAAAACCAACCAAATTGAAAACTTTCTTTTTTGAAGTCGGTTAAAATTATAGAGTCGTTTTAATTAATTATTTTGTATCCACTCTAGGATGACAAAAATGTTTTTAATTAACACAGAAAAAAGTGTTTTATGTTAAAATAAACACTAAAATGTTCAATGTTAAGTTTTATGAGCTTTTTACTTATCTGCACCTATATTCACAATTAGAAGGTTATAAATAAAATTATTTAAACCAGTTTCATTAGCGTCTTCATTAGACAAAGTGAACAAAATATACAGGGTGTAAAAAGAACAGCCACTATAACTTTGGGATACGATCAAACTACCTTGTCTCATTCTAGAAAGGTATATCTTACAAAAAATATTTTGAGTTATTTTAGTTCTTTTTTGTTTGTGTAGTTTTTGATAAAAAAAATAAAAACAAAATCCTTGATTGAGAAAATGTAGTGAAATCATACCCAAATTTATAATGACTGATCTTTTTACCTTTTTAAACAAAAATACCGCATTAAAATCGGATCATCACAGCCTGTATAAAATATTAATCATATATTCTCAGAATCTATTTAGAGTACATTTATGGAGATTTGTCTTGTTATATGGAGACATAAAAAGTTTTATTTGTCGTTAAACTTATCAACATAATAAACATAGACTCAAGAATCCCAATAAAATATTTACTTTTAACGAATTAGGTAAGATAATATGACAAAGAATTTGCTTGCTTAAAAGATATGTAAACTATAAGAATTAAAAAAGCTCTTTGTTTTTAATTTAATACAGGCTTCAAAGATTATGTTTTTTTATTTATTTAATTGAATGCGTCTACGGACTTGTATTCTTCTTCTTCTCCACATTAGAATAATTTTACGACTATCAGAGCAAATGAAACACAACTTAAAAGTGTCTTAAGTTAGTGTCTAGAATATTCTCAGCAAATTTTTTGGGAATTTAATAGCGCTAAATACAAGATACTACCTATTTCCTAACTTCCCACTTCCTATACCAAATGTACAGCACATTTATTTCACTCAAACTCAAATTGATGAGGTGTGAAGCGTCTATAGATATTATTATATTAATCAAGAATAAATTTTAAGAAGTTGTGTTGTATCTTATAGCAAATGTAAAGCAAAATTGACGAAAATCAAACTCAAGTTGAAACGATGTAGGTAAGGATCCTAAAATTTCTTCGGCATAATTCTTGACAATTAATCCTCGAAATTAAATTAATGTCTATTATTATGATTTTTATTTTATTATTATTTTTTTTATTACATTAAATTGTCAAGAATTATGCCGAAGATATTTAACTAAGTTGTAGTCTGTATGTATATTAAAAAAAACTCAAGATAGAGAGAGATATAGTCTGCTACGTAGTAATGTAGGTACATTCCCATTTCCTATAACAAATAAATAGCAAATTATACTCAAGTAAATAGGATTCTAGGTTCTAGAATTTAATAAGTGCTAAATTCTAGAATTCTAGAACGGTGTTAATGTGTATGTACTCATTTACACAGTCACGTCAAACTTATAACACCCCGTCGTTTTCGAGTCGGGGGTTAAAAATATAGCAAAGAGAAAATCTGACGAAAATCAAACTAACGTTACAAGGATCCAATCCTTCTAGAATTTCCTGGGCAAAATTCTTGGAAATTTAATAGAGTTGTGTTAAATATATACAGTAGGATTGTAATTAAAGGCAGCGTCGCACAATTACTATGTAAATGCGGGCCGTGAATGTCCTTCGGCCACGACGGACGGCCCCGCGCCAGCTGGATTTACGGGGACCGAATATACGGGGGTTTATTGAACTTTAAATTAACTGATAAAGAGACTGTGGAAAAAGAAAGCGTGAAATGGGCATTAAATAAATTAAAATTATCAAAAATTCTTTAGTAATTAATATATCTTGATATAGGCCACTTACAATATGTTAAAGTCTTAAATATTTATCTCCAGGCTAGCTCACTCTGCAGTTTAACTTAATTGACTAGCGCGTTAATGAAATGATGACATTTAATTACTTAAATGACTAAAGGACAACTCGTCAAGGAGGTGTTTAATGTAACGTTCGACGTCCTTTAGCATGATAGTCGTTGAATGTTTGGTAGGGGTAGCTTTTTATAATCGCAACTTAATAGGTTCTCAAAAACCAAGACATGACAAATCACACAAAATGAAAATGAAAATATCAACTATGTACTATGTGTGCGAGCTGTTTGCCGCCATATTTGTTTTGGTGACTACTAGCGCCACTGCGAGAAAAAATTTACTAAATATCAATCATCTAACTGACTTTACGTCCGCTCTGTTTAAAAAGGGCTCTGTTACAGTCCGCTAACTAGTTGGACGTTGAGTGACGTTTGTACAATCAACGTGCGGCCTAGTCAATCAATAAAATGTCGGCATTCAATAAATGCGCTAGACATTTAATCAAATAGCTGATTTAATCAGATGCTATGTTACTGCGACATATACATGAAGTATTTATTACAGCAGTAACGGCTCCAATTCACAGGCCGTCACTATTACTGCTCGACGGAATGAGAAGGATACAAGACTTGAGCGCTTTTAATTCAACTATCGTTTTAAAATTCGTCTGTTAGCATCACACTGATCAGAGGGAAGACCTAGAGTACATCAGAGTGACGGTTTTCAAAAGGTGAAGTGGAATGGAGTTATAGGAACCCCACGACACTGGTTTCTATATAAATGCGCCAAAAGTTATTACAAACCAATAAATCAGTCAAGCAAACAGAGTAGCAAGTAATTACTCAATATATTAGACCCAAGCAGTATTTCACCGCGACATCTACACATAGGTGGACGCAGACAATTTATGGCATATAATATTATATGATGCATTGCCAATAACACGGTTTATACCTCGGGTATTACAATGGATTTATAGAATCTTTGAATACATTATGACGTAGGCAATGTTAAATACTCTTTTATTATTATGAATTCATTTACGACATACCTATTTAAATATTTGAAGCAATTCTACAAAATTTAGGTGTGTATCGCGCTATCGAGAATTAATTATATTTGTACTAGTTGACCCGTGCATACTTCGTTGAGCATAGAAACAGTTTGTGATATACCGTTTAAACTTTCCCGGGACTTCCAGGAATATTTCAAGACTAAAAATAGCCGAATCGGTTCAGCCGTTCTCGAGTTTTAGCGAGACTAACCAACAGCAATTCATTTTTATGTATAACAAAATAGCCAAATCGGTTCAGCGGTTCTCGAGTTTTAGCGAGACTAATGACTTTTCTAGTAGAAAAGGGGTTTTACTCAGTAGATATTTTTGAATATTCTGTTCAGGCAATTACTGATGATGAATAAGACTCCGCGGTTCAGTGTTTGAGAGCTTAGAATTCGGAGGTCGTGGGTTCGATTCCAATTATAACATAGGAACAACATAAATAATGTTTTTTAAACCCTGTTAGTATTCTAACTAGACTTATTCTGATACATACTGATCATCGGATTGTTTCATAAGCACAGGACCAACCAGGCCAGGCCCATCATGAAAAAAGTCGGACCTGCGTCTGATCTCCCACCAGTCGTCCCACAGGGTCACAAGAGTGAAGTAAGAGAGAGTGCTTTTGTGTGTGCACACAAACTAAATCTAGACAGATTTGGCTTATTTTATGCCGTGAAACGGCTGGACCGGTCTCGAGTTTTAACGAGAAGAGGAACCGGAATTTTCTTATACCTAATCTGAGACATAAAAAGAAGCCTTTGCATACGTTATTGGACGATATGTACAGTATTCTCCAAGTGAAGTAACGACTCTTTAAATACGGTAGTACCTGGGACGGTGGTTTTAAATGTCCATGATTGTCTAGCATATAGGTACAACATTCAAATCACATAGTCAGTCAAGTCCAGAAGAATGACTGGTCAAAATGTCTGGAGCCAGTCATGTGCGGGTTTCCTCACGATGTTTTCCTTCACCGTTAGAACGTCCATATTTTTAACCGACTTTTAAAAAAGGAGGAGGTTTCTCAATTCGACCGTATATATGTTTTTTTTATGTTTGTTCGCGGATATCTTCGTCGTTTATGAACTAATTTGAAATATATTTTTTTTACTTGAGATCTGAAAAATCTCGTTGGCACAACCTGGAAATTTAACCTACGCCTTTTCGAGTTGTAATCATTGGTCTAATTACTAGATCTTGGATACTCTGAGCCATAAGAATATTAATAAAAGCTGATTCAATCCTCAACGTAGAGCCCAAATCGCGGTCACGCATTGTAACACTTTTTGCCCTTTGTTTATGCTTACATAACCTCAACTCATCGGCCGCGTCCTGATTAGGTATTCGGCGATTGTCTAATGAAAAGTAATTAACAGCGGGTGGAGGTCCACAGAACAATCGGGGTGAGTCAGCGAAACGCGAGACATGCCTCCTAGCCGTGCCGGAGGAGCCACTAATGGATAAGACTGGATAAGCTATGTCGTGTGTGAAACATCTTAAATACTCTATGGAGGTAAAGTAATTGTACCTCATCGTTATATCATTTATATAGTTCTTGAATCACACTTATATTATGCGGATATTTGTGCGTATATAATCGTATTTCACGCAAAAACTACTGAGCGGATTTTGATAAAATTTGATATGGTAGTAGTTTACATGATGGATTAACATAGATGTACACGTACCCCGGAATTTCATTTTACGCGTAAGTAGTGGAAAATATTTTGTATGTTATAAAAGAAAATCCTCCGCAGCGTCTGTCGAGGAAGATTATTCAGGCCGGAATTAATATATGCTAAATTAAAAAATTTAAAACCTCTGACTTACCGTGTAACATTTCTATCACACCTAACAAACGACCTGATTACCTTGAAGACCTGAACCGATTTCCACTAAATTGCTGAGAACACTCTCGACTGATAATATACCTTTCAAACAAAAAAACCGCATTAAAATCCTGTCATCTGTTTGGGATCTACGATGGCACAGACAGACGTCAACGTTATAAAATACCACGTCGTTTTTGCGCGGGGGTTATAAAGCATTTAAGATGACAGTTGCATTAATGGAGAATACTTTGGCCGTGTTTCACCAAGCAATGTTAAAGTTAACGCCATGTTAAAATACCATGCCATCTCATTCATTCACAGGAAATACGAGAGGAATAACATGATATTTAACATGGCGTTAACTTTAACATTGCTTGTTGAAACACACCCTTAAGCTTTTCTTTATTAATACGGGCCTTAGAGTCTATAAAAATTACAATGCCTGTACTTGTCTGTCACGTGACTCGTATAAATAAAATAATCTCAAACCCAACCCTCTTTGAGAACCTATTTGACAGATAAAACAACGTTTCGTTTCACTTTTAAAAGTGAATAACTTTATTAATGTTACATAGTACTTTAATTTATTTTCTTTTTATACCGTTATATTCATATTATAGATTACAGGAAACAATAAAATAAGTACATATAATGTAAATTTTTTAATCTTTATTTTTACGTTTTAAGAAAGAAAAAAATTAAAGTATGTAACGAAATTAAAATTCTTCATTTTCAAAAGTGAATCGAAACGTTTTTTTATCTGTCAAATAGGTTATCAAGGTGAGGTTGGGTTTGAGATTGTTTTATTTATACGGGCCGAGCGTGTCAGAAACAACGTGACCGAACTCTGCAGTTTTATCGTTGCCGCCGGTAGGGGACATTAGTATTTTAAATGTGGAACAGTTTAACAACTGTCAACGAAGCTAATTCTGGCGATATGAATAATCATTAGAATGTACAATATTACTCATTATTTTGGCACCAGGTGGCCGATTCGCTAACGAGTTGTAATTACAAAGTGGCCAACAACTGTCGAATATGACGTCACAAAACGGCTTATGTAATGTGTTATTAATAAATAAAGTAATAGTAACATTTGTTGCTATGGCATAACCACTAAACCCTGCACTTCAGTAGGTAATACTATGTAGCCTGCAACTTACGTAGCATGCGTGCAAAAGAAACGTGTGCATAGTAGCCCAAGTAGGAACATTTGAAAGTTTCGTAGAGTAAATTAATCGATTTTCAATTGGATTGGCGCTGTCATACAAATATTATTTGTAAACGTTACTTTACGGAGTTTTCAAATATTCCTGATTGAAACTTGTCGATAAAAAGTATTCTAGATTCTACCCAGTGGTGTATAAAATATGATAAAAAGTATTCTAGATTCTACCTATGTTTGTTCCAAATTTCATTCACATCTGTGCAATAATTATCCTAACCTATTTAATGCAAACAAACGAAAAATTCTATCAAATCTATCTTCTTTATAATATCTACTCCATTCCAGTTTGTAATATTCCTGTGGCGGTACAACTAGCGCTACAACCCTGCATCGCCCTTTCGAAGTTTTCTAATATACAACAACTGAAAACTTTCTAACTTTAACTTTCCGCCTGACCGAGCGTACCATCTCGCTCGGTTTTCACTTCATTTCTATATGCCTAATAACCTCATCCAAATTGCTGCCTATTACAGACAGGCTTCCCTCTGAACTATGTATGATTTTCATAACAAGTCGTCATTGTACTTCCTTGGACAGCATCACAACATTGGCATAGATAGATAGCGCATCCATATAACGTACCTCCGTATTCGGTTCGGTTAGTTAAGCTCTTGGCCGACATAACTTCATTGATTAAGGCCTCGTACCTTTCCTCTTCGTGAAATTGCTTAAGCGTTCGATTTGTTTAGCTTTTTCATACTTCATTTGCTAACCCACTTCGTGTTTTACGCTTGTCCTACGTTCATTACGGCAAAATCATTTCAAAAAGATTCGATTTGTCTTTCATTGTTTTATCGAAAATGCTTATAATTTCGAATATAAAGTGCCTCTATCATACTTTTAGTATTAAGCTTGGCCGTGCTGTTTTATTTCAATACTTTCTACCTTTCAGTGTACCTAAGGGTTTTCTTCTACTCAATACAAAAACAATAAGGTGTTCTGCCCATAAAAACCACTAATCATTTATTCACCAGCCACGCACTAAAACATACTACATACCTTTAAACTGGATTCCGTATAATATATTGTCACGCTTTTCTGACAAATCACGTAGAATAATCGCTCATAAAACTTTTATCAGCTTATTGAATTAAAAATAACTGAGTGTTTATATAGTACAATTATATAATATTATCTAGAGTTTCCATATATGTAGTTACTTTGTACTACATATAATAATACGAATAAGTATCTTAATATGTTTTTTAAAATCATGTTTTGTATGTATTTGCAAACCATGCATTTTTTCTTTAAATTTGTTACGGCACAATGCAACCTAACTAATATAATAACTATCTAGGCCTATAGTTTACTATATTAGTAACTTTGATAAAAATATAGGCGATGTAGCTTTTAATTTATATTTAGGACAGCTGATGTAGTATTATTTAGACAATTATTTAATCTGTACACTAATATTATAAAGAGGAAATATTTGTATTTTTATATTTTTGTATGTAACGACTTAACTCAAAAAGTACTGGACCGATTTTAATAATTCTTCACTCTGTATCAATAGTATGTAAAAATCAATTATTGCTGTTCGTTAGTCTAAAACTCGAGATCAGCTGAACTGATTCGGCTATTGAAATATTCGTGGAAGTCCCGGGAAAGTTAACACTGTTTCCATGCTCAACGAAGTGGGCAGGGGTCAGCTAGTAATATAATAAATACACTTCGATAGACACTTGATTATTTATCTTTGCTTAAAACTTAAAACCGTAAAAACCGACCGCATTGAGAACTTCCTTAATTTAAGTTGGTTAAAAATATAATCTCTTGCCAAAAATCTATTAGCAAAATCGCCTATAATCAGCTTAAAAGGACAGCTGATCGTTGGTAATTATTTGACCAGCAAGGGGTAGGAGTGGCGACGCGTGAAGATGTAGATAGCCAACCGTCCGGCCACATGACGCGTCTACCGCCGATCTACCGCCGATCTACCCCGATCTACCGCCGAACGCAATTAGTAAATAATTAGCTCGGCCATGTAAAATATTTAATGGAGACATTATTGTCTAGTAAACATCTTACATTTAGGCGTCAGGAGGGTATTTTTATTTTGTAGTAGTTTTATGTCAGGAATTTAAGTTTGTAACGGTAAAAATAGATACAATATTTGGTAAGGTTCATGAGCTGAGATGCTTATATAATATGATTCTTGCCCTTATATAATAAGGTGATACTTTATTAGAATAAAAGTAAAGTGAGTACAATTTTCCGCAACCTTATTACCTGTGCTACCTTATAATTGGCCCATGGCACAAACTATCGGGCATGCCTAAGTCCATTGTACACACTAATACTACAAATATAAGAATGTAAAGACAGACTGGTGGCCCTCTGATGTCAGTGTAATATGGTAGAGTAACTTTTTGGCATTACAAATAGTACCAAATTCGAAAGTCAAACTAAAGTGTTTCCACGCCGCTCTCTCGTTGAAGTCACCCCGTTTGTCATTATAATAACAAAAGTCCGACTGATTGCCCAATGCCTTACAAAACACAATCCGTTATTGGACAAACTAAAAATTAAAATAGCTAAACGGACTCCTCTGGCACTAAGCAGGGCAATTGTGGAGCGCAGCGGGCGGCGGGCCTTTCATTATTTTATAATAACTGATAGAACGTTCCAGAAACGCGTGTCATGCTGCGCCAACAAACATCGTCTTACTGAATTAATTGCTACGTTCTGGGAGGCTGTGCTTTCTGCAATGTGATAAAATCGTAATTAATAACTTACGTAATTACTATCGATTCGTGTAAACGGTGAATCGATTGGAGAAATTTTCGTTTACATTAGCTCTCGATTCTGATAATTTGGATTTAATATTGTTAATCGATGAAAATCGACAACAATGATACTGCAGCTAATTATTGTCGTTCGTTCGAAATTCAAGGCCAATTGTATTTTTTTTTGTAATGTAAGTTGTGGTATGTCAATAGTTCGGGTGCAATCGAAATGTTTCGTTCTAATTTCAAATCGTTTGTCTCTACTCTTCTAATGTGCCAGTACTAACACCAGCTGTAGTGGGTATAGCACAAGATCGTAATGTAGATTATGCTAAAGCGGCGTTAGACGTCGATCCATCGATACAGATCATCTTATTAACTATTGTTTCGGTAGGTGTGGTGTGAACTACGATGTTATCTCGCGCTGATGTGTTTTAAATTAACATAATAGGTTTTGTGAATGGATATCGCTCTGTTTGTTGTTTTGGACATGATGTACGGGTTATTGAACTTTTATTTCTATAATAATGGTATTATCGTTTATCGGGGTTGTCATCGTTCTTATTTAAATTTGGCAGGTGTGAAGTAACCTTAAATGTTTATTGTAAAATTAATTGATTCATTTCCATAGTATTTTGTAGTATGTAGTATGGGCTTGTACACAAAACTGCGATGCGGCGTCGCACGAAATGACGTCACACAGCCATAGAATTGTCACCCGTGTTGTATGGGCGTGTGACGTTATAGTTTTGTGTACAAGCCCTATGTAAAACAATTGTCGATACCTTGGCACGTTGTCAATTGTCATAGCAGAAGAAATATATTGTAGGACCTACTAAACTACTAACATCCCACTTGGCCCACCAGTCAGATAACAAGCCACGTAGAGATTAGAGATAGAGAGTAGTAGAGATTTTGACAGAAATATATAATATAGATTTTATAGGTATAAAGTTTATGTCAATATCTCTGCTTGTAAGCATTATCTCAGAGCGCGTCCGTTACATGTTCTACATTCTTGAAGATATTAAAAACAGAATATTAAAGCTTTATTACTGAAGTTTTAGTACACTATGTATGTGGGAGGTTCGTTGGCACATTTAAATTTTAATACCATTAAATTATAAGTTTTACAAGACGAGTACCGAAGGGGTTGGACCTACAATAAATAACATCTCATTATTAAGCTCGCGGCTCGCTTCTCGCCCCCGATGCAAGAGATGTATTGTCTAAAGACTGCATCCCACCGACAACAAATTATTATAATACAGGTTCTACGAATCTCTGATGCTGGGTGTTGTACATAGGTACTTCTTGTTTGTGATAATCATAGCAATTACCGAGATTAGACATGATAGAAAAGAAGCTAGGAGGAAAAGCACAAAGAAAATTACACCTCTTTTAATTCATCATCGTCATTATTTTTTATATAGGCCAAGGAAGAATTTTCGCTTATTAGAACACCGATAGCCTTGGCAAAGTGAGTATCAGACTATAAATATAATTCGGAATCTGAAAGACCGGAAAATTTCAGAGCTCTCAGAATAAAAACATGGGCATAAATATAATCGCCTCCGTGGTCTAGTGGTTCAGAGCTTCGCTCTCGACCCGGAGGTCGTGGGTTCGATTCCCGCGTTGGAACAACAAATAATGTTGTTTTCAAGTTTGGTTAGGACAATTCAGGCTGATCACCTGATTGTCTGACAAGAAAGATGATCCATGCGTCGGATGGGCATGTAAAAAGTCGGTCCTGCGCCTGATCTCTCGCTAGTCGTGTCGGTTTACCGTCCCACTGGGTTATGAGAGTAAAAGGAGGAGAGAGTGCTTCTGTGTATTGCGCACACACTTGGGCACTATAAAATAACTCCTGCGTAGCTGGCCTGGTTTCAATGAAATCGGCTACCGACATCGAAATCGGTGAGGGGAGCTATTATTATTATAAATATAATAAGATTAAAAACAGAACACATGAGCATCTATACAAAAGTCAATGTCAAATTTGACACCTCTGCATTCGATTTTTAAACTCTATTGTGTTTATTTCATATAGAATTTGTGAATCTCTTTTTGTTTGTTTGAGGTTTTTTCAGACAACATATAAGAATACACTTTAGCTAACCTAAACCTACCTAAAATAACATGTAACATGGATCCTTCATACAATTAGGTGCAACAGGTGCACAGATCGTTTGACATTCTAAACATATCTTAGCAATTAAAATTGGTGAGTTTAACAAACGAGGAATACTTACGACATTTTGTACAGGAACCTGACCAGAATTATCCGCATACCTTCAAAGTAGAATCTTAAGTGTAAAGGAGCTTGCTCACTTGCATCTTGTCAGTCAACATTGTGCTCTACAGTCTACATATCGGAAAACAAACGTGTAGAAGGATCTAATTAATATTATAGGATCTTATATTTATGCCGGCGATGTTTTCTTCTATCTAGCGGCCTATTATTGAAACTTTGAAACAACAGTAAAATTGGGCCAAAATCACGTAGACTCCATGTCACAAGCAGTCACGGGTTTCTAACCTGTGAATAGGAGAACTCCTTTTAATACTTTGCGCAAAATATGTTTATTGTAAGTGTGTGCGCAATACACAAAGACACTCTCTCTTCCTTTTTTTTAGAACAGGCGCAGGACCTGCATTACTATGCAGGTCCTGCGCCTGTTCTATCGCCAGTCGTGTCGGTTTACCGTCTCTCACTGGGTTATGAGAGTAAAAGGAAGAAAGAGTGTCTTTGTGTATTGCGCACACACTTGGGCACTATAAAATAAACTCCTGCGTCGCTGGCCTGGTTTCAATGAAATCGGCTACCGACACCGAAATTGGTGAGGGGAGCTATTATTAGGTATTATTCTGCAGGTTCGGCGGAGTCGCAGTATGTAATGTGTCCCCGCGGCTCCGCCAACGGCGGTAGTGACGGAGTATCGCCGAGTTAGTGGGTAGAGGCTGCGTCCAGTTCACCATCACTTCGGATGTGGCGAGTCCCACATACACGCGGTAGGAGTGCCTCGGAATGCGTAATGCATTTTCTCGGCAAAAAAAAAGGTACTATGCAGGTGATCCATAATGCTTTTGTAACATTCATTTTACTGCAGTAAAACAATGTAATAATAAGATAAGGCGGTAGAATAAATACTTCTTTCTTTCGAATATTAATAAGTGGAAACGCCCCTTTACACTTTCAATTTAATTGTATTAGAATTTTATAAAAATAGCTTTCCTTATAATTGGACCGTATTATTTTTTTCTCTCTTTCGGCAGGACAATAACTGTGATAATAATAAAGGACGTCTGCGTGGTTTAGTGAGTTAAAGCTTGGAATTTGACTTCAAAGGTCCAGGGTTCGATGATTCGATCCCCGTGTTGAAATGACATAAAATGATGCGATGCTGGTCGATTATCTGACTGTCTGACTAGGAATGACCGATCTCAAATGGGCATAAAAAAGTCAGTCCTTTTAGTTACTTGGAGAAATCCTTTAGGTATTCCTGACTGACTGGGGACATCAGCCGGGATATGTGGGACTCTGAGTGCGAGGTAAGCAACGCACTCAGGGTCACCGCAGTAAAACCTCAAGTTGCCATCTCCTCCGCTTGCTGCTGGGCCTCCCGCCTAGACGATAGCAGCAGCGACCCAGTTAGGGGCTTCTGCTTTCAGCTGCAGAACCATCACTCTGTCGACGACAGGTGATTAGGCATAAAAAATGTCGATCCTGCGCCAGATCTCTTAAGTCGTGTTGGTCGTCCGTCCTACTGAGTTACAAGTGCATTTTATGTACGGTATTTGCAGACACTTTGGCGCTTGCTTGGTTGCTGTGGTCATGTTTATTTCAGAAATAATAAACTGCCTCAAAGATTTCTACTACAATTGAAACGTCTGTACAGCGTTTGACGTATACGAGACTACCATTTTGCTGTTACACGAAAATGTACCGAAATTGTAAATAAATTAATAGCTTTTAATAATTATAAGCAGGCACTAAGTTCAATGCTTAAGAAGTTGATTACTGAACTCTTTTATAGTTTTTTGAGAGATTAGAGTATTTTATACATTTTACGAGCATTATCCGAGATCGTATTACGTTACCGTTATTCAGACCTTCTTGCGCGATTTTTAAACTGTATTATAAAAAATTTCGAACATGCACTATCTCCAAAGCTTCAACTATCTCGGAGATATTCCGTTTGCTCGTAAGTCCGACCCTGCCAGGCGCGAGGCGTGCTGGTCGTGCGGGCCGCGGGCGAGGGCGTGGTGGCCGCGATAAATACGCCGCACGCCTCTGGCACCCGCTCCATTTTGCACACCTCCATGTTTTACCAACGTTTTCACTATAAATCTTACAGGCTAGATGTTAATGATTGAAAGCGCTTGAATTGTAATACCTAGTTAGTAGTTAAATGGTATGGGCACTGAATAAGTGGTAACGTTCTTAGGTCTTACGCGCTGTTCGTAGTTCATATCTTCATATTACTAACGGCAGATAGATGTTAAACAGTAGATCTAAAGATTAGGCCAAAAATACACGCTGTACTTTTCGTTTGCCCAATTTTGTCTTTAAAGACTTCCCTTCTTTAATTTAAACTTTAACTTTTTTCACTTAGATATCCCCGGTTTAGCTTTTAAATTGTAAACACTTACAACACTGATTAGAAATTGTATATTACACGAACCTGTCTCTTCATCACCACGGAGGTGTTAATTGTAATTCTTCCCGAACGTGTTATCCCCACGATTGGGATCGGTTCGTTCAATAAGGGGCAATAATTAAATGTTCGTTGTTTATACGTAGGCTGGCCCCGCCCCGCGGTATTAACGATACATGTTCGATCTGCATTTGTTATACCGGAGGTGGAGGTGCCATAAACATGCTACAATATTTCCTGTTTTTTTTTTAATTTTAGCGTATGAGTAATGAACATCAGAGTTACGACTTGCGAGTAAGCTCAGCCAAATTTTACAACACTAGTTGCCTGCGACTTCGTACGCGTGGTTTTTGAGCGACTTAAACCGTTTATGCAGCGCATGCAACGAAAGTCTTCCCGTTTTTGCAACTTTTCTCACTGACGCTTCGCTCCTATTGGTCGCAGCGTAATGTTATATAGCCTAAAGCCTTCCTCTATAAATGGACTATCCAACAAAAAAAGAAATTTTCTAATCGAACCAATAGTTCTTGAGATTAGCGCGTTTAAACAAACAAACAAACTCATCCGCTTTATAAGACATATTATGTATAAATATGAGACATATTATCACAAACAAATGAATCGCTTGTGCCCACGACTTCAGACGTGTGAAATAGTGAATAAACACCCTACATTTCATAATATCCTTCATCTTTCTGCTCTTATTGGTTTTAGGTCCATATTAATAAAGAAGTCTCAAACCCAACCTCACTGATACTTATGAGAACCTATTTGACAGATAAAACAAAGTGAACAATTTTATTAATGTTACATAGTACTTAAATTTCTTTTTTTTATACTGTTTTTTTATTCATATTATAGATTACAGAAAAACATTAAAATAAGTATAATCTATATTATTATAATCTTTATTATAAGTTTTAAAAAAGAAAAATATTTACTATATATATAAAATTTTTCATTTTCACAAATAACAAAAATTATTAATAGTTATCGTCACTTATTTTGTGTTCATATAAGAGAAAACTTACTCAATGTACAATGTACCTACATTTAAATGGTTTGCTTTGAATGAATAGCTTAATATTAGTTTTGATTGGTATTAAAAATCTTAAACACTATTTTAAGTATTAGCACATAAAAAATAACTTTACGAAGGTAACATTGTACTCAAAAGTATTGTAGATCTGAGAAATACACACGATTTTCAAAAATTTCACCGTTTTTATGTCAAATGCAATAATGGATGTAAGATTCCGGATCTTAAAAGGAGCTTAAGGACCATTTCTGTTCCAAAAGTAAAGCATATTGCTTACAAATCAGAGGCGAATGGGTCGTTTAGACGCCATTTGTCGTGGGGGTGGGGGGTAATTGTGTTTACAAAACACCACCCACCCCCTACACCCCGGTCGTTTCTCATCCACTGACAGTGTAACGATTTGGCATTTCACCTTATGCGAGAAAAGTTTATAATCTGTGTAATATTTGCACGGAGGTAACGAGTCTTTTTCAGCAGGGGTGAAAGTTTTTGAAACTGGGCCCGGATTCTCGTGGCTCAAACGTCGTTTCGAATTATAGTCCGTCCCGCTCGTGCACGCATTGTTTAACGCGCGTGTGGGCGGGACAGACTGACATTCGAAACGAAGTTAGAGGCCTGAGAATTGGGGACTAGAGACGATAGGGGAAAGTTAGCGTAATGTTTTATTTCAACACCAGATATTTTTAGAACTTTGGTGGTTTAGCAGTAGGCGTTATTTAAATTGCAAAAGTATATTTAGGTGGGTAGGTAATTGAAAATCTACATAACCTTATTTATGTCTAGATATTATATAACGTATCTTTATAGTATTTTCTAATAATAGGTACCTATAATAAAACATAGTATATTATAATAGTCTGAAACCCTATGTATTAAGTAGTTATATATAAATATTATATAAATGCTAAAGCTAACTCATATTATCATTATAAAATGTCCTTAACAGCTTCTCCTCTGTCAGAGTACTCTAAAGACTTCCAAGCATTGAGCTCAGTATTCCAACTATTTCCTCTATTAAAAATAATAATAAATAATCTAAAAAAATACGCCAGTGCTGTCACTATGGATAGAAAAAAAAGTAAATTACCACCTGTTCGGACCCCGGTGAAAGAAACTCGCGTACTTATTTTGGACTTCTTCCACCATTCCGTGTAGAGATTTGTCATTTTCTCTTCAAACATTTACCACATCCACCAAGATTTAAATTGTCTGTACATAGCATTGGCGTGGAGTGCCTAATTCTTCATACCTATCGACCCCGTACCTTCTAAAGAACATCAACCAGATTCCTAACAATTATACAAACTAGAACTTCCTTCTGAAAAGCTGCTGTATATTGAGTGAGCATTTTTAAATCTATCTTTTTCTTGTAATTACTTGTGTTTTAACTCTATCTCTTCTTTTTACTCCTATTGTATCTCACTAAGGCCTGCTTGTGCCAGTTAAATTAAATTTGCTAATCCTTTATATAGGCTATCTGCGTTATTATCTCAGAATGTAGCAAGTGCTCCTTAGAGACTAAGTAAGTATTCTTATTATAAATATTCTTCTTTTGTTTTGTTAATTCATTTATTCGTACAATATTCTCTAGTATCAGAGTGTTTGTGAATCTTTAGTAATATCGTACCAGATTTCGAAGAAATACTTCGAATATATATTTAAATATAACAAAGAAATATTTCCAATTTTCGTTCTGCTGTTCTTAAGCTTAGCATGTCCAACATTATCTATGGGTCAAATTCAATTGTCCATTTAACTACTATAAAAATCATAAGCTACTTAAAGCTAGTATAAACCTAATTGATCATAATAAAGCAAAGTTCAAAGAAGCACAAAAATGAATCGCCGGGGTCTTAACCCTCCCATGAAAAGTCCATAAAAAATAATAAACAATTTATGTTCGGTGACACGCCCGCGCCATTACGCTCATCTCGGATTTTTACACGAACTCCACTATCTCGGGGAATTTGAGTTCAAGTTATTTTGTTACAATTAAATTAAATTCAAAGTAATTTTATTTTATGTAGTTATAACTAAGTAAGATTTTGTGGTAAGTAATTTAATATGTAACAAAGTGATCTACCAATATTTTGAGTACGTACCAATTATAATTAATTTATTATTAGTGTTACATTGACGATTGGTCAAATAACTTATCAATAGTAATACTTATCTACCTTCACAGCACGTGAATCTGGACCCGCGCCGAAAAACGTGTAGTACGGGTAAAAGGCATCGCAAATATAATTAATACTAGCTGACCCGTGCCCACTTCGTTGAGCATGGAAACCGTTTAAACTTTCCCGGGACCTTCACAAATATTTCAAGACCAAAAATAGCCGATTCAGTTCAGCTGATCTCGAGTTTTAGCGAGACTAACGAACAGCAATTGGTTTTTATATAGCCTATGTTACTCGGTGATAATGTAGCTTTCTATTGAAAAAAGAATTATTAAAATCGGTCCAGTACTTTTTGAGTTTATTCGTTACATACAAAAATACAAATCTTTCCTCTTTATAATATTAGTGTAGATTTTTATAGGAACCTACCAAGTTCTTCAGATTGTTGATATATTATTATGTACATAGTTTCGTCGGCGAGATCCGAACCCGTGACATCCGACTTAAGCGGCGACGCACCATCCACTTTCTCATGCTCATGGAGAGCTCATGGAGAAGGAGGAAATTAAAATTTCTCTTTCAAGTTAAAATCCTCTCTAATTAAAATAACACTTTGAAGTCTAAAATAAATTTACGTTAGGTCATTCATTATTTAGGGGCTAACTGTATGTAACAAGAGAAATAGGAGTTGCGTGCATTGTTACAGTACATACATATTGTACTTAATGGCAGCCGAAGCCGGGGCGCAGCGCTACAGGTGTATTCTTGGAATACCTAACAAATGTAAAGTTTTTTCGTTGTCCGGCTACAAGGACCAATTAAGGCGACACGGCCCGTCTTTTATAATTTATGCGCCGTTTTTGTATTTTTTCCCTTCGATCAGAATCAGTATCGTTAACACGTTGTTTAGGGTTAAAGCTTTCTCGGCTGATAACTGATAACATGTGTACAGATAAGCCAACAAATAGACTAAGGTGATAAAAATTGGTGTTTAAAAATTATGTTACACAATATTATAGTAGTTACTTCGAGTCGAATGAATAATATGACGTTTTAACGAATAAAGTATATTCAACTATTTACATTATACAACCTTATATGTAAGAGAAAATTATGTTTATACTAAAGATGACAACCATTTGTAAACTAAAGTTGCTTGAAAAAAGTGTAACTAACACTTTTGAATTTTTTCTTAACTATAGCGGTTAAAAATTTCAAATAAATCACTGAAACTGAGTGACAGAGAGATAACGAAAGTTTGTAAGTAGAGATTGATATTCTTGATCTTTCACTCTATTAAACTAGTAAAAACTCCTAAACGATACAATTTAATATGGTAGTAGTTTAGGCTTTTGGACTATTACATATACTACTAAGCTATTTATCGTCGTCGCAGCGTCTAATGGACTTCTTTCATGGAAAAGCACTATTAGCAGGGTGTCCGCGACATAATTAAGAGGAAACATCACGCCTGTTTTCTCCATACAAAAATAGGGATCTACGCGATCCCTGTTTCCTGGATAATGTCGCTAGAGTAACATTTTTTTCCTAAATATCTATGTATATTATTTGTACGTCCCTATTTTTCCTTTTGTTAATACTTATTTTAATAATTTAAGGAGATATGGACGTTCAAAAATAATAAAAAAATACCAGACTTTTCGCTGTGTTTAAACATCCAGGAAACAAATTTGACTGCATTATAAAATAAAATCAAAACATAGAACCTAGCTAAATCTTTTTTTAGTTTATAATGGAAAAAATATCTAAATCTAAGTTAGTAAAGCTAAGTTTTGGAGGAGGAAACAGGAAGCCCCCAAACGTCGATTTCTTGTACTTTTAACAGGTAATTTCAGTTCGCTGCAGTTGTCTCTATCGCGCTAGTGCTGACTAGCTAAGGGACTGCGAGACAGCAATAGATTTTATGAATACCTATTTTGTATTTCCTTCAACCGTGAGTATTCCTCTTAAGTTCTCTGGTCGCGGTATCTGGTCGCGCGTCGATTAGAAGGCTACTAGGTAACTCACTAACCATCTTCTTAACTGAGTTCAAGTGTCAAACATCTATTAAATATCAAGTTCAAATACGCCGTAACCCTACATAATATTGCTATTTAAAATGCCAATATGATCGTATCTATCATCAATTACAAGCAATACAAACTATTTGCCAATAAATTACCTTGTGACCTTTGGGCCGTGAGTCGAAGGTATTTAATAGTTTAGAAAATTTTAATGCATTTCAATATGTTGAGTAATTTTAAGGCAATTGATTTTCCAGATACACAAAGTTAATTAAGGCCTTAAATATTACAATAATGATGATATAGCCAAAATCGTCAAATGTTTACATAATTTGAGTAACATGATAATATTAAGTAGTAGATGCTCTTGTACAAATCTTCTTTGGAATTCTGATTGTTATTTTATTATTTCCTAAAGTTCAATGTACAATATGTATGTTCTATATTTATGTATTTACAATTTATTAATGAAGTCATCGTCTTACAAAAATAATAAAATACAATCAATATTATTGGTCATCCAATAATATTGATTGTAACCAATTATTAACAAAATTTAAAAATAATGTTCCATTAAAGTTTACTAGGTTTAATCCAGGGAACCGTAACCGAAACTATTGGATATCCGATATAATAAAATATCCGTAACCGTATCCGAATCCGAAATAATAGTTACGAATAATACCGGATAGGGGCGGAGTCTAATTAAGACACGTATGACTTATGACAAGTTGTGTTGATCGGCTGGCCTCTCCCGAAACACAAGCCTATAAAATTCTCGTACTCTTGACTTATTAGTTGTGACAACTTCTTTAGATTGGACATTTTTTGATGTGGGAACACTGTTTCGCGACAGTGCTATCGACACCCGTACATCATGAGGTAGGGCGGGCGGGTAGCTCACCACAATAATTGCCAATGCTCTCTTGTTTATAACCCCCGGCGCAAAAATGACGGGGTATAACACCCTGTTTGACGTGTCTGTGTAAATGTGTATATGTCTGTGGCATAGTAGCTCCAAACGAATTATTCGATTTTAATGCGGTTTTTTTTGTTCGAAAGGTATATCAGTCGAGAATGTTCTTAGCTATTAATGTTCTTAGGATTTTTTTTAATTTTTAATTTAGTTTATTAGTTATCACTCCTACCACAATACCCGAAGTGCCATTTTTCTAATGACTGTATGTGTGTAGTGCATGTTCATATTATTTAGCGATCTACGATAGCAATATCAACATTCCACAGCCTTCGACAGTATTTAATTGTATTTGTTCATACACCAATGGCGTTACTCGCGGCCGGTCCGGATTCTCGGAACCCTTTAATTGCATCCACGGCGAAGATCGAACGCTTAAAAATGGATTTTTTATATTTTTTTCAGTGCGGCCCTGTGCCCGAGTTACAATCCTTTATTTTGCGATAGCGAACGTTCTGTTTATGCAAATTTTACACGCATCTACACAAAACTTCTCAATTAATTAACGATTGATTTGGCTCTGAGCTTTTTAAAGGGCTCGTTTGATTTTGTGGCTAAAGAAAGTTAACTAGGCAGTTAAAAATAAAGCTATTGGTTTTGTACTCAACTCAGCTTAGAAGGTTACCCAGTAGATTGGGCTTGAGTAGTCCAGTAGGGCTTAAAGAAACATTTGCTATTTTGGACAATACAATGAATTTACCATTGTTTTAAATTTATTACGCATAATAATACAATTTTTTTATCAAATATTGTCATCGCAAAAAATAACATTATCTACACAAATCTACACTAATATTATAAAGAGAAAAGATTTGTATTTTTGTATGTAAAGACTTAACTCAAAAAGTACTGGACCGATTTTAATAATTCTTTTTTCATTAGAAAGCTACATTATCACTGAGTAACATGGGCTATATAAAAATCAATTGCTGTTCGTTAGTCTCGATAAAACTCGAGATCAGCTGAACTGATTCGACTATTTTTGGTCTTGATATATTCGTGGAAGTCCCGGGAAGGCTTACACGGTTTCCATGCTCAACGATGTGGCCACGGGTCAGCTAGTACATAATAAGATATTCGCTAGATAAGTTCCTTATTTTACAATTCAGTAACGTTACCAATACGCAGTAGTCATTTGTTCCTTCGTGGCATTCTGGTAGCACTGGTAGGCAACTGTCACTTCACAGCTTACACTCTGCTCAAGTTATTAACATCGTCAAAACCATAGAAGTGGTTATTGCCTCTTAGAATAATAAAACGATGGCACCCGAATTAAGGAATGCCGTAATACATTGTCCTGGGAATTTCGACTCATTCCTGAACGTTAAACTGTAGCATTATTTGATATTTACAACATGGCCGCTGCTAATGTATTCCAGGGCTATATGCTTGGAATTATTTTAATTGGAGACACAAAGGATAGGCATTAGTCCAGTTCCAGTATTTCAATGAACAAAATTGTCGCATTCACAGGCCGGCCAGCGCGTGTCTTCACACCTTCATACAAACGCATGCACGCACGCGAAACTAAGCTCTCACACCCGAACATAAAACACAAAACCCTATGTTAGCAGTATTCAAATCGCCTCATTTAAATATCATCCGACTCGCGACTTTCCTACAATACTATTTAAGTATAAAATTGCAAATAGATAGAGGCCAATAGAATGCAAACTATTAAAAATGTGTCGGAGACAATTTGAGCTTTGTAATCAGGGGAGTTAGGTGTGAAATAGGTCGCAGGGGATATCAATATATCATTGCAGTTATACAGCTATTCGTGCACGTAATGAGGTAGAACAAGTCAAAACGCGAGCGGTCTCAAATATGTAAAGTTCAGTTTTTATCTTTTACGAGAAGTGGCTATCTTTTATCGGAATCTGGTTAGACAGATATTTAAATGCGAGTAACAAAAATCTCTTGTTAAGAGAAATTCCTGAACTCGATACGGGTTTGGAATAATTTCTCTATTCCTTCAAGAAAGGTTGTAATGAGCATCGAACAGTTATTGATGTAACATGGAAAATTGTATCTAGATTTCACAAAATCCGTGTCGTTTAATTGCTTATTTTTTCTCATCATCATCATCATTTCAGCTATGAGGTTCACTACTGGACTTCTCTCTCGAACTCTTTCGAAGTATTTCATGGGGGGTATTTGCCTATACTCAGCCACGCTTGGCAGGCTGGTTGGCGAGCGCAGTTTTGAGATGTCCACGGAAACTGCTGCCCCATGCCCTCTGTCGCCTTTTAACGGCACCCACGAGGATGAGATGGTTTGCTGGCCTTGATGGGGAGGTGCTTCAATCAAAATGTTTTATTTCCAACTTAACTAGCTTGTGGGAATACGAGTGGAAGCCCCAAAGGGAGATCTCCGACCGAGCTGAGCATACCGTCAGGCCGAAGCCCACTGTACTAGTTTTCAGATGTCGTATTTAAAGCGCCGGACTTAGAAAACTTCGATAGCGCGATGCAGGATTGTGACACTAGTAGTACCGCCACAAGCTATTTTCGAAAAGTCAACAAAAAGGCTACCACACCGGTTCAACCCTAGCCCGCCGAGAAGAACCGGCGTAAGAAACTTCCTCCGGCAACCCACGGATATATTTTTCACTAGTTTTTATTATTTAATCTTTCTCCTAGTTTTCATTTATTTCTATAGGTAGGGTTCACTATTCCAATGGAATTCTCGCTAAGATCAATTCCATTATTCGGAGTAGAGAGTAGAGTCTCTACCTAAACTAACAATTAATATCATGTTGTTTCCTCCGTTCCGATTCAATGTAACTTAAATGGAAACAAAGATAGTGAATAAGTGACTTTTAGAATTCGTAACATTATATCTATTATCTACCCGTATATAGTTTACATTTGTATCACATTTAATCGGTATGGAGTAAGAAATGATTACACAAAGTACCTAAATTGATGAAGACTAGTATCTAATATCTCAGTAGTAAGTAAACCCTAAAAAAATGAAACGCAATTTAACTGCACATTGCAAAAATATATCGGAAGATACGAGCCTGGGGGACGAGAAGGTAACCGGAACTAGTGCTCCAGCGTAGTCCCTAGCAGCAGGACATTGCGTAGATCGACTAATATTGTAGACAGGTGAATTACCGAAAAGACAAAATATACTCCGTTCCGAATGAATGTGATACAATTCCAAACAAAGCAGTAGGGGCGGGTATAATGCACTAAATATCACTATACATAGCGTAATGAAGAATGCGATTTAATTTTTGTTTAAATTTAAATTTAGTTATATCAGAACAGAGTTGTAACTAATTTCTATTTTCAAATGAAATAATGAAAGTACATTCTTAAACCTGTGAAAAATTGATGTTTCGAAACTGAAATATTATTAAGAGGAGAGATTTCGTCGCTTTGTCTTCTCAACCGTCGTACCTATAAAACTTTTCAGTAGAGTCAAAAACTTAATAATTTTAGATTTTATTATGTCATGGATTTTGGATGTATACTGCACATAACTGAACCTCATTTAAAACAAAATCCGTGTAATAATAAAATCTAAAATTATTAAGTTTTCTGACTCTATAGAAAAGTTGTAGTTTTTTAGATACGAGGCTGAGAATGTAATGCGACGATTTGTTATGCTCCAAAAGTACTAGGGGGATTCTCTGTAGGTCGCAACAAATGGTAGAAACATCTACTAGCTAATTGATTAAGCGACTAATCTGCTCCTGCTTGGCCTACGGGCTTTATAAAAAATATATATTTTATTAACATTAACATTCAGCAATATTTTATTAACATATCATTCGTTAACATTCAGCACGCGCCGTGTCTACTATATTGACTCTGTAGTAACAAATGAGCCCCTACATAAATTTAATGCCTCCAGGAAATCCCTTACCCTCTAGGCTAGGCTACGTCCAGCTTAATCACGGTGTGAAGAAGATGGGCGATTAAATAAAAGAGAGTGACAAGGACAGGTGTAGCCAACGGTTTATATTTCGAGCAAGGTGCAATCCGAATCAGGTGTGTTTGTACAAGGTGCTCCCTCAAGGACCGGCCTAAGTGATGGTTTGTGATGCGAATTATTATGGGTGTTTGATTTTATGGTCACTATTGAAGTTTACTATAACTATAAAGTTAATGGCAGCGAAACAAAGGTTCCAAGATGTTAAAATTTTATTGCCATAGAAATAATTGAGTTAGCTAGTTACATTAAAAATATCGTTGATGAAATGCAATTATAATATAAATAGTCAGATTGTAAAGCGTGCCTAACATCTGGGTTAATCCGATAAAGCAAATACAAAATTAACAGTTTATGTACAACATTTTTGATGTGAGGAGAGGACATTTAAAAAGAAGTTGAATTAATTAAAAATTATATAAAACGGTTCAATCTGGGGCCTTACTCTCCAAACTGATTCAATTTTGATTCAGATTCGATCGTGCCGCGTAATCCCGAATAAGTTGACGTTTGTTTATTTAGATTTTCTGTCGATAGATATGTTCGGGAGTACAAAAATTTACGATCTAACGGTTTTCTTTATCCTGATAAATTTCAAAGTGATCCACCAAATAAAATACCAAAAACCGATGAGATCGAACTGATACTATTTTCGATTGCGTCGGGAGTAAGCATGCTTTTTTTTTGTTGGCTGTACCTATAATAATTAAACATTGCAAGAATAACATACATACTGTAGTCAATTACTTAATTACTCAATTCTGTGAGGTGCAGGTGTAGTATATGCGTTGTTCCTGCGGTGACCGGCCACAACAGTGGTGACATCTCTTTTATAAGCCCCTACCATTTACATAATTTTTAAAGGTGTACGAAAATACAATGGTTTCTCTTTTACTTAATACTCACGGTTTTATGACATTTTTGTATAATGTACACGACATTACCTAGCTAGAATTGAAACATGTTTATTTGGCTTCAATAAGGAGTTACCGCACTTATATAATAATAATAAAGCCTTTATTTCCGAAATTTTACAGTTTTATAAAATTTATGCTAAAAGAAACATGGTTCCAATAAAATATCTCTTGTTTCGGTGTGCCTTACGGCATAGGCCTCCTCCAACTCTTTCCATTGTTGTCTGTCTGCCGCGACTCTAGTCCATAGTGGTCCTAATGTCATTTTTAGGTCATCTTCCCATCTCCTTGCTGTACGACCTCGACTTCTAGCTCCATCCCTAGGATACCAGACTGTCACTTGTTTGCTCCATTTCTCCTTTTTGCACCGGAGCATATGTCCAGTCCACCTCCATTTAAGTTGGTCAATGCGCGCCAGTATGTCTGTTACGTTAGTTCTGTTTCTGATTTCTATACTTCTTACTTTGTCCAATAGTTTCAAACCTAGCATGCTCCTCTCCATGCCTCTTTGGCACCTTGCTAGTTTGTCCCTATGTCGTTTTGTCAAAGCCCATGTTTCACAACCATTTGATCAGTTACCGCACTTACACTACAGTAAATCAATTACTAAATTACTCAATTCCTTGAGGTGCAGGTGTAGTCACTGCGCTGCGGTAACCGGTGACAACCAAAGTGGTGAGAGACATGAGACATCTCTTTTATAAATATCTTAAATAGTTTTTAAATGTGTAGCATTATATTTTATTATTATTAATATTTCTCCTCTGTCTACATTGTGGTGTTAATTTAATATGGTTTTATTATGTTAAGACGTGAATAGTGAATACTTTATGAAATTGCTTTCATAGGGGTGCAATATAAAAACCTATGATAACAAAACCAGTGGTTACTATTTAGTGTTGCAGCCAAGTGCCTATATAGGGTGATTAATGGTTCATAATATATTAGGTCGAATATAGTGTGAAGAGAATGACGCGATAAGCATTTTTTGTTTTAGCACCTCATATAAAGTACTTACTATGACGCAACAAATCACGATCTCCATAAAAGTCACACAACAGATGAGTTTCAATCCTAGTCAGCAGAGCTATTCTCGTAAATTGTTTTCGCATCTCGACAGTTAAATCCGCGGTGGGTGTCAAATTTCGTATTCTCTAACTTTCGATTACTTGCGAAGGCGCTGGTGGCGCTTCAATTTCGAGCGCGGAAATAAGATGAACCCTCGCGCGTAAACATTTTGACATTTGAACTATGAACTTGGTATTCCGCATGGAAATTCCCGCCTCACTTGGCTGTAATTTGAAACTTTCGGAGCTCATTCCACTTGTCATCGTGTAAGTTGCTCAAGAGGTGGCGAGATAAGAGTGAATTTGTGTGAAAACACTTGAAACGGTTCATTTTAGTTGAAAGAAATAACTTAATGTGCGGTAAAATTGTGCTAAAATAGTTTCAATCAGCTAAAATACGTAAACATAATATCTTAAAATAACTTTTCTAATTCATAATAATATGGCTCGTTTGTTTTTATTCAGTAGTTTATTAAATGAAGCGCATTCTTTAGATTTATCTGACAGTCGAACCCAGGCTAATAATATTCGGGATTTACAAATATTTAATTACAGACTTTGTAGAGAATTATCGTTTGTCTGAAGATTTGATTAATAGTTTAATATGTGATATCAAGCACCTTATGAAAGATCCTAAGCGAAGGAGAGCATTAACAGTTAAAACCGGGTAGAACCGGTAAAAAAGGGTATGTATTATTTGAATTTTTGTCACATTTTGGTCTGTAATATTAGCATGAATTATGACTAATATTGACATTATTTTCAGTTGTTGCGTGCCCTTGCTTTTTTTGCAACTGGAAGTTACCAGAGAATTTGTGGTAAGGATGTAAATTCCTTCATGTCGCAGCCATCGGTATCGTGCTGTGTTCGTGAAGTAGTAGAAGTACTGTCGAGCCCCAGTGTGGTTAAAAAATATATTCGGTTTCCGCAAAATTCCTTGGAAATACTCAAATTAAAAGAAAAGTTAGTACTTCTACAATACACAAACTTAAGTATTATTAAAATGCGATATTGCTTCTATCCATAAGGTACTTAGCACTAAAATAACGCGTTTCCATTTTTACGTTTTTCCAGAAATATCATATACCAGGGGTAATAGGATGTATAGATGGAACCTTTGTGACGATGGTAAGACCACAACAAAATGAGGAGCGTTTCTTCTGTCGTAAAGGAAATCATGCTCGAAACATCCAATTGGTAATTATTCATATTATTAATTTATATTAATTATTCAAAATCATATATTTAGATATGGTAATTCAATAAAATGGTATATTTATTAGGTGAGTTCGGACATATTAATATGTCCTATGTATTAATATTATATTTTAATTATAACGTTATATAGATATAATATAATAGTTTTTTTTGTTATTACCTAAACAAAATTAAAACCAAATTAAAAGTAAGCCCATGAATTTAATTATATTATATTAACTTCCAGGAGATTCCGGCTACGCACAACGCAGCTACCCCATGGTACCAGTGCCAAATGCAGAGGAAGGAACACCGGCCGGGCTGTACAGATACACATGACAGCGCGTAACTCTGTTGAGAGGGCAATAGACAGACTCAAAGGTCGATTCAGATGTCTGTTAGTTCACAGGGTGCTTCACTACCACCCAGACATAGTAGCAAAAATAGTGATAGCCCGTTGTGTGTTACACAACATGTGTAATCGTGCTGGGCTCCCTGCACCAGCCTTGGAAGCCCGCGAGTTGCAGGAGAAAGTGCAATTCCGCACTGCTGCTCGTGGACAGAGATCCATCCCAGAGCTAAATGCAACAGAGCAGATAATTGCACAGTCTAGCCGTCTAGATTTAATTAACACTTTGTGGCATGCACAAAATATTTACCTTTAATCTCTGTTCTATAATTTTACAATTAAAAATATTCTGGGCTAATTGTTAATGTATTGAAAAGTTATATACCTATTTATAATATAAACATATAATTTCAAATATACATTTATTTTCCTTAAATATTTATAAAGGTATCTATCATTTCATCTACTAACCATTGTAATGCATTAAACTACTAATTACTAACATTATTTTTATACAATTAAAACTATCGAATACATATTATATAAGGTTTCTTTAAAAAAAGTTTTTTAATAATTTCTAAAAAATATCTCCTAAAAATCTCAGCCAGCAACATTAAACCTTCCCCAATGCACATCAAGGCCTCTGAATTCCTTCTGTCAATCTCAACACGTGCTTCTGAATTGGTCCTTTCGATTTCAATGCGCTGCTCTTCTAATCTTAGAAAACGTTCACTCAGGCTAACATATTGTGATCGACGCTGCGATGGAGGTGACAGAGGCCTCTGGCGTCGGGAATTGTGAGCAGCACCTGCAGCTGTAACAAATAATAATTTTAAATAATAGCATCATTTTCAACCTTCTCTTAAAATAGATTATGTGGTGGCCTGCGAAAATGAAACTTACTACTTAATACAGGAGACCTCTCTAAAAGACGACGAGTGTGTCGTCGCAGGTGCTGCCGCGACCCAGATGGAGTAGTGGGTAACTGTGGCGTCGTGCCACCACTAGCCCTTGGTGGCGTTTGGGGTCTCACAGTGGGTGCCTCTGGTACGGTTGGAGATACCTGATATGGAGATATATTTTTTTTTATACAATTTAAATATATTATTCACTCATCTGCTTGCAGGTTGTGGATATAATTGTTTCGCGGGATATTGCTAGATATAATATATTTAAATTGTATGCTATGGATTTCCGCAAAGTAACGCCTGATTCCATTAACTATATTTTTTTTTAATAATGCAATTATGTTCAAGTTTTTATTTAAAATAGGTTTTTATGAGTTTAGAATAATTTGTTTTGAAGTCTTTTTTCAAAATTTTAGAAGAAAATGTTAACTGATTAAGATAAAATATAAAATTTTGCTCAATATGTTTAAAAATACATACAAGGAACTACAATAAACATAATTGTTGTTTCTTTTATTTACAGGTATTGTTTATTTTATATAGTTTTTAAGTTGCTTATTGTATAATATGATTTTTCTAAGTTAATTATAATTACTTATTTGCAGAGAAACAAAATAGTTTATTCTCCAATGAGATATAATCTTATATATACCTTTTATATTACCCATGAATTTTTTTAAAAAATAATCATTAATTAATATAATAGAAAAGCAATGATAAAAATAATAATATGAATTTAGTACCATACGGACAACACTGGGTCTTGACAATGAGTTTGATGTTCCAGGTAAACACTCTATGTACGGCTGTTGTTGCTGTAAAATTAAAATATACTATGACTGGTAATAATAATTATAAATAATGTGTTTTATTTTGTGAACACATTATAATAATTAATATTAATATTTAATACAAACTACGACAAAATGGATATAATATGTAATTATAATATTTCATTAATTAATAAAATATTATAATTATATATTATATCATATAATGTTCTTTCTTAAATATAATAATAATAGCATACCTCGGATAGTGACACACTTATACTTAGAACATCATGAGTGGGGCTGGCTACATCTAGTGTTGCAGATTGTTGAACCTAAAATAGTTTTTGTTAGACTTTAATTTTTATCATTACTTTTCACCATTGTCATTAATGGAATATCAAGAAATTTAAATTTAACTCTAGGCACATCAACTAAAATACTTTTAAAAACACTTACTGTTGACATCAACACTTCATTGGCTAACAATGATGGGCTTTCATCATCAACATGTGAGGATCGAGGAAGTGCAACCTGAAAATAATAAATGTCAATTTAAAATATTTTTGTAACAAAATAGATGCAAAATTATTTTTATATTTAATTTAAAATACAACTCACTTCAAATGGATTGATTTCAAGGTGTCTATCACCAACAGCAAAACCCTCACCACCCAATAAACTGATTATTCTTTCTTCCACTGGAGAAATTGTAATGAGTTCGCTTCCACCACCAGTTTTATTTCGCGCCCGATACCGTGAAGCTCTTTTTTTTTTAACTGCACTCTTTTTGTCAGCCCAATACTAAAACCCATAAAAAAGGGCATGCAAACACTTAATTTTAATATATTACAATGAACAACAGGATCTAAAAAAAACTATACACATGGTTAACAAACCTTTGTCCATTGTTTCCAACTTTTAACGCAGCCCCCAATGCTATTCAATTTAATTGAAAGTTGTTCCCAGCTCTTTCTACTGGCTTCCCTTGCACTTGGAACTTTTGAAAATCCTTTAGCCAGGCTGGGGTGTCTCTCCAAAAACTCTAAGAGCATCTCAATTTGAGCTGTAGAGGGATGAGACACTCTTTCATTAGGGCTACAATACAAAACATAGGCTCATAACATAATCGGACACAAACAATGGGGACGATAAATAACAAAATTGAAATACTTACTACATATTTTCTCTTCCACCAAGAAATAATATTTCTCACAATAGCAAAATGTTTAACAATCTTCAATAAAGTTATTAGGAACTAAATACGCACAATACCGGCCGCCGCTTTGTTTTGTTTATCGTAATATATAAACAAACTTTGCTTTGACAGTTGACACTTCTCCACAGAGTCACATAAGGTCTATACTCTATACTCAATGAATCACGCAAACTGAATTATAGTATTTTTCAGTTTTACATGTTTCAAAATTGTTTAATGGGTTAAAAAATGTTTATTTATAGCAAATCAGCTTTAACAGACATAGCTTAATGCATAATACGGCTTATAAAATTAATAAACCATAAACAAGAAATTTTAATATGGTTGTCCGACATGTGTCACAACTCTAGACATTAGAGCTTCATTTCCAAGCTCACTTCACTTCGAAAGTACCAAACTGTTACATCGTGAATCGCAATGTAAAGTGAGATGATTTTGCTATCGAAGTGAGTTCGTTCGCCTGAGTGAGTCTCGAAAGCAATGTTGTCTGTTCGTGAATAGCTCTGCTGGTCTTAGGTCAGCGACCAGTGCGTTCGTGTGTATATACTATGAGCCCGTGAGCCCCAGCATAATAACATTCACTCCTTGTGTTCATTTTAGACCTTTGAATTTATAAATTTTTTCAGATATTATAAGTAACTTATATGAGGTGCCAAAACAAAAAATGCTCTACGCGTTATTCACTTCACACTATATTCGGCTTAATATATAAACCATAAATCACCCTGTAATATCATCCCCATCCAAATTTCATTTTCCCACTGCACGGTTAAAGAATCAAAGAATTTATAAGAAGAATATAAATTATTCTAGGACTTATATGCACCTATTATTATAAGTGTTAGACTTTCACACTTACCAATAACAGGTGCACCTAAGTTTTAGATTCTTGCTGTGGTGATTTTGCTATTTTTTAAGTTAATTATGTTATCACATTATTACCTTCTAATAAACTAATATGAATAAAATATATTATAATTGAAAACAATAAATTATAGGAAGGTGTTATTTTAATGCATTTTAAAAACACTCAAATAACAGCTGGATGTTCAGTGCTGAGGGGCCATTCATTTATTACGTACGACGAATTTACTAATTTTTAAGAGTATTCCAACTTAATGAAAAAGTAAGACTAAAGCATGGTATCAATATAACAAAAATAAGCTTTTCCTCCATATTTTAAGGGAAGTAATAAATATATTATTGTATTTCAATTAAAGTAATTTGAATACGTAAAAGATTTTGAAAAAAATAACTAGTTAATTCTTATATGCATACAATAGAATATTCTCGATTTTATGTTAACATACTGGGAATGCGTGAGAGTATTATAAGTTACCTATAATTAGCAGAATATTCCTACAAATTGTGGAATATAGTTAAGCCTTAACCAAATAGGTATCAGATTTTTTCAAATAAAATATCCACATTATTAATATGTAGATCTTCTTACTTACTTTTTTTCTGCAGTACACCCCAAGAAATTAGGTGACAGCCAAGGTGCAGGCAGTGCCTCGGAAGTAATACATAGGGGCTGCAGCAGCTTGCACAGGTGTATTACGGTCTACCCCATACTTAAAACAAAGCCTGATTTTATGTTACGTTATAAAATTTATGTTATAACTACCGTGAGTAATTCCGTTAATACCCGTGTACAGGGACGTGAATAATTAAAAAGAACTTAGGTTTAATTTAAAAAAAAACTATTAAAATATAGAGAAATTGATTATTTAATACGTTACTCTGAAATGTTGTGTTGAATTTAACATTTTGGTTTTTAATTTTATATAAAAGGTATTTTTGTTTAAGGAATATGACAGGAGTGTGTTTGACATGCAAATTCGCGAGTCACTTAGCGAAGCTTATGTCAAATCAGGCGACCTCCGTGGCGCAGTGGTTGAGCGCGTTGGTGCTCGAGCGAGAGGTCGCGGGTTCGAATCCCGCAAAGAGAGCAAAAAGTTTTCAATGTTCCTGGGTCATGGATGTATATTAAATTTGTGTATAATTTAATAAAAATCTTAAATATGTGTATAGTATGAAAGTATTAAATATATTTCCGCTGTCTGGTACCTGTAACACAAGTTCTTCGGATACTTAGCACGGGGCCAGATTGACGTGGTATGAAGCATCCATAGAAAAAAAAATATCCTATACATTTTATTTTCGTACTTCATAGTAATAATAGCGATGGCATAGTATTATAGACAGGAGTTATTCTTTTCTACATCATTTATACTTTTAGACAGTTATTCTTGGTGTTGTTGCCTAGGTTTTTGCTATATCTAAAACATCTTCAATCAGTATGATTAAACACCACGGGCTAGAGAAATGCAAAATAGGTTTTTGTAATATCTATTGGTGTCCTGCAACTCCCCAATTGAACAGATAGAGACAACTGCAGCTTCAACTGACGACCTCCGTAGCGCAGTTGGTTGAGCGGGTTGGTGCTCGAACGAAAGGTCGCGGGTTCGAATCCCGCCGAGTGAACAAAAAGGTTTCAATGTTCCTGGGTCATGGATGTGTATTAAATTTGTGTATAATATAATAAAAATCTTAAATATGTGTAAAGTATAAAAGTATTAAATATATTTCCGTTGTCTGGTACCTGTAACACAAGTTCTTCTGATACTTAGCACAGGGTCAGATTGACGTGGTGTGAAGCGTCCATAGATATTATTATTATATTATATTATTATTAACTGAAATTACCTGTTTAAAGTACGAGAAATCGACGATTAGGAGACCCCTGTTTACTCCGAAACTTAAGCGACTTTGGTATTTTTTTCATTATGAACTAAAAGAAAAGATTGAGCTATATTTCCATTTTAACTTAAAATGTACTCAAATTTCTTTACTGGATGCTTAAACACAGCCGAAAATCTGGCCATTATTTTAAGGTTTTTGAACGTCTATATAGACTGTATGTCCATATTTAGTAGTAAACAAAAATTCTGAATATCTATGGATATTCAGATTTTTATTTTTTTTACCCTAGTGGCATTGTCCAGGGAGTAAACAGGGGTAGCGTAGACCCCTGTTCCTGCATAGAAAAACGGCCATTATGTTCCTCTTAAGGCTATATTTTTGTATTCATGTTTCAGAATAAAGCCCTCCATTCTATAACAAAGTTTAGATACAGGTTTAAAATAATGCATTTAAGTACTGAAAAAAGTAGTGAAACCTATGCAAACCACCAATCTTTGCAGTCTTGGGATTTAAACATTAACGATCGAGATTCTTACATTTTACTATAATACAATAAGCCACAGCTACGAATTTTTAAACAGCGAACCAAAAACTCCCAATGTCTTTTAAGTCTTTAAATTACGGGACCTTAACAAGCGCTTTCGTTACGATAATTAAAGAAATCGGCTCATCAAAATTCGTCGCATCTGCCCTCCACGTCCGTTGATACATTTGCACCAAATTATAATTATTACAGTGCACTCCCGGGGTTCGGTGTATATATTTCAATATTAATAAGGGAAGGGCAGGTGGACTTCAGATGTAACTGTATTTAGGGAGAACGTGCTAGTGTCAAAACCTTTGTTCCCTTCAATCGAATAATAACGGTTACCTACATCGATTTAGGTTACGGTAGAACCAACGCAGGAGTTATTTATAGTGTCCAAGTAATGCCTCCGTGGTCTAGTGGTTCAGAGCTTCGCTCTCGACCCGGAGGTCGTGGGTTCGATATCGAACAACAAAAAATTTCGTTTTCAAGTTTGGTTAGGACAATGCAGGCTAATCACCTGATTGTCTGACAAGAAAGCTGATCCATGCGTCGGATGGGCATGTAAAAAGTAGGTCCTGCGCCTGATCTCCTGCCAGTCGTGTCGGTTATCCGTCCCACTGAGCTACGAGAGTGAAGGAAGAGAGAGTGCTTCTGTGTATTGCGCACACACTTGGGCACTATAAAATAAATCTTGCGTAGCTGGCCTGGTTTCAATGGAACCGGCCACCGTCACCGAAATCGGTGTGGGAGGCATTATGTGTTATAGTGTCCAAGTGTGTGCACAATATACACGGCTCACCCTTTCGCTTTCTTCCTTTATGAGATTTCTGATATAGAGCAACGGGTAACCGAGTGACGAGAGACAAAGACGCAGGACCAAATTTTAAGTTGCCCATCCGACGCATGGATCGTCTATCTTGTCAGACAATCAAGTGATCAGCCTGCATAGACCTTTTAGCAAACTTGTACTTTTTTATTGTTTCAAAGGGGATAGAACTTACGACATCCGAAATCGAGAGTCAAGCTCTTAACCATTGGATAACGGAGGGTTTCAATTCACAATAACCAATACATATTCAATGATTTGTCACAGATGTACTTACAATTTGTTCTAATGCAACGATAGCAACAACGAGTATGAATAATATTATGAATTGTAATTCAGTTCAAGTGAAAAAGAGGTGACACGCTTCTAGACGCTTATAATGACGAAATAAAAAAAATCGTATTACGATTTGCACGCCTATCGAACATTGTTTAAAAATCTTTTTTTTTTTCTTTTAAATAAACAAAATTACAATCTTACAGAGATGCTTACAATATAACCTCGACAAACTGTGATGTTTGAGGGCGAGTAACGCTCATTTATGAAAAGTAAATCAGTATTAACAGTCAAGAAGAAGCTTTTTTAACTTTTTAAGGGAACCTATAAATTAATTTTTTCATCTTGTCTTAATACATATATCAATTTTACTAAACACTTTAGGTACCAGGTATTTGGATGTCCTTTTACCATAGTAATTATTCTTAAATAAAAATAATATGTCTTCAATTTTGAAGATCATCTGATTTTAATAAGCCCTTAAATACCTATATCTGTTTTTAATATTTACATGTAAATTTTTGCCAATCATTAAACTATATCTATTTTTATATCACACTTACTTATCTTCTACGATCTCCCATTTTTTACAAAATGTGATTTACAAAATCATTTGTAAATGAAATCTCAAATATCCAATATTAATTAGTAGGTTTTTTTAAATTAATCTAAATTAAATCTTTCATTAAAGTAATACTAAACATAATTTAGTATCAACGAAATCAATTAATTTACAAATCTTAATGCGTTAGAATATCGGATGAAAGATAATTTCGTTGTAAAACTGTAAGTGTTTGATTTCACTGGTCCAAGGATGTAAAATGTAGATCACTTCTTAGGGTTCCGTAAAAGGGTAAAAATTGATACAACGGCCAACGAAGTATTTGAATGTCACTTATTGTTGTTTGTTTAAAAAAACATATTCGGTTAAGTTAATATATCATATTAATTTAGCCGAATTTATTACATTTGTTCACATTTAGATCACGTGGGAATGGAGTATAAGGCTCTGCTGTACCTCTGTCTGTCTGTCATCAGGCTGTAACTAATAAGCCGTGATAGATAGCTAATTTTCACAAATAATATTGTATTTCTGTTGCCATTGGACACAACAAATACAAAAAAAAAAAATTTTTGAGGCTCTCATTCAACAAACATGATTTCGTGCCGCTTCGAACAGAACCACGCGTGCGCAAGTGCGTCTCGCACTTGGCCAGTTGTTTTTCTATCGAGACTTTTCTAAGAACAGCATTCGTTGGTTTAAAACTCCGAGTCACAAACCTGCTTACTCATCATTTATTACCCATTTAATGGTCGACTTAATAGTTAATAGACACAAAATCTACGTTTATGGCTATTAGTGTAGTGTGTTTTGAATCGCTTCTCGGTGTTTTATGAGATGAAATAAATATGTCGTTGATTTTTTAAAGTTGGAATTAAAAGCCTGGTAGTTTAAAGTTCCGTCAAGAAATATCAATTGAAATAACACTAATATTAAGAATACCGGCTGTAAGCAATGCTTATTGAATTCTGTAATTTTTAAAATGTCGATTTCTAATTACATATACTTAATATATATCAGTCGTTTAACATATTATGTAGCTATTTTATGATATTATATGACATTCAACCTATTCCGCCATCTATACAAATCTCCGAGCCCTATATGAGGCACAAAATAAGGTAGCTCTAGAGGAACTGGTGTCTGTGATATCAAAGGTTAAAATAATATTACATCTTAACTTTCGTTATTTTAATTTTTACCCATTTATTATTATTCTTAATTCTTATCTGTTGCGGATTCAGGTCATCATTTTGTCATCATCACCATTCTCATATCTATCAAAATAAAAATCTGTTACTTCAAATTGGTTGAAAACTAAGTATTCAACCAATTTGAAATAACAGATTTTTATTAATAATACTTAGTTTTCAACCAAATAACAGATTTTTCATTACATTGTTATATTCTTACCGTGAATAAAAAGAAAAGTAGCAGTAGGCTTACAAGTTACATTATATCTGAGCTAAATCTACCTACATGTCACTTAGCGATGCACTTTGATTTCGAACTAGCAAATGCCTCTGTTCTTTCAAAAATGGATACCTACCATAACTCAAACATACTAACACTTGACTTTTCAAGACCCAACGCTGGACAAAGTTAGACTATTCGTCTGTTTACAGCGTCCCGGGTCAGCGAGATAAGCGCGAGATTGATACCCGGATCAGCGCAGTGGAGTGTGCACCATCCTTTACTCTCGACTCGCTGGGTACTGGCCTTAAGGGATTTTACACCCGACACTTTCGCATCAAGAAAATTCGAGGTTTATTGTGTATTTATATTGATGTGCAGTGGATCTGATAGATGAATATTCGAATGCACAAATGTTCATCACGTTTCATTTCCTAAAGGAAGCGATGCAAAAATAGACAATATTTTTGCTTATGCCATTATTAATTGATAGTAGGTAGCAATGGACGTTAGTTTGTTATGGTTTCAGGCATTAGCTGATAAACAAATTCGATTGAAGCCAAGCCGAAAAGGAAGCCAAGCCAAAGGTATATGGTCCCTACACCTAACCCGGAGCCTTAAATACAAGTTGTTCGAGTACTTAACCTAGTGTTATTATTTAATTATTACTTATCTCAGTTACTTTTGGCATACACTATACGAGTCAAATAGGTACATACAAAGTAAGTAATTAGTATTTTCTTTAGTACCTAGTGTGTAGTGAAGTAGATAGGTTACTGGGGTTCATATTGTGAGATTATTATTATTTAATCGGTTCTAATACTCATGTGATACACGTAGATAGGGTTTGAATATTCTCGAAAGAAGGCGCAGTATTAAAGTTGTTTTGCAATCGACGGTTTGATATTTAAATAAATTCTTTGTTGAGTTGTATAAATTGTAATTGAAATATAGAGTTTTTGGTACACGGCTGGAAGGAAACACAAGTTGGCGGCTGGCAGTAATTTAGCCAAGTGCGAAGTTCCGTCACATCGGGGGGTACATTCCTGCGGAGGTGATATTTCCAGCTGTAGCGCGAATATTCCGCAGCCACACGCAATAAATCTAAATAAAAAAAAACTTTCCGTTGCGCGACATTTTTTCCCGCGCTATTCGCGCATATATCACCGTACTGACTTATGTCTTGTCTCAGCTCTGCTTTTTCGAACATTATTCTTGTGAACGTTTTCGCACGTAATATTTCTTGTTTTGGATGTAATGGCATTCGACGTTTTGTAACGATACACCTTTTACAAGCTGTTTTAATAGTTAAATTAACAAAAAGTTAACATTTCTAACAGACACCGTTTGTTATTTATATACCTACTTACTCTTTCGTTTTTATTACTTTTAAATTGCGATGCAACATAACTTGGAGGATTTTGAAAGAATAATATTTCAAATAAATATTTATTTATTTATTTTTTGTAAAAGAAATCATTAGAGCATGACCAACAACGAACTTCGGACGAAATTGTTTAAACAGGAAACATTTTAACTAATGCAGGAGAGCTTGCGATTAATCCGAGTCTATTATAATTTATAAACGTTAAGAAAACGAATAATCTGATTTGGGGTACCCACAGAAAAAACCGCGAATCGTACAATAGCGAAACCGTCACAGAAACGTCTTCAGCGAAGCGCAAAACCGCCTTAAAAAGATCAAATCCAAACATTAATTGTAATCAACAATGCCCCTAATCCGACCGCAGCTCGCAGGGAGAGCATTTTATACGCACATTATACGATGTCCTCCGAAATGCGATTAAAACTGAATAGCTCCATATGTCGGTACCATACGCAATCTCACGGCCGGCTGGCTTTTCAATTTGGCGCGAGATAAGCGCGAACTCTAGACGACTTTTTCTCAAAATGGCGGAATTGATCCGCTGACTTATGGCGGACGGAGCGAACGGTCAATTCTATTCTAATTTTTCCGCAAATTGAACAAGGATTTGAAGTCCGAGGGTCCATTGATTGGAGATTTACTTTGAGAAGTGGATTTATTATTCCAATTTTATGCGACGTTTTCAAAGATACCTCCTGTGAGTAATTTAATTTGCTATTATACTATTTATTGAAACCTTTTATTTCTATTTAAAATGTTCTTCAGCTAAGTGATAAAGGTTTTTGCTTACTGACAGTTGCGTAATTATCACAGTTTCATAGTAGGTATTACAGTTTCATCGTAAATTTTCACTTCGCATGTTTCAGATACCAAGTAGCTTAAAGTACCTTTAAGTAGGGTAAAAATAAAAAATAATCACATTGAAATATCATGTATTGATAATTTATTCGCAATTTTATTTAAAATACACAACTTCACAATGTTCTGTTTTTAAAAACTCAAAACTTAGGTACGGGATAGTAATAGGCTTCTGATGTGATCTAATTTACATTTTCATACTTTGATCAATTTATCTTCTAAAGATAATTTACATTTTTCATATTTACAATTACTTTTTGGATTTCGATATTGTCTATGGAAATTCAGAATTAGGCAATTTGACTAAATCACGTTTATAAAGATAGGTATAATTTTTTTTATTGAACTGACGTCATTTACTAATCACACAGGCACAAAACTCTAGGTTATATTAACATGATGAAATTATTGCTACAAAACCTAATAAATAGCTGAGAACCTGAATTATTATTCTATTGTTTATAGATAAATGCTGACTTGGATATAATTGGGTATGTAAAATGTAAATTGAATGACGTGACTTGCCAAGTATTATGTAACTTTTAAAACCTAAAAGCAGACTTAGTTTTGCACTGTACACTTCAGAAATATCTAAGATTTTTAATTTGAAACTTTTAATAATTTTCATTCGCGTGTAATGAAAACAAATAAACATCTGAATATTTCTGTATTTGCATAGACAATACTCCACATATTTATGGCCACACAATATCTTAATTTTACAAGTCCGGGGTTTACATCAACACAAATCAAAATGTACAAATATCAAATTCCTCTCCTCTGGACCTCGGGATCCACATCAGTTCTTTTGTCTGACAATCGATATAATATTATTTACAAATACGATTAATCACTATTATAAGTTACTATTGCGTTTTAATACTACCGAACTGAATGTACAAAAACGTGTATGTTATCACACAAACTAACTAAATTAAATACAAAACTATACAGGAACGTATAACTTAGAATATATACAAAATACACAGGAGAACGATGCCTACTTATATAATCGCCTAAACGGACATAACTGATCTTAACTAACGTTATAATACTGTACAATTTCACTAGTGTATATAGAATACGCCTACTTAATACTTGGGATACCAATGCCGGAATACGAAACGGGCACCGAGATATGTCGTCAGTACAGGCCGGTAAATGTGTTACAAACGTCAATTCTGCTGGACAGTCTTACGGTTTAACGAGTGCGAGTGGACACTTTAGAGTGTTTTCGGTTAACCACGCAACGGTTGCGCGGCTGTAGAGGGGATTCTACGGTTAACCACAGAGCGGTTGACCGCTGTAGAGTGGACTGCGGTTAACCGCGGTGTGGTTTACAGAGGTTGTCTTCTCCGGATCGAATCGGAACAATCACAGGATTGGAGCTTACTTATCACGTGTATTCACTCCTCCAGCCAGTCTGAAACAAAATATGGGCCATTAGATCTCGTTACTGGTAGACAATAAAGAACATCATGTGAAGTTTTAGAAGGTCTTTAGCGAAGAGGCAAAAGATTTTTAATAATATTGATATGATCACTATTAGATGTTGTTAGACCGACCGATTCACCCCGGCTCGGCATCACATGGATCTCACAACTTTTTACGGTAAAATCATGTCATGTTTTTGATTGGATTTTGTATTGCGCAAACACTTAGGTACTACGAAAAGGACTCCTGCGAAGCTGGTCTGGTTTCAACAAAACCGACCACCTACACCGAAACCGGAATGGGAGTTATTATATTATAATTATATCAAACTGACTTGTAATTATTTATCTTATCACAACGATGACACATTCGTCTGATAGTCAAATTTTTCAGACCTTGTCCATCTTACTTTATATATTTGTGTTATATTAGCACCTAACCTTACAATAGCGCTCCACACCGATTTTATTGAAACCAAACCCAAGTGTGTGCGCAATACACAAGTTTCTCTTGCTTTTACTCTCACAACCTAGTGGGACGGTTGACCGACACGACTGGCGAGAGACCGACTTTTTACAGGCTCATCCGAGATATTGATCGTCTTTCTTGTCCGTCATATGATCAGCCTGCACTGTCCCAACTAAATTTGAAAACAATATTTTTGTCGTTCCAACGCGGGATTCGAACCCAGGACCTCCAGTCGAGAGCCAAGCTCCATAATATACCTTTAGTAAAACACTTAAGACTCAAGTGGTACTCACCATAGAGTTGAGCTGCGCGAGATGGTGGTGGTGGTAGGGGTTGTGGGAGGCCGGCGGAGGGGCGAAGCCCTGGTGCGGGGCGCCGTACCAGTGAGACATGTGCGCCGCCGCAGGGTGCACCAGCCCCACTTGGTGTTGACCTGGTGGATGAAGAGATGGTTAGATGTGCTAACATAATAGCTCCCCTCACCGATTTCGGTGTCGGTAGCCGATTTCATTGAAACCAGGCCAGCTACGCAGGAGTTATTTTATAGTGCCCAAGTGTGTGCGCAATACACAGAAGCACTCTCTCTTCCTTTTACTCTCATAACCCAGTGGAACGGTAAACCGACACGACTAGCGAGAGATCAGGCGCAGGACCGACTCTTTACATGCCCGTCCGACGCATGGATCATCTTTCTTGTCAGACAATCAGGTGATCAGCCTGCATTGTCCTAACCAAACTTGAAAACAAATTTTTTTGTTGATCCAACGCGGGAATCGAACCCACGACCTCCGGGTCGATAGCGAAGCTCTAAACCACTTGACCACGGAGGTAAGTATGAATTTGATACATAACGAACAGTAGTCTGAGGCTGCTTGTCCACCAGTAATAAGCGAGGATTGCAAGGAACGTGTTTTTCGAGAACCAATATAATCGCTTTGCTGGCCTAGGCTAGGTAAATTAAGCGATACTATTGGTTCAAATTGAAGTGTTTCCAATAGGAAACACATTCCTCGCAACGCATCCCCGTAAGTACGGGTAAAAGAAGCCCTTCTGTTAAAGAACGAGCTACCTGCTGCTAAGGAAATATTTATATGATGATAAATAAAATAATTGTTCTAAGTTAAGAGTCATATTAACAGGCAGTCATAGTTACTTTTTGGAGGAAAGAACAGTAGGTACTTAAGCGCCACTTAATGTTACCATCATTTTAGTATTCGGCCGTTAGGTCTATATACTTATTACATGGGAGTTACTAATAATAAGCTTTGCAGTTGGTAATTTCTTTCATGTCTTGTAGACTTATCCACAAAACTTTTTCTACTTAAAAGTTTTGTTGTTTTTAAATAATATGTTTTAAATATATTATATCCAACGACAATTACAGTCAAAACATGACATTAGAGTCAAACTCACCAAAGTCCATAGCCGACGGGAACGCTGATCCCCCGAAGCCCTTTGTAGCGTCTCCCAAGGGCTTGATCATGTCTCCCATGACTCCCCCGAGGGCGAGCGCGCACGCTCCTCCTCCTCCCATGCCCATGCCTCCCTTCTTCTTCTTGCTCTTGCTGCTGAGCTTGCGGTTCCTCGTCTGGATGCCTTCCTTCTTCATTGTCAACGGCCGGTTTACCTAGAACAATAAAAAGTAAGGTTAGATTTATTTCCCATGTTGCTTGACTTAAGAGATATCTATGAGTGCTGTGAGATGTGGCACGGAATGTCATAGACTAAAAAGCTTCGTACCATCTCTCATTTGGCTCAAACTATAGAATTGTTTGTCGCAATAGTCTTATACCAAACTTAGTCCATAATAAGTAACTAGAGTCAACATATTAGAATAATGTTCCCTAATCGTCACTCGTTCTTTATTGCTGCTGAACGTTATCACTCTCGTATTTCCTGTCAATGAATGAGAAGGCATGGTACTGTAACAATCCGTTAATACTAACAAGCGTTGATGAAATCGGGACTAAGGGCGTGTTTCACCAAGAAATGTTAAAGTTAATCCTTCGTTAAATATCGTGTTATCCCTCTCGTATTCCCTGTCGATGAATGAGAAAGCATGATATTTTAACATGGCGTTAACTTTAACATTGCTTGGTGAAACACGACCTTAATATCGCTATTTTTACTCGACGCCGCGCCGGAAGGAGAGTGATGTTTTTAGTAGCTTCGACGTGGTCTAGATCTAGACTTATAGAACCTAAATGCCTTGTCGCATTTAAGCTTGCGAGGTATCATTACATTCGTCTTGCTCTCTCACTCGTGTCCACTATTATACTCATCATCAGCTACGACTTTCACATCCTGACATAAGCTTCCCTCAAAATTATTTCATGAGGGAAATTGCCTATTCTTGCCACGCTTGTCGGGTGGATTGGCGAGCACAGTTGCCAGGCAGTCCACGGAAACGCTGATTCCCATTTACGGATGTATATTCACCTGTCGCCTTATATGACACCCACGGGAAAGATGAGAAGGAGGTCCTATTCTTTCTCCGTTACCCCAAGTGAGGGACACTGGTTACATCAAAATGAAGATGTTAATTCTCCTATCATTTTACAAGCGGTATAGTCCCCGATCAATAAATCAATAGTAATATATTAAGTACAAATTCATGTTCGCTCAATTACTGAGTAACACTCGCGATAAGATCCATTAATTTAATTTACGTCAAAAATATATCACACGATAAACATGTTAATCATTTTTCCGGTTTAACATGTGCAATGCTACATTGATTTAGTTTTTAATCGTTTATTTATTTAAACAATTTATTACTTAATTGGCAACAACTGTTTGGAATCCACGATATGAACAAGTTTTTCGAGCATTTACAAATATCAGATAGTATTGTCAAAGTTTTATTGCATTATGGTTTGAGGTATTTTACTTTTCACCTGGGTGGGATGATCTTTACAAACTATTTCTCCCTCAAATTACTTTAAAGCTTCAGTCGTTTCATTTACTTTCGCAATTGAATACAACTGTATGTAAGTACATACATGAAAATGTACATCCAAAAACCTCTAGATTTCTTGCCTTTAAAGATATAATTTATATCACGGTCCTAAAGAGAAAGGCGGCGAAATGAAAGAGCCATATAAATATGTCACTTTAATTGAGACACGTTGACAAGGTCAAATGACTCAGTGTTCTCACTTCACTACCAATTTTGAATGTTAAGTCCAGTTGAAAAGCGCCCGGCTCCATAAAATTGTATCACAATGTGCGAATATCGTTTTGTGGCAGCCGACATGCGTGAGGTACACCTCTTGCATTTTAATTGTGGATGCACTTGCTGGGAATCGCGTCATCCAATTTGAATGTCGAAGTTTTTGTGCAATGACGTAAATTCAGTGCGATCGTGCAATTAAGAGCACTTTAAATTAATAATTTCTGAGTAAAGTGTTAATATCAATCTTGAGATCTATAAAAATCATGTTGCTAGATGCTTGCGACTTTGTGCGAGTAAACTAAACCATATTGGGAACCATACATAGTCGCGATAAAGAATTCTTAAATACTCTTCGCTATGGTATTTCCATGCCAAATTCCATCGGTCTAATGGTTTCGAAGATCCAATCAATTAATATTTACTATATTAGTGTAGACTGTAGACTAACACATATCGTAACGATAGTTTGCCTAACAATATCTTTGATGTTGGTACTTAAAAGAAGAGGTTAGAGGTGGATCATAAATAAAATGTAACTCTTGCAAAGGTTGGGTTTATTACTAACTAAAAGCTTTCTTAGTATTTATTTTAATTTGGAAGTCCTAATAAACTTCAAACGAAATAGAACTCTGAGCTAAGAGAACAGTGAGCCTAGTGCGAGTTTTTGTCACTGCTGACTAAATTAACTACAATTTGTTTGGTATCGAATTAGTTACCATAGTTTGGCACTAGGGGCGCTGTTTCGATTCCATACAAATTGTAGTTAACTTTATCGCCGTGAGCTGTGACAAAATCTCGCACTAGGCTGAGTTGAAAACTATCAATAAATTTAACAACTAAACTCGTGTGTTCGATTTTCAGCGCTCTACTTATTCTCCGGATGATTTCAAGTAGTACAGTCCCTGATATAACCTCTGTCATCCTGCTAGAAGTATGCATACTTCTGGAGTCGTCGTTGGTGGCATCGTTCTAATTGAACATTTGTTTTTCGCGGGTCAAGTATGTCGGTCACTTTCTGTGTCGTTCTGGGAAGCGTGCGTCACGACGGACGGACGGACGGACAATGAGTTATTCATCGCCTTCCATGGAACTTGGCGGCATGTGGCAAACGCCGCCGCTAGTATTACCCGAACTTATTTGGCCTAATAGCACGGGATTCGATGCAACTGCATTCCTTGCAAGTTGCATAATATGCAATTGCATTCCTTGCAAGATGCATAATACGCAATTGTATTGCTTCGAGTTGCATATGCCTATAGTGTTTGTTTCTTTTATTTAATTTATTTTATTATAGCGCTTACAGTGCCCTGCTGCCCAATATTCCTGATTCTGTTCTACTGAAGTGTTGGACAGTCAAAGCGAAGGCATCCCTTTCCTCCAAGTAAGTCATCAAATCCTCAATACATTATTGAGGTGTTTGTGGATATTGCAGTTACTTTTGCTCAGTCTCCAGTATCATGTCTGTTAATGAAGTTTTTGAAGAGGTGTTTGTGGAGATTGCCGTTACTTTTTCTTAGAATCCAGTATCACGTCTGTTAATGAAGTTTTTGAAGAGGTGTTTGTGGAGATTGCAGTTACTTTTTCTTAGAATCCAGTATCACGTCTGTTAATGAAGTTTTTGAAGAGGTGTTTGTGGAGATTGCAGTTACTTTTTCTTAGAATCCAATATCACGTCTGTTAATGAAGTTTTTGAAGAGGTGTTTGTGGAGATTGCAGTTACTTTTTCTTAGTCTCCAGTATCATGTCTGTTATTAAAGTTCTTGAAGAGGTGTTTGTGGATATTGCAGTTATTTTTTCTTAGTATCCAGTATCAAGTCTGTTAATGAAGTTTCTGAAGAGGTGTTTGTAAAGATTGCAGTTACTTTTTCTTAGTCTCCAGTATCATGTCTGTTAATGAAGTTTTTGAAGAGAGGTGTTTGTGGAGATTGCAGTTACTTTTGCTCAGTCTCCAGTATCATGTCTGTTAATGAAGTTTGTACCCTTGCTGGTCAATTCCCGGCCCGAATGGCGACTCCGTTCCCGCGAATCGCCCACACCCCGCATACCGCGCCGGCGCTGGCCCAATTGAACCAATATAAAATGCATTAACTTCACTGCACATGCCGACAGATTTAGACGTAAATGGGTCATTGCGAAGCCTGGACATTGCTGGACATACCGCAAAATAGAACGCAATCGTTTAATTGGGATGCACGACATGTACTGCCGATATAGCGCGCAAAGTGCAACGAATATTAGGGATATTTTTTAATCACAGGAGATTCTACAGCAAAAATAAACAATAAATTATAAGTCATAGCGTTATCTCATGTATAGGAAACAGATTTGTTCTTAATGAAAAATTAAGCTTTAAACAGTAGGTATTGTGTTTTGTTAAATTTATACACTGCAAAGAGTTTAGATTGCTGTGATAATATATTTATTTCATTATAATATTATATTTTTTATGTGGTCTAATGTAGTTATATTGTTTGCCTCTTAGATTTTTTAAAGTTGACCAAAACTCAAAATCGCAAACAAAAACATGCACTTTAGCTACACATTTATGTAATTATCATCCATATCACGAGTATATTACTCCATTGATTCTTAGAAATAATACCATATAATATGGTTCTCAGTACTTTAAACACCTACTCCAATATAGTTAGAATTTCTAGAATAGCCGTTCCGTGCTATAGTTATTAGTTTGCATGCGCAAGAGCAATCCACTTAAGGATTTCCCATAAACGGTGGAAGTGCCTACCTATATCTGTCTCACTCGTCCGCCATCTTGCTGAAATTGTTTAATAACTGTTCATTATGTCTAATTAGACACGTCTAGCACGCTCTGTATACAAATTACTGCTGAGTTATATGATTCATTATTATAATTGCAATCAACTATAAATTTTTTATGTAGCTCCTAGCGTAACAGGTAGTTATAACAAAAATATATATTTTGCCATCTCATTTTAATAGAGTACTTATTTTAACCAAAAAATATTGTTATGGACTATAATATATTTAAATCTCTACTACTTATAAGATCTAGTATTAAATAGAGTGCGACCATATTAATGACCATAAAATGTAGAAAATATACCTAACCACTTTAGGGCGTTTCACCAAGCAATGTTAAAGTTAATCCTTCGTTAAATATCATGTTGTTCCTCTCGTAATTCCTATCAATGAATGAGAAGGCTTGGTATTTTAACAAGTCGCTAACACTAACATAATATGTTGATGAAATCGGGGCCTTAGTTGTCTCTTCCAGATATTATGAGATAACCATTTCAAATAAGAGTAATTAAAAATAAATATTTAGTTGAACTACCTATAGTTTACGTGGAAGCGCAGCGCGAATCTATTTTATTGCTGACCATTCACTAGATATATTGCAGATTAGATAGTCTACTCCGGAAAGGAAAACGATCATAATTGCTAACAGAACGCTCGCTAACGATACGCACTTTGCATGCGACCTCCTTGTACAGCCCACTCGATATAATCGAATCTATCTTTAAGGAAACAATAGCCAGTTAGGCAGTTCGTCCGTTTGTTGTGAAATGTTGCAATCACTGAAAAAATATTTAAAGGATTTTGAAAGCAACAAAAACATAAAAATGTTTTTATTTCAAACTAGCTGACCCGTGCCCACTTCGTTGGCAATACAAACCTTCCCTGGACTTCCACGAGTAACACTAAAAATAGCCGATTCGGTTCAGATGTTCTCGATTTTTAGCAAGCAATTCATTTTTATATATAAGATTAAGCTTTTACATTGTACAATACTTATATTTTGTAAAAGAAGTATTTTTCATCTTTTTGCTAAAAGATTGAATTGACAAGCCGAGAATAACTTGTTAAGTTTTATTTTGAAATATATATTTTTTCATTTTCTTTCGAGAGTTTCGGCAGATAGAAAGGCTTTCATCTAATTTTTAAATTTACAATTCTATCCATAAAGTACCAAATGGTTGAACTTAATTCCAAAACTTTTATTGATACGAGTATGTAATTCAAATGCTAAGAATTTTGATTAAAATTTACATTAAAACCTTCATTTTAAAATAACTGTATAAAGTTTATTACAAATTAAGTAATAAAACTGGGTCGGTTAATTAAATCATCGCACTTTTGTTTATCTTTAAATCAGTTTTTTTTACTTTTACCGCCTATAATACTTAAATGTCACGTAAAATCGCCAAGAGCTTGAACACTAATCATAAATTAACAGGTAAATAAATTTATCGCGGAATATCTCTACACTTGTTATCTTATCTGTTAAACCTGATGTATTTAATTTTACAATTTATACCTGATTATAATATTATGTTGTGTGTTTTAAATGAGCATAAATGTTGCATTTATTATGAATAAATAATATTGTAATCTTAAAAATAGTAAAGTTATCTGACGAAAGTCGCCTTATAAGCCTGTACAAAGAAAAACTTCTACAAAGAGTATTAATAAATAATATTATAATCTTAAAAATACTAAAATTATCTAACAAAAGTCGCCTCTAACCCTTAAAGCCTGTAAGCTCTATAAAGGACAGTAAATAAAAGTAGAACTCAATACAAAAATTAAAAACTAAATTCAAAATTATTGTACCTAATCAGATCACCAGTTGTTAATTTGTTTATCTAAATAATAGGAATTTGTAAAAGTTTTTCCAGTATCAGTATTTTGCAACAGGTATTTATCGTTTCTCCGAACTTCTCGGTTCAAACCGAGTCCTGACCGATTAGAAATCGCTCATTATATAGAATATAAAATGGTTGTTATGTTTTGCGGTGCGTGTGAATAATTGTGAGGTCTATATGCGGTATCTGCCATCTTCCGTCGTAAAACCACTGAAATGAGAAAATAACAGGCTCACATCACAATGCAATGAAAAATGCACTCCTCCACGTAATTTTTCTGACAGTTAGAAAGCTTTTGTTATCTAAATAATTATGATTCTACCTGATTTATTGTTTTAATTACCGATTTCTTTGTACACGCAGGGTGTTTAATGCGTAATAAGAAGGTATAATTTTACTAAATTAAATTTCTGTTTTCCATTAACAATTCGTTTTATTAATATTATCGGTATTCTATTGAAAAATATCAGTACGTAAGTTATCTTACAATAACTAAAACTTAAATAGTCTATGTTATCTGAACTATTATAATTATGAATCTTTTGACACCTCTATTAAAATCGTATCAGTAGCTTAGTCGTGACGACGAAACATACAAACAAACATGCATACATAGACAGCCAAAATCATTACCATCCTTTTGGCTTCGCACAGTCGCGTAAAATTAGATACTCCATCAGCTGGTATTAAATGTTATGTTACATACTAAGAAAATTCTTCACGGCACACGCCTTAACTATTTTCCGAAGTAAATAATGGTAAGCGTTGAAAGTTTTTTTCTTGGCATGTTACACTTTACAACATAGATTATATACTGATTACACAGTACAGCTGCAGCAAAAAACTAAAATGGCTCCATTGAAGTTATCGATTACACGCTATTCCGCTCGCGGCTATTAACAGTATTAACGACAACTCACTTTTGTTGTAACAATTTATTGTTTTTATATCGGTATACGTAGTAATAGTGTTTTATACGTTCAAATATCACAATTATTATGTACCCAAACTATTTATTAAGTGTAGAAGTATGAATTTAGCAACTTATTTAGTTAAAACATTTTCGGTACCCAACTACCCATGTAGTTACGAGAAATTGTTTCTAATCTACACTAATAAACTACATAAAGCATTTTAATAATTTGAGCTTAGAGTTTATTTCAGTAACAATCAAAAGATAAAAACTATAACCCGCATTACGCAAGTTATACCCTATTTCAACCACAACTATACCACTAATACCAATTCAATGACACTGTATTGATTAAAATCGGTTCAGTAGTTTAGGCGATATGATGAACAAAAATACATAAAGAGTGGGCAGTCTTTATGTATTTTTGTTCATCTTAAATAATTCCAAAAAAATATATAACTATAATATTATTATTAAAGGTACAATTTTAAGTATAAATTAATTATCATTTCTGATTTACTCCGAAGTTTTCGTTCTAAACTGTACTTTTGTATTTTTTGCTCGAATAGCTGCGTGCAGCGTGTTCCCTTTGTCAGGAGATATTATAAGTTAAGTAAGAAATTAGCAGTCTGTAACTGATACGGCGGCGTGTGAACTGCGTACATTTAATTAATATGACAACATAATAGTCATACATGCGTGTAAACAACTTTTTGTTTCCTACAGAAATACCTGTTGCCTGCTGATAAAATGATTGATTCTAGTGTTTGCATAACTTACGTAAGTGTTAGGTGTAGTTTTGTGTTTGTTGTAATGTATTGCAACAGCCTACATCAAAAATACCTGTCTAAGTAAGTTTTCTAATTCAGAATTTTACATTTAATCAAAATCTCATATTTTTATGGTTCAATCCCAAAGGACCACCACTGTCCATCCGTCCGTCCGTTTGTCAAAAGCCTGTATCTCACGAACCGTCATAGTCAGATAGTTGAATTTTTCACAGATGATGGAATTTTAGTTTCCGCTATAACAGCAAATACTAAAAACAGAATAAAATAAATATTTAAGGAGGCTCCCATACCCTTCGTGCGCGAATGTGACTCACACTTGGCCGGTTTTTTTAGTAGATACAATGTAACATAAAGTTATGTGTTCAAAAAAGTTGCTATTACAAGTTTCAGTTTAAGCCCCTATAAATGCTGTGGATTCCAAAAATTCCAGTCCGCACCAGATGCGAAGGGAGTAGGTCAATTTAAAAAACGTTCAATTTGAGACAATTTGTGTCGCAATTAAAGGCCTGTAGTCTCGTGGACGGCAAATGTGGCGTGCGCGGCGGCAATGGGGCGCGCAGACCGCCGCAGACTACCCAGAAACCACAACCCGCCGGCCGCCTTCACAGAACGATGACAACGTCTTGATTTGATACTTACGAGTTGTTGATTTTAGCTGAGTTACATAATTGATGTAACCAGGGCCTTTAGCTAAATAGCCGTTATTATAGAAAAACACGCTAATAGCGATGGCTATAAGCGTGTTTTTCTATAATCAAACGGTATTCTTAAGTAGTAAAGATAAAAACTTGCTCTAAATTGAACTCTAAATTATTACTTAAATAAATAAATCCTCCGATTAACATGAACTAAAAAAAATATTTTTATATCGTTTATAAGATTTTTAAAAATGTTGTCGTAAAAAGTATTTAAAACGTCTCCTTTTATTTAGATAGCTAAAATAAAGTATGAGCTATCTATTTCTAATAATATATTAGTTTTTTCAAAAGGTGAGCGACAGACATTTTAAAAAGAAAGTAATTGAAGTGTATCTGAGGGGTTAAGAAAAAGTATCTGGCGCCGAGCTCATGTGCTGATGATGCATCATTGAGAACCATCCATCTGCTGAGAGAAAGGGTTTTGTGTCAGGGTTGTTAACTTTTTCTTTTTATTTATTTTAGTCTGAATTTTATAATCTGTTTCAGGGACAATGACTTTTATTTCTAGAATTCGTGTTAGAAACATTCGTGCAGTCGTTTTGATATTTAAACATCGTTGATCCAGAACGAAAAGTACGATTCTAGCAGTAACACTGACAAATATTTGTTGAAACAAATCTATCTTATATTTCTTCCATTGCGATATATCTTTAGCTTATGTCACTGAATGTACTGTAGGTAGGTGGAAATTCATGTTATAAGTATAGTCATAATACACAAACTACTTGCACTTTTTTCCCATTTTATTAATTAGCTGTTCGTCGCAACTTATTATTATACAAATACAAAATATGTATCTATTTTTAGTACAAGTTGCGATGATCAAATATAGAGAATAGTTGCAGCAAATTTTTGGAAATTAAATGGAGTCTTGTTTCTACATGTTGAATGTAACATTCAATTATAACACCAAGTTGCAACTATTACAAATCCCATTATAATTTACATTAGGCAACCCTAGTGAGATGTAACTCTGTTTGCGGCTCTTTTGGTGTGGTTGCATTAGTTCCGCGTAGTTAGCGCGCGCCGGCGCCTGCGGGGTTACAAGGTTATATCTTATGAAAGGTTACCTTGGCATGGATGATCATTAAGATTCATAATAATTCATACATTGCTAGTTTGCTACCGAATTGCTTGTACGTGACAGTTGAATTAATCTTAGTTGCTTTTCAGAAACACTTATATCTTTTCATTAATGTTACATGTTTATTTTTGTACAGGTGTTGCAGTCAAAACTCTTAACCAGTGAAAAGCTCCTTTGATGGAATGGTTAAAACTACTTTTGACTGATTTTGATAGTCAAAAGTACTTTTGACTCTTAAGAGTTTTGACTGCAACACATTATAACAAACTATTATGCTAACGAAGAAGAAAATATTGAGTTCACTTGCACACATTTAACGAAAGCTTAAGTAACTGACAAATAAAGTATAAGATATGAAAGTGTATGACAGTAGAATAAGGTTGTGCCCGCATAAATCGAGGATGTCGATAAATTTGGCGTGCATATAAATCTTTTTTTCAATTATGCGCCGGAGTAGCAGCTGTCCGGCTGCCCGACTACTGAGTATTTATTTTAATCAAGGATTCTCATCAAACGCTACAAAACGGTGTTTCATCGCCGTTTCCTCGGGCATCCTTAATTATGAAATATTGTTTTGGCAATCTTAGTAATAAATAATTGTTATTAGGTTAGCATTTTAAGTCCCGATTTCACCCACGCATGTTAGTGTTATTCTCATTCATTCATTGATAGGAATTACGAAAGGAACAACATGATATTTAACGAAGGATTAACTTTAACATTGCTTAGTGAAACACAGCCTAATTTTTTTAAGATACGCGTTATTAGAAATATAGGAATATTTGAGTTTGATGAAATTAGATTTATCATTAAAATAATTTTTAGTATTTAACTTTTTCAAAATATGTTTTCTTTTTTATTTATAAGCTAACTAGGGTAATGTAGTCGGACTTGCATCAGTTCATAAGTGCGTAATGTGTACCTTACAAAAACATATTTATATTCTCATAATTATAAACCGTGATACTATTGTGATGCTACCAACTATAATGGAAATCCCAAAATTTACAACATAATTTAGATAATTAGGCTAACTGTTTATTATTTTTAATTGCTATTTTAATCACTAATGATCAACAACGTATCTGCGCTTAAATCTCGAAATAAATTCACAAGGTGTCAAAACGATTGTTTTAAATAGGTAATTGTATGCACTACAAAGGCGGAATCTATTTATCACGGTTAGATAGAAATCAAACACACGTAATAATAAATTAAGTGCAATTTAAAATGTCGCAAGTTCCATTTCTATTTACAACGATAAGTGTCTTTGACAGAAGTAATAATTATCTACGGATAACTACTATTATCACAAATTGCGGCTAACACGATATTCTCAGAAGTGTTCGCGAAAAATAATAAATTTGTAGCTCGCCCGTGGCATCGACCCGTACCAATTAGAAACAGGCTGGCACTAAATCTCGAGCGGCTACCACGCTACACTAATTCATACGCCGCCAACAGTAACTGTCGATGTCGACACAAACCTTCACAGTTATCGGGGATTATCGATAGCCGCGTAGCCCAACACTACGTATGTTCATTTTAAATACAAAATAAAGTTAATGCAAATGAAATATGCTCAACAGACACACGTGTACCTGATGCGGTACTTAAGATACCTATTTTTACAAAATGGCGCATACTTTTATAGTTTCCGACTCAATTATTATCATGAAATTCAAGAGTATTCCTGTTTGATTGCACGTTATCTTAAACTAAACAATCATATACAGGCTGTAATATTAATGAATGATAATACTTTAGGACGTGTACTATGTAAATGTAAAGGTCCCGTGTAGAGTTTACTGTGAAAGTACCTGCGCTGAAAGAGGTACTTTTTTTACTTATTATATGGGCAAGTTTATGATGTTGGGGGCATTTTTCATAGAAATATGAAAGCCAAAAGTAAGTCTTTCAGAACCGGTACTTTCACAGTATACTCTACATAGGAGGCACATACACACTCTAAGGTATTATCACTCATTTATTTTACACTATGTAGACTTTTGATTGTGACTACTCGTTACTTAGAATACTCTTGATCACTTGCTATCAGACAAGTAGAGTCTGTCTAACGTGAAATGAAGCAGAAACAATGCGATTTGCATTTGATGTTCTGTAAGTAATTACGTTTGGTCAGTAACAGGCCGGCGGCGCGTGCGCAGGCACCTGCCCTAAGACCCCAATAATTACGCCGCTTATTATTATGTCTTTTTTTGGTGCTTTCAATCAAATTACACCTTGGCTTTCAAGAATGAGATGTCATAAATTTTTAACGTTCAACGGACTAATGGTGTAAATAGCGGACATAATCCTGACAGGTTTTATCTACCTCGGTCTTTGTGTTAACCGTATTTTGAAATGAATTTAGTTTTAGCTACTAAATATCATGTTGCATTAAATTCTTGTGATGTTAGAGTATGCATAATTTAGACAAAATTTTAAAATTAATACTTATTTAATTTTATATAGAACTGTAACAATAAACCCAACCGAGGATTAATTTAATACATAAAATCCAGGTTAATTAGACTTTAACAGCTAACTCTAGGTTAATTATACAGATTGACGCAAGTCGGTCTTATAATTCGCTGTTTCTACATTACCCGCGGTACTTTAAGTTCAAACCAATTCAAAAGGATCCAATTTTAGTCCGTCGCGATTGCCTATACGATAACGTTACGGCTTCATTCTAAAATTATGCTCAGAAACGCACCGTTTTGCCGCCAAGCGCATCGATGGTTGATAAGGCTACGTAAATAAATAATTAGAGAGGTAAGGGGGTGGGGTGTCCGGATAGTTCTCAGATGGTATCGGGGCAACCGCGCTTTGTGTCAAACGTCAGATGCTTATCGCATGTTTACAGATGTACCGACGGAGCCGAATCTCTAGCGCGGGCAATCGACCGAAAATGTAGGGTTAATTACCTAAGATATTTATGGTTCATGACGACTCGGATCACGATTGAACATGAGAAGCCTCTGATGCCTTCTGAAGTTCCGACTATCAGGTTTATCAATACTAGAGATAGAGACTAGAGAGTATTGATTTCTACTACACTATCTACTTTTACCCACCCAAACCATTTTAATTACATTTTAACCCACCTACTTACTCACAACTTGCCGTCATATATATTTTTTTATACAAATACGAGTACTATTTTTAACAATATTTAGTATTGGCAATTATTATAGTCGTAGCCTTTTTTATGTATTGACAGTATAATAATTAAGTAGATATTCATAAGTCGGTACCTAATCACCAACAATAAATATTTCGTCACGTAATTTTTTTTATCGACACTATCCAAAAGATATAGCACATACTAATAATTTAAAAAATAGCCTGCCAATAACGTTCTAATTTTTAAAACATTAATTTAAAAAACGAACCCAGATGAAAGTAAATGTCAAGATGGCCGGTAGCCAGATCTGCGATCATCTCATCGCTAATTATAACATCTGTAGATGTGTTATCTACCATCTACTATCTACTGCGGCATTACAGAGCAAGAGTTCTACTGAGATATTTTAATATACTATTAATAGATTACTTTCTTAAGGTGACTCATTGGAAATAGGGCTAAGGAGGTATGCGGGGTTGTGGGCTTATTTTTTTCGTATAAAGCCGTCCCGAAATGGCGAAGGCGTTTGTAACAAAGATTTTTTCATGTTATTGAAAAACTATAACTATAGGTAAAAATAATTGATTTGCAGACAAATCACATAGACAAACATTATACGGATTAAAATCACTTACATTCTCTGTTTTTGTAGAGGTATTTTAGATTCAATGTTTTGTGTTAAAAACAAAGGTCAGAGAGGTCATATATCCAAACAAATAAAGTTATTTTATTATCATTGGCAATTGATAAGAAAAATAGACCTCCAAAATCTTTTATTTCTCCTATTAAATTCAATTACTAATTTTATGTATTAAAACATTCCACTCTTACGTTTATATCCTTTGTTCTTACTATTTTCATGGCAAATCAATGTTTATGTAGGTTCAAGTATAAAAAGACTGAAAAATATTATAACGTTATCTAATTTTAAGATACATTTCCCCTTGTAACTTTATCAACATCATTTTGTTATTGGATATATTATAACGAACCTATCGACACAAGTATATGTAGCTTGGCTCGCCAACGTAAAGTACATGGAAGTGAAAATGATAGAATAATAGCGCTAATAAAGCAGTAGCATTGGCTGTGTCTATTGTACAATTTCCGTTACGCAAATCTTTTGTAGACAACCTAAGCTCTTGTGTATTGAAGGACGCTCGCTTATCGCTCCATCGCCGGCCCACAGCTGCCTCGTGTTTTAATACCCCCTTCGATAATTTAAACAAACATTTTCCATCGCCCGAAGCACCTTTAATTTTTTACACCAAACTTTGCGCTAAATATTCACCGAGTTAGCGAGCAATAAAACTTAAGCGATCCGTTACTCTACGAACGCAATTACGCGATACAAAGCCAGACGTTTTTATTTTACACAAAAGTACTGTTTTCCAAATTTATTACGGAGACAATAAATCAGCAGAGAATCGCTCACCAAACAGAACGGACGCCTCATGAATAAAAACTCGCTATTTAGCGCTACGTCTGCGCCCGCAGGTCCGGCGAAAACGGTCGCGCCGGGCCTCGGCGGCCGAAAACTCACTCTAAGTCACTCGCGACAAACGCCAGAATAGCGTACGGGGCCCCCCAATTATACGACCGATGGAAATTCAGCTAGCTCTACGCGAACGCATTTCCGGTCGAACGCTGCCGGGAAAAAGCCATTTAAAACAAAAAAATAAAAAAGGTAACGCGCAGCGCACCGCGTTCGGACACTTCCGGTGGGCGCCATTTTTTCTGTATCGCTATCGGATAAAATCTTTCCGTCCTACTGCACGAGCGCCCGCAGTTCTTTCGGTGGAAACGAACCGCCAGAAATTGGGTTTTGTTTATTGACATATTTTGATTAAATTCCGAACGCAACAATAATGGCGGGCGTTCCTGTCGAATTCAACGGCCGAATCTATGTAAATGGGATAGCGGCTCGATGTTGAATATTCAAATTGATGTCATTATAAGGTCGCGCGGCGGCGGTTGGCCCCCGGCCAGCGCATGTGTAATGTCGCCCTAATTAGCCAATTAAACATTTTTTATCTTAATAATTTGGCGGGATTTATCCGGCGATACGTTTATTGAACGTCGTGTTAACGGTAATGAGGCCGTTATTATCATTAAATTCTCACCTAATTGTATTTGATATTGCATTTTTTTGCAACTCAACTCGCCCACCGAATCTTCAAAGGCTCGAAGCTAATAGCTAATATTAATAAATCCGATAACTATAAGGAACTACAAAAAATTTAAGACACAGTGACTGTCAGAATCCCGCGCATGTTACCGAACAAAACAGCACTTTAGAGGTATAAAAAAACTAGGAGAACGGTTTCAATTCAAAAATTGAATTGATCGCCCCATTGTATTCGGAATGTATCATTTGAGCTGTTATTATGGGCACGCTCTCTACTTCTCTATAACGCGGCGGTAATCCAATACTTTTGTATGAGAGCCACTTAAGCCCGCCCACTTTCAAAACGTCGCAAGTGCGTAATGACATTTATATTCGTTTTATACATTTTTTATGCTATTTTATGTTAATATGAAACGATACTATTATATGTTGATATTATAATCGACGTCCCTTTACAAATAGTAGGATAAAGTAGGTGAAGATAGCGAGGTAAAGTTTTCAAGTTTTCACATCATAACTGTCAATGTATTAAAAAAACTTTTTACTTTACGATAAAAAAGTATTTGAGTCGGGACGAGTAAAAAAGTCGCAAAAAGTAAACAATTGTAATACCACAAAAACAGCTTGTAAAGGAAACATGTATAACGACCGTGTTAAATTAAATAAACAAATTAAAAAAGCTTGAAATGGCCCATCATTGTTCGATTGCGGTTAACGGATAATGGGATCCCAAAACATACCTTGACCTATTGAAATAAGGTACACTTTACTCCAACTCTACGTTAAATAACGCATCTAATCCTATTACCGTGTGGTTAAATAATTTTATTTCCAATTCATAATTTAAATTGCATTATTGAATTCAAGTTAAGCTGTCGTGACTGACTTAAAAAATCATTATCATAGTCAGTATTGAATTAGATAATATTATGTTTTAGATATACATATAAGTATTATGATTCATAGTGAATACATATATAAATACATATATAAATTGCGTACACATTGAGCTACATATTTGACTATATTTATGTAACTAGTTTGATAATCTTTTATTTACAATAATTGTTAAAATATAACATACTTAATCTGAATACCGATTCAAGTTTGTCCATTCACATAGGTCTAATAAATATAAAACACATACTTTTTGTAATAAAATATACAATCGTTTCCCATGTCAATCATTCCGAGGAATAAACTGCATAAATGTCACAAGTAGCGTTATAAGAACAAAAACTGTTGTCAAACTTTGTTCTTATTGTGTTTGGGCAATTTTAAGAAAACAATCTTTCAAGTGGATTGTTTTCAAGTGGCCTGTTTTGGAGTGGTTTCATTGAATAAGCACTACAAAAATTGTGCGATGAAAATTGTTTTGATACAAAAAGTTATATTTGTGAATTTTGGTGATTTGTTGTTGTGAAAATAGACTAAAATATGAGCTTTGGAAACAAAATTCAGTGCCATTTTTTTAAACCAGCGGTAAAGCGATGTTAGCTTACCTCCTTAGTTTCATATTTACAATTTACATACTTAAGTTTTTGAGAGAATATCCATTTCAACAATGATCATCATAACGAAGGGATCTAAGTTTTAATGCAAAAGTATATATTATGGAGCTTCGAGTATCAAGACTGATTTGTAGTACACAAGTATCAAGGATGGTGCGGATGTAGTCGGCGTTCGACAAAAGCTCGTTTCAAACGGTTTTTTGTGTGAAATCGATCATTGCGCTTTGTACTTCAAGTGCTGGCATTGTATTTGTTGCAATGTCCTATGAACTACAATTATTGTGCTGTATTTAAATGTTATTGTATTACAATTGCAACAAAATGTCCCCATTTTTTTAATGCAGAGTATCAGCTGTTTTTCCCTGTCTTTATTGCAACTTGCTATTTCTTTTTTGAGTCAGCTATTTTTCGTGTCTTTATTGCAACTTGCAAACTTACAGCACACTATCTAATTTTCCATATAAAAAAATGTTTATAGACAATTGAAAAAATAATGAGGATTTTCAACGTTTTTTGGATAAGTGGTCTGCCAGCTCATGAGTCAAAAAAAGATTTTTTTAACGCGTATTTACCATGAAAATATGTTTATATAATGGCTATTGGCTACTAGGCACACATAGGTCTAATAATTATATTATCTATCAGAATAGGTAGTATTATATATAGTAGGAACTAGGAATACAAATGTACTAATCTTAGCAAACGACTGTACAAGATACTTAGTTACATTGTCAATGTACTTTTATTTAAATATATCGCTCGTTTAAAACTATAACGTGTCACAGTGGCATAACTCAATTTTGAGTTATTGATACCATTTTATTCACCGTAACCTAATCTATTTAGTGCAAAAACGTGGTACAATTTAAGCCAATACCGACAAAAGTATGAGGAAAAGAGAGAGCTTGTCACGATGTAGCGCTGCCCCGTTTAGCAGCTAAGCTTATTTCCACAACGCGCCTCCTCAGTGTGACAATGCAGTGCGTGAGAGTACTTGCTTGCGGTATAAGACAGCAACGTGTCACGACCTGCATGACACCTTTTTGGAGTAAAGGTAAATATTTTATTACTTATTTATTTAATTCTATAATGTGTCACACTTATTATGTCGCATTCTAGCATTAAATAATTAATTGATCGTACTTGGTCATCACTTTGATAACACGTTGTTCCTTTGAAAAGTATGAAAATATAATTGGCTTGTGTTAGCATGTCACGTTGTATGCAATATTTTTTTACACTTGTTTAAATTTACGGTTCGTTTATAACGGGATGTCACGATATATATTTGAAATATTGCTGTTATATTAAGAAATTCATCGTTTTGTCACATTGTTTATAATATTATTTTATTAATAAAGATTTTTTTTTTCTTTCAAGATCGATTCACGATCAAGGAGAATAGTGGAAATGGCTTATGAAAATTATCATCAAGATGAGAAAACTCCAGAAAAGCGTCGGCGTAGAAATTCTTCTAGCAGCTCCGGCATCAGAAGAGCATCTAGAAGCTCAGCTGAGGAATACTTCATCGAGGATAGCGACGATTCTGTTAGAGACCCGAATTTCACCATCAACAAAGCTATTGAAGAAAGTGCAGATGATGAAGAAGCTCACACCTTGACAACCATGACTGTACCTCTAAACGAATTGTCAAAAGACTTAATAAGTAGTACAGGCATAGAAAATTGTGTTTTCAGCTCTATAGACCAATACATAGCTACATTTTAAGATGCTATTGCTGCGGATATAATATGCGATCAGGAAGAAAATGCATATGTCGCAGTCATCTAATTAAATCAGCTATTTCATTGAGTGCCTAGCGTTTTTATCGAATGACGACATTTAATTGAAAGACTAAAGGACAACTCGTCAAGTTGTTTATTGTAACGTCCAATGTCTTGACTGAACATTGATTGAACGTCATTTAGTCATGTAGTCATTGACTGAACGTCATTTAGTCCGATTTTTTAACCGACTTCCAAAAAAGGAGGAGCTTTCTCAATTCGATGAATAAGTAGGTTTTTTTTATGTGTGTTAGCGAATAATTTTCCGATTTTTTAACCGACTTCCAAAAAAGGAGGAGCTGGAAAAAATTTAGTATAAATCCCTCTTAATTGGGGGGTGGAGGGAGGGGGAGGGGGAAAACCCCCCCTACCACTCCCACCTTTAGGAGACTACTAGTTTGGAAGATATTTATGGTTGAAGTTTTGAGGTAATGTCTGTGTTTCCGGGATATTTCCAGGAGTAAAACAGGGGAGAAAGGTGGAGACGGCGGTAAGGGGACAAAGGAAATCCCCCCTACCCTCCCCTCTACTCAGCAACCACTAGTTAAGAAAATATTTACAGTTGTAGTTTAGAGGTTAGATAAAACAGACAAGTTCTACGTGGAGTCGGAGTTGATAGATTTGTTTTAAGGACAATGTCGGTCTGTCACGTCTCCGGCGCTGCGGGAAATGCAGCCCCTTCGCCCATGGACGATTGTACCATCAATGTTCGGCCTAGTCTTTCAATTAAATGTCACTTAATGAAATAGCTGATTTAATTAGATGAATGCGACACATACACACCACAGAGTGAGGCTCGTGAAGACGAAGAAGAACAATGCTCCTTTCACGAGTTATGCCATCTTAGATTAATATTAGTACCTAGTTCTGATCCTAAAAAAAGATGTGATATTAAGTAAATGTCACTCAATGAAATAGCTGATTTAATTAGATGAATGCGACACATACACACCACAGAGTGAGGCTCGTGAAGACGAAGAAGAACAATGCTCCTTTCACGAGTTATGCCATCTTAGATTAATATTAGTACCTAGTTCTGATCCTAAAAAAAGATGTGATATTTCCTGTATCTGTTATTGGTTCTCAAACAGTCAATATACATAATATTATTATATCTAAGTCATTATGGTTATTGTAAAATAGGTACTACCTAATTACAAGTACGAGTATGAACTATGTACAGAAAAGAGTGGCGCTAGTTGCGGTTAATCCTCGCCTTGAACCTTATTTTGGTACAAATTTTGTCGTTTACGACACTATAGTAAATTTTAATATTTCTATAATTCATAATATCAGGTCAAATTATTATTTTTAGACATAGGATTGTTAAGTCTAATAAAATAAGGGTTTTAATTTAGTTACTTATTTTTGTTATTATTTGTTTGTGAGACCGATTATAAAACTAGTAAGTTACACTTTAGCTAATAGTTTTTTTCAATAAATACTCCTATTAAAATTTCAACAGTGTTATTTTTACTATATAATATATTCTGTACCACATTCTTAAATATCTTTATTTTGTTACCTATAACGTGATATACCCCTTTGTCAGTCAGTAAGTTCATTATTTTTATAGGAAGAACGTGACATGTAGGGACTTTTTTTTATAAAACTATTATTTCATAAATAAATATCTATACATCAATGAAATTTTCACTGAGATTCATAGTTTCTTAGTAAAGTTTAAAATGGCCAAAATAATCTTTTTTGTAGCTATCTTACTTTAAAAGTTATAAGATTTTAAAAGTTTCAAAGTCGTTTTCCCAAAATTCCAGTTTTTCGTTGTGCCACGTTGTAGTTTTAAACGAGCGATATAAATAACTTGGTTGCTAATAAAGTTTTTGAAGTTCGAAGTTTTTTTTTTCACAAATGTACGTATCGTCCGCGCGTAATTCTCCCCTATATCTTTATATGTTCTTCTAAAATAAACAGTCCTTTGTAATGTAAACATTGTATATCATTGACAAAAACACAATTAATATGTATGAGAAGGCGGTTCTAGATGTTGAGCCACTGGCTTCTGTATCTCAAGTAGCTATTACTACGTCTTTGTAGTTCCGAATTATTTGTATACTTAGTATTGATGGCGGCAAAAAATCTTAAGGGCTGCAAGGGTCGTTTGTACAGCAATTTTGTCATTGTATCGCTTACATTTTGTTCTTTTTTCAATTGCGTGTATCGATTGCATAAGGGTCTTTAGGGCGCGGAGAGGCGTGAGAATGGTTCTAGTTTTTGTTTCATTCTTATTTGGAATTCAATTTTCATAGCATATTGTAGATACATAGTTTGTTATGTAATATTAAATCTGAGTAGTTATGTAATAATTAATAAATACTCTGTAGGTGCAATAAATGTTTAGCTCTGTTTTATTATCTACTCTGTGGCTCTGTTGAAGATCATACAAAATAACATTATTAAATACATTTTATAGGTTTAGTGTTGACTTCATTTTGATTTTTAAAGACCGGCTTGATAAATCAACGAATAATTCGTTTGACTTTTTTATTCAGCCGGTTTATATTTTATTAATGTTTTTATTATTTTAAGCCCATTTTTACTCTTTTAACAATATAAATAAAACTACTGCAGCGATAATAACGCTATCATTTAATTATTGTAAAAAGCAATTAAAATGTTAATTAACAGATTCACAATAATATAAAGACAACATTAGAACGGTTTATGATTCTAAATAATACTTTAATGGTTTTGTGTGTATGTAATGATGTAGAAGTGATGTTGATTAATTAACAAGAGGGATATATTATAGCTACTTTATAATTCTTCATTTCTCTAGACGACCTTACTTAATTCCCAATCAGTGGGCGCAGCTCTCTAGAGTTGAAAGAGAGAGAAAACAAATAAAACTGAGGATTTATCACAAATAATTAACGACACCTCGTAATTCACTAATCCGTGAAAAAATTAAAAACCTTGATCTGCATTATCTGACAGAATTTTAAAATGATAGCCTCTACGAATATGTCAATATTGGTCTGCTTTTGTTAGAATTTACAACAATTTATTTATACCTCACAAGTCTATTCCCACTGGACTACATTAAATCAGTGATATTCAAATGAACAAAAAATGTAATGTACCGACTTAATCGTGTTGGGTGTTTTGACACATTAGCGAGCGGCGGGGGTCCACGGCCCCATCTTGAATACAGTCAACTCATCCTGAGGGACCTGACCCTCCGGGACTCGGATTAAGAGGCAATAAGCACTTTTAAATATTTTCCATTTAGAGACTTTATTGAATTGGCAGTTTTTTAAGACCAAATATTTACTGGTTTCATGGTTATCGTAATATAGCAATTGCTCAGCTTGTTATCATTATTTTTTTTACACTAAAAATAATTCTCCCTTTTTAGAGTCGGTTAAAAAGATCAAACTTATAGTAATGTCATTTATATAACTACTTGTAGCAGGTGTTTCGTTTTTTTTCTTGCAAGAAAATGTCTTATTTATAATGACCATATTTAGACACACACAGGATACGCTGTATACTTAAATCTTATGCAGATCGAGTCAATTTAGCTTCATTTCTTCGCAATTATAACGACATTTATTATTTATCTTGCGCATTAAGCGGCGGCAATTAAGGAATATTTCGCACCGGGCAAATCAATTTTAATTGAAACATTCAATTAATCACAGGAACAAATAAATTAAGCCTGCATTCGATAAACGAGGATAAATATCCCTTTAATTCTACACGACAGCTAATCTGTTAACTTTCATCAGACTCCGGCCTGCAGGTCGCTGCGCGCTGGTCAGCTAGGGCATACCCTATAGTCTATGCTATAGTTATAAGATATGTATGGCAGCGGTGGAATCCCTAGAACTACATTAAATAATTTGCGTTCATTCCATAATCCATATTTAATAGAACTCTGTCAAAAACGCTATATATATATCTAACGTCGAATTTTCGGAGTACCTACTTTACGCTCTACGGTCTACCCTCATTCTGTTGAGTATACCCAATCTATATCTGGTACCGAGCGTCAGGACCTGAGCAGCACAGAGCAGAGACCTGGAGCTACCACATAACTCAGAGGTAGACATGGGCGCCGCGCCGGGTACGCCGCATCGATTGCGGACGGCGCCACCGCCGCCGAGGATTCAACTCAGCGCTCCGAACGGTTTTAGTAACATTTATTCCATATGTAAATGCTGACAATTCCTACTACCAGCACGCTAAATGACCGTGTATTATTTCTGTTACGCGAACGGGACTACTTGATGTTACGCTTACATACGCATTACGCGCTGAAGATCTCGTGACGTCGATGCACTAAGGTTTGTACGGATTTTGCACCACAGTGCCTGCAGACGATAATTATTTAAAATTATTATTATTTATTATTTTTTATTATTTTATTATTTATTATTTTTTATATTATTATTTTTTTTATTAATTTTTGGGAGAAATAAACTATTACTATTACTATTTCCACACCGGCGTGGCGCCGCCCGCCGCACCGACCATGATCGGTCGCCGACTACGGAAAATTTTCCCGGGTGCCCATGTCTACACAGAGGAAAATGCACTATACAAAACGGTACTCACATTATGCAGCTTGTAGTACAACCCGCAGGCGTTGCACACGGGTTCCCCGTTCTGGTTGCGGCGCCACAGCGTGGTCGTGGTTGTCTTGCAGTTGGCGCACGAGGTCCCCGCCCGCCGCGCCGCGCTTTGTAGAGACTGGAATGGAATAGAGGGTTATAGGATGAGGTTCGTAGTTTCGGTGGTCACACAAAATATATAACGTCACAAAAACTGTTATGTGATTAGGTATAGGCGAATTGCGCTGGAGCGATTGGCATTTTCTCGAAATGAAAATGGTAGAACCAAACGTAGGTATATTTAGTACCTACAGTTATAATACGTTCGGAATCTTTTATATGAATCCTATTAAAAGGATTTTAAATTTTTTTTTTATGATAGTAGCTTAGACTCGGGATTAAAACATTGGCTACTTTTACTTTAAATTTATCAAAAGAAGTACAGACTACAGTGTTCCCGTAAGATACTGGATTTACGCGGGCAGACACAGCTAAAGGCTAGTTTAACATACTGTCAAGTTGAAAAGGTTATATTTTTTAAAAATGTCTCAATATTTCTTACGGCCGGCAATAAACATTAATCTACTAGAACTCCAAAATGCCGAAATGCGGTCAGACTTAAATCATCGGCCTTATTCTGGATAAGTAGACATCTTTGTAATTAATGTCACTTCAACAATTAATTATTGCCCAGTAACGGGTTCTGTGAGGTGCTACGTTTTAAGTGAATTATTTTTAAGATTGTTACATTTTAAGATAATTGTTATCTTAAAAAAAATCTGTAATGAAAAATTTGTTTATCTTTACAGTGAGATTAAATGGCGCGCTACCGCAAACCGTAGGTACTTTGTTGTGGCTTATGTAAATTTTACTGGAGCCCCGTTATTTTTTATATTTAATTATTATGTTGTAACATGTAATATACTACATTTAAGAATAACGTTTGTTTTAGGCATATTTACAATCAATTCTTATCTTTGCTTAATTTATTTTGCTTTTAATTACTATCTTTATGTAGGCCTATAAAATTTTATGTACGCTTATCAAAACAATGCCAGCTGTACTCGAGCACTTATTATAATCATTAATAACGCTAAACGATCAATATTCAATTTCCTTAAACACTAACAATTCACACAAAAAAGATTTACCAACAAAATGGAGTCGAAAAAGCTAAGTAGCTCGGCCCCTACACACCTGCCCATTACTGCACGTCAATCAAAAAAACCACCCCGCCATTCGGTGGCCGAGTGCCTCACTCAATTAAAAATGCATTCGTCCGAGAAACAATAAAAAACAAACCTCATAATAAATCCATTAATTTGTCATGTCATAAACGTATCGGAATCGTATCGAGACAGCGATTTTAACTAGAATAGGGATTATCGTGACTGTATTGTCCGGTTTCATGTCGAACGTACTGTCACGCTCGAATTTGTGTCGAGAAAGATCTTTCTTTTTCTTTTTCTTTTTAGTAGACAGACTGTCTTTATCTACTAGTTTATTCGTCTACCTTACCTAGTACCTTTAAGTACTTATATACTACTTTTAATAGTATTTGAAATTTATGTAGAGAGCCAAATTGTTTTTAATCGACATAATAAGTAATGAAATTCTTAGCAATCATCCTTTTGCTATTCATATTTTAATCATCCACATTGCAAAGTAAAAGGGCAAGTCACAAATAAAAATATTAAGCCAGTTGTACATGTCTGTACATATTGGAATACCTAAATATTAAATGGTTTGCCTTTCGCCTCGTCATGGCGTCTCCTTTGTGCCTCAGATTATACTCGCCATATTAGCCAGGTTAACAAATGATGCTTTTTCTATACTCAAAGTGATCCATCATAATCATCGTGCATGAGCCTCTGCGGAAATTATAAAAAAAATAACTATGATAGACCGCTTGATAATATTGCTTGTTTTTTAAGAAATGTTTAAGTCTTATAATGGGAGCATAAAGCATGATCAGCATAATATGACTATCCTTGTGCTATATATAATACCTATTTCTATGTTTATTTCAATTATTTTGTATATATGTTATTTAAAATATTATAGCAATATTATTATTACGAAATATTGTAAAATTCTCACAAACGCAAAGAAGACAAAAGTTTAAATTATTTTTAAGCTATTCACTTGACATCTCTTTCTTCATTTGTTTGTTAGTAGAGACAGCCTATCATATTTACTGAACTGATGACTATCCTTGTGCTATAGTTAATACCTATTTCTAAGATATTTTTAATTATTTTGTATCTGAGTTATTTAAAATAACAAAGCAATATTTTTATTAAGGCCTATTCTAAGATTCTTACAAACACAAAGAAGACGAAAGTTTTAAACTATTTTTAAGCTATTCACTTGTCATCTCTTTCTTTATATGTTTGTTAGTAGAGACAGCCTATCATGACTGAGATTAAAAATCAGAGATTAGGAATCCAATGCGAATTATCTCGTGGGTCAATTGCCGGTCGTGTGCAGATAAGAGTTCGTAATCAACTGCATCCCCCGGGTGTTGGGGCTGAGCCGATTACCGAGGGGTTACTGTTTATACGTCATCCTGCGGAGATAAAGTCAGATGTGATTTGGGGGTAGCTCGCAGCACACAAGACGCGACATTTTTAAGATTAAAATTACATAAGAAGATACCTACATGTTTTATTGCAACAATACGCCACTGCAGTTTGAAAATCGAACTCTTGTTATGAAACGTGTATGTATGTCATCATCATTAACTACTAACTGTGATTGTAATTTATAAAAAATTTACCTTCAAAAAACAAACTTTATGTTTTAATTTTGAATAAAAGCTATTTATATAGCAAGCTATTTAGCTCTATTATTTCAGCAATAATGTCTACAACTGGACGCTTCTCCGAAAGTATATAAAGTATAATGGTCTACACTCATCACGCTTAGCAGACGGGTTGGTGAGCGCAGTATTCCGATAATAATAATTTCCGCGGAAAACGATGCTGCCTATTTCCGGATTTAGAGGTATATTCCCTCGTTCGCCTTTTACGACACTCACGAGAAATATGGTTTTGGAAGGTGCAGTTTTTTCTTCGGCTTTCCACGTTTATTCGCGTATGTAGCAGTTAGTATTATGTAGTTAATGATTGAAAAAATAATCCGTACAAGTTAGTTAGTGACTTTTATTTTAATGTAATATCAACTGCTACAAAACTTGCTACGGTCTACCAGTAAATGCATAAAGTTAAAACTCTTTACTTATGACTGATTTTAGATGAATTTTGGTAGCAGTTAAGTTTTTGGATTAGGCAACAAAATACACAATCGTCCATTACTTACCAAGTAACGGGCAACATCTATTAACTGAAAATATATTTTTTTTGTAGGGAATAAAAAAAAGTCGTAGACCCGCTACGACGTAGAGCCATCAGCTTCTAAACGCATGATTGACAATACAACATATTTTTACTTCTTTATTCCGTATGCATTACATCAATTTAATGATTGACGATACCAAATAATCTGGATGAACATTAAATGGACATAAACGGTACCTGTTAAGTTTTTGTCTAACATTCCTGATCGAAAGTGTCCCCGACATTATTAAAATTGTCAACTGCATTCCTCGATATTATCTCCGACAAAGTACTAATTCAGTGCATATTGTGCTCCTCTAATTTTCAGTGTAGTGTAAACTCAAAGGAGTCCGGACAATGACAGCTATTGTGCCGAATAAAAGGTCTTTGTTGTATAGATCACAGCGATTACGTCACCAAGTGGACGTGGCGGTTATTTTATTAGGATTTTTTTATAAAATGCCCGCCATGTTTTGGTGAATACTTTGTTTGGTCTGTCAACAATCTGACCCAAAAAACATTTTAATATCATCTCTTTACCTAACGTAGAAACGAAATACCTACAAGGTTCGAAAATACAGCGTAAGCATTTTTTATGATATTTTGAGACAGCTAACAAATATTTCCACATATCATTATAGGTATACGCTAACTCAAGTAACTGACTTTTTTGATACGTTGGAAAAGCCTCTTTAGAGACAAAGACAGCAACATAGTTCGTGGTGTGAATAATTTTGTTAATAAGAGGTAAAAAAGTTATTACAAATACTTGTGCATTACTTAATAGGAAAGTATTGATCAAATACCCCGCCATACAACATTAAACAAACATATCTACAATTACATTAAAGTTGAAACCAATATTGACCAAAATTATACATCGTTTAATTAACGCCCATACAAACAGGAGTCCCTCAAGTAATTCAATAAGCCATCCGCATTAAAAACATATTCCATCTCCCCCAGCGATCGCCTTATCTTCGACCCTCCGAACACCTCCTAATCAAATCAAATCGCAGCCTCCTCCTTAATCTATCCACCTATCTACGCTGAAACATAAAATTATACTACAAAAAGGGATGGCTACCTCCAGCCCCTCGTATATTCGCCGACGCGAGCGAAACCCGCCGGTACATACATACCCGGAAAACACACACACAGCCGCCTATCAGCATATCTACGCCATCTAGATCCCACTACGAGAACCCCCAGGAGGGAGGCAATCCATTTACCCGCCGACTCTCCGTATTGAAATTCGACTCGTATTCCCCGCGAATATAGATCACAATCGCGTGGCGGAGCGTCGTTTTTAAAGGTTTACACGGCCCCTAGCAGTGAAAGCGCGGAATCGATGTAGCCTTTACCCCGCGCCCCGCAGTTTTTCCGGCGCTCCGTCCTTATCTGACGGGGGCGATTAGATAAAGAGAGATAGAGCGTGAAAATAAAGATTTTCATCGTGTTCACTCACACCAGCGCACGTAGTACGGCGGTGGTGGTATACTGTAGGTACTGCGCTCGTATATTGCGAGTGTTTATACGGGGGATCTTAAAATAGAGCAAGGGTCGGTATTCGCCAACACCTATTATACCCAATAAAATTAGTCATACATAGCTACACTATAGCCACAAGTTAATAAAGGGTTTTAGACAAAACTATGTTATTTGATAATGAAAGGAAAATGCGTTTTAGTGTCCCAGAGCTGTGTGTTCCCAAATGCTATAAAACTAAGGACATATTTATGAAATAGACTAAATGATGTTAATTTTTAGTGTAGTATGCGTTAAAATTAATTTTTTTCGTTTCTTATTACTAGATGTTGCAGGATTTGTATGCTCAAAAGGAGATCCTGCAGGAACCTTGAATTTTGCTGCGCTAAACCGTAGCCTTGTCTTTTCCTTTCATCAACATCGGTAGTTTTTGCCTATTCAATGCAATATAGATTATGTAAAACGCAGCGTTTTAGCGTAACGAACCGAAACAAGATTTTCATTTATGGTAGCAATTGTAATGATGATCGTACAAATCACTGCGATAGTATCTAATGTAAGTTATAGAACCTAACAATATTCGGTTGCCTGTGGTTGCCTGATAGTTGCCCAATCGGCGATACGGATCTCGGATTGACTTGTCAATCGACGATTATCTTGTACATCACACCAACCTCACGCCTCGTGGACGACCAAATTTCAAAAGTCATGAACTTCTCGGGAACTGTCAGATCAGTAAAATGGGTGAATCTCTATGACTTTCGAGTTCTATTGTCAACGACATCCAGACTCACGACGAAACCGCGCGAGAGCGGGAAAACGTGCTAGAGCGAGAAAACGCGATACAGCGAGGGATTGTGCTAGAGCGAGAAGGCGTGAGAAAGAGAAAAAGATGACACTGTCAACATTATTTCTCGGATTCTCGGTAGAGAATTGTAATTTCTAGAGAAACGATGTCTCAAGATTTAGGCATTCGAAACCTCTACTTGAGAACCTGTTTGACAGATAACAAAAAACGTTTCGTTTCACTTTTATAAGTGAACTACTTTATTACTTTACTTGCTCTTGTGTATTGCGCACATACTTAGGCACTAAAAGTATGTATTGCGTAGTTAGCTTGGTTTTATTATACCGGCCACCGAAATCGTTGTAAGAGCTATTATTACATAATTTGCCATCAAAAATACTTCATTTATGCAGTCTAAGCACAGATATATCCCGGTGTACGCCTAGTATAAAACGCATAAAAGAACATTATTCATAGTCGAGACCGACTGGAAATGATGTCCGAAGGCGACTAAACGTCGGTAAACGGCATATATCGTGCGAATTTGCATTGAATGGGTAAGGACAGTGAGTGTTTTCAAATTAGATACAAGGCGAGACTACGGTAACGCTGATCAGGTATTGAAACATGCTATAAAGTTTTATCAAACTTGAAATAACGAAGAACTCAGGTTAGGCCGCGTTTCACCAAGTAATGTTAAAGTTAACGCCATGTTAAAATATCATGCCTTCTCATTCACTGACAGGAAATACGAGAGGGATAACATGATATTTAACGTAGGATTAACTTTAACATTGCTTGGTGAAACACGCCCTTAGTTAATGGGGTAGACTCATCTCTAACTCAATTCACATTGGTATGTTGAAACGTGAATTTTTCATCCATAGCATAACATTAATCTCTTTCGTAACCTTATTAAATTTGTATTATAGGTACATAACTCACGGAATATACAAAGATGCGCTGAGTCGACGCTGGCTAGTTATCATATTTCGATAGTACAAATGTGTACCATCATAATATTCAAAAAAAATTACATTAATTTAATCGATTTTTCGTTTTGTTTACATATAGATCACAAGGAATTGAAACAGAGTGTATTTAATACATTTGTTAATACTTATAAATTGAACATTATACAAAATGCATTATACATTATGAAACATTTTCAATATGACTATAATAATATAATAATATAGACTAATAGAAAGACTTAATTTGTATCGGGCATTATACGTCATTATGTTCATCACCTTTTCGGCAGAGTAATAAAACATTATTTTATAACAATTCTTATTTTACTTAAATTTGCCCGATAGAGATACATAATATATTACTTATTCATATTGCCCGCATTAATCACCTGGTTCATAACAAATATATATTGTCTGTTATTTTTTACTCTATAATGGTATAAATATTAGAAATGTAGTATTTTTCTTTGTATTCACACGGTCCTATTTTTTCAATATTGCCTTTCGCTCCTCCGCATTATGCTAAAATATACCGGCACAGTTAGCTCATTCGCCTTATCGGTATATCAAAAACATTCGATATTCAAATCATTAGAATGGAAACTTAACTTATGCCTATAATTCATTATGCAATTTTATTTATCGTGTATTGTATTATTATTTATACCGTTTAGTACCTATGAGCGGTATAAATAAATTAATGCTTGTTGCTTGTATTTGCGGTAGAGTTTTCCCACACTGATTATATCGTGTAATAATTATAGTCAAATAGAGATATTTCAGCTTTTTACTATTGACTGTCTAGTTCGTTTTACTTTACTAAAGCTTTATAGTTTTTGTGTACTTTTACGCTTTAATACCTGTGAATAAATATTGCTCTATAAAGCGGTAATTGAATGACTCTTTATTTTATATCGCATTTTAATTTCAAACAGATAAATGTCGCAAAACCGTACATTTCGTTGAAATGCTAATTCACTCTAATACTTTTTTCTTGTTTTACAAAGACAAGGCATTAATCTCGTGTGTCGAATGCACGTGACCTTATAAAATGACAAAGGCTGGCAACATTAATCAGAGACAGGTGCAGATGCAGCGAGAGAGCTGTGAAGTAGGAAGTCGTAAAGGCAGGTGCTCTAATCCGCGATTGTTTGTACACAAATTGACTTCAATTACGCTGTTGCTGTCCGTACTTTTGAAGACTGTTGCTGTGTTGCTAGTTTTTATTCGATACTATATGTGGAGATTGTTGCTAGTTACTATCCGATATAACTTGGGGAGTTTATTGCTAGTTGATATCCCACCTGGTTGCTTCCCAAAACTGGAAGCTTCTAAAGGCTTTAACTGAATTTTTTCACAATTAGATACAATTTTTATGTACATATCAGGCTAATTGAATTTTGGTGAAAACAAGTGCAGAAATTATACAATCATAATATTGACAAATTTTTATTTGATAAAACTGACAGTTAAATTACTTGTTTAAAGCTATAAAAACATCGAAACATAGGTTTAATACCTGCATCGCAATGACATACAACATCAAAACAAACGACCTTTAAAAATTCAGTACAGAATCTTTTTTATCGAGATCATAACAAAAACTAACTTACCTAACCTAGCAGTTGGCACAATATTATAATTGAGATTGAGTGCATAGATAGATAGAGAACAAAGATATAAGCGGCTACAACTTATAAAATTTAAATATGCCAGTTACCGCGTAATAAAGAAAAACAATGACATATTATTAATTTCATACATTTTTTTGTTTAATTTTTTTTATTTAGGTCACATTGAATCGGAGTGTAATAATTTTAGAACAAATTTAAACTCACAACAAATAATATTTTAAAGAGTTAAAGAGTGTCGAGGGTCAGCGCATTTCGCAGTTGTGCGTCGCTGTAATAACAGCGGCGCACGCGCAGCCCGCCGCTTCCCGCCGATAAATCAAAATTTTAAATCACCGGTGGGCGTTTCCGAACGGATCGAATCAAAAAAACGACCGCACGATTCCCGCGCTCAAAATTTAAACTTTTCGCTTTAGTTTTTTTAATTAATACCTTGTTAAATTTTAATATTGAGAGCGTACGCGTTATTACAATGGGTGTGCGAGATTTTAACTTTCGGTAACTTACGAGGAACCCTTAATTGGTTCATTTTTAACGAAGCGCTATCATACTTCAAGTTATTTTGCTGATGGAGTTGAGCAAATCGAATTTGCTTATGGATGCAGTTGAATCGCATATTCGAGTGTTAATTACAAGTTTATTGAGTAAGCCAGGGTTCATAATGTCAAGTCTCCATATATGAAGTGAGTACTTATTATAAATTAAAACCTTGTAGAATGAACTCTAAAGATATTGAGGAAAATAATAAAGCCTCGTTCCGAATAGTTGTAACATTAAAACTGTGCTCGTCAAGTGGACAGGCATTTAACGGGTTTCAGGTGCGTTCGACGTCTGTCCCGCTACTGTCACGCCGCGCCAGCCTGTCAGTACAGTCAAATGGTGAACCGGACATGTGACAGCGAAGATATGACCTGTTAAATCAATTTTTCATTTCACGTTACGCTTAATATGCTACTAGTGTTGTGTTTGTCTCAAAGTCTCAAACTCAACCTCACGTGAGAACCTACATATATGACAGATAATAAAAACGTTTCGTTTCACTTTTAAAAATGAAGAACTTTACTTATGTCACATACTTTAATTTTAAAAACGTAAAAATAAACATTATAAAAATATAGATTATACTTATTTTAATGTCTATAATCTATAATATGAATATTACGGTATAATAAGAAAAGAAATTAAGGGTCCTAGTAGGTAACATTAATAAAGTTGTTCACTTTTGAAAGTGAAACGAAACGTTGTTTTATCTGTCAAATAGGTTCTCAAGTGAGGTTAGGTTAGAGACTTCTTTATTAATACGGGCCTAAGACCAGTGGCTAGATCAGGCCGAGATATGAATAACTTTTTCACTCGACGATACTTATGCTTAAAACCAGTGGCCAAATTTAATTATAACGATAGCGGTTAATTACTGTGTTGTAGTGTAAACGAAAATCAGCACGAAAAACTGAAGAAGTTTTGATTTAAGATATTTACTTTTATTACGCAGCTGAACTTTTATGAGTTTGTTCACTACACTTGATCCTAAAAGTATTTGAAAGTCGTAAAGTTTTGAGCACGCCAAGTTTGCTCACGAAAGCTTCGAGCTTATAATTTTAAAGCTCAGACTTATAGGTATACTTAGATAGCTTATGTATATATATAATAATAATAATAATAATAATAATAGGTTATGTATGTTCTACGTTCCGAAATAAAATATAATTCTTAATCGTTACTCAAAAAATATAGTTGAAACAGCCATTAATGTCAGTTACACTTTTTACGTTACAAAAAGTCTCCCATGCGTGGTTACCGTTGAGAATCTACGACTTTAATATGACGTACATTTTTTTGGTTACATAACCTGCGAGGTCAGAACATCTGGGCCTGACGTCCAGTAGTCACCGGTCAGTCACGCCGCTCAGCTGACAGCTCATCTGAGTTTAATTCCTTGACGGGCACCCGCGTCTAAGTAATGAGTGATTTGAGCCGCTTCTGCGCGTGCGCAGTTGAAGCATACGTTTAATGGAAATCATTTATGTCTATCGAGAAGATAAATCACCTATATATGTTTTACGCAATCATATTTAATATCAGTTTAGCTGATTTTGGCGTAAAACTTGCGCATGTGTTGTTTCCAAAATAACGCATTTTTACAAAAGTTTTAGAAATACATTTACTTTCTTTTAGTTTGTTTTCTTTTTTTATGTAATTATCTTGTATATAGAATCTAGATACTGATAATTACTTTAAATAAATGACTTACACAAAGTGGCTAGTACCGCTGTCGATCCTGGCTCACAGGAGTTGCAGTGGTGGGAATGTGAGGTGGGCCAATGCCCGTAAAAAAAAAAAGTGGCTAGTAGCTTTTAGTTTTGGCTAGAAATTGTGTAAGAAACAGGTACTTGTAGAGATCGAATGATTTAATTTATGTGGAGCACTGAACTAGTTCTTGATTCAAATAAATCAGTTCACCGATTAATTGAACTAGTTGAACTAACACATCATAACTCACAAATTACCATTAATGTTTTATTAAAATATCCGTTTTTATTGTGATAGCGCGTACGGCGTAACGCGTAACGATAATTCATCAACGCGTTTTTGCTCATATTTATTGCAGCACCATAAAAGTAAAACAATTAACAATTTCATTATAATAATTAGATTTTGTTTTTCCATACAATATGGCAAGAAAAGCGCGTTTCGCGATGATTCTAAATGTTTTATTCTGTATACGTAGAGTTTACTCCACTAGTACAGTTAAAGTTTACTATTGCACAATCTAATTATTAATGTCAGATTACTTATTTGCATGTTTTTTCTCTATCGCTCGATATAAAGTAAGCAGCGACAAAACATATTTTATTGTAAAGACGTAGATAAAGATGCAAAATGCTAAGCCTACTCTATACCTTTCTAAACTCGCTTTGGTAGCCATTAATATTAGCGCAAAGAATATACATTCCTGCAAGGCATCCAGAGCTTACTCGATTCCGAATAACATGCATGGAACATGGATAATTAAGGCCAGCACAAATTAAGAACAAAAGACAGAACGTCGTCGTCGGGTGGGCCTTACAATACGGACTAATTACCGAAGACTCAAATATACCTGTCACTGCTGGAGCAGCCAATTTATAAGGCCGAAGAACAATGGTAAACGCGGTTAACACAATGAGCACGAGCAAAAAGCGAGCCGCGCCGGCGGGCTCCGTATGAAAAGCCCTACTATTGTTTTCGATAACGTATATTTTGATGGGCCTTTTATTGGCCGTTTTCAATAATGATGACAGTATTGCACGTATTACCTTCGCTCGTTTGAGTCGGCCAATTGTAATAGCGTCATAATTACTTAGGTAATGCTAAGATGTACTTATTTTTTTTTATAATAAAAACTTTATTTGGACAGCCCTATTTTTAACCCTCTGTGACTAATCAATCGAATTATGTAGATAAACGATTCCTTCAAAACTGTTCTATTTCACACAAAAGGTTCGAGGAACGGCCATTATAATTCCGAGTTGTGAAATTTATCATATAGTTTTAATTTTTTTGGGTCGATATATTTGAAAAGTGAATGTTTATGTAAATCGGAAGGGTTGAACAGCGCCGCACACGCGCGCCTGACGTGCGGACCACCGGCCGCTGTGTCAGCCCTGATTCACGGCCGACCCGATAGGGTTGTCAACGGTAATATTTTATTTCATAATTTCATGTTTTAAACTTTTTAAATCCTTCGTTACGAGCTAACTTTTTGCAGAAATGTAACCAATAACAAAAAAATAATATCTATATTATGTAATTACATTAGTTACTTTGTTATCAGAGAGACTAGAACGTTAGCAATTAAAATGTACCCCAAATCATATTTAAGGATTTTAGGACTCTATAAAATAAACATTTTTATTCTGTACAAGATTTTAATGACCCAAGGAACACCGACATCGTTGAAAAACATTCGATTAATATTCTTAGCTATAACGTATCCCTTCAACCTCGCCTCTCCTCGTAGCAATTACGTGACAATAGTATCGGATGCAGAGCACTGTGCAGTAAATTGTCGTGCAGCCTGTTGAGCCGGTAGCCCTGTTAAGTCGGCGTGGCCGCGACAGGCCTAGCATTGTTAGCCCGAGAGCCGCCGGCCGCCCAGCGCCGAATAAATACATTCATATTGCCACTGCAAACGCCAGCGAGCGAAACCGCAAATTGAAAACTCGCAACTCGAAAATTAAAAAAATACACCTAAGTCCGGAAAGTTAAGCTCTCCCGAAAAACTTTACGCCGTTCTGGGGCGAAAGAAGCCCAGTAAAACTCAATTTGTAATCTTTAGAAGTGAATTTAAATTGTTCTAACAACTTACTCGTGTCACACCCCGGGGATTTAATCGCACAAAATCTACCGCATCGTCTCACATTCGGCGCAGCGGAACGCGCAGAAAACGGAAAAAACATGGCGCTAAACCGCGAAACCGTATGTATTTAAACGCCAAACCCCGCATTCCCGGACTCAAAAAAGCGACCAGCGTCGGATCATTTAAATTTTTCCAAAACGTGAACACAATGGAGCAGCAGAAAATCGTTTGTTTTGTTTTTAATTTTTTTTTAAGAATTCGGATCGGCAAGGCCTGTCACATCATTCCAGCGCTGCTAAGTGACGCCGGACGCACGTCACTCCTGTGCACGTTTTATTTCCAATGGCGGTCCACTGGCCGACCCGCCTCGTTTTTTGTTATAATAGATGTCCGACGGTATACAATTAATTTTAAAACAGTTTGTCGTATACTCATAATTTTATCGCTATTTCATCGTTCAAAAGTAGCGAGTTCAATTTCGAGTCGACACACGAAACCAGCAAGTATGATTAATATAGCGCGCTGATTATATTTTACTATTTTTTAAAGAACCCTAAAACATTTTTATTTAGTTACGGAAAGCAAAACAATACATACATCTTGATAATCATAATCTTCAAATATGATTATATATAAATAATTTGTACGCGATATAATAATAGCAATTTGGTTTGCATAATATATATTACGCATGCCATACATTATCGTCGAAATTATACTAATTATGGCTCAGCTATCTGAACTTCTTGCCTCGGGTAACTGTATCATGGTAATAAGGGCGAGCGCTCACCGCCGCACGTCGCAGCGATTGACGCCTGTCCGGTTGACGCTAAAAGGTCTATTGTATACGAGAGGCTCGTTACCCCGCATCCAACCGGTCTTTAACACGCCCGGACACTGTGATCACTTTATACATATGTAATTGATTGCTTGGAATTATATTTTAATGCAAAAAATTTGTGACAATGTATTATGTATAAAATAATCATTACTAGTTGATTAACTACAAGCTCTTCTTGAATCACATTTATATTGTCATTTTTATATAAATTATAAATAATGAATGAAATTCAATTGAAACAAATCTAATTTTATAAAATATGTACGAAAAATAAAGATTAAGAAAGAGGAAAAAATTATCTGGTGCACATATTTTATCTCCGAAGACGTTTTACCTCCATTAACGCTAGCAATATTAAATGAAACTTCGTGTTGAATTATGCGTAAGCCATTTTCTAGTCAGTAACGATTGAAAGTGATTAATTATTCAATTAATACTATTGTAATTTTAATTGCATGAATAATTAACAATTCGATTACGTTTTTTACATGAACAGCAATAAAACTAAGTAAATATGGATGCAAATTTTATTGCTCTATTTTATTGTACTATCAATCATTGATTAAACTATTTGCATATCCAATCAAATCCATGCAATTATGTTAATACGGTACATTATGTTGAATTCGGTTGAGTTATAAGGCTATCGCGGGTCCGCGTGATCTGCGCCGCGGATAAAATCGGATGCGTCAATTACGTCGATCCGCGGCGATGGCGCGATACATATTGTATGCGTCGACCTTTACATTTCGCGAACCAATAAAAATATATAAATAAACATATGGAATGGAAGGCACGAGGTTTTTGTGTTACGTATATGAACATCCGATGCTTAGTGATTTTGACTGGACGATTAAAATGCGTATCTAAGACTCCACCCTAAATATTAACATTTTGTGCTCGTTAGAGTATTTTTTACGGAGTACTTAAACTAAATCTGACAAGCTGCGAAGGATGCTAACACGGTCAAACAAGGAAAATGAATCTTATTCTCGGGGTATTAACAAAGTTGGAATGAAATACAACTTTTTCGCACGTTTTTAAAATGTGATGTCCCTAATTTGTTACTGTAGCAAACTGTTAACAATTCGCCACATCATTACTTAAAAAACGTATTATAGCGGGCAACGATTTGTCTCGTTGTTTTGGCTCCGAAACTACTGGACCGATTTTGATGAAATTTCGCCGTGATGTAGAGTATCCCATGTGGGATAATATGGGCTACTTTTTACAGCACAATATACCATTCCTGCGCGATATTATTTCGTTGTAGTTGAATTCGCGAGCAACATTTGGTATTGAAATAAATAATTGTTGATCGAATCCTGGAGGGGGGAGGAGGGAGGGATTACAATGATACATATGATGTTAGCGGCTAGGAACACGGAAGCCGTTGGTTTGTGCAGTGTACCTACCTACTGCAAATTTGGTACATATATAGAGGACAATATAGGTTAGTCTTTCAAAATGAACGATTCCTGCTCGATTTACTTTTGTTGAAGTTGAATTAGCGAGCAACATTTGGTATTGAAATAAATAATTGTTGATCGAATCCCTCCAATTACAATAGTACACATGATGTAGGGGCTAGCAACACGGAAGCCGGTGGCTTGTGCAGCCAGTATGTACTGCGGCCGCGTGGGCGACTACAGCATGCGACTCGGATAAACCCTGATAAATACACTGTTAGGCAAGTTTTACTTTTAATGGAATTGAAATAAAGTAAAACTAGACTTTATTTAGTATATTAATCCATTGGATAAGTAGCAAATGATAGTTACACAATAAACGTGTGATGAGTTACTTACATTAAACACTACAGTTATGTCTGTCGTACTTAAACATCTTACTTTTACCTTAACATATAATACTTTTCATTTTATTGTTCCTCCCAATCCGAAAAAAAGTGACAATGACAGCCTGTGAATAGGAGACCTCTTAACTTTAATTGCGTTTTAGTATTCGGCAGCTAATCAATGTTAACCCTTCGACTGCAGTATAAAATTATTACGCGCTCTGATTTTGTCACTATGTTTATATATTTTTTAAAAGCACGTTACTAATTTTATCTTATTTATTCAAGTCTTACTTTATCAGAATCAGCATCATCAATTTCTAGTAAGCAACATATAAACCTAAGTGTTACCTGGGGCCTCACTCTCCAAACTGATTCGATTTTGGTTCAGATTCGATCGTACGTACTACAACATAAATTGACGTTTGTTTATTTTGATTCTTAGTCGATTGATATTATCGGGATTACCAAAAAATATGATCTAACGATACTTTATTCTTGTTAGTTTCAAAGTAATCCACCAAATAAAATATCAAAAGCCGTTTAGATCGAAATATGTTCCAAATTCGATTGTTTCGAATATGGAACATATTCTTCAACTTATAATTCAGTGGCATCATTTGTCAGCACGTAGCCGGTAATTCTGACCATCGCGCACTTGTCTAATTGCTCTCGCTCGCACTTTGGAACAGTTGTCGTAATGACAGTGGATACTTCCTGTTACAAAGTCAATGGCTACCATATTGTGATTGATTTGGATTTAAGTATTGTGGTGTTGGGATGTACTCGTATTAACATGAATTACCTATAGGTAATTTGAGTTTTAGTCCCGATTTCACCAACGCATGTTAGTGTTGACGGTTTGTTAAAATACCATGCCTTGTCATTCATTGACAGGCAATACGAGAGGAACAACATGATATTTAACGAAGGATTAACTTTGACATTGCTTGGTGAAACACGCCCTTAGAATTAGAATAAGAAGCACTGTAAGAGTTTTGAAACTGCCAATGCTTAGTCATTCAAATATTGATGTGATTAGTGAAGTAATACTACAGTATACTACAGTAAAATTCTAACTAGAACTGTAAAATAAAATTTTAATTCACAATTTTTACCCGACTTCGGCGAAGCCAAAAGGAAGGGTAATGATTTTGGCAGTCTATGTATGTATGTAAGTATGTATGTATGTATGTTTGTATGTATGTATGTATGTTCCCTCGTAGCTGTTAAACTACTGGTCCGATTTTAATAAATAAGGTGTCAATCATGTCTGGATTTGAAATTGAATTATTTTCTAGTTTCAGCCTTTTTAGACCCCATTTTTGCGAAGTCGGGTTATAGTTTTTTTTTTTATCTTAGTCGAAAGCAGGTTTATAATACATTTGCATAAAAACCTACAAAGAAAAAGGGGTATCCCAAAATATATGCAGTCCATTTTCGGGTGTCTCCGGACTATAAATTAGGCGGAGTTGAAGGGATATTTTATCAAGAGGTGCAATTTGACGCTTTAAATCAAACACGAGTGTTGCTGCTACCGATAAATTACATCAGTGAGAGGCGATTTGTTTGAATTAAGGCTGCGCACTGGCGTATCTTTTATGGCGATGATATTTCCAATCAAACTTTCATTTCATTTCTACAGAGGATGCCTTTCAGTTTAAATCGGCCATGTAAATTGACGCAAGTTGTATGTGTTGTGTCGGTATTTTTAATGAGAACAAAATTGTAATTATAAGTTTTAAGACTATTCACTGTATTTTAAATTAACAAATGTTTTGTGTATTATATATGTATTTAAATAGTAAGAAAAATAGGATAATTGGAATTAAAATCAATTAAGTTTAGAGGCTAAGCTCTTGTCGGTGATCGCCATTTTTCTCAGTCCCGCGCTTTACTTTTGCCACGTTAATTTCCTTTACCTCATTCATATTATAAACTATATAAGAACTTCTAGGCCTTAAGTATTATTAAGACTACAGGTATTCTAAATATAATTAAAGTTTAATGCACTATTAAGTAATAGATATCTGTTTAATGTATTTAGCCACTGATATGTGATTGATATCCGTTTAATGCGGGCGATACGAGCAAGTCGCAGTGAGTGATCAAACCCTATGCCTCGGCGATCGATTCTCCGCGCTTCCACCGTGAAATCGACACCGCTCTCGTTCCGATCCGATTAATCGCTTATTCGATTATCAACACGACTCCGAACCGGCGACCCTCCTCGAGTGGAGCTCCCATATTATCGCACGCCCATTAAAAACACAAAACATTCGGTAAATAAAAATATGTCCCATATTTTGATGTACGGCCCGGCGGGATGGACGATTTATGCGTCCCGAGCGATGTCGCCTATTAATATCGACATTAATATATTCCCAATATCCTGATCGTAAATGTCCCGGCGCTGGCGCCTACAGGTAGGGACTATAGACTGTAGACTAGAGAATAGACAAAAACTCCGGCGACAATGCGCGGTGACTGCACCGAAAAAATTGTAAATTTATAACACCCCCCGCAACCCGGGCAACAATCCCGAGAAACGTAATTTCTGTACAAAATTTAGTGATATGTCAAACCCGTGCGACGTGGAATAAAAACGGACGGCGAGGAAAAAACGGACTAAAGACTTCGGGTTATTGCTAAAACAAGGGAACGTTACCGTATCAATCAAGGCGTTGACAAAAGTTGTTTTTTTTGCGCCCGGGCCGTGGGATGAAAAAAGGGTCCATGTTTATGGAAATGAAATAAAAGAGACGCAAGCGCAGCGTGAGGCCCACGGCAGCCGGTGTCGTAGTCTATTTCATTTATCATAGATAACAAAACTTATCGTACGCGCTCATTTTATTTTATTGAACAACCATATTAGGACTGCACCTGTTCGAATTCGCGAATTCAAATTGTACCACATTATTATAAATAAGGTATATTTTGGCAAGTATTCATAAAATTATTGATATTCCGATCAGTATATTAAATTAATGGCTCTATTATCAACTTGTTAACATGCAATCTTAAGCTGCTTAATAATCAGATTTTTTGTTCAAATTAGTATAAATTTTATTGTTATTATTATTATTTATTACACGATTTTAAGCTTCCTTATATATATTCCATAGTAATATAATCAAAACGAAATGATTTGTTTATTTGATAAATTCCTAAAGTACTGAACTTATATTAATGAAATTCCTTATTATTACGACATTACGCGGGTAATATCTATCCAAAGGTAAATTCAAAACCAGTCGGTTTAACCAGTCGGTTCAGGATAAGTCTATCCTCAAAATAAATTTTATCATGCTGCCGTGGTAGCTTACAAGAATGAAGACGTATGGAATTTCCAATCGGATTCGAACCCGGCACATGAGTCAGGTAGGCTGTGGGAGAATGTCACGAGCCCCCGCTGAGACCTCACGTCACTCACTACACGGACAGTCTTCGTGAGAATTGACGTAGGGGGTTACCCTGCGTCTGCATAACTGAGGACGGGTCCCGAAAAAAACATTTCCATACTTGTCCTAAAACATACACAGGTGTGGTAATACCTAGGAAAAATTTAGTAGTAACTTAATAATTTACTAATATCTACCATTAACAAAACAAATTTTCAGTATATAAAACTAATGATGAAATAAATTGATTATAGGCTGCTTAAAATACAATCCGAATATGGTCATTACAAAACGCTGAATGTAAAACTTTATATTCGTTTTTAGTGTGTATTATATACTGTAGGGTTGTCAATCTCTAAATCAATTGGACAATAAATTCACTTTGAAAAAAGAAAATAGTTGTATCTTCAGTTCGTCGATCGTCCTATTAATATTTGATAATAATTTTTATATAATAAAGCTATCGAGCTACAGTAAATACAATAAAATATTATACTATTATATTTATTTATCTTATCTATAAAAAAATAATTGCTAAAAACCGATTCGGCTATTTTTAGTCTTGAAATATTTGTGAAGGTCCCGGGAAGGTTTAAGTGGTTAATCACAAACTGCTCAATGGCACGGGTCAGTTATGTTATAGTTTGTACAATAACCAAAATTTTTTAATTTGTTTCTAAGATATCATCCTCCATTTCCCTTCCCTTCCTAGAACCAGATTGTCACTTAGCGGTGGAATCACAAGATTATTTTTATAGTCACGCCATATACACTTATCTTTATTACTTTTTTTACAATTAAAAAATATATTTTATAGGTTTTTTTTAGGTGAGAAGTTTACTAGCATATAATTTGTGGCCGATAAGTACGAAACAACAGACCGGCGGATTCCTTTCTCACGATTTTAAAAATCTCGCCGTAGAAACTTTAGAAATTGCACAACCTAGATAACTAGAAAACTGTTAAAACAAAATGTTAATCTACTTTTAATAATATTAACATTTCTGCTATATCAATATGTACCAGCTGATGCCCGCGACTTCGTTCACGCATAACATGTCATTACAAAGAATGGGGCTTCCTATAATTGTTAGATTTTTTTTATCCAGAGATAATTTGACTTAGCATAAAGTAATTCACTACCTCCGTAGCTCAGTGGTTGAGCGCCTCGCCCGCTACCTCTCGTTCGAGCATTAGCTCAAACGAGAGGTCGCGGGTTCCTATCCCGCCGAGGGAACAAAGAGTTTTCAATGTTCCTGGGTCATGGATGTGTATTAAATTTGTGCATATTATAATAAAAATCTTAAATATGTGTTTAGTATAAAAAAAATATATATATTTCCGTTGTCTGGTCCGTAACACAAGTTCTTCGGATACTTAGCACAGGGTCAGATTGACGTGGTGTGAAGCGTGCATAGATAAAAAAAATACGCGAACGAAAATGTTGCACCTTTTTACAAAAATTGCACGAACGAAGGAGTATGAAATTTCCCACACTTATAGATAGTCTTCCACTTTTCAGTAGGTACTCTGATTTATATTAAGCAGATGATTCACAAGCGAGCCCGTCAATATTCCCAGGACCGTTTACATATTCAAAGCAGTATTTAACAGTAATAATTTATATCGCGGTATTAACTCATGACCGCAAGACGTGTGCGACCTGAACACGACCGAGTCAGTTGAATCACGACAGTGACTGTTATTTCGTAGAAAAAAAAATAAAAGTCACTTAACATAGTGTTCTAAATTCAAAACTACTCATTCAACTGTTGGTAAAATGTGACCTTATAATGCACATTTACATTTTTCGACAACCTAATTCAGAGGGTATTTAAAACTGGTTGAAAACTATAATAACTACAAATACTTTAATCATAATATAGCCTATGTCACGCGAGATATTTTTACAAATTTATTGACACGTTTAATGAAATTAAAATCAGAAGGTATTCAAACCTGGTTAAAACCTACGACAATACAAGATGACACAAAACGTTCTATCGAAATGAATCTAAGCCAGTTTAAACTGGTATTTTAAATATCCAAAGAAACAAAGGTACAAAAAACTCGACCGTGTAGCACGACACAGGATTTATTCGACAGGCGCCTGTGATCGATGGGTTACCGCGACGGTCACTACCGTACCTACGTCTAATTATATCGGAACAGGTGAATAATCTGAGTGTTTTCAAACAGGTATAAGACAAATATAATAGATGTATTCGATAGGGACTAAATTGTTGTCACGTTATCTTTAATAACTGTTTTATGAGTATTTTTTCAAGTATTACTATCCTGTTCTTATGGCAACCCAATGATTTCTAAAGTATAATTCAATGATATTAGTTTATGAATAGCATTTCAAACAAACGCCGGCACATCCTTAAAACTTTTTTACAACCAAAGAAATATTCAAATGCGGTACGTAAATCTTAATTAGCATAAAATTACATCATCGACGTATCGGAAACTGTTAGCACATCCTTTACGAAGTTCAGTAGACAGTATGGTACCAACGAAACGTAGATTAATATTAAAATGTACTCGCAATAATTCTTATTGTGTTATTTATTTGGCACCGAGTGAGCTCGTGAATGCCAAATAGGAAAGTTCTATGACCCGTCCCCTGTTTTAAATTGTACGCGTGTAGAGCATGGGCATTATTGTGATTTAGTTTTCTGGATTAGTTTAGTTATATTTGAATTAGCTTTATTCTTAAATCAGTTTAATTAGATGAGATTTCACATAATTACTAGCTAGGCTAGATTCAACCACTCATTAAGAATTTAAAATATTTAGTAGTCACTTGTTTGTAGCAATTACTGTTTAGAAACAAACAAGAGGTGTTGATGTTAAAGCTACCAAAAGAAAGATAGATATTTTAACAGAGCACTTACAATATTTACAAGCAGAATATATAAAGATCTTTTAATCTACTCGCAGTAGAAATAGCGTAGATAAGAAGATATTCGGTTGCAGGGATAACATTTGATGCATGATGTTAGCAAGTTCTTTCTGCGCGCCTATATATCGCCCGAGCTGGCCAGTTTATGTTGCAGTTACTGGTTAAGCGGGGGACACACTGAGGAGTTCTACTACTTAGTACTAACTTATGACTTTATTTATTGTATTTTTAATGTTAGTATGGACAATTTAATCTATGCTTAAATTTACAGAATTAAAACCATATAACACAGTACAAGAGACAAAATAGAGAATTTGCGAATTAAGACAATCGAATGTAATCTCAATAATTATTTGTACTGATAATAAATTATATATGAAAATTAGAAGAAAATTGCACTTTTTGTATGTCCCAATAAAATAACGGATAATTGCTTCAATTAATATTATAATGATCTTAATTTAGCCTATTCGCTTTATTAATTCAAATAACCTTTTGATTAAATGCAACCATAACTTAAGAACTGGGTACAACCTTGGCTTTTACAATGGCCAGTGTACCCCAGGGTTTAGCACACAGGTGCGCTTGCGCAGCCACTCTTTTGTTTCCATAATTCTAGTTAATATCTAACCAATTTATAGCTCGTGTTTCGACTGAGAAATACCGTGGAGCAAGATTGTATTGTTCGGTTATGTGCTTTCTCTTTCTAAAGTGCTACCTTCTCTTTTATGGTAACAGAAAAATGTAGAGTCTTTGGAATGTTCGGTTCAATAAGTGAATGTTATACTACTTTTATAAAATGTAGTGTTTAGACTTTGTAGTAGAAGAAAAACTACAATTACAGTGTTGATGTATGAATACATTACGTAATTTACTATATTATCATACAAACATACTCTACTTTTAAACGTACATGACATGGTTGTATGTTATTCTCTTCAATATTCATTATATTATGTAAATTTCGTAATCATAAATTAATTGTACAACGGTTAATGCCCCAGAACCGCGAGTTAGAATGACTGGCGAAATAAACATATTTCAAATTACTGCCCCTACTAAAATGTTATGAATTTTAACTCTTTTATGAAATGTTAATTTTTAAAGGTTATTATGGCTACGATAACTACGTCAATCGATTACATAATACCTACGAGTGACAAAAAATTGACTTAATCGTCATCATCAGATATTAAGGGCGTGTTTCACCAAGCAATGTTAAAGTTAATCATTCGTTAAATATCATGTTGTTCTTCTCGTAATTCCTATCAATGAATGAGAAAGCATGGTATTTTAATAAGCCGTTAATACTAACATGCGTTGGTGAAATCAGGACTTCACATTATAAACATCAACACCCTTAGCAACTAGGTTACCTAATTAAGAACCTATCTTTGTATGTCTACCTTGTTTTTTTTCCATGCATTTCTAATTACAAAGTTTTTTTACATGATTTTAATATAATATATTGTAATTGCTTTACTGAGTTGTCTTGTTTAATAATATTAAAAATAAACCTAATTGGAACAGTACAAAGTGGTCGTTGAGCATGTGCCGTGTACATGGCAATACTCTATGTAGAGTATTAAGGTAAATTGAACAATTGTGGGCACGGGCCGCACTGACTCTATGTCACATTGTTCCATGCCCCGACCTCAGATTAGACGTTAACTGGAAGATTTATGGCGGTCATAGAGAAACTAGTTTGGTAGAGTTTCGTCGAAATAGAGTCTCTTTGAACGCCCAATTTGTGAGAGTTACGCGCACGAATGTCTCCACTTTTATTACTGTCGACACCCATTTCGTGATGTCAAGATTTTCATCGTTCTGAGAACAACGAAACCTCTTTCTCCCGTAAAACTAAAAAGGTTTATGATAATACTATCATATCTGCGACTATTTTATTACAATTATTAACTTAAACTTAAATGTAATGGAGAAAAAGTTTCGTGTTCACGCAAGTTCGCGTTCCTAATCACTCACGTTACACTTTATATGGCAAAAAGTAAGTGCTTGTGCTACTAATAGTGTTATAAATTTCGTGTGACCTAAGACCTGTCGACAGTCAGGTCCTAAATATCACACGTTTACAGTGCTCGCGTTTCACTTTTTGCATAAAGTTAATTATAAAATATGTTGTAAGATTACATATTTTTATGTTTATATAGGTACCAATTCTTAGTGTTTGTTTAGATAAAGCTATTCAATCGCACATTTCGCAGTATTATTAAGGAACTTTAAACATAGATGAAATTTTTCATTGCACACAATCATCGAAATGCGCTGCTGCATTTGAATATCGTTATCTGAACAAACTCATAAGCTTATGTAACAAATTGGTCGGATTCTTACACTCACCAATCTTCGCTTTGGCTTGATTAGAGGACGGTTCTGACCATTCATCTTGTAATAGAGTCCGCAGGCGTTGCACAGGTAGTGACCGGTGCCATCGCGTCTCCACAGCGGCGTGCTCGTGGCTCCGCAGTTCACGCATTCTCGGCCCTCTGTCGCGGAAAATAAAAAAAATAAATGTCAACTGTCAAAATCAAGTGACAGCATCAAGCATTCGAAATTTAATTTGTTGATTACTGAATTGTATTAATGTGCTTTTTAATTTTTGTTTATAATGTGCTTGTTAGTTATGAATATGTTAAACAACCATTGGATTAATAAACCGATTACCTGTCTCCTGGCAGGCTGTGGAAGACGAGAGAAAATCACATTCAGAACCATTACAATACAGTTTTCTATCGCATGCGTTTACTTACTACACTAAATAAAATGCTTAGCGAACACGGAATATGCAGTTTCACAAAAATATCAAGATTTTTTGCACGCAAGGAGCATATGAAATAATCTACCGTTGTTTTATCTAATAATACTCAAACTACCTCATTATGTTTAATGCAAGTAACTTACATAGTTTAAATACTAAAATAACTACAAAAACTTGAAAAATTTGTAAATAATTCAACTTCTACGTAACATAAAAGAGTATGTTTAAATATTTAAAAAAAGTATGCAATATTAATTACTTTTACTATTTTCCGAGTAATTTAATTTTAAAGTCTTTACATAAGCAATAAAAAGGGACCTCTATTAAAAATAATAAAATAAAGTATTAAAAAATGTTGTCTGCATAAATAATTATAGTAAAAAATGATTGCAAAAACAGCAGAGTAACAACACTAAACAGAGCGTAAAGGAAGTAATAAAGAATTACCCACATGCTAATCTTCATCAGTAATTGTGTTACCGACTACCGTACATAATGTTCAAAGAAAGCAACGCTGAACGCTCCTTAAAAACTACGCAATACTTTAAGGGCTAGGAGAACATGCTCTATTTACTTAGTCATGCAATAATTAGAGTCGACCCCTAGAGAGTAGCCCTCCGGTAAAATTTTATCGATACTTTTCTGCACCGCAGCTAGTGTTGTTCAGTTAATTAGATTATCGATTTATAGATGCAATTTATACAAAATCTGTATGCGAGTAAATTTTCAATTTGTGCTTCACATATGGGAAGCGCGAAGCCGCCCACAATCTCTCTCTAAACTCGATTACCACATCGATGATTTACCGAGATCGATTTAAAAACCCATCTCATGGTACGTCAGCAACCTTTCTTTATAATCCTCAATACGTTTTTTATAACAAAATAGTCTTTACCTTTATTTTGGAGATTCGATAAAAATATGATCAAAACAAAATAATAATATGAATTAGCAACATTGATTGGTGTCGTACAGAACACGTAAATTATAATTAGTCGTTTAAATACTTTCGGGAACCTTGAGACAGCTCGATACGAGCGGCCACGGTGGCGTGTAGCACTAAATAAATAGGGTATAAGCGGATCAAACACGAACGGTGAAAGTGGTCTGTGAATAGAAAAAATATCGATCCGGGCAACGTTACTTATGCTTTAGGCACTCGGCCCATTCATCTTTTTTATGTTAAACCAGATCACAACCGGCAATTAAATCGCCCGGACTTTATCGAAAAGTTATTGCGATCGAGCCGACAACTCACTTTTTGGGCTAACCCTTTATTTTTTGTACCTCGATGTGAAGCCTGTAATTTGTATCGACGTTTCTAATAAATAAACACCAATAACGATTATTAAGAAAAAATAACAGGATATTACCGAGCGGAGGTTTTATGGCGCATCGGAGAGCGGGAAACAACATCTATATCGATAGAACGATTGTGAAAGTAGGGATTTATCGAACGAAAAATGCACATCACTATCTCATTAATTGCCGCAGAACCGTTTGATCCGTGTAACGAGTTATGACTTAATTCTTTTCCTGCTCGCTATCTGCGATCTGCCGCGTACCTGGACGTGGCCGCGACGCGAAATAAAGATATCATTTAGTGCGCACGTAACCGTCCAGCTAGAGATAAACCTATCCCGTGCCGTGCAGATGCTCGAGCGAAAAATTCCAGTGTTTGTACAAAATTAGAATCTTTATGGGCCGAGTGACGTTCGCTCGTGACGCGGCCGCGGTACGTGACCGCGATAAAAGATTTTCATCTGCCATATTTACGTAGCCGAGTGGGCGGTTTTTATTTTGGAGAGTCTGGCGAGTACCCTTTAGCCTCGAGAGCGCGGAGTTTTCACACGGCCTCCCCCAGACCTGGCGGGCCCTCCGCGCTCTACCTGAAAATCGATTCACCGATGGGAACTTCCGATAAGGGGAAACTGTAGTGGACTGACAGCGACATTTAACCTTTTAACAGGTGCATACAATATAAACAAACAAACACAAATATATATGAAAATGTTTGGTTTATATAAAACGAAAACAAACACTTTTCTAACAAAACGCATCGATGGGTTAACAAACGAAGAGTTCCCGTTAGGTGGTGTTGAACAGAGACAGCTTATAAATCTAATACAGAGCGGGGTAATGTAATTTAAATGAAGGACTAATTCGCCGGCGCGCACCGTGACGAGTGAAGCCGAGCTTAGCCGAGCCGAGCCTAGCCTAGCCGAGTGAGCTTAACCAAGCGAAGCTGAGCGGCTCGCTCGCCTCGCTCGACCATCGTAACGTAACGTATTTTGCATACACACCATCAAATTATTTCGTAAAAGTTATTCTCCGTTGCGCCACGGAGGCTGTTATTAAGCCCTAATTACACACTCGTATGCAAATAGATTTTTTAATGGAAGCCAATAGTCTTATTTTGTTTGACAGCATTTCGAAAACTTAACTAGATAGTGGTTTACAATTATGGTTAGCGAGGAGGTAATTAAAATCGGAAATGAATGACAATGAGCGTTCACGAATTAAGTCATTATACTCGGCGTCTGCGTAATGGCTTTATCACATTAATCCGCCTTAACAGACATGGCTGCTAACTTAGACTCAGTTCTATATGATCTAAGGCTACAAAAGAATATATACTATAGCAGTTATAGCATTATATTTGCATTTCTAAGCTACGATTTTATCCGACTACGGCGTTAAAAGAAGGGTAATGATTTTGGCAGTATGACATATAATGCCAAAGTTTGGTTTATTGGTATAAAGTTATTGTAAAATTATTGTAGTCATTTAGACTCCATATCAGTATGTGGCTTTATGCTATTACTCTTCTCATAAAATATAAAATTGATAAATAGAACACAGCTACATTAGCTCCTACCGTTTTATTACCTTTTTAATAAAATACATGGCTTTTATCAAATAATAATCTTATTTCACAGATTATATTAACATAAAGTTGTCAACACACAATCGTGTAACTTTTTATTGCAGCTTGAATATAATTATAGATAAGAAAATGTTTTCATAGATAAAAATTGCCTAGTTACTGTGTTGAAATGTATATAATTTTATTGCTTATTTTATCAACAAATGTAAATGGCAAAAGTTCGAATCGATTGTAATACTGTGTCAATTTATTGTTCACTTGCAAGTTTATAGATACAATTGCATGTAGGTTATGCAACGATTGTAATTGTCATACATAAATTGTAGTACGTTGGTCGGTAAACTGTAGTAAACGAAACTACATTTTTTATTTTGAGCCCACTACAAAAGGGTAAAGTTTTACGTATCTGTGCGTGTGTCTAACGTAATTCTCAAACGGATGAATCGATTTTGGCATAGTGTTTTCTGATCGAAAGCTGACATGTTCGCGGATGTTCTTAGCTATAATTCATCATTATTACTTGGCTACTGCTTGACAATTCGGGGGTTACTTATTTTTTTTTAATTTTGTTTATATAATTAGCGACTTCTCAATAACGTATTGATTTAACAACGAAGATAGGTGACTTTGTGACTTTAGCACTTAATAACTGAAAAAAATGGCGGAACAGGACTTAGAAGCTGGACTGTACCACGTATAATGAATACATCAGAGTTCCGTTTAAGTTCTATGCAAATGTACAACGCCATGACGGTTTAAATAGTGTATTACAAACTACTAGCTCTTGCCCACGGCTCGGCGCGCTTAATTGCAGTATCCCACGGAAACGCCTAGTTTTTTCGGGATAAAAAGTAGCCTATGTGTTGATCCAGTGTGTTAGCTTTCTGCGTACCAAATTTTATGAAAATTGGTGAAGAAATTTGCGCGTGAAGGAGTACCAAATGATTTACGTACACACACTCACAAACTTTGCGTTTATATTATAAGTAGTGAATTGTGCAAGTCTCATCATCGTTGTAATTATCGACCTGAAAACTAATCGTGCATGTGACCTAATATACGGAAGATAGATATCTATAGCAGATGCCTATTTTAGATCTTACAGTATTTAAATATTACTGTTTTAAAAAACGGGGCGTGAGAAAACCTAGCCATTAACCGCAATACATTTGATATATTTTAAATTGTATATTACAATATGTATCATTACTACGAGGTCAATAAATAATGAATATTCATCTAAGACTCCGTAAGTCCGAAGCATCCACTTTGAAGTCGCCGCTGGCTGTTGTTTTGTAATTAAGATTTATTTATTGTTCTATTAATTATTTCATTTTTTAATGTTTATTAAAATTTGTAAACGTTGTTACATTATACTTTAAAATTTGTAGTAATGATGTACAAATATTAAATACACTTTTGCATATCAAATATAAATTGTTTGTTAATTAGACAATTTCGTAGTTTAAACCGTAGCATGTCCAAGTTTGGTGGAATTTTTAATTAAAATTTTAACATAGCCATTTGGAAGGCATAATATTAAAATCAAGATACAATAAAAATTGTTTGATATAAATTGCTTTACGCGTGTTTTAGTTGAGTGAGTTTAATTTTGTTGTCGCGAAAAAAATATTCAGGTAATTTTACTTACTTTAATATTATTATGAACAATGTATACTAATATTATAAAGCGGAAGAGTTTGTTTGTTTGTTTAAACGTTCTAATCTGGTCCGATTTGAAAAATTATTTTTTTGTTGGATAATCCATTTATAGAGAAAGGCTTTAGGCTAAATATCATTACGCTGCGACCAATAGGAGCGAAGCGTCAGTAAGAAATGTTGCAAAAACGGGGAAAATTAATTACATTTGGGTACTTTCATTGCGTGCGCTGCATAAACGGCTTAAGTCACTGAAAAACCACGCGAACGAAGTCACGAGAACAGCTAGTTCACTACGTGACTTTATAGTCATAAAAACTAACCTCTAACTTACATCTTGCAAATCAAATTGAGCTCTTGTGAGGAAGTTTCTCGACACGCTTGTCTTTGGATCTCCTAAATGCATTTTGATAAGCTTTTGTATAAAGAAGAGCTATGTTTAGTTAGCATTATTTACAATAAGAAAAGAAAAAATGCTTAAATGATGAGATAAGTACTGGCATCATTCCTGCTAGCCGCCGGTCCGTGGCGTACGGACGTCCACTGGTCCACATCTCATTATACCATGCATACAATTTTAGCATCAATGCAACACACAATAAGGACCTTAATTATCAAATTAGTTTTAGATTTACGTAAGATTTATTAAGAACATAACTTGTCTAATTGCTTGTGCAACTTTCCACAAAACATCTCTGCAATACGTGAGTTGCATGTTAATGTTCGACGTGAATTTTACGGGAACTTGGACCTTAGGCCCTTGGGAATAAGGACATTTAAACGTTCACGCTAAAGCTGTTTATCAAATAAAATGCCATTTAATGTGAACCGTTTAGAAAGTTGTTTTAACACAAAGACATTAAATTTATGCAGTACAAAAAATTAAATAAAATCACCGCGTTAAAGTACTGTTAAAGTCAAGTGCATGTAATTACGATGTTACATATGTTCAGGTGAAGGACCTAAGACGTTTTATTATAACAATAAACTTGAGATCGTCAGTGCAACTGCGAGGAGCACGGAAAATGGAAGAACAAAACTGATGTATGTGCATGATCACCAACATTAGTATATGTAGGAAACACGTGAAGTAGCAAGTGCAGTTCTAAGGGAATATGCCATTGGATATACCTTCAGGCGATTTGCTTAGTGCGAGTTTTCGTCACTGTTCGCCGTGAAGAAATTAACTACAAATGCATGGCATCGAATTCGTTATATAAATCTAAAAGATTTCAAATGTAGGTTATTCTATTATTATGTATATTTCTTTGATAACTATAATGTGTGTAAAAAAATACAATATAATTTTAGCGTATGTTATCCAGGGTTTTGCAAATGTAACACCTCTCTCATTATACACGTAGGTGCTGCGGTGCAACAAACATACACTTGCCATTACTTCTAGCTTCGTCGGGTAAAAAGTGGCACTAATTATCCTTATACCTTTGAAATATTGCACTTGTCTGCTTCCTCCGCGTAAACTCGAGGTCAGGTCGACAATGGAATAGCCCACATCCGCCGTATTATCATACTCCATGCTGATTTGAATATTGCACTTCATTAATTAAACGCAATATGCTGGCAATGGAATTTGAAGAAGAGTAAAGTATCGTGTCAGTCCGTGGTCTAGTGGTTCAGAGCTTCGCACTTGAACCTTAGGTTCGTTTCCCGCGTTGGAACAACAAAATATGTTTTCAAGTTTGGTTAGGACAATGCAGGCTGATCACCTGATTGTCTGACAAGAAAGATCATCCATGCGTCGGAATGGCATGTAAAAAGTCGGTTCTGCGCCTGCTCTCCCGCCAGTCGTTTCGGTCATCCGTCCCACTCCCACTGGGCTACGAGAATGAAGTAAGAGAGAGTGCTTCTATGTATTGCGCACACACCTAGGCACTATAAAACAACTCGTTTCAATGAAACCTGCCACCGTCACCTAAATCGTAGTGGGAGGCATTATTATTATTACAAGCGAAATACGGCTACAACGCTCCAAATTTTGTTCTGTTTGGTTTTGATTTTAGCACTTGAATATTTTGTTTCAAATTAATTTATTCCGATCTCCATTACAATTATTACCTAAATCTTCCTTTTCTTTTGTTATTAGAGGCTTCTCAATTTGACTGTATATTTTTAGAGACCAAGACATGAAGAAATCTCACTGTAAAACTATATTTTGTATTGTTTATTATTCTATAATATTCTCATTATGTCTGTATTAATTATCCTCTCCTATTCTATGCTCTAGGATACAATCATAAAACGCTTGTATAAAATCAATTTAATAAGTCGCTCAGTAAATACTTTGTATATGGCTATTACCGCGACAGTAATATCCTTCTACTTGCATAAACTAAGTGATAAATACGCTAGTAATTGAAACTGCACCTTTTACTGACTTTGGGTCCGTGGCCTTGCTAGCAGGCACTAACATCCTGCTGAGTTTCCCTTGAACCTGTGAGGTCGTGGCACTTGACGAAAATAATGATTACAATTATTGTTATAACACCACGCACTTGTACCACAACAATACCTCTGGTGTTGCAGATGGACAGTAATCACTTCTAGTTAACCCTCGATTGTAAGTTAAATATTTTACAAACATGTTTTAAAAGTTCTGATAAACTTCTTAATGAGCCCGTTGTGAAGTAAAGAGTCACCATGTATTTCTATATGTTACGTACCAACAAGTATGAAGGGGAACGCGTGTTAACTTATATTAGTTTCACCCTTTGGACCCTGTAAATTATAATTGACAGGGTCCACCTGTAAATTATGAAACGCAGGAGTAGCGTCTGGTCAGGTTTCAATCAAACCAGCTTTAATCTGGTTTCTATCAAATCGTAGCCGACATCGGTAGGAAAGCTATTATTACTATATTTTGTTAAAATTAAAGTAAACAATGCGAATATAATTAAATATTCAAAAAGGCACTCGTTTTACAATTTAACATTCTTATTTCGTTTTGTAAGACATCAAACATACAACTTTTGCATATTAAATTGTTTCTTAATCATTTGTCCGAATGTCTTGCTTTTATATTATTGTTTTAAAAATAGCTCTACATAATATTATAAAGCCAGCAAAATAGAGCAAGATTGAAGGGGAAAGACGTGATCTTTTTCAATAATAAAAATTGTAATTAATATTTGAAGTATTTAACGTGTGAAATGTATTTAAATATTCAGTTAATTTATTCATTGACCTACTGAAAATTATCTCAAAAACACATTTATTGATCACGAAATAATATGTATTATAATATATCAAATATTTTTTATTAAAATTCGTAGTCTTAGTTATTATATTTAAAATAGAAATATCAAACGAGTCTCGTATACTAAAAATAATTTTGTAGCTACATACGTGACGTTGTTTTATAACTTGTACCTTTTGTTGCAGGAGGTCTCCACGAATAAAATTGTGACAAAATACGCTAATAAATTCAAATTCTGATACTAGAGTATGCAAGCTATAATATTAATGAGTGATAATACTTTAGGGTGTGTATGGATCCCGTATATAGAGTTTACTATGAAACAGCGCTGAATGAGGTACTTTTTTTTTAATTATTGTAGGGAAAATGTATGATGTTGGGGCATTTCTCATACAAACATGAAAGTCAAAAGTAAGTCTTTCAGCGCTGGGACTTTCACAGTAACCTCTACATATGAGACACATACACAGTACACACCCTAAAGTATTATCACTCATTTATTTTACACCTTGTAGAATAGACGAAAAAAGGTACCTTACCTATAATAAGTGGAGTCAAAAAATTAAAAATGTAAAATAGTACATGAATATTTAGCCACGGTCAGCGGCACAGGCTAGCTCCCGCCGGCGACTCCGCTCGTTTGGAAAGTGATTTCGTTTCGCTTTCGTTGCCGTACACAATTACTTTTATTATTATGATAATGGTAATATATGCAAATAGCGTTTATTTCACTCTTTTTTATTGCGTATTTTGTTTATATCCTAATAATTCCTAACCGTAAAATTGTTACCAAACGGTATGGAGTATGTAATAACAAATTATTGTTATTCCAGTATGATGAATCATCTCAACCTTTTGGAAAACATTTTATTATACTCCTGAAATGTAACTAGCTGAAATAAACTAACCTAACCTAAAATGTATAATATAAATACAGTGAAACCATGATACAATATTAAACTTTGAAGTTAGTAAAGACGTTAAAACCAATATTAGAATGTGCATAACATTGTACCTCAATATTTCGTCGTTTTGACTGTATTACAAACTTTAATAATAATGTATTGGAGTACTTAAGTAGGTGTAGAGTAAAGAGGTAATGCTTTTCTTCCTTCCTTCACTTCGCGCTGTCAGCTAGAGTACAGTTTTTACACGAAATTCCTGTATGAAACATAAATAATAGTCAGGGTTCCCCCATACATTGTTTTCACTTGATTATCATTTTGATGAGACTTTCAATAATTTCTTGGACGGTACTTACGATTGTGGTAGCTAACAGAGTTAGTAGGACCGGGATAACGTACCACGCAATTTGTAAGACAATTATGTCTGTTGAATTACTTTAATATTAACTAAGTAATAAAAACAAAATCAGCTGGTTACTAATAATATAAGATGACCTCCTTATCGATACAAGTTGGCAAGAGGGAACTCTTTGATCAAACCATAGATTTTGTAGGACATACCTATATGTTTTCGGATAATTTAGATCTTGAGATGTATCAAAGAAATTTTTTTTTAATAACCAAATCCACAAACTTTATTCTTGCCATCTCTGTTAGCTACTACAAACAAGTGTTCCGTCCATGAAATTCTTGGTAATTTTTTTCTAAAAATGAAGGTACTCACGAAAAATTTGCTTGATACTAATCAAGTAAAAACAATGTATGGGGGAACCCTGACTATAAGCTGTTTCGAAGTATAGAATACTGCTGCAAGTGTCTAATAACGGAGGTTATAAGAACTGCCGCGATCACAATCGCCCGCGACACATTGACGACTCGTCAGTCTTGCAATTACCGCGCGTAGTTTTTCTCTTCGCCTTTAATTACACCTGAGAATTTCCATAAGATTAGATCGGCCAGATCCACGTGAGATCGCAACATGTTAATTCTCTCAAAATATTGAATTTACATAAAACGCTTTTCATTCAATGTAAATTAATCGCGATTGTTCTAATGCTCACTCGAAATAATTACGGTCCGGCGCGGGTTTCTAAATCTTTCCGAACGTTGCGAGGCTTGTTCTTTTATCTTGTTAGGTTTTACAGAATACTAGTCTAGAAAACTGTTAATGGTTTCTAAGAATTCACAACATAATTTTACATTGTACACATTCCCAAACGATAACTGTACGAGCCGAAATGTACCATGAAGCGATGGAATTTTTCGAGACTATTAATACGCAATTATAATTAAAGTTATTATAAGTTTAACATAATTTCGTATAGAATACATACTAGTTTATGAATACGGTTACTGTTGTGTGACGAAATAAAATATTCCAGTTGTTGTGCGGTGTGGAAACTTCGCCGGCGCGGGGAGAACAATAGTACATTTATTCCAAAGGTTGCTAGAACAATATTACGCGAATGTAACTTTTAATTATACGCCATACTTTAGTCTATTGAGGATTGTATAACGGATATCCGTTGGGGCCATTATGCGGGGATTAAATGCTGTAGGCATAGAGATGCAAAATGTTTTGTCTATGCTCTATGTTAGGCGGAGTTATGGGGCTTATTTGTGCGATTCGGAATAAGTTATATTATATTTGAAATATTGACACAAATGTCGTGTTCTAAACTAGGTGACCCATTTTTGCAAATATATTACCTACTGATTTTTTCTATTTAAGATCGTAAGTATATAGATCCTATATAATCAAGCTATATAGTATTTTTGATATTTATAACACGATTTGAAATTTCGATGTAAATTAGATAGATCAAACTATGGTCAAACTAATCGAGGTCAAGTTTCTACGGCAATTACACGAAATTAACTTATAAAAAACTTTACGCAAACTGAATTAAACTTTTTTGTGAATCGGTAAACAAGAAGTTTCATAAGATTTCGGTAACTTTGAAAAATTAAATAGAAACTTAAATACTCACGTTAGACAATAGCCGGTAATTGGTTGAGAAACGTCTTGTTGTGGTGATGTGGTGCGCAGTTCACACCGTCACCGTAGGACCGCTCTATCTCCCGACATAATTATAGTGCTCCTCAAATTTATTTACCTTTCATCTAATTTGGGTCTTGCACTTGTAAATCAATTGTTACGACGTGGGTACTCTATCTTTGGCAGATTAAAACAACTGTTTTATCACGCGTGTGTGTTAAAAAGTTCTTACGTTGAGGATTATTGTATAATTTTTATAAATTGTATATTTACGTTTTAATAGAATTTTATAATTATCCTACATTTCTCGTATACGTTTTCTTTTCAATTTGTAATTTCAGCTAAAATTTGTAACTGTACGTCGATAATTATATAATTTGTATATAGTTTTAATACTTCTTATGCAGTTAAATTGTCATTCTTATGGCAAATAAAGATATTGTTAATTGCAATAACCTTTTAGAAAGTTAAAAGAACGTTAGTATTGTTAGTAACCACCACCATTATGACAAATTTTTTTGAAAGCTATCTTCACCATGACCTAAACGACCTCAGTGCGACCGCGCTTATCTGACCACATTTGTCAGATTTATAAATTAAGTTAAAATAAGACCTTTTGACAGTTCCATAAGCTTAACTATTATAATTTAATCAACTAAGTGTGGCTGATTGTAATATTATTGACACTTCACACGTTCTTAGATAAAAAATGCAATGTATTTTCCTTTTGTATAGTAATAATGTTGTAATAACCGACTTAGGTTAATTAAAATGGCATTATGTCAATACAAAATTAATGTATGCAAAACAAAATGCACCTTGGTTACTCGAGCCGATATAAATAGTATGGTTTATGCACTTACATACTTGTATTGATTTTATTGGTTGTTGTGATTAATTAAGAAGTATTGCCAACCGTTGAAAATACAAGAATTATTTGTTGTTGATCAGATTAGGAGTATATTTCACTTGATCAGAGTAGTGAGTATTGTATTCAGATCTGACTAAGACAAGAAGTAGATCTGACAATTGACTGTGGTGGTCAGATAAGCGCACAAGTCAGATGTGTGTGCGAGCGAGAGCGGTGCATAGTGCGCGACTCACCGGCGCTGGTTCGCGTCTTGTTAGGCCGGGGCTTATTCTGCTGCTGCCCGTTATAACCCTTGCCCTGGTAGCCGTAGTAGTCGCCGCCGGCGGCGTTGTACTGGTTGTATTCCCCGGGGGGCTGACTCTCCTGGGGACACGTGTCCGGCTGCGCACCTTCGCGCTGCTTCGACGGCGCGCCCATCATCGGCTTGACGTCCCCGCACAGAGGCAGCTCCTGCTGCTGCTGCATGAAGGCCACGCTCATGGCCGTCGCGTGCGCCACGGCAGCCTGGTAGTCCTGCTGCCCCAGCGCTGCCGCGGCTACGGAGTCCGGGGTGGAGTCTTTGGGTGGGGTAGGCGGGAAGGAGAATAGGGGGTGGGGATGGGGGTGCTGCGCCGGCGAGAGGGGTTTGTCGGAGGGGGCTCCGTCCTGTTGGAAGCTGCCGCCCCACGCCCCGCTGCCTAGGGCCTTGGAGTCCAGCCAGGGGTGGAGTGGCGTGTGAAAGTGGGGCCTGCACACCTGCCCGCTGCCGCCGCTCAGCGACCGACCTGCGAATAAATGATCTCATTTAAAATCAACAACACCTTATTGTTTTTAAGTATATTCAAATTTCAAATATCGAATAGTGAATGTTGTCTTCTGGCTGTGAGTTGTGTTCATGATGTAAATTACGTTCACGGCGACACTCACTGGAGCTGTATTTATGTCAATTATTCAGATTCTGTCGTTCAAAACGACATCTTCATTATGTGCATTAAAATAATGTACATTTAATAAACGGAGATACCTGTGAGAGTTGCGTTAATCTGGCAACAATGCGAGGCTGTAATTACAATTGTGTCACAATTGGCCAATTAAAATTTTGGCCCACTAGCTCACGTGGCCATTAATAAACGAAATATTACTGCGGCCTCCAAACTCAAACAAATATTAAAATTTGTTTCATTGTGTTAATATAGTTATTAACGAAACTGCGGTGAAGCAATTGAATACATTTTAATTTATTAGTATAATGACGTTAATTGTAATAACTTTCCTCTGTTCTGAGAAATAAACGGTTAAGTATATTTTGAGCAAAATGTGTGCTAAATAAATTATTTTGGCGGCAATTTACTGAACAATTTTAAAATAAAATTGTACTATAAAAGAACTGGCCCCGATTCTTGTCACTCGAACTTCGATTTGATTGTCAGTATCCCGAACGCCAATTCATACGTGCACGAGCGGGACAGTCTGAAATTTTGAACCAAGACAAGTCTCGGGCCCAATTGTTTTATAGGTACCACAACTTTATTTGAATAATATGCATCCTCCTTCATGCAGGCATCCTACTCTATTAAATGTATAGAGCCAAAAACCCTTATAGCTTTTACAACATTAAATAAATAACGCATCTATCAATACACCGTCACTCCCCTTTCAATTTGATTTAGAATTATCATTATAAAAGTGAAAGTAAGCATATGTCAGGGTAGGATGGGTCACGATTGGCGGAGGGGTCATCCCTACCCGTTGTACTCGGTAGGGTACAGTACAACGGGTAGGGCAGGGTACAATTACTGGTGTGACCCGTCGCGCGCTGCGGGTAGCTAATAACTGGTACGGAACATATTGTTAATCAGTATATGAAATAATGATTATATACTTAAACTAGCTGTTCCCTCGAAATCGTTCGCGTGGTTTTTGAATTACACAGCGCACGCAATGAAAGTGCCCAAATGTAATTAATTTTCCCCGTTTTTGCAACATTTCTCTCTGACGCTTCGCTTCTATCGTCGCAGCGTAATCTTATATAGCCTAAAGCCTTCCTCTATAAATGGACTATCCAACATAAAAAGAAATAATTTTTCAAATTGGACCAGTAGTTCCTGAGATTAGCGCGTTTAAACAAACAAACAAACAAACTCTACCGCTTTATAATATTAAGTATAGATGTGTGACTAACTCAAAGAACAACTATGTAAGGAAATATAACAGTACAGCTTTGTTATGTTAATAACGTATCTTTTCTGTAGTGACTGGACAACTTTATTGAGACACTTTTCATAATAATAATAAATTATATAGCAGAACTCTTAGGCCGATGGCCTAGTCAGTGGTCACCGCTTTACAGCAGTGCAGTGAGTCTACTTCTGGCGGTTGACTGGAGTCAAGCGCGATAGGCGTCGTCTCTTGAGGAAGCAGCCTTAGGGCGTGTTTCACCAAGCAATGTTAAAGTTAATCCATCGTTAAATATCATGATGTTCATCTCGAAATTCCTATCAATGAATGAGAAGGCATAGTATTTTAACAAGCCGTTAACATAGTAGGACAAATAATCGGACACATTTTACCTCCATATTATTTCTGATTGACTTTTGTATGACGTGTGCGTATATTTTTCACCTAAAAACGTTGGTAAACGATTATTGCTAGTGGCCGGGCACGATGCTGATTTAATGGTACAATCGGTGAAGGGCTGACATGCCATATAGGTACAGTAAAAGCCTCTTTAAAAAATAAAGAAAAAAAATCGGTGAATTTAACGTGAACCTCCCAGAGTTGTTTTAATAATAATCGGTGAATTAAACGAAAACCTTTCAGAGAAAGCTTTATAACATTACAAACAATACAGTTCGGGTGCCCGCATGCCCCCTGTGCCAGGTGCTCCTTATCATACATCTCTGATGGTGATCTACAGCCGGGCGGGTTGTGGAAAAACAAATAAATTGTTTTAAATGTTGTAAAATATACGCTTTGTAAATGAAGATAATAGAATCTATGCCTACTGGTACTATAATGCTGAAGATTTTGTTTGAACGCGCTAAGGAAATAAAGGTCAGTAGTCCAAGCAGGAGCAGCTGCGTAACCGTAATCGAAACTATCGGATATCCGATATAAAGAATATCCGTAACCGTAACCGAAATTAAAGTTAAGCTACTGTAAAAAGGAAACAAATATTTAATATCCTTAATCGAAATTATCCGAAACAAACTGATAACCTGAAATAATTTATACCTATATATCCGTATCCGAAATTTAATATCCATTTCATCCCTGATTTGAAGTTCCATAAAGTAAACGAATAATAAATTTGTATGAATACAACAACGCCAATACAATTGACAATCGATTTTACTTTAACTTTCACGTTCCTGCGGGCTTACTCCCGACACAATCGAGAACCGAATCCGTTCGATATCAGTGGGTTTTCGTACTTTATTTGGTGAATTACTTTGAAACTAATCAGGATAAAGAAAATTATTAGATCGTAACTTTTTGCACTCCCGACCATTTCAATCGACTGAGAATCAAAATAAACAAATGTCAATTTATTAGGAAGTGTACGCGGCATGACCGTATCTGAATCAAAATCAAATCAGTTTGGAGAGTAAGGCCCTGCTTGTTATACTGATTTGAAATTCTTTAAGTGTTGATTAACCTATTTATTAAGAAAGGATAGAACTATATATCGACTATCGTCACGCTGAGACCAATAGGAATTTTTAAAATCGTGTGTTTATTTAACCCGGAGGAAGCCGCAGGCACTGATATATTATTACATCGAGCTGATAAAGAGGTTTATTTTTTATACGTTATATTACTCAACATTTAAGTGTATAATAATAATTAGATACGTTTAATATAAGTTAACGCTAGATATTAGATCATTTTTTATAAGGAAAATGAAACAGAAAATGTATGTAAGTATTTTTCTTCTCTCGTCTTATAGCTTTGATACATAATTTTCATCGATTCAAATTAAAGTGTCAATTGATGATGCTGTGAGAACATACTTTAAGTGTTGTTATGTTAATCGTCGAGTCGACATTGGTTGTCCCAACGAACATCAATATTCAAATCACGTCCACACTCGAATACAGATTTTAAATCGATCGAAAATACATTAAATTAGCTTTCCGTTGGATATGAGACTCAAGTGTACAAAGAATAGAAGACAATTTTCAACGCTCTACAATCATATTAAAATAATAGGTAACAGCTAAGAATTTACAGCTTCATTTACAAAGCAATTAAAGTAGGTACATTTTTGAGGTTGCAAAAACCTACAATTGAATAATAATAATAATATAATTTCCACATACAGGGTCCTTACTCTCCAAAACTGATTCGATTTTGATTCAGATTCGATCGTGCGATGTCTCTATTCCCGAAAAAAATTACGTTTGTTTATTATAATTCTCAGTCGATTGATATGGTCGGGAGTACAACAAGTTACGATCTATTGATTTTCTTTATCCTGGTTAGTTTCAAAGTAATGCACCAAATAAAATACTATAAACCGTTGAGATCGAACTGATTCGATTCTCTATCGTGTCAGGAGTAAGCCTGCAGATATGAGTTATCGATGCAAGAATCAACCAACATCTAACCTACAACTAAATGCGCGCTTCGACACAATGTAACTAAAATGTAAACGAAAAATTGAAATTCGACCAAATTAATGGACCATTGTATTTCTCCATTTCGAATGGAACTTAAGTAACATTTACGTTGGTAGCATTGTAGCCGCCCGTATTCCGTTTTGTTTACATTTGTATCACATTAAATCGGAATGTAGCAAATAGAGAAGTGAAGGCAATATGAAATGCGAAAACTTTGTTCGGCGATGTTAAAGATTATTATTATGTACTTGTCTCATAAAAAACCGGCCAAATTGGGAACCTCCTCCTATTTTCGGCAGTCGGTTAAAAGAGTGGCATTCTCCTAGCACCACTTTTAACTTACAAGATCTTCACGATTCGCACTTTGTAACCCCGACTGTACTCCCGACACAATCGAGAATCAAATCAGTTCGATTTCAACGAGTTTTGGTATTTTATTTGGTGGATTACGTTGAAACTAACCAAGATAAAGAAAATCGTTAGATCGAAACTTTTTGTTCTCCCTACCATATCAGTGGAATGATAATCAAAATAAACATACGTCAATTTATTGGCAAGTACGCGGCACGATCGAATCTGAATCAAAATCTAATCAGTTTGGAGAGTAATGCACCTGTAATACTTGTCAGAAAATAAACTTATTTAACGGGAGTTTAGGTAAATTTGTGTCATATTTATCCAACTTTCAATAAAGTTGATTGAGCTGCAATAATGAAGCGGGTCTGACGCGACACCGGGAGCCACCCCAGCGATGTGACGATAACGCGTTGAATTCTTATCGCGCCATCTCGCAGCCACATGCCCTACCTGCCTGCTACCATGACAGCCCGACTCATTTTTCGAAGGGATATCATGGTACGCGGGTATTTTATTCATATCATTGAAGTAGTTTAGTGATATTTAAATACGGTACCGACTGTCGCGTTTTGAAAATATCGAACTCGCGGACCAAGGAACACGACTACTGTTCTAGGACTTCCAAATAGTTTAAATATCATAATTATTATGTACATTACAGAATAGCTTTGTTAGTTTTAATAATGTTAAGTGAAATAATATGTTAAATAAAACCTGACGAACCTGATTAAAACTTTATATAGTGTTAATTAAATTGAAAGTTACTGAAGACCTGCAAGTTAATCCCACGGTTCCACGGATGTAATAGTTCAAAACATCTTTGAACAAGCGGTTCTCGGTTTCTGAAGAGCTGATCAAATCGTCGACCACCTAACATTTCAGTTAACAAGTCATTCTAAACTCTAATCGGTGAACCGGGGGTTAGGCTATTAAATGGAGAAAGGGGTAAAAATATATAATACTTCATTTCAATTAATTGTGATCTAAATGTAAATAAAGCTTAGTCTTGGCGGCTATACAGCTTGCAATTTAAAGGTCACTAATTTAACACACAATAAAAAAGCAATGAAGGGTAATTTGATTAAATTTCACTATTTTTATTTACACATAATATATTGTCGGACTTATAAAGTACGCGTACGTAAAGCCACATGGTTTTCAAAGTACATACTTTCATAGTACACTTCACCAGGCGTACCTAATGTGTGTATAAATTCATTCAAATTACTAACTCCAATATTATATTATACGTAATATCATAATTATACTTTAAATATTCATTTATTTTACGATTGCCAACTAAACGGTAAATATATTTTATGGTGTTCATTTACTTTTATTAATGTAATTAAAACCGTCAAGGAAATATCATCTTTTTTTACTAGCCTATGCTATAAGGCCCAAGGTCTTAGGTACACTTATTCATTTCCTTTTTCTTTAAAAGAAAAGTATAGATTTTAAAAATCTCTATCCGACAATTGACCCTCCTACATAAGTTTCATATAAATGAATGTATACTTTATAACATTATAAACCAATCACAGAATGTTCTCACAGCTCGCAACGGATTCGAACCCCTGCCCCTGCAGCAGATGTACTGAGCGCTGATCTTATCACGAGTCGCGCCGCTGGGTACTGCTGGTACCGCTTTACTTTGTAACGGCTTTTGCTAAATCACTATTTGCTTATTACGAATAGTATTAAAAAAAAACAAAAAAGCGAGAGGAAGAAAATGAAGCGATTTGGTTTGGTTTTTACCCGACTTCGGCGAAGCCAAAAGGAAGGGTAATGATTTTGGCAGTCTATGTATGTATGTATGTAGGCATGTATGTATCTAAACAATATCTAAAAAAAATCGTCTGCTGTTGAAATATACAATCCTAATAGCGGGTACGACCACGGCTCTACCTTGACCATTTTTGAACCTATGCATATCTTGATTTCAAATTGAATTATTTTCTTGTTTCAGCCTTTTTAGACCCCTTTTTGCGAAGTTGGGTTATAGTTTTTAACTATTTTTTATATTTATGTGTTGTAAGGACAGTTTAGGCAAAAATATCTACCATAACCTTTTTATAATTTGTTATATTTGCTTTAAACTCATGAAATGTAAATGGTACTATACATACATTACTTTTGATTATTATTATTATTCATATGTCCGTAAGGTGCCTTAAAATTCCCTGATCTCTGATCTCTGGGACATATTCTAATTTCCATAGTAATTTATACATGTGTTTCTCTCGTTATATATTATGTTAATATGAGGTGACGAAATAAAATACATAATATTTTATCATAAGCTTTAAGGTCAAAATAAATGATTCTTATCTTGTTCTGAGACGTCGTAAACATTAAGAACAATAATTAAAATTGTCCAAAACTTTGAATATTCAGATAAAAAGGTGCGAATTAAAAGTAGCAGTTTTATTTTAAATTAAATATTATGTACATAAAAAAACGAGGTATTATAAAATACTTAATAAAAACAGAAAGATAAAAGTTTAGGAAAACTTTTTTATGTTCTCGACGAAAAAGTCAAAGGGCCGACTTAATATAGAGGATATTCGGTTTTATAATATTGAACAATAATAATTACTTAGCTGCTAAAACCAAGGATAAAAATAGGTTAGATGTAAGCGTTGAGCGTAATATTGCATTTGGATTACAATGACATAGGTCCATATAAAGCATATTTTAACTTCCATTTTAAATTTCAAATAATATTTCTATACTTAAAGCATGATTCCACCTCTACGTGGATCTGGATTAAATAATTACGGTCAACAATCTAATATTATTTAGGTGTGGTCACAACATTTTGTAATGCCAACGTTGTTTGTTACAAACTTGTAATCAATTAGCCAAATGGGTTTCCCTCAAACCAATATAATACCTAAATGTCAGGTGGCCTTACCAAAACAATAATTTAAGGTGCTAATGTGCAATAATAAATATTATGTTTCAATTTCAAACATATCGAAAGCTCCCACGAAACCTTCAAAGGTTTTATAAACCTTTTTATATGTTTCATTTCTAATTTCGATTTGTTCTTGCCAACATAAACTGCAATCATAAAAAAGAAAAAGAATTTGAATTTCGAAACGAAAAGAAGTTGGAGATTTGAGCGGCTCGTCCGGGAATGTTGCTCGAGGTCGGAGCCATCCAGTCTGCCATAATATTTGCCCGCCAAATCCCATCCGCATGCAAAACGCGTGTTACTCCTAAAATATGCCTTATCCCTCCCATTTATTGTCTACATACGTGTTCTTATGACCCTTATGTCCAGCGCAATACGAGCTACATTCCTCGGCGAATGATATATGTAGGCGTCGATATCTGGTATCGGATCTCGCGGCTCGCACGCCGAATTAATTTTAATTTATTGTTATTTCGCTGCGTATTCTTAACCGACTTGATAAAACACGTGTTCGCTTCCAATTGTTAACGAGGTGTCAAAGTACCAGGCTTTCTGGTTATATCTATGATTATGGATTACCAAGTATCTTTATTACATTAACAGTTCATAAATTTATGCTAATTTATTATGTGGACTGACTTTTATCATATATTGTCACACATAAATATGTCTATTGTAGTTTATATGTTATTTAATAATAATAATTGTTCGTATGTAAATGTAAAAACTAGATAGTTTTATATTTAAAAAAAAATCCGTAACCGTAACCGAATCTGAAATGAAAGTTAGTGTAAAAAGGAAACAAAAATTTAATATCCGTAACCGAAATTATCCGAAACAAACGGATAATCCGAAATAACTTTATATCTATGTCCGTATCCGAAATTTCATATATATTTCATCCCTGATGATCAGTATGTTATGAAATTAAGTGCGTTCATAAAAAATATCAAGCAACAGAATAAGAGTTTATATTTTAAATTTTGCACATGAAAATATTTGGAACCTTCGAGCAACATATACAAGAATGTTGCTTGTCAATTTACTGTTATACTTAAAATGATTGTAATGTTATTTAATATCATTGTTTGTAAGTTTGCTAGGAAATTAACATAAACACAACTTATGAATTAGTAGTCGATTACCTAACAGTATCAGCTCTAATGCCGTTCTCCGGCCTTCGGAGCTGATCATTGTATTCGTGCCGAGTATCCTCGACCCAATGCTCGCAAAGTGACCTACGAAGGTTGTAAGCAAAATGAGGGTAAAATAATAATAATCTTAAAAAATGAATTGCTGTTCGTTAGTCTCGCTAAAACTCGAAAACGGCTGAACCGATTCGGCTATTTTTAGTCTTAAAATGTTCGTGGAAATCCAGGTTATATGCTCACGAAGTGGGCACGGGTCAGTAACTCAGTACCAGTATTGAAACTCATCTGTTTTGTGACTTTTATGGAGATTTTTAATTGCGATTTGTCGCGTTATAGTAAGTAATTTACATGAGGTGCCAAAACAAAAAATGATCTACGCATCATTCTCATCACACTATGCTCGGCTTAATATATGAACCATGAATCACCCTGTAGATAATTCACCAATCCCTGTTAGAATTTTCTTACTTCCTTAGAAAACTGACCAATCGCCCACCAGGAATCGACCACCAAAATGGTCACCTACATAAAACACTTAACCCTGTTACCAATAAATAATCGAACAATAAACAAACCAGTAGTCTTATAGACGTGGTTGTGTTAAAATTGTTTTACGATTGCATCGCGGTCAGAATGGTAATACGTCGCGCGGGCGGCCGCCGCGCTGCGATTGGAGCGTTTATTACGATTCTTATTATCACGGCACCGCTGGGGAGACGTCGGGAATAACAACTAACACTAATCCGGGTTATGTTGCCAATGTTATGATGTGTGAAGTGGCATGATGCAGTCGATGCGGATCTATGTTTCATTTCGGGTCATTCGTACTATTGTTTACATTGCTAAAATGCATAATCTACACTAATTTAAAATTATAAAGAGGAAAGATTTGTATTTTTGTATGTAACGACTAAACTCAAAGAGTACTGGACCGATTTTAATAATTATTTTTTCATTAGAAAGCTACATTATCACTGAGTAGCATAGGCTATAGGTATAAAAATCAATTGCTGTTCGTTAGTGTCGCTAAAACTCAAGATCAGCTGAACTGATTCGGCTATTTTTGGTCTTGAAATATTCGTGGAAGTCCCGGGAAGGTTTACTCGGTTTCCACGCTCAACGACGTGGGCACGGGTCAGCTAGTGTTGTATAAAGTGTGAAAAAATGTGCTAAAATAATTACCTACTGAATCTATCCGTTCCGATACAATGTAATGCAAAATATAAACAATCTTAGTGGGTATAATGCTATCAATTTAAATGACGCACAAGCAATGCAATTTCTAACTTTTGTTTTAAATTAGGCATTGCAATTGCATTTTGCATTTAGGTCACATTGAAACGGGTCGGACTATACCTTATTTAATTCTACCGTTAATCTCAACCTTTTGGGAAGATTGAGATGAAAGAAGGCAGATAATATTAATCTGAATTCAGAGCATTTCCTCATGGGATAGATAGTAGACAAAGATGACACACAGCTTCAATTAACATGACCCTGTTGTCTTCTTTGGTTTGCATATTAATAAGTAATAACCCTACAATAATAAAAGGCACATCTATGGTCCGGTGGATTATAGGTACGAATAATATTGTAGGACAACAAAATGTTGCTATCAAGACTATTTACGAGAATACTATACTTTTTCATCTTGTTAATAATAATATAATAGTCTAATAAGATGAAGATCCATGAGGACGTAAAAAGTAATTTGGGTGCCAGATCCCGCACTCTAGTTTGTTGAAGGAGGAGAAAGTGCTTTAGTGTATTGCGCACACACTTGGGCACAATATAACTATTGCAAGCTATTATCATAATAACACAGTTCCGGGTGCTCCTGAACTGACCTTATATCTCGCAGAACGCTATCTAGAACTATCTGATTATGCTACAGACGTCTTGGAGGTGTTAGAATAGTATTAAAGTTAATGCGATTAACTGAGGCCGTTATGTATAATGGACCGCCGTGGGTGTTCGCGTGATTAGTCAAATCGTAAACATAGTCAGCTAAAAACGTGTCAAACATAATAAAATTGCTTCACGCTGTGATAGATCACAGATCGATCGATAAATGTACTAGGTATTCCACATGTCTATCCAAACGTAAATATGTTTTCAAATCAACAGCTTCTGAGATTAGCGCGTTCACAAACTTTATAATATTAGTATCTAATGTGGAATACCTAGTACATTTATCGAGGTCCATTTAAGGAGGAGGAAGACCATTAGGAACAGAATTGAAGAACAAGAAAAGAAAACAGAATAGAAGAAGAATGTTTGAGACATTCTTTTTTGGTGTCTTCTTTAGTGTCCAAAGAAGAATGTTTGAGACATTCTCCTTTGATGTCTTCTTTGGTGTCCAAAGAAGAATGTTTGAGACATTCTTCTTTGGACACATTCGAGGGTTTCATTTACGCGGACGAAGTCTAGTAGATACCCAGTTTCGCCAAACACTGTTTGTTAAATCCTTCATTAAATCCATGTTACCCCTCTCGTATTTCCTGTCAATGAATGAGAAGGCATGGTATTTTAACAAGCCGCTAACACTAACAAGTGTTGGTGAAATCGGAACTTAATATGTCATATAAGTAATTTGCGCCTAGGAACTTAGGAAGCAATGTAATAATAATTATAATAATTCTTTATTTTCAGACAACTTTGGCCCATATAAATGGAAATAACTTTAAATACACAATAGTTTTATCACAAGGTGTATAGTAATCCATCGAATAGTACTAAGAATCTCATCACTATTCATACCGAAATCGATAAAGCTCATAATCTATCGATATCGATAGTGCAGCGGTGGGTCCCGGGCCTTTGCATACAGGACATGTAATTTTAAGTGGACGCGCACCGCATACGAAGCACCTAACCCCCGGTATTGTATTTTTTCTTATGAACCCATCACTTCTCATTAAGTGTCGTTCGAGGAATATTTTACCATGCCTAATGTCCGGACACGAATTTTATTGTTATTGCATTTTAATATTTGTCATTGTATGCACTTTATATCCGAGTGAGGAAGGAAATGCGAAGGAATTCGATAGTTCGACGAAAACGATTTTATTGAATTGTGGACAAGTTCTTGTACCTCTAGTTGTTTTTGATCCTCTAGTGTTTACAGAAGTATTTACAACGCCATTTAAATGCTCTTACCAAATAAATTGATACGAATATTGCTGGTGGGCTTCACTTACCTCTTTCCTTTTGAAGATTCTTATCCTAATTCCTATCTATTATAGGGCTTCCCTCTGGATGAGAAATATCCTTCGCCACTGATAGCTTCTAGCTATACAGTCTAGTATCTACACTCCATATCATAATCCTAATAAAATAGTAAGACAACCTATACTCTATGCTCTTATCTTTGGTTGATACGCTGGATCATTCAATTGACAGAAAAGGTCACTAACACTAACACTATTAAAACCATTGATGAGTTGTTAGTGTCCTTACTAACAACTCATCAATGGTTTTCAGTTTTATGATCATACTACCTGTGTATGAAAAAGGCTAACTTACGTATTCGCCAAAACGTCCTAATGTACGAGCTAAATACGTATAAATTCTTACCACTGGCATATAACAAACAGTCTCTAAAGTCTAAAGACAAAACCATCTATCCAGTTACCCGTCAGTCATACAGTTGTGGTCTGATCAAACGTGCCGACCGCGACGCGACGCCGCGCCGCCCGCACTCTACTTCCAGTAGAGTTCACTCGACAGTCGACAGTTCTTGAAACGGTCGATTAATTCAATCATTCGGTAAAGATGAACACATCGTCATCGCCATATATTATGGAATATATCGTCTTCTCTTATATATAAAAATGAATTTTTGTTCGTTAGTCACGCTAAAACTCGAGAATGGTTGAACTGTTTCGGCTTTTTTTAGTCTTTAAATATTCGTGGAAGTCCAGGGAAGGTTTTAACGGTTTTTATGCTCAACGAAGCGGGCACTGGTCAGCTAGTCTTCTTATACATAAAAATCAATTGCTGTTCGTTAGTCACGCCAAAACTCGAGAACGGCTGAACCGATTCGGCTATTTTTAGTCTTGAAATATTCGTGGAAGTCCTGAGAAGGTTTAAACGGTTTGTATGCTCAATAAAGTGGGCACGCGTCACCACTAGATGACCAATATTCAACGCAAGTAATTAATGTCTAAATTAAACACAATACTTATTGTATATGAGATTGTGCACTGCATGCAATTTTTTTTTGCGAAGCGTTCAAAGTGTTAATTAATAGTTGTTAATTACACAATATAATGCAGTAAATGAAATAGGTATACTAAGTAGGTAGAGTCAATGTTAGAGGCAGATACCAAAACCGTAGTCAGTTTGTTTACAAAAATGTAAACAAAATGTTAACACTTGAATTAAAATTTTAAATCGGGACATGCATACATTACATAAATAAAAATTTAATGTATTCAAGAATTTGGGAATCCGATACCTCTTGGAACGAGATACCTAAACATCATCACCGATGTGGTCAGCATTTGGATTGGATTGGATTACACGTGGATCAAGCCCGCGCTTAGATTCCATCTATTATCCGACACTTAACCGTTTCATCGGTATAAAAACTTTGTAGCCACGGATGGTTAGCTTTTTGTGGCTAAGGCCCTTTCGCACTATTATAAGAGGATATACGAGTTGTTGCCGGGAAGATGTGAATGCAGCCTAAGAAAAAAATCTAACTAGTGTCATCTTAAATAAATATAATAGGTCAAAGACTATCTCATAATATACTATTACATCTAACTACAAGCAATCTAAAAAGACTGTAAGGCGAGGCAGGCTCGCTACTAGCGCCACTCTTTTTAAAATTAATTTTACAACGACACAAAGATCTTATTAAAAAAAGTAATCGGTTAAAACACTAAGTAAATAGTTAAACTAATTTATTGGCATTTAATTACAGCTCTAAATCCTATAGTGTATTTACTCTCATATGTAATTGCTAAATCGGCCTTTTGGCTGTTCGTTCAAATTGTACCATGTCAGAACTCAATATTTCGTCTTTATAATTATTGATGTCGTTATATTGCCTCAAATCGGCACCGGATTATAACGCCGATAATACGCAAATGTCACATCCTCAGAAGCTACACGACTATAATTAATACCAACTCACGAACGTGATCCAGCCGTGACTTTCGTAGTAAATTGTTTTATACAATCTATAGGGTTAGGCTGAGGTTATAATATTCTTTATCTACCTATCAGTTGAAATTGTGATCACTGAAAACAGAACTCTGGGCTAATACAATACAGTTGAAAATCAAGGATTTTAAGGAGCTCCGTTACCGTAACCGAAACTACCGGATGTCCGATATAAAAAAATATCCGTAACCGTAACCGAATCCGAAATGAAAGTTTAAGAAACCAACATTTTACATCCGTTACCGAAATCATCCGAAATAATTTAATATCCATATCTTATATCCATTTCATTCCTGTTGAAAATCAAACACACGAGTGTCCAGTTGTCAAATTTGACACTGACATTTGACTCGACGCGTGTGTTCGATTTTCAACTCTATTAGGTACTACGCACTATTTTTTTTTTGCTACGGACTTTGGGAATTTTCTCCGGACGGGTAGATTCAGAATAATATAGTACCAGCCTTGGTTGCGAAATTATCTACCTGGTTACAGCCTGACCCCACAATCTTGACAATGGCTCGGGCCTAGTACTATAATGCCTATAATGACGGCCGGCAGCCTGCTTACATAAGCGCGCGTGACTTGTGCATTACGGTACAGAAAAATACCAACAGGGACGGAGTGATAGAATTATAATAAGCTTTAAAACACAAGAGGAAAGTAAACATTAAAATCTGCAATGTGGCACAAAAGAAATAGTGAATAAAAGGAAAATTTTAAGTTAAACTTCAAGAAAAGATGTAAAGCACATAGATAATAATAGCTTTAAAAAGAAATGATCAGAAAACTACGAGAATCTGCTGTGCCCTGTGTAGAATCATAGACCAATTACATGTATAATTGGTCCATGGTAGAATATAGAAGACACAAAATTACTTTCAAAATTAATATGTTGTCTATTATACATTTATCTAGAATAATATGCATATTAACTATATTCTAATAGTCTAAATAATAGTATGTATAGATAATATTTAATTTTAAACAATTATTCATCTTTATTTTTTTAGGCGATTTATTCATTTTGAATAAGTTAGTCGTGTCCAAATAAGAATCTTATTTGCACACGAATAACTTATTTAGATTTCAGTACTGATTTCATATTCCACATTTATTAAAATAATATTACTTACTTATAATTTTTCAATTTTCTTATACCTAATATTTTCAAGTCAATTATTCGACTGAAATACTATAATCTCTATATGTGGACTGTTTTATCTCAATATCATTCATATCTAACAGTTTAATCTGCCATCAATATCATCGATCACTTGTTGAAGTCCTTCCCTGAGCACACGGTACTCGGTTTTTACTGGATCGTCAACAACTAAGTTAATCTGGTATCGAGTTAAGCTTTAGTAACTCCTCTATAGAGTTCCACTGAGTGTGTCAACACTCAATACTCAACTGTGTTTAATAATACTCAATAGTAGTTCAAATACTCAATCTCTTTATATAATTGACTACTATACTTGATTAGGGTTGAGATTTGTAAAATTAATTTTTGTAATGGGGGTAACTTATTCGCTAAGTGATAAAACCCCATAAAAAAAATATGATTTAAAAAACTACTATATTGCGTGTGAAATCCTCTGAGAACCGTACATTTTTCCGCGTTAAAATCTACTATGTGTTCTGTCTATATCTATGCCAAATATTAACAAAATCGGTACAGTACTTTCGAAGACTATTTAATACAAGCAGACATGTTACTCGGTCAGCCGGTGAATGTATTTCTGTTACGCAATAAGGTCTGATAATACTCGCTAAGCACATAGGCTAAAACTGTCTTCATTTTAAGTTCTTTGGGACACTCAGTGTTTAATATTAATTTGTTTTCTTGTGTAAAGATTTTCTTCAGATAGCCATACCTTATGATAATATTATAAGGTTATGCCTAAACTACTATACAGATTATCATGAGGTAGGACCTAAGGTAGGTAGTCTTAATTTCGGCAAAATATACAGCTTTTAATCGATTCCTACACGATCGTTGCGAACATAGTAGTCTATAAGACTAGATTGTCTATAGTACTTACAGTCGATACTCAATAATGATAACGATAATAACGGTCAAGCCACTTATGTTTAGTGGCTACTTAGCTTCCCACTTAATCTATATCTAGCTTACTAAATATAGAGATAAGCCAAACAGGTTTCGTCGCGATTCTTTATCGATTTAGATTTCGACTCCCGATTACAGTCCCAAGTAGGCATAGTATTTTTTACAGGCAATAGAATAAGTAGGTAACAGGTTGATAACCCTTGAAGTAGATCTATATGTCGCATTCATCTGATTGAATCTGCTTTTTAATTGAATCACTAGGCGGTTATGTAATGGCGTCAACAGCTCGTACAGATAGCAATGTGTTGATATATTTTTGATTAATTTACTTTAATCTACGTTATAATAGTATACATTCGGAAATTTTGAAGTTTAAAAATAAATATTAAATGGTTGTCTTAGTCTCGGATTCATTCAATTTGTTGGTAAAAATAGAATTCAATGAACGCGCTAGTCAATCAATTAAATAGCGGATTCAATCAGATGACTGCGACATAATATACATCATCATCATGTCAGCTATGATGTCCACTACTGGATGTAAGCCTCCCCTAAAGTACTTAATAGGGGGCAGTTGCTATCGCATGCAATCCCACGCCCGACGGAAGCCCTCGATAATTCGGGAGGGCCCCGGACGGAGGACCACGACCAGAGATCAACAGATCCCTCTACGTAGGGAATAATAAAATGGCGCACTCAGCATGAAGGTGCTGAAGTGCAAAAGCCTGTTCTTAAGGGAAGAACCCCCCGCGGCAGAACGCGAGAGAAAGACCAAAATCAAAAATGAGAGCAGAACTACGTGCTCGACCACTCATAAATTTTTTATTATATTATTATGTTTAATTAGCACATACGCGGGCGTTTGTGACCGGCAGTGAGTGGACCATCCAGCCTATACTCGCCACAGATATAAGGCGGATTGGCGAGCGCAGTTTTCAGATAGCAATGTCCGCGGAAACACTTCTGCTAATTTCCGGATGTACTGCCGTTCTTATCATAAACAACGCACTCGCTTGGAGTTTACTTTCGAGTAGATCGCGATCAAAGTTTTTTCTATATTTTGTTGTCTCTATGAAACTAATAGGAATATCACAAATATTTTTGTTTTGTTTAATGCCTTTCAATGTGGACTTTACATGTGCGATACGAGTATTATATGTACATATTTATTTAATTTATGATATCTTAACGATTATGACTAGTTAATAGTTTGGAATGGATTCACATCAACATCTTCATGACTCTCGATCTTCTTATTTATATCAGTTTTTGTTGAAAGTTAAGGACTAATGTTGTTGTCTATATAATTTTTTAAAATAATTTAAAATATTTTGTATTTTCAAATTATGTATTAGCTGTTAATTGGCTACTTTGTTTTTATAGGTGATTTTGCTCTTCCAGGCAAAAGCTTTTTCTATCCAGCCTTCTTTTCTCTACGTTTTCTCTCTCTCTTCTTTCTATCACCTTTATATTTGTATAATATCTTTTAAAAATAATAAATAATCGTTAAACCGTACCGCGTGTGTACTTACACAACAAGAGATTTTTAGATCGGTAGAAAAGCTTTCTGTCATGACGTCAGCAACTATATTAATTAGTTTTTAATGAGAACGGATATGTTTAATGGTTATAATGCGATCTTATTGCGTGTAAGTATTTATTAGAAAGCCTCGTTCTATTGATTGTTTTGTTGTTTATGGTTTTTATACAGTGCAAGATTTTAGCTCTTTCGAACGAAAACGAAATTATTGTTAAAAAATAGTATAATATAGATCTACAACTATTTGTAGAGTAGGTGTAGTAGGACAATAACTTTGTATAATCTATAATATTTTTTTTTTGTTTCTTTGTACCATTGAATAGGATACAAATCTACTGCACCGATTTAGATTTAATGGGGCACAGATGCACCACGGAAAATACTTTTTTATTACCGGTAACATCTAGTATAAGTAATTTTCTGGAAATTCTGCAAGAATTCTCAAGTTTCTGCATAGATCCAATATTTTCAATTCCTAACCCCCGAACGGGTACGGTAGGAATCAGGTCAAGTAACGCGATAAAGTTCAAAGTTTGAACCGCAGCTAGTCAATGATATCTTAACGATTATGACTAGTTAATAGTTTGGAATGGATTCACATCAACATCTTCATGACTCTCGATCTTCTTATTTATATCAGTTTTTGTTGAAAGTTAAGGACTAATGTTGTTGTCTATATAATTTTTTAAAATAATTTAAAATATTTTGTATTTTCAAATTATGTATTAGCTGTTAATTGATCCTTAAATAAATTTAAAAATTATTATTTTTTTTTCTCCAAAAATGTCGATTGCGTTGTTTATGATAAGGACGGCAGTGTATATTCCCTCTCTCTCCTTTTACGACATCCACAGGCAAGATGTTTGATGGGAAAGTGATATTCTCATTCCGGCGCCAAACCACAATTTAAATGAAAATAACATCTAGCCTCTACAGTATACTTGCACAAGGTTGAATTTCGCACGTGCAACCTTCTAAACAACTTTTTCATAAGAGCAAAATCTTTCATACTCATTTTTAATTAAATATATCACATAAATCTATACCATAGCGTTTATTGGTATTATTATTTATGAAATTCACTATCTGATGTATAATCAGTGTTATAAATAGCTATTTGATAACATTTCAATCATTTTTGATAGATTACGTCGATTCTAGTTGATGTTGAAATGTATGAGTTTTTGTATATAGAGTTATTACTTTATTTATTAGAATCCGATGTGGACTGTTATGTCTTAATTACTTTGATGCATTGTTTTGTAAGATTAAGGTCTCTATATTAGCTATTATTTATTTATAATAGGTGTAAATTATACATAAGTAATAACAGATATTGTACAAGTGTATAACAGGCTATAATATTAATGAGTGATAATATAAATACTTTAGGGTGTGTATGGGTCCCGTATATAGAGTTTACTGTGAATGTACTAATTATGATGTTAGGGTATTTCTCATACAAACATAAAAGTCAAAAGTAAGTCTTTCAGCACTGGGACTTTCACAGTAAACTCTACATATTAAGTACATACACACTCTAAAGTATTATCTGTCCTTTATTTTACACTTTGTATATATTATATTATTATTACTGCATAATATTTTTTTTTTGGATTTGTAAAAAGTTATAGTCATATGCATAGCGCGATAATATGATGAAATTAAGAACATGAATAAACTACTAAATATTTTTTTCTGAGAGTACATAATATTTGCGTTTTTTATATATATATATAGGTATTATAATTCGTGGTCAAAAACATTTTACATTTAAAACTTATTTTTTGACCGATGAGCACACTCGACCACCTGCTGGCGAGCCCAATTTTCCAAGAAACAGTAATTAAAATATTCATTAATATGAGGTACCAACTTAATACATAATTAAACTATTAACGTTTTTTGTCCGGACAGTTTTTCAATACTCTCAAGTATAATAATTGGAAGACTCTTCAAATGTTCTTGCAGTAGGTAATCTGACACAAATCTAGTTTCTTGGTCATTTTAGGTCAAGAACATATTTATTTATTTATTTACGACATGTGATATCAATTTAAACGAAAATTTTGATTCGACCAAATTGTGCCATTGTATTTTACATTCACGACGACCTCCGTGGCACAGTGGTGGAGTGCTTTTCTGCTCGAGTCGGAGGTCGCGGGTTGAAATCCCGCCGAAAGAGCTAAAATTATTCTGAGTGGCATGATGTGTATTAAATATGTGTTTAGTATAAAAATATTAAATATATTTCTGTTGTCTGGCTAACACAAGTTCTTCTGATAGGTACTTAGCACGGGGCGATATTGAAGTGGTGTGAAGCGTCCATAGTTAGTATTATTTATATTGAATAGGAACAGATTATACCTATGTATAATGGATATTGTCACAAAATTAACGTGCAATAGTCTGATTATACCTATGTATTATGGATATTGTCACAAAATTAACGTGCAATACCCTGATTATACCTATGTATAATGGATATTGTCACAAAATGAACGTGTAACGCCCTGATTATACCTATGTACAATGGATATTGTCACAAAATGAACGTGCACGGTGCAACACCCTGATTATACCTATGTATAATGGATATTGTCACAAAATGAACGTGCAATACCCTGATTATAAGTCTAAGGATGCTCGATCGCCGGCTATACATTCCTGCGAATTGCGATCCCAACCTCAGGGAACAGGTTTTAGTGCGAATCAAACTCATACCCGGTATTTTTTATTGAAATACTACTAAGTACAGTAAGGTGAAATTAATATTTAACAGTTTATTGTGCCCATAATCGGTTCGTATTGTAATGACGCGTATCAGCCAGCAAATATCAATCGTTATTTGAATTAACGATTAAATTACCTCAATCATCTTTCTATTATTAAAAAATTTCAGAAATAAAAAAAATATTATGTGCGACCAAAATCGTCCGATGGTAATGAAACTTTGTCGACTAGACCCTAGAGTTAAACATAAATTATCGGTAGCTTATATAAAGTTTACGATGATAATAAAGTTTTAAGTTTAAAATAACGTAAAGATAAATGTGTACATAACTGTTAATGGTTTAATCGTGACGGTGTATGATATAGTGCCTATGTCCTAACTCCGAGAACAATATAATGCCAATAATATGACTTGATTACAATAAATTATAAGCGAGTCACATTAAATCTAAGTTAAGTCTACTTAGCTACTAAGCTATGCATTTATGAGCAAAAACTATAAATTTGTGCTTTAAAACTAAGATCTTTTCTTTGCTAGTATATTGTATTAGATTAATGTATATAATGTGCTAAGTGGAAACAGGTAAATAAACTAAAATCGTAAAGAAAATAAATTTTTGTATAGAATTGAACTACGTTATATGGAAATCTATAAAAATTACAGACGATGTCGTCATGATGTTGATTGCCGAAAAACTTCTAAGTGTTAATTTATTATCTACTATAATGAGGCATTTTATTTTAATACTTTTGATACACAAACTTGGTTATAGATTTTTGGTGTTGTACGTTTCTAATCACATTTTTAAGCTCCTCACAATAACAAAGTTAGTAAAGCAATAGTTATGCTAGAGAATCCATGCCCCCACAGTAGCTGGCGTAAAACAACGCAGCATAAATCATCCACAGGAAATCATCCATCCTTCGTAATGTGCTGCGAAATAGCCTTCTGGCGGCAGCGACGCTCTGCCCTAAATGTTTTAATGAAAACATAAATCCTCGATTTCTTCGAGGTGTTAAACATATAGGAGTTGCCGCATATTTAGAATTCCTGGCGCACCTCCCGTACTAGGTAATTTGCGGACACTTTGGCCGGTCGCCAAATCAAGAATGATGGCTGAAATTATTCGTGTGCTAACTTATATTAACATTTTAAATTATGTAACGTATCTTGTTTTCAATTATAATGTTAAGTTAACAATTGTTTTTGCTTAATTCAGTTTAGATAATGAAAGATATTATTCGTATTATTTATATAATTATACTCATGATACCTACTAATAATAATCCGTCAAAATTGCGTTAGTAAAATATTCTTACTTAGTAATAACATATACGTAGCAAGATACAAATGAAATTAGGATCTATTTTTGCAAATGACTTTTCACCGAGGTACCTCACCGCTGATGAGCTACCCAAGATATTGAAATGCAGAAAGATACCTGAAAACAATCCTTTTTCATTACCACGACCTAAAATATTAACGCTCCTAATAAAACTATAAAAGAAATTTCTTTTTCTCATTCTAATGGTCACTTTATTTGTTTTCGGGGAAACCATTAATACTGGTTCACCGCCTTACTTCATAATAACCGTTACCCTACACAAGTATTTTGTTTTCATTGCCGCCATCTTGATTTTATTAAGAAAAATTAATTAGACGTAGGCAAGTTCATTAAAATCTATTTTTACATTTTTTTTTATTCCACAAAATGATTTTCTATGCGTAAATGACCTTAATAATTTATAAACATTTTAGTTGGCTACTTTGTTTTTATAGGTGATTTTGCTCTTCCAGGCAAAAGCTTTTTCTATCCAGCCTTCTTTTCTCTACGTTTTCTCTCTCTCTTCTTTCTATCACCTTTATATTTGTATAATATCTTTTAAAAATAATAAATAATCGTTAAACCGTACCGCGTGTGTACTTACACAACAAGAGATTTTTAGATCGGTAGAAAAGCTTTCTGTCATGACGTCAGCAACTATATTAATTAGTTTTTAATGAGAACGGATATGTTTAATGGTTATAATGCGATCTTATTGCGTGTAAGTATTTATTAGAAAGCCTCGTTCTATTGATTGTTTTGTTGTTTATGGTTTTTATACAGTGCAAGATTTTAGCTCTTTCGAACGAAAACGAAATTATTGTTAAAAAATAGTATAATATAGATCTACAACTATTTGTAGAGTAGGTGTAGTAGGACAATAACTTTGTATAATCTATAATATTTTTTTTTTGTTTCTTTGTACCATTGAATAGGATACAAATCTACTGCACCGATTTAGATTTAATGGGGCACAGATGCACCACGGAAAATACTTTTTTATTACCGGTAACATCTAGTATAAGTAATTTTCTGGAAATTCTGCAAGAATTCTCAAGTTTCTGCATAGATCCAATATTTTCAATTCCTAACCCCCGAACGGGTACGGTAGGAATCAGGTCAAGTAACGCGATAAAGTTCAAAGTTTGAACCGCAGCTAGTCGTAAACTACCGCCGACCTCGGATCGATTTTTCTAATTGTGACCGCTACATCGTTTCTTTCACGTGACACAACCAACATGCGACTTTCGTGCATGCGATCTTTCAATGTCATTGTATTGAAAAGCGTTCAGTCGCATTGTTAAAGTGGTCTATGGAATTTCGTTCTGAAATTCTGAAATTTTATTTCGAAATTGTTGCAAGATTCCACCCGAATATACATACAGAGCAAGTTGAATAGAAGCATTTAAAATCTAAATCCGACACAAATTGAGGTTTTCTTGTATAACTGAAAAAATTAAACCCCTATTTGGCATATTCTAAAAGTTAAAAACAATGTGATACCAAATAATAGTAGTAGGTAAGTGTTTTTTTCAGTTTTTTAGTTCTAGATAGATTATTATTATTGAAATCGGCCGCAACATAACATTAAAAACTGTGATCAAATATTAGTACCTACTGTTTAAACTGTTTCTTATGAACTACAATCAAACTTAAACGTAGTTGCCATAGTGGTTTCAACAAAACTAACCTTACCAACCCCAATTTACGTGAAATTAATTAGGCGAAATAATAATTAAAGAAATATATTTTATTTCGTACGAAAATCATGTTATAATTGCTGGCAGTTAATATTTGACGGTTAAAGGGTTAATGAATAAATGGTTTTAGTATTCATGAGTCTTTTAGAATTAATGGTAATTGGAAAATCTTAATTATTCTTGATTAACTTTAATGTTTATATTTAACTGATTAATCATAAGGTAGAGTAACTATTATAGATAACTACGACTTAGGTTATAGGAACCTACTGTGACTACAAGATAATCTAATATTATATTATCTAAGTTTGGCATTTTATGATCCGGAATTTGCTGGAAATTTCAGAGCATTGAAAATAGATCTCTAGACTAAAACAATAAAGCTGAAAATTAAACACACAAGTGACAAGTTGGCAATATTCTGACTTGATCGCTGTCTGGGACTAGACTATATCATTTTGGACACTGTATTTTCTTGGCTGTAGGTACACTCTGCAGGCTGGTAAAAAAACATATTTAAATGGTAATATAAAAGAATTTATGTAATCATTCAATCTACTGTTACTATCAGGAAACGTCATGAATATGTAGAGCGGTGAAACATATTGTAATAAATTTTAATAAACTTAATTTGCAGTTTTGCATAAAAATATGTAAACAAAGCTTCCTGTACCTAGGTAATAAATAATAAAAATGCTTTTCGTGACATTTAAGTAAATATACCTATCATTTAAATAGCAACATTGATGTTGCTATTTAAATAGTGTGGTGACAGAAGATACAAACCGCTGGAACATGTTTCTTTATTATATTAGTGAGCGTTGTACATTTAGGTCTACGTTTACATTAAAATCTCGTGTTTACAAAGGGGTCCATATTCGTTCGTCTCACGTTGGCTCACGAGTAAATTGCCACTCAACTTATTTCCTCAACACGTTCCGCTCTGTTTCCTAGGGCGCTTACCCAAACTATATATTTTGGTTACCTATACGGAAAAATTCACCGCTACCATAAATAATATTCATCAATATTCTGCTTTAAAATATTTCATTAGCCCGCCTTAATCGCTCAAAATTAATATTAAATAATTTCGATATTATCAAATATTTCAATTCAATTTCTATTTTATCTATATCTAATTAGTTTATTTTATATAGCTAGCAACACCGCCTTGCGAAAACGTGCCCACGGAACGGCACAATAATTGGAGATGCAGTAATGATGAGTAATATTGCATCTACCTACAAATTAAAGTAATTTACTTTGTATTTTCACAACCGCAATTGCGAGTTAATGTTTGCGAAGAATGGGGGAAATAATTAATGTTTGATGGCAACACTGCGGTGCGTGTGTGCGTGCGCGCGGGTGCGCGGGGTGGGGGGAGGGGTCGCTGCGCCGGCGCAGGCCCCGCCCCCCGCTAATTGCGCCAATCTGTGCCGCGTACGCACACCTTTCTGAAACACGCATGTGCGAATGCACGCAACGCTTTTTGCACTATTGTTAGCTAACACACATTATTATCGTAATTAATGCGAGTTAATTATATGCAGACAGAGGGTCTTTTCACAAAAACGAGGGACGAAAAATAAAAGCCCTGACGGGTCGCGAGTGAATCGAGACGGACGGAGCCGGTGGGTAACAGAAAAAGAACATTGCCGATTTAATTGGAGTAGTGATGGATCTAGCGCGTTCGTTTACTTACCTACTTCCCCAGGAGTAATTGAAAACTCCATGAAAAACGCAAATTACGAAACGTCAAAATTGGTCTGCGAAAACTTGAGTTATTTTCTACAAATTGAAAAGCCCTGCTGGGCCTTGATGGGTTAAGTTGGATGATTCAGCTTTTTTGCCCTTTTTTTAGATTATTCAATGTCCTTAAAAAGTTGAAGTAGATTATAAAATATGAAAGTAGATGAAGTAGTAGCCATGTGCTGATACTTAAAAATACGATAACAATCATTATCTTATCACGAATAAGATAATGCCTTATGCAGTAACGAGGAAAAACAAGAATAAAAATACTCTTATCGGATTATACAATACTGATTTTGTTTAATAAGCCTGTATAAAAACGATTTTTTGAAAAATTATTCAATGATTATATTTTTATATAGTGCATAATTGTGTATTCATAATAAATAAAAAAACAACGCGTTCTGCATTGTTTTAATAATATATTAAAATAGCGAATTCATTTTCTCTTCATGTGATAATATGACTTATAGTCATAACACAAAACAAAACTATAGACAAATTTATATTTATTTTTGTAATGAAATTTTTAAATTTAATTAAAAATAATTTAACCCCCCGATTTTGTAAGAAAACATTTGATTCTTAAGCACTGAACTAACTGATGATAGCTAAGAAAACACTCGATCACTTTAGATCTGAAATAAAATAAAACTGGATCTAAATCGGTTCATCCGTTTAGCTGCAATGATGTCGCAGACACACAATCACAGACAAGTCAAAATTATAACACCCCTCTGTCGGGGGTTAAAAATGGTACAATGCATACATAACGTGTTTGCTTGTACATCCAAGATAAACGTGTTATTAATAAAGTGTATTTACTTTTTGCTCGTACCATCAATCAAGGTATCTAAGTATAATGTGTCAAATAAGTCCATAGTATCGGGTTACAGAACCTACTATACTACCTAAGGACTGCATTCTTTGATACTTTTTTGGGTCTCCGCTCCGTTGACGCTCGCGCATAATTTATTAAGGAACCTTTTAACGACACAAATATAAATAGACATAAAAACAAAAAACATCTGCTAGAAAACTCCCAACTCCCGGGCCTTAATATTTCCGCTGATACAGAAATATAATTATATTTTTTAAATATAGTTAGTCGTACTGTAAAACTCGGTGAATAAAATTAACATTTGTAAATTATTGTAATTTTTTAAACACCGTTTAATACAGTGACACACAGCTTATTAAAGATGTTAATTTCAGAATGCAATTTAATGTCATATGATATTATAAAGATGTGTTATTTCCTTGAATACGTTGCAACCTGAATGCAATTTAGAAAAACGCACTTGGGACTTTGGTAAGATTGAAGAAGAACTTTATATTTTGACTTCTTTTGTATTATAAAGAAATACTAGGTAAAAAATAAAACAACAGTAGAATCTAATAAATTAATTATCTACCTACTTACTCCGATATTAATAGCTAGTCACTATTTTCAGTAAATGAATATAATATTAATTACTATCTAATGATAGGTACCTATCAAAGGTACCTACGCTACCTATCAATATATAGCAATTTTAAAGATTTTAATTAAGTAGGTACCTAATCAAACTACATACTTTGTAAAACATATTTTTCTACAAATAAATACCTATACCTTTTGATTTGTATATTATGTTACTATTCAATAATAATGAATTAATTAATCAATAAGGAACTGAAATCGACTTAAATTAGTATTTAATTATGAATAGGCGTGCTTAATAGTTTATTTTTGGCCCAAGTGTAATCAAGACAGAGACAAAATACAGTAAATTAATCTTCATAATATTCTGTGAATAATTTATTCTGTTTGAATAATAAATCAATTAACATGCTAGTTAGTAGGCGCCTCTGTGGCTTTATTTTATTTTAGTGCAGTAGGTAGGTATTATGCATCCGTAGAAACGGGAATAATCTTACAAAATAATCGTAAAACTGAAATAATAATACTTCTTAGCGTCCATTTTTGTTCATCTCGAATAAAATGTATAAAGTTGATAATTAAATATATATTTTATTACAGCCTTGACGTAAATAATTTAAAAAGGAATGTCGCATGATTAAATAAAACGGAATTTTAGTTTTTATATTTGCGGATAAAAATTTTAATGCAAAAAATAAATGAGAAAATATGGCCGATCCTCGAGCTGAATGGTCGTAAAGGCTAAAGAGTATCTTTAACATTATTTAATGGCCTTTAAAACTTAACTTTGTTGACATTCTCAATTTATTTTAACTAGCCGACCAGTAAATTACGCTGAGCGGCGGCTACTAGCTAGCATCTATAAGCTTTAACAATTTGGCTAAAGCAGAAGAATGGTATTGAATGAAAAAAATTAACTATTAGGCTAGCTAAGGGAAAAACACACATTACAGGTAGCCTAATCCTTACGTTTGTACAAACAAAATTATTGTTTATTAAACAGTAGTAGGCCTGTAAGTATGACTGTATCTTTTACATTAATGGTCATGAGAAGTAAAAATTAATGTTAAACATCATTTTTATATTGCTCAATGGTGTCCGGAGCTGCCGTTCGACAAATGAACGTATCAGATGCAGATGCAATCACAGCGCGGACGAAACACGATAACGCCGCGCGCGCACATAAACTACGCCACGTTACGGCCGCGGGGACATCGACGCCGGTGCCGATTCGGGGAAGTGACACAGTTACTACGGACCCGCCGATAAATAACAGCCCGCCGCATGCCGATCTAGCCCTAACGCCCTAACGCTGCCCCGCGTCCTCGAGCGGACGAGCCACCTGTCCCCACGGAAAACTTTATGGCCCTAATAAAATTGAACCTCGAAAAAACAAAACGCATGAGACATTTTTTTGTTTTGCGGTCGAGGCCCATTTTAGATCGTGTTTACCTAAGCCTTACGAAACCTCGCCGGGCCCTCGAATTAATCGCCGAGGTTTCGAGAGATATCGTCCGATCCGCGATAAGATACCGCCGGCCGATTCGCTTAAACGCTGTCATTTTGCGGAATATTTAAATCTTAATATGTTTAATTATTACGAGCGTCCGCTCTTTCGCCGGTGCACTAATGGCAGTTATTTACGAGGGGCCGGCGGTGAGCGATGAGGCTGTTACTCGTAATTAATAGGAGCCAACTCACCATGGGAGCCGACGGCGGCCGAGTAGGGCCCGTGCATCTGCTGGTGGTAGTAGCGGGCGCGGCTGTGGTGGCCGCCCTCCAGCGGGGAGTGGAAGAAGCCGTCGGCGTCGGAGCCGGCGTCGGCGGCCGCGGGGCTGCCGTTGACGCGGCTGTCGTACCAGCGCTGCTGCAGCCCGCCCGCGCCGCCGCCCTCTCCGCTCATGTCCATGACCGCGGCGCCGACCTCACAAACCATGCATGTCGTTTGTCCGCACGCACTTTAAATCCCTGTCCGCATCTCAGTCCGCGCGGGAACCGGGAGCAGGCGGTACTAGACGCGCGGGGACAGTCTCATGCCGCACTGATCTGGAAAGAAAAGAAAATGCTCTTAGTTTCTTCAGTAAGATGCAAAGTAATTGCATATCTATTGTATGTGTATTTTTTCCGTGTGGTGATGCCACTCATTCATTTGACAGAATGTAAAGCGCACTGCGTGTAGCTGAACTAGGGCCAATTTTTGGCAGCACACACCATATTATAAAGTATTATTTTTTTATTATCATTCTCCCTCCATTTTATCTTACACGTGCTGTGTCATGATAAATTAATAAACTGTTTTTATTCCCATTCAATTTTCGCAACTTTAAAGCGCAATCGTAGTAAGTCGGTATGTGTCAAAAAATAGACAATCAATTAAGATAAAGCGGTTCGTAATCGCAAACGTGTGTGATACCGATACGGTACCAATTTTATGAGCTGATACGGCGCAGGCACTCGATACCCGCGATAACACGCGCATTAGGCTCAACTCACACTGGCACAGAGTCGAAGCGACGCGACGCGTTATATTTTTCAGCCTATAGCATATTCATCTCTATTGTTCCATTATTTAAGTACAAATTTGTGCTATGTAAATATGGAAGCGCACGTCGACGCGCGTTGACGCGCGCATTCGCGCTTCGACGCTCGGCTGGAGTCGAGCGGATTCGCGAGTCGCCGCGCGTTACTCGGCCGCAGTGACGCGTCAGACGCCGACCACTACGGACGGACGACAGTGCTGTTTTTCCTATTCTCAGCTTCTGATATAATTTTACTTTCTTCCTCTTCAACTTCTGATATTAGCGCAATCATGATAAGATCGATATCAACCATCGTATACTGCCGAGCGAGCACCATTCACGAATGTTCGAAAGTCACTAGTCCAGCACTGTGATCCGAACGCGCTAATACGAGCATCGTCGCGCGCAGACGCACGTCGCCGCGCGAACACGCGCGTCGCCGCGCGAACACGCGCGTCGCCGTGCAAAACATGACGCGTCGCTTCGCTTCGACTCTGTGCCAGTGTGAGTTGAGCCTTAAGCCGTGTTGGCACTGTGCACTGATTTTTATTACTTCTAAATACTGATATATCTTCACTTGTATCTTTAATAACATCCATCTCTCCTAATTGGAACAAAAAATTTACTGTGTTGTTTTCGTATTCTTTTTCATGCAGAACTGAGTAATAGGCAACAATTAGAGACGAAATGAATTGGAAATTGAACAAACAACATTTTTTTTCAATAATAGATCTGTAGCTAAGGTTGTAATTTACTACGGAGTACATATTAAACAATTTTCATCACATATTTCTTTATTTTACAACAAAAATCCGTAAAAACAATTAATCTACGTTAAACTGTATGACTCGAGGCTCCTGTCGCGCCAAACATTTATTAAATACACTATTAATATGTATTTAGATAAGATACGTCAAGAATCCACCGATTGGCCGCGATTAGATTATCATAGTTCATGCTCCAAATAAATATCAATAATGTTCAATAAATCAAAACTCAATGTGTTTAGTAATTTTTGGTGTGATTTACGAGTTCAATTATATATCCACACGTTCCTATTTATGGGACACAATAAAAAAGTAAGTAAAGTATAATGCAAAATTAGTATAAACCAAACATAAAAAATTCCAAACAGAGAGAACTCCACTGGGCAAGAGAGAAATCTCTCAACTCCATAGATCCCTGTTATAAACAGATGAACTTACTTTTATAATGCTACTTATAAAAGTAAGTTCTTCTGTTTATAATTTTATTTCCTTTACATTTTAGGAATCTATATTTTATCTTAATACTATATCTTTGTTATCATGTAAATTATTTACAATATTCTTATGGTTCTCTCATTTCAACATATAAATATAAACTTAGTATATTATGAAAGGAGATTATGTTATATTATAAAGATTAAATTATCAACGATATGTTTTAGGCAAGTATATTCCACAATTATTAGCTCTTATACTCTACAAGTCCACACTTCACACCACAAACATGGCGGTAAAAGTAAAGTAATCTTTATAACTCTACATTTTTCACTAGAGCTCGTGTTGTGAAAAATTGTAATCACAGGGCGTCACGGTGCGTAGTTCAGTTAACAATTATTTTCTCTTCACTAATTAGAGCGGCCTCAAAGTTAAATTGATCTTAAGGCATGTGATATGTCCATGATATATTTTAATTTCATAAAATTGCTTATAAATTTCCCTCTTATATTATTTATGTATATTCCTCATAGTCTACGCTATGTGCATTAAATTTCGTCAAAATGAATAGAGTACTTTAATGCCTATTCAACGCAAAAAAACAATGAAACAAATATTTCCTCTTTATTATTATAATGAGGAAAACATTATTTTTCATTTACGGTCATATTTACCGTACATAACTTAAATTTGTAGCATGTTTATGTGTAAACATTTAAAACGTTATAGTTGTACCCTTTTGTTCACGTTTGAAATAAATTCATACAAACTTAGTAGGTACACTAGGCTAGTTTGGTACTTAGCGGTCGATAGGCTAGGCTTAGCGAGATGACGTCAGAGTAAAACTGGCGGCAAGCCAAATTGGGCAAGGTTTTGGCTACCGGAAAATCCGACTTGATATTGCCCTGAAATATCACTGTCGAATCTGTACCGTGATATTTGATATTTTAGGCCTGGTACTCTTTCTAGTTAATTTTCAATAGATATATTCTTAATAAGTTCACATAACTGAAAGGCAAATGTCTATACAATTATATAAAAGTTAAAATAGTCTATACAATTTTAACTTTTCATCTTTATAAAATTTATAGTTTTTACCCATTAACTATGTAGGTAGTTAGGTCCTATATTTTAGCGAGATATAAAGTAAAGGCATTGAGCACATTATAACGTAATATGTATCTCATTTTTAATGATTTTAATGTCACATTATGGTATTCCAACTATTTCGCAAACCTGTCAGGAGGCTTGTTTTTAAAGTGCAGCTAAATGTTGTTGTATAGAAGGTTGTATTAATCAATTTACACTTTTTTCAGGTGCACGAAAACAGTAGGAAAGTCCTTTACAATCCTTTTCTAGTAGCAAATTGAGGAATGAGCAAAAATACAAAAATAAACTAATCATTCGTATAACACTTCCAAAAACAATTGGCTTCTGTCTAAACATAACCTACACGTGGAGAATATTTTTTTTTCCAAATTGTAACACTGATGTTGTTGTTTTAAATACAAAAGAATGAGTAGGTCGCTTCAGTGACTCGCTTGATGGACTGGTTTCCAAACAGCGGCTTTATGCAGATTGTGTTTTGTGTAAAACTAATTACGTTGGAAATAAATTTTAATAGTAATCCGTGAAAATTGTGCATGTAGAGAGCACCGTATCTAGAGTGTACACTATTCACTTTTCACTCACAGACTAATATTTTTATTATTAGGATCAATTCATATTGGCCCAGAGTACCTACCCAAAATTGCAACAAATATTGCACCATATTACTTAAATTTGATGATGGTAAAAACTATTATTCCGTATTTTTGTCGAGCTAATGTCTAATGTAACAATGTCCATAACAGTCATGATATTTATAGAGTATAGTTTTTTTTTAAATTAGGTTAAACATTTTCGCTTACCTTGATTCAATGCTTTGTTTCACGAGCGATTACACTGATATAAAGCGATCAACTAAAAATTAGATTTGTAGATATGCTATCGCGGTAGGTCCTTATTTTTCCATTCCTTATAATTTTGTGATAAGATAAGCAAAACAAAGCAAATTTTTAATTGATCGGACACTAATTACAGCTCTTGAATTTAAAGTCTGAATAATTTCTTTGTTCAAAATTTTCCCTGCGATTAAAATCTAAATAAATTGAGCTAAACTAAGTGTATCTTCATAAAGTTAAGTATACATTAATTTAACTTAGATATTTACCTGATCAATAAATCTTTTTAAGACTAAGTAAAATCTATTGCTGATAGATGTTGCTGTCTGTACTTAAAACGTTAGAAATTTCAATTTCATTTCAATTGGCAGATATTGAATAGCTAATAGGTTGTTGATTTTCATTAGTAAAATGTGCTTACATACTTTTGTATCTAAGTACATAAAATGTAGACCCTTAAATGAAAATACTTAAAATATATTCTTAAAAAAGTAGAGATAGGTACCGATCGTTATAACTTTTCTCAAAAATCATAATCTACTTCACATTATAAAGCATAATATTAACAATTAAACAAGCTAATACATCTAAGCCAACATAATCTTCTAAGCGAAGTCAAACATTAAATTAAATTCTGTGTGTTAATTAATATTAATCGATAGAATCGAATCATGATCGGTACGCAGTAGCACATTTCATATTATAAATCACAGCTGATTGCCCACAAGTCGATACGCTGATAAGCGCCCTCATATAATGTGCCATCTGTATATGCAGTGAGCAGGACAAACATATCGATATCGATTAATATACGTGCCCAGCCCTAATTTATTCCCTTTATTAGTTTTAAAGAAACGACTATATTAAGAGCTAGTGTTGTGCAGTTATATCGAGAATTGAAATCTAAAAGCAATAATCTATGTTGGTTGATAAAAACTATTACTAATATGTGGAAATTTGTGAGGTGTTTTATGACTTCATGCTAAAGTGATAAATGAGTTTTATTGAAAATCTGTTTAAAATTATTGACTCTGGCTACTTTTTATCCCAAAAAAATCGTTCGGGATGCTGTATATCTAGTTAATTCTATATACACACTCTAAAGTATTATCACTCATTAATATTATAGCCTGTATAATTACTATAGTATTCTCCTAAACGGTGATATGCCCATATGCATACAAAACTTAAGTACCTGTTACAGTTTAGGCTTTAGCATTTTAAATTAATCTTTGGGCAACGAATGTAGATTATAATTTAATTTTGCGATAAATAAATCAATGTCCATAGGAGAGCTTATTACAAATTCACATCGGGTAACGAATGCTTTTGTAACATAAATTACTTTACCCAAAAAAAAACTTGTAGCATTAAAATACAATAAAATTATGAATACTAGTATGTAAATTTACCTACGCCTTAATTTTTTCACGTTAAAAAGACCATGCTGGAAGAGGCAAATGTTTATGGCTGATGATGATGAGTATCGTTAACAAGTTAGTAATGAAATTTTAACATGTTAGATAACCCGTTTAGTTTTGATATTAGACCAACTTTCAATTATCTTAATTGACTTCTCGGCCTCTGGTCGCTTAGGCCCATCTCGTACGAAAGAAAAAAAAGAAAAAAACTCGGACAGTATCACGTCTTTATCAAGATAAACCCTGCGCTACAAACTCTTTATTGAACCACCAAAGTCACATTGACCAGTAAACTTTAATACTGGCCAACGACATAGGTGGTTCAAAATAACGCTCAACTATTTTATAATATAAATTCGCCTAATTGTTTTATTACAGACTTAGACGCAATTTACCAATGCTTGTTGAAATCAATCGTTTAGTAAATATGGTGATCTCTCTCGTTCCTCGTAATAACGAAAGAGTAGGCATGTTATATACCTTAGGTTTAAAGTTCAAGTTACACAATGTTTGTGTCTTTGTCTACATAGATATTTTATTCAAATATTCAATATTGACAATGTGCTACAAAATTTGTTTGCTTTTCTTGTCAATCAAGCAAAAAAACTTGTTTATTCCTAGCAACCTTATCTAAAAAAACATTATTCCTCTATTAATAGTACTCATGCACCTATGCTGACCTTAAAATTTATCAAGTGTTTTAAAACATCCAATTAAAATTATTTACGTTAATGACCTTAGGAATAAAATAAATTAGGAAATAAAAATGCATTCAACATATTATTAATTAAGATAATTCTAATGGAACAAATTTTATGGTCATTGTTAGATACGGGTTTACTTTATCCTCGTATGTTAATATAGGTAGTTAACTACACTAGTAGGTATATTTTAAAATTCAACCGCCATTTGTTTTGTTTGGCCGCACAGTTTAGTGTACCTACTTGGTTTCCTTTATAAATTATAATCGGGAACCTTTATATAGATTATAATTTATGCAGGAAATTAACTGTACTAAAATTTAAATAGATAAAGCTTTTTTGATGTTTTCACTACAAAGGCGTCGGCAAGAAAGGCTTGAGTTCTTTGGACTTTAAGTTATATCTAGTACGTAGCTAGGCACATACCATATATGTAGGTACTTGAATTGTGGCCATTTTCACCTTTACGTTATATTCTGTACCTTCTAGCTACGTAATACATAGCATCGTTTTTATTTGTTTTTTCTGAGATGATTTAGTTTATAAAATAATGTTCTGCCTATTATGATTCTTCGTTACGTTATTTAGAAGAAATTTGTAATTGATATTAAATATATAAACTAGTTTGGCTGTAAGTTTTCCATTTACTAGAAATTAAGTATTTATAGTTAAGTTGTTGTTGTTTATAGTTAAGATGTTCAATCAATCAACAAACCGACAAAAATTTTACCTTATTTCAAAAATAGACTTGTACTATAGTTTTTGTAAACGGTATAATATTAATGAGTAATAATACTTTAGAGTGTTTATGAGTCCCGTATATAGTTTATTGAGAAAGTAACAGCGCTGAAAGAGAGGTTTTTTTTTTAAATTAAATTTATGATGTTGTGGCATTCTCATACGAACATGTATTCCTTGTATACGCTAATTTAAGTAGGTGTAAAATAAATAAAATAAATATTCAAGTATAAAGCCTATACATGTCGAATACGCTATGTTAATATTAAAGTAGTTTAAAAAATAAATGGAAAAACAATAACATGTGGAATACGCTGTGTATAATAATATTAAAGTTGGTGTAGGTAAAATAAAGTAAAAAAAATAAGTAGAGAACCCAAAATCAATAATCCTGCAACAGTAACAAGCGCGTCACTCCGCCTTACTTCCACCGCCTGAACACTTTGATCGATGCCTTTAAAACGAACGATTGAATAATTTATTACGATATGATTCTCTTTTTATTGATTACCGACCGCGCCATTATTTCCGAGAATTTTATTTTTCAACGGACATTTTTTTATTTCACTTTAGGTAATAGCGTGTGAATTATCGTTTATAATGAACGCGGTGACAGTGTGTTTACCTGCTTTTAATTAATAATGCTTAATAGCGCTTTAAGATACCGAGCCGAACGATACAAAAATAAATAAAAGATATATCACACTACTCGTGTAGAGTTCAAACTCTATAAGCGATAAGCAAAGCCAACTTTGAAGCTTAATTTTTTTGTCCTGGAAAGAATTTTCCACAGGATACTACGCATGTCCGGCGGAAACAATAGGTACGTATGCTTATCTATAGTTTTATCGATAACGTTCGCGCATCTCGGACCGCATTCAAATTTCGAACGCCAACTGTCATGGCGGCCGTCCAAAAACAAAATACAGGAACGTACAGTACGACATTGACATTGATTTAAAGAGATACCGCAAATATATTCGATATATTATATAATACACTGAGACACAATGAGAATTTTAAACACTAACATACCTACAATGCATTTTTATGCAAAATTTTGCTAATGTTATTCCATATGTACCTACAGGCTAACTTTATAACGATTATAAATATTTACGGGTAGTTTGTTTAAAAACGCTTGCCTAGAGTTAAAAGTTTAATAAGTAGCTACTAGATTACCTACTTAATTATAAACATTACCATTACCTTCGGCTACCATTATCTAAGATATTGTCTCATAACAATTTTAATGGCAAATAAAGATATCTAGTGTATTGGCATTTGGGTAGACGGTGATACATGATGATCATTATGATGCTATCAAATGTTATCAGTTTTATATCTGCTTTCATAAGTACCTATTGAATAAAGCATGTAAAAAAATATTCTTATTAAAATCCACTATTTATTTATATTGAGTGTTTACTTCAAAATACATAGCTAATATTATAACCACCTCCTTTTTTGGAAGTCGGAATAAATAGGTACAGCTCAGTGTTCTCTACATTTATCAAGAAATATATGCATATCTTTTAGATAGAACACAGAATATCATAACTTTTAATAAAAATAAACGTATAAGATATAAAATGAAAAACTAAAATATTCAAATGAGCACGTTTAAGTCTTTTGTACGAAAGTTGCGTCTAACGCTCAATTTTCTGAATCTTTTAAAAGTTTTAAATTTAAATATACTATAATTAATTTATATTAGGTATACTTATAGTATAACCTTTAATTTTAGTAGTTTAGTGTCTGTTTCTCAAAAAAGATTATGACAAATATAATATTTTTTATATTAGCATGAACATTTTATTCAAACTTTGACATCTCTGAACTCTACATTTTATTTTTTCTTAATTAAGTATATATTTTATATAATATACATATATACTGAGCTTGAATAAAATTTGTTTATCGTATTTATTATGTATATTCCACCACATTTATTTATATGAAGTATTGTAACTTGTAGCAAGTATACTTCTTCAGTAAAATATTGTTAGTGCCTCCATAAAGTATGAACAACAGCTCATAAAATGTTATGTACCGTCGGGATCACAGCGACCACATGTTTTTTAATATTGATACTATCACTAAATTAATCTATAAATAAATTATATGTTTATTTAAACTTAATAAAATATGGATAATATTTAATATTAACGTACTTTTTTTTATTTATGATTAACATTATACATTTTTTACAGTTTTTCCGTATGATATAATTAATAAGTTATGCATTCGATTTAGTGTATATTTGCTGCTTATTTGTAAAATATTTTATACAAATGTACAGTTTATAATCAGAATAACAGAATCGAAATTAAGTAGAGCGATGACGTTTACTATCTAAAACATTAAGCTACTATATTTTATCAATTACCTTGATATAATTAAGTGCACTTTACCTCAATTGTCCTCAACTGTATGTTATCACTCAATCGTTCACTATCACTTTTAATCACTTCAAATGTAGAGCAGATAGAAATACACACAAAAATCATTCGCTCCATCCCGTAACGTACATTTTGCATATATGTTTATAATATATCACGGCTCACAGTATGTTTGGGGTTAGTTATGTTTTGGTGGAGCTGGGTGGTGCGCAAGCGCGGTGGAGTACGGCCCGACACGTGAAGCGGCGTCGTTGGGACGCGACCCGACACTAAACTCGTCGTATGACTTTTTGTTGTGAGCGCGCGCTCGGGCGGGCTCGGGCGCGCTCGGGTCTGCCGGCGGGCCGCGCGCCGCCATTGGTAGAGACGCGGCGCGGGCGGCGTGTAGAGGCGTGACTATCGCGCCGATGGGAGTGTTCCCTTATAAAATTTTCTTTTTCTCTTTTTGGGCGGGCGAATGTAGTGGTGTGCGTCAGTCCCGCGCCGCGGTTGATGGATGGCGGACGACGCTCACAATGGACGCATTTTTGTATTTTATTATGAATTGCTGTAGTAAAAGCTTAACTTCGCTTATGATGCACTTTTAAGTTATTACTTTATACATAAATCTTATCGGGTTTTCAACATAAATGCGGTTGAAACAGTCTTACGCATCGGTTTTTTAGATTTTCTTCTTAGCTCTACATTATTAATAATATAGTCTATGAATACCTGTAATATATGCATTTTATGAAATACTTGAAACCGTAGTTAGAAAACGAGATGATTTACATTTCACTTTAGAAAAGTAGGTAAATCTAAGCGACTAGGTTCCAATAAATATTTTCAAATTAGGTAACCTCTACTATTTTTAATGGGGTTGGTTATGGAATGAACTTAAGGAAATATTATATATAGGAACACGGTTAACGAGTAGGCTGGTACTTGGTATAGGATACAAATACAAGCCCACCCCTTCCTTCGTAACACCGAAGAAATATTGTTATATTACGAGTATAATTGTCTTTATTGTGGTATGGAAATTGTACATTTTATAGTTATAACTTAACTGCAAATGTTATTTAATAATTCAATAGTGATATTTACTTACTATTGGTAATAGTATAGACAGGTAATTCCATAATATGACCCAGTGGAATAGACACCGTAATTAAGTATAATAAGTTTTGCTTTGCAAATTTTCCGTCCTATTTAGGGGAACGAGATCTATCTTTCACATGATTTGTATGGATAAGGCAACACATAGAGCCCATAAACGACCGACCGATTTTGACGACCTCCGTAGCGCAGTGGTTGAGCGCGAGCTCGAACGAGAGAGAGGTCGCGGGTTCGAATTCCGCCGAGGGAACAAAGAGATTGCAACGTTCCTGGGTCTTGGACGTGTATTCAATTTGTGTATCAATATAATAAAAATTTTAAATATGTGTATAGAATAAAAGCATTAAATATATTTCAGTTGTCTGGTACATGTAACATAAGTTCTTCGGATACTTAGCACGGGGCCAAATTGACGTGGTCTGAAGCGTCCATAGATATTATTATATTACGAAAGGTAGAAATTTGCTAAAATTGCTAATATTCTGAATATACTTAGGTACGTGTTTTTATTTTTTATCAGCAGGTTGAATAAATACCTATAGCTATAATGCTTTAGGTATAAAATGTGTAAAATGCATGAGAAAATATATGTAGTGATTTCAAAAGTGGCGATCTATTCTGGGTTTTCCCTACAGATAAAGTCGAGCTAATGTTGTTCCCAACCATGTTGATATAACTCTACATCTGATCACTTACAAATATTTGTACCCATGTACTTTGTACTATACAAAAAAATATTATTTATTATACTACTATTATACCTAAGTACTTACTGCTGGGCAGTTAACCAATTAGGTTAGGTAGGTAGTTTAATGTTAATGTTACTCATATATTTAATATAAGTAGGCATGTTTCTGAAACTTAGTTTAAAATATATTTTGACTAGCTGCCGTGCCCACTTCGTTGAGCATACAAAACCGTTTAAACCTTCTGGTATATATTCGCGGGCATCCCACAAATATTTCAAGACTAAAAATAGGCGAATCAGTTCAGACGTTCTGGATTTTTAGGGACACTAACCAACAGCAATTCATTTATATATATATGTAAGATAAAAAAATTTAGTACCTAGATAGGTAGGTTTTTAATTTTTATAAGAATTATTTTTAAATGTTATTAAAAGCAAACAGACAAATAAGATATACTATTTTAATTATATAATTTTTATTGCCTATTTTACTTTAATTTACTTTAAGGTATGTTAACAGGGACAGTAGCGTAGAATTTTATTTATGTGCAGTAAAATGTTTTTTTATTGTAAAGCTTAAACTTCTTAATTATCTATTTTAATATTAAAAATATTACCTACTAGGTACCTAAAGCTATTCTAAAACTATTTAATATGTTTTATGGGCACAATAGCATTTACTACAATAAAAATATTTATACCCAGTAATATATTTTAGGTATTTTATTTTACTTCTTATATCATTTTTATTGAATAAGACTGGCAAACAAGCAGACAGATCGCCTGATGAAATCATCGATCAGGGCTTAGGTTAGGGCGTAAATGCTTATAAATGCCTAATCGGAGTAGCAAATTATTATTTTTATTTAAATTTAATATGTATTTATTTCGTTTCATTACTGTATTTCGTTACTTACAACGAAAAAGTAGGTATTTCATAACCTATATAGGCGCAGGAAAGAAATACCTGGAGGACACTGCCCAGCCTTTTTGCCCAGCCAGGGAGGCCTTTGCCCAGCAGTGGGACAGTTTAGACTAATAATAATAATAATATGGGTAGGTACCTATAGGTTGTCAATAGTCACAGGGCTAGAGTAGGTTTTGCCCAGCCAGGGAGGCCTTTGCCCAGCAGTGGGACAGTTTAGGCTAATAATAATAATAATATGGGTAGGTACCTATAGGTTGTCAATAGTCACAGGGCTAGAGTAGGTAACATTATCTATTAATACCATCTATGAAGTACCTACAATGTTTTTTTATAGGTAGGTACCTATTAAGTAATTTAAATGCCAATGTGAAATAAGTAAACTAAGTTTATTAACAATTAGTCTGAATTAAATCAATAGGTAACACTGAGCAATCGTGGTTCAAATTCAATTTAATTCGTTATTATTCGAAATGTCAATTTAATCCAGAGTTATTTATCACAAGTGGGTCGAAGGCACTAGCTCTGGGTTTGTTATTAAAACCAGACTAAGTACAAGTAACTTAGTACAAGTAGGCATTGTTTATTAAACTATACTTACTATGCATAGTAAGGAATCATGTAGGCATGATTCCTTACTATGCAACACCCATAGCTGTTATGATTATAAAGAATTTATATACCCACCTATCAGTCGATATCGTTACCGAATAAGGCTCTATTTAAACATTTTAATATTTTTTAATTAACAATATTATCTTAACCAATATTCACCATTTATTGGGTATAATTCTTTTTCAAAATAATCTTTATCAAAATACGACTGAAAAGGTAAATATTTTTTCTCATTTGTGAAATAGCAGTGTAAAATCATGTAATTTGTATTGAAAACAGGAAAATGAGTCGTGCTCTTAACGCTCGCGACACCCACTCACTATACGGGCAGCCAGACTGAATAATATTTAACCCCTTTGAAATGTAAAAGCATTACGGAATGAAAAAACAGCACTTATGTACCCCGCGAGGCTGATAAACCATCTCCCGTACAAAGCGCACAAAGATACAATGCCTCTGAAAGGGTTCAAGAACGCACTTTTAAATTAACACGGTAGAACACCACAATGCCTCAACAAACGCCGTAACCTCACGCAATACTCGACCTTCAGAACGTCAGCGCCATGTAAAACGACACCACAATCCCCCGAACGCAGTCGTTAAATATAAATGTTGTAGTGCCTCTGTTTAAAACAGGGCCGTTTATATTTTTCCTTTTCATGTCATTGTCTCTGGCTGCCAGCGTTTGCAACCGTCACGTTCTAATTTTGAAAAGTGTCAGAACAAAATGGTGGCCGCTTTGTACCGTTCCCTAGCTGACTGGCTCGAATATACTTAATTGTTCGCATCGAGTACTCCGACTACATAATACTAATTAAGTACTGTACATTTAAATGTACAATAAGAAAAACGAATGGATCGGCATTCGGCGCGTTCATAATATGATTTGTGATTATTCAAACATACCAATGTCAGAAATATCATCTTATTATGAGAAGTTATAGATACAAGGCAGGAGACCGGTAACCAAATTGGAACATCACGGTACCGTGTTTACAACTCGACAAAAAAAAATACATAACAAAGAAGCCGAATTTAAATTCCAATCGAACTTTGACACATGTCTGCCACCATAAACAATAGAAATTCAAATCATCGTGGAGTTCGACAGCCGCCGACCTAATGCGATTGTGGCGTACGCTCTAGTCTATAGCTCTTCTATTCATAGTGTCCTTTTCTTTTGCTTTTTCTTCACAAAATCCGAGTCGAGATGGGCCGATAAGCTATCTCGTGTGAGATGGTCTCAATATCCACAGATGGCCTCGCTCTAAGTAATCTTTGACGTGGATGTTTTTGTCATTTTTTGCTTATGGTTCTGTGGAATCGTTTTGTCGTCTAATAAGGACATTATTTTGACGGGGATCACGCCAGCGCAATAATGTAAACACTGATTGAGTGTAGATAAGTAAGACAATCGCTACGACATCAATGTAAAGTTTTTGTGGGGGACAAAGCGCAGGTTTATAGCGAGTAGTGACGCTTCTATGTCTAACACACCTGCTTTTGAGTGTCCAACCAGTGGTCGAAATGTTGGTAGAGCTAAATTAAACATGGTGTAAAATAAATGAGTGATAATATTTTAGGGTCTGTACGTGCCTACTATGTAGAGTTTACCGTAAAAGTATCAGAGCTGAAAGACTTACTTTTTATTTTCATGTTTCTATGAGAAATGTCCCAACATCAAAAGCTTAAACAATAATTTTAAAAAAGTAACTGCTTCAGCGCTGATACTTTCACAGTAAACTCTATAGACGGGGCCCATACACATCCTAAAGAATTATCACTCATTAATATTACAAGCTGTATAGGTACACAATTGACGGAACTTTTACAAGAACAAGGTAGACCTTGGTCAATTTAGATTTTCAAATAGGAATAGGTATTTGAAAATAAAATTATTATATCTTGTCACCAAAATTTTGCAATGAGTTTCAATCGTATTTTATAACTCAATGCATTTGTTAAATATAAAAATGTTCACATCATATTTATATAACCTCACCAAAAACGGAACAAGCACATCGGTCCATCTTATCAGTGCAAGATAAACAAAACAACGGAACTGGCAATAAGCATAAAACAAAATCGTTTCGACCCCACACACGTCGCCCGAACACTTGGAAAAATCCCTATGGATTTTCCGGGAGCCGCGGTAGGGGAAGAAAAGAGAAAAGCTACGAGTTTTTATCTCGGCGCCATAAATTTTATTCGCAGCGTGATTTAGTGCCCAGATTGCCTCCGCCCCCGCGCCTACTCCCGCCACCGCTAGTCATTGTCAAAATTATTGCACCCCTATCTACTGGCTTTAAATATATGTCTCCGATATTGCCTTACCGGGCTCTACTCCTTACCTATTGCGGAAGAAGGATGGAACACGTTATGATTCGGTTTCAATTAGGAGGAATATGTTCAGTTGTTAGAGCATCGTGCTCGGCTGGAGGTAGCAGGTTACAATCAAGTTGAGGACGCAAAAAACATAATATATACGGTTGAATTGAGGAACCTCCTCCTTTTTTGGAAGTCGGTTAAAAAGTCTTCAATTTTCTTGGGCCATGGATTTAATTAAAATGTAATATATATACATTGTATAAATGTCTCAAATATAATTCAGTTGCCCATTTGGTACCTCTAACACAAGTTCTACGAAAGATATAACTGATTAAAATATACTATTGGTTCATTTTTGGTTGGATGGATGGAAATGCATGTTCACAATTATAATAAGACACAACTTTTTTATTTACACGTTTCCAATTTTATTACGTTTTTATAAGTTTTTACAAAATAACACTACCTTCTACGAAAGATTGCACGGGAACAGATTGACGAGGTGTGAAAACGTCCATAGATATTATCGTTATTTTAAAGATAAAGACTATTTTAGTATACATTAGATATCTGTGATAACACCGTTGAAATTAGATTTATAAGGAAATAGAGTTATCAGTAAAATATTTTTATATCATCTATATTCTATCATACAGATTACATGTTTGTTATGATATCAGATAGGTAAAACCCCTATAATATTAATGAGTATTCAGAGACGGTAAAGAAAAAAACTTAATAACCCGACTTCATTTTTCAACTTGATATACCTACACTTTTTTTTAAATCTAATTTATTAACGAGGGTTTGTTTGCCTTGCGAGCATGTCACCCTCGTAGGAACATACAAGATATACCTACACTGATTGCCTACCTGTGAGAGTGACACTGAGTACAGTGTCACTCTCACAGTAAATTCACTAAAAAGTAAAAACACTTCTTGAGCTTAAATATATCGAGCCATTGCATAGCGTGCCAAGCACTATATTATACAGGCTGTAATATTAATGAGTGATAATACTTAAATCACGCCACGAATAAAATTTATGTGTAGAGTGATGTGTAGGTATGGGTCCCGTATATAGAGTTTGCTGAGAAACTACCAACGCTGAAAATGTACTTTTTTTTCAAATTATTTGTATGGGAAAATTTATGATGTTGGGGAATTTCTCAGACAAATATGAAATTCAAAAGGTCTTTCAGCGCTGGGACTTTCACAGTAAACTCTACATAGGAGGCACATAAACACCCTAAAGTATTATCACTCATTTATTTTACACCTTGTATACTCGTGAAAAACATATACCTAAGCCTCCTTCGGGTGCATTTGGATGAAAAATCTAAAACTGCATAAAGATATATTATAATATTATAGTCTTAAATTTTTGTTTTTCAGTTTTTAACTGAATGTCCTGAAAAGGGTACAATCTCAATGTTTTAACACATAAAACATTGGATTTTGGTGCAGGTTAACTTTTCTTTTGTTATTTTCATTAGTATATTTTTCTAAATAAATATAATATAATTAAATGTTGTAGTTAATTAAGAGGCAAATAAGTTTAGCATTAACCTTTACGTTTCGGGCTGAAAGCATTTTCTTGCGGAAGTAGTGCCACTAATTGATCGCTTTGCCCCTACACGCACTTTTCTTATTAACTGTAAGTTAATTAACTCTTTTATATATTTTTAACTAAGTCTTAAGCGGCTTATGGTACTATTATTTTATAAAAAAAGGGAATAAAGTTTATGTTCAAGCAACGGTAACGGCAACAACTGTACCTACATACTAATTTATTTGCTTATATCATAATATATTAATTAGCTACTGAATTTTATTATTGAAATGGAACATTTGATATTATTTTTTCTCACACTTGATTTACTTTCAATGCCTTCAATAACACAACAGAACACATACCGCCTTACGAGGATTAACGCAATAAGAGTATCGTGGCGCCATCTCTGTCAGACTGAGAAAAAACTCTCGCTCTACTTTACTAATCCTTCATTATTGTTACAGAGAATGCGAGTTATTTGTCAATACCGAGCCACAATGGCGCCCGAATACGGCTAAAGCATAATAGACGCCTTATAATACAGGAACAATTCAAAAACTCGTTAAAATTATAATGCCTTTGTGGGCCTCTTGACAGTTGAAAACTTTTTTCGTCGGTTTCGTGTTGCGGCCAGTGCGTGCGCTGACGCGTTCCTTTTTCGAAAATTTCTCGCGAATCCCGATCTCTATCGGCGAAGTATTTTATGTAAACACGACAAATTCGCATCCAGCCGCAGATGTGACATTATTTTTATTGTCTATTTCGAAGGTTCGCATTCGATCCGACTCTACAGTGTGTCTTATCTCGGATCTGGTTTTATGAAACCCTAAATTTACGACTGCGGTCGAGGGGTGGTGGTACTCGCGGTAGGAGCACTTTTGTCGACGATTCATAGACACGTTCGGTTTAAATTTTGCGTGTCAAATTGCTGCGTGCGAGTCCTGCGAGATTATAGATAAATCAGCATCAGTATCGACCCGCAACACGTGATCATTGTGGTGAAGTTATGGGCCATATTTTATAAGTATGCATCGCTTGAGTGTATCTACATAAAAAAAGTTATTGAAATTATATTCGTTATTCATTATTTTGCCAGATTTTACTTAGTATACAAGGTGTAAAATAAACGAGTGATAATACTTTAGGGTGTGTATGTGCCTCGTATGTAGAGTAGGTATACTGTGAAAGTACCAGCACTAAAAGACTTACTTTTGTCTTTCATGTTTGTATGATATGTCCCATCATCATAAATTTTCCCATACAATAATTTTAAAAAGTAGGTACCTACCTCTTTCAGCGCTGGTACTTTCACAATAAACTCTAAGTCGTATCGTAAAGTATTATCTCTCATAAATATTATAGCTTGTATTCAAAAACTAAACTACTGAAGGTACACCTACATACATATTACGTAGATGATGTTATCAATTTTCATTTCCTCAAAATCTAAATATATGGGAGTAGTCAGTTAAGTTTTACCATAAATTATTTGCCATTCGCAACTTAATAAATAGTAGAGTAATTTATTTTGCAAACATAAAAATACGTGTAATAAATCTTACGGACTCCTATACAATACAGAATTTATATTACAGTATAGAGTACGTTTTTAAATAAATCTAATATTACGAAGATGCCTAAGTTATGAATAAACAGAAAAATGTTACTCAACTACCTATCTACTGAAAAAAATATCTAATAGGTACATTTCATCCATTCGATTTTTTTTCAGTAGCGTTCACCACATCAGTAGGTTGTTTTTTCGTGTAAAATATCTAGTTAGAATAAAATTCATAATTATATTGATAGGTAGTTGTGATAAATATTTTCAACTATGTTCGAAGTTGGAAAACCTTTTCGTGGAAAGCATTATAGTATTATAACAATAAAATAAAATGAAATACTATAACCACAAATGTCCCTGAAAATATAATATTATGTAAACTAACATACCTTAATACTAGGCCGAATCAAGGCAGATACAGGATCCCCAATAAATTACGGGAATAAATCCCGGAGAAGAAAAATTGCCCTCTGGAGCACATAATTCTTGCCTTGTCACAATCCCTCCTTATCTACGCCAATACCGGATTACAATGCGATTTTTATTTTATGCTGTGTTGTTCACTCGCACCTATGGACGAACTTGGAATAGATATATCCTAAATATTTCGGCGCCACGGTAAAAAATATCGGTAGGTTATAGATAGATACTTTGTGTTAGGATATTAAATTTTATGATGAAACTAAAATAACCACGATTTTTATAAAAAATAATTTAACAGTTTAACTACGCAAATTGTGTACCCTACATTATAGTGGCTTAGATATGAATCTACATATTGTGCAGAGTCGAAAACGTTTTTCAAATTCGAACATAGTCGAAAAGATTTATCGCAATTACCTATCAATATCATTATGAATTTTGTTCTCGATATAAACGGTACTGATGCGGTGGTACCTATTATGAATCTTGTAACAAATGTTTAATGAATGCACGTATTTTATAACGAACGCAGTTTTATTCTCAAAATATTATACTACTTCTTATAAAACCAAAATACCTACTATCAGCGTGGAATAGACTAAATATCTAGAAGTAATACTTACTTCTTATTTACAATTGATTTTAAAACTTACTTTTAACTCCCTATAAAACTGCCTGGTCTATTATAAAGAGTATAACTTATAGGTTGTTGATAAACACAAACATATTGCCTAGTTCACAAGTGGTAGCACAAACAATTTTATTTCGTCAATAAACATAAAGACCAACTGAGGAGCGTTACAATGGATATAACAACTTCATATTGTACCACAAACTGATCAACAGCTACTTGGCAAACTTGTGTGTTTTCCAACAATATACTCTAAGGGCGATATTTAATATCGCCTTTGTGAATAAAGACGTCAGCATTGTGTGACAGAATTCGTGCTAATTCACGAAATTTAAAAAAAAAGTTGGGGAGAAATATTTTGACAGCGAAATGAATAGCCAGGTACGGGCATGACAGGCTAACGATCGGTTAATGTAAAGTTAATATCTCTATTCTTTGTAAATATTAATTTTGCTTTATAGCGCAAAATGCTTGAGCTAGTGTGCCAATTTGGAACATTTTTACCCCGCGACAAAAAGGATAACCTTTTTGTCGACCCGCGACAAAAAGGATAAACTTATAAAAGTTTGATGTGTCCGTGTTACATAACTAGTTAACCACTAACCAGTATTTTATTATCTATTTTGTGCCAGTATATAATAATATTATGTGCTCGACAAAAAGAACTATGGTCCTGGAGGCCTACCACAAGATCATATAACAGTACCTAGTAGTTAGATACCTGTTATACATATATACATTTATATACATTTATATACATTTATATACATTTATATACATTTATATACATTTATATACATTTATATACATTTATATTATGAGTTCGCGCAAATTAAAAAAAACATTTCGTTTTAAAAACTTTTTAATCCCGGTTTTTTTAATTAACTGTTAGGTATATATACTCTACATTCCCATTAATATAATTTGGAAGGAATTATAACATTAACACCGCATTTTGTATATCTAGTTTTTATTATATTAATAATAAGAATAAATAATTAAGAATCCCCAAAATATCTACTAAGTAAAACCACTTAACTAGTAGACGTGTATTACTATTTTAATATACGATTATAAATGTTTTTCGATAGTATGATAGGTACAGCTGAAATTTATGTAGAAATCAATAATTAAATTTAAAAAAGATAAACATTTGATAATAACTTGAGCTCACCATTCTTTAATTTATTCACAATCAACACAAAGATTATTAATTACCATTATTTTAATAATTTATTTTTCTATTCTACAAGGTTGTGCATATTTAGAAGATAAATCAATTATTTTTATATCAATTTAAGTATTTTAATAAAAGAGGATTTCACAATGTAAGTGCAAACAATTTATCTATCTATCTAATTCTAATGAACGGGAGCAAATTTTCTCATGATCACAATATTTATGAGTTTCCAATATGCATACAATATTTCCTGGGACTAGCATTGTGTATTAATTGCGTGACCGACGTGTCACAGTATGAATTTATTGAGGTCCATTGTACACAGTAGGTACCACACTGTTAAACAGCGAATAATATTGATGGCGTGATATTTATTGTTAGATAGTGGTCAAGGTGATATAAATGATGGTGCCAGTATTCCCAACAGAGTACAAAGAAGTAAGCTTTTATGAAAAACAAACATACGTAGAATGCCATAATCATTACAATGTTTTAAGCTATTTATTTTTCACTAAGAAATTTTTCTATGAATTTTTTAAAAAATTTGGTTGCTTTTTTGGGTTCCATGCCCAAACGGGACCCTATTACTAAAACTTCGATATCTGTCCGTCTGAACGTCTGTTTGTCACCAGGCTGGTATTTAGGTATTTCAAGAGCCGGGATAGGTTAACATGAGATATATTCTCAAAACAATAACTGCTATGACAACTAATAATAAAAACAAAATAAAATAAATATAGGTCAAAATAAAAATGTTTGCCGTTTTGTACAGATGCGTGCGATTCCTACTAGCACTTGGCCTTTTTTTAACATTTGAAAATTTATTTTTAAGTTTTTAAGATATATTCCTTCCATTCAGAGGGAAGCGTAATTGATTTAATGTAAACAGAATGAAACATTTTATTAACCCCCAAATTGTCAAGCAGTAAGCGAACTAATGATGATGAATAATAGCTGAGAACACCTACAATCACATCGGCTTTCAAACAAGAAAAACTATAATGCCACATACAGAAGTGTTAAAGTTTTAACTCGCCTTTGTTTTTGACAGGCGTTAAAAAATAATTTACATTACAATATTACATAACGTATTGCGACATTTATTGTGGAACGGATACAATTTCTAAAATAGGCTGAAAATATATTATCTAATTATCACGCTTTAATTAAGAAGTGGTTATTCAAATGATAGTGTTATGGTGGACAGGAATTTGTTGTCTGTGGATACTGGATACTGAGGAATGAGTTCTCGGAACCGCAACCGAGATGTCCGGAGCTTTTAGTAGAATCGATATCATTCTAATATCATTTTATTTTACAGCATTTATTTTTATGTTTGAGGCATTAAGTGTGGTGAAAGCTTACTATAAGTTTAATACATAATATAAATTTGGTATAAGACTCGTTATATTATTTGACATTAAATAGGTAAGTTTATAAAACAAAAACCTACTTTTAGCTAATAACAACATTTATTAATAAATGGTTGTTGTTTTAAATTAAAGCTTATTTTTTTAAGTAGAGTGGAAGCAATATATCAAAATTTTTCATAATAACTGGTAAGAGTTGTATATAAATATCTAGTTAGGTACTTCATTACCTAACTTCTTAGGTTACTATAGAAACTATTGGAATTGTAGCTAATTGGATTATTTCTATTCAAATCGATTGTAAGCGTTATTTATATTTATTTTCGACTCGCATCACCTAGCAACGAAAGTATTTGGCGTACACAAAAAATCCTTGGCGCTTATTTTGATCCTTTTGTCTACGTGGCGAGCACAAAAGCGTGATTTACTTGCCATTTTACTCACAAAAGAAAGGTAGTAAACCTTTTTTTCTTCTTTTTTTCTGAACAAAGTTTCAAAGTAAAGATTTACCGGATTAATGTATTTTGGTACTTGTATTGTGCTATTATAGTGGCACCCGAACAGTGGTCAAATGGCGTACTTAACATAAAGATAGTAGAAAACATGTTATGACAATATTTGTATAATATTGTAAGAAAACCCGAACGACCGCAACGAAATTAATCAGAAGAATGTAGGAGGAATAAAAGTGTTAATAATATTATACAGCATACCTTAGCAGTGCCCTTCACTTCGTTCTTGTGGAATTGTAAAAAAAAACCCATTTTTTTAATTTCCTTTCTAGGTGTTCTGCTCCTATGGGTGGCGTGATGCGATATATTACTATAGCCTGTAGCCTTCCTCGATAAATAGACTATCAAACATAAGTTCGTTCAAACTAACAAAGTTTTGAGGCTTCGGCTTTTAATTTCACCAACTTATAATAAAGTTAATCGACCTCCATGATCGGCCCCTCGCGAGTTTCTTACGCCGGTTCTTCCCGCCGGGTTGGTCCGAACCGATAGTAGGTGTCATCATGTAGGACAATTCTAAAAGTGTTAGTTTCTAACCTATTTGGAAATAAAAGATTTTTCATTTTTCATCATCATATCTGTCTCGTAGGTATTTCCTGTCAATGAATGTGAAAGTATGGTACTTTACAAGTTTACACTAACAAACTTGGTGAAATCGGTACTTATGATATTAGAATACTATTTAGCATAGCACACAATAAAGTCTTTGTTTTCCGGTCCACCTCGTCTACTGTGGCTCGGTGCCGGTAGTCAGGAGCTGGGGGTCAGGGTACAACCCCAGCGCTCAATTCGCCACGGCGAGCCCTGTTTCCAAACATTATGGCAGGACGAGACAATTTAACGATGTGAACACATACCCCAATAAGATAATTCGGTCAGAGTTTAACACGTTCACAAAGATACGCGATTTTCTAATCGTTTGGGCGTTACGTTGGCGCTATTTCAATTTTACGTCTCGACTTGTGTGAAGTTTAATGGCGATTATTTCGCGATAAACTTAATGAAAAATAGCCTAAGTGCAATAACTGCACGGTTACACGGCTATAAAACATGCGATAAAGGGATGTTCAATTTTTATGCGTGGAAATGTTGCAATTAGTTTAAATTATGTAATGCTCTAGTTCGGGCCCTATGGGTATTTGATATAATTAAATTTACTTATAACACTATTGTATATTACCTACATTTCCTTGTATATAAATTAATGGTTATATTATAACTAGACACTACTACCTAATATAATAATAATAATATAATATAATTAAAAATATAATATAATTAAAAAAGTAAAAATAATAGTCGAAAAGCTTAGATTGTTATAATTTTTAATTTGAATGTACGGAAAGAAAAATATATACAGCATGAAGGTGTTACAATATACAACAAATTACCTAAGGAGATTAAAGATTAATGTTTGCCGATATTTAAAAAACGATCAATCGTTTTTAGCAACATGTTGTTAATTGTAACATTGAAGTTTGAGTTGTCTACATCATTGGATTAGGATAAATTATTATAATTATTTAAATTTCAACGCCTTGTAAATTTTATATCTATTGTTACCTGTTTAAGTTTCTCTATAAGTGAACAATGTAATGTTTTTTGAAAAATAAATAATTATTTAAACTAAAACAAAAAAATATTATAAGTAGCTTTTTATTTATCTCTTTTTACCTTTCTTCTTTGTCTTTTAAGAAAAATGAGAATAATATTAATGTTGTCAAGTGTGCCTTATGTTAAGAATAGGTACAACATTTCAAACGGAAGGTACACGTTCCATTTACAATTTTAAATATTTTACCATCTACTCATTTCAATGAATCATTGACCTATTAAAGGTCCCACCAATCAGTAAGTAATATTTTGAACATAATAAAGATGTAAAGTATAATTCGTTTTATAACAATACAACTGAAGACACATCACGTTAACATGCTTTTATTTAAAATATTAATATAATAACTAATAACTGCCAGACACTTATATTTATGTCGAATATTCCGAGTTCGGAAGCCGATCTTTATCTTAACTGTCTGTCCAAAACAAAAAATGTTTTAATTTATACTATAAACTAACATTACGCTTAGGCAGATACCTGAGTTTCATAATTTTATTACATCATTATGATAAATATTGTTAGCAATACCTACATATTTGTGGGTATTGTGATAAGCTTATTAGCGATGAGTGGAGCGTTAGAGTGCTTACACATTACACTACAATAATATCATGTAGGTACAATACTAACCTGCTTTTCACCTAAAGGTTATCTGAAATCCCGTCGTATTGTTATTATACCGTGGCATCTATTATAGACGTTAAAAATAATAAAACTTAAGGAATTTTGTACATTTTTGAAAGTAAAAGAAGTTTATTAAAATCCAAAATTGAGAAGTTAATTTTATAAAATATTTTAAATAATCAAAGATTTTCTTTGATAATTTTATACCCTTAGGATATTCTATTATTAAAATAACGCAAGTTATGATTTAAGGAGACCCTAAAAGTAACCATAATATTATTATGATTTAATAATGAGTCGTATAGAATCAAATACAGCATTCTGACTTTTGACTTATCATGGGTAGGTACCGATACAAAATCAAAAGTTAGATTGCTGTTTTTGATTCTAAACGACTCATATAATACATAAGTTTATAGAGCTGTAAGCTCTACAATAATACAACACTTCCTTCAGTACACTGAGCGAAGCGGCGCTCAACATTCAACAACGCTCGCTTATAACAATGTATGCTTGGCCTTAGTTTAATGTCACATTAAAAATCTTGTAGCTCGTCATAATTTTGTTTCAATCGAATATTTTGTATAACTAACAATTTATGCGTAGTTCAGAAGTCGAATCTATGCGTCAATTAATTACTATTGTATTTAACTACGGGTGTTTATTGTTTACACAATTCGTAAATTTGTCTTGGAATATTTATCATAATAAATTATTATTATTTATTTGGTACTTATGTATCTTTCACAATACAAGTCATTGTACTTTGATAATAAATAAAAAAATAATAAACTGTGTTTTAGCATTTAATCTTTCAACTCGAACAAATGAGGGTAGCCCGTATAGCCATTTCAAAAATAAATACCACATTTAGCCTGACATGTTTACCTTATTCTATTAAATAATAATAAAACTGTAAACGTCGCGTCAGGTAAGTCGAAATTAATTAAGGCGACCGCCCGCGCGCTACCGTCGCAGCGACGCAGCGGGGGGCGGTGACATCTTCATGCGGTTCCGGGAACCAGAGGTGACGCGGGATACCTGTGCGCCTGTGCGGGATACGGGCCAGCCCAGTGGGAATACAGGGAGTTAAATCGTGGTTGGTGGCGACTAGAGTTCAAGGTTAAGTAAAATGGATCCAGCCTAATAATTAATGGACGTACCTAATGTGAAATGACCAGTGTCTATGGGTCTGTGTGGGATGGGGGTTTGCCGGGAACCAGAGGAGACGCGGGATGCCTGTGCGGGATACGGGCCAGCCCAGTGGGAATACAGGGAGTTAAATCGTGGTTGGTGGCGACTAGAGTTCAAGGTTAAGTAAAATGGATCCAGCCTAATAATTAATGGACGTACCTTATGTGAAATGACCAGTGTCTATGGGTCTGTGTGGGATGGGGGTTTGCAGTTGTGCCGGGAACCAGAGGAGACGCGGGATGCCTGTGCGGGATACGGGCCAGCCCAGTGGGAATACAGGGAGTTAAATCGTGGTTGGTGGCGACTAGAGTTCAAGGTTAAGTAAAATGGATCCAGCCTAATAATTAATGGACGTAATGTGGAAAGACCAGTGTCTATGCTCTATAGGACTGTGCTAGGTAGGGGGCAGTGACATGTTTATGCAGTTCCGGGAACCAGAAGTGACGCGGGATGCCTGTGCGGGATACGGACCTACCTAGCGGGAATTTAGGGAGTTGAATCGTGGTTGGTGGAGAGTTCAAGGTTGTTTGAAATGGATCCAGCTTCAAGGTCAACGTATAGTAGACGTAACGTGGAAGGGAGTGGGTGACGTGTCGACCTAGTGGCAGTTTAGGGAAGTAAATCGTAGCGGATTTGGTAGACTAGAGTTCTGATTTCGAAACATAGTTGATGGATCCAGCCAGATGAATGGCAATTGAAGATATGAGTGTATGAAGGTGATATGTAGCAAATCTATGATTTTGAAATAGTCACTTAAACATTTTAGGATAATATGTAGTAACGTATTAAGTGCATTGATTCTAGGATACACGGATCTTTAGAATAATGTACTTAATACTTTACGACGTATTCTAATATTATGTTTAAGTGACAGTTTGAACTCAATTGTTTCAAAATCATAGTTTTGCTACATATCACCTTCATACATTCATATCTTCAATTGTTACTGAGTGATGTGGAGCCGGTTAACCTACAATTGAAATTAATTCTGATAAGATTTATGTGTATAGTGGTTCGTTATTGTGACTAGTTTCATATTTAGTAGAGCCCCTAATATTACATCAACTAACAACCAACATTTTGGTCTACATAAATAACGGCAGACGATCCTACTACTATTTTTAAATGCGAGAAATTTCGTGACGTGTGTGTGTATATGATTTTGATTGTGTGAATGATTTTGACGAAATTTGGTAAATATGTATAGTGTAAGATCTGGTCAATCTGTAAAGTACAGTGTCCCTTAGCGGAATAATACCTTGGCGTGGCTTTTACTTGGCTTGATCTAGATAGATATATTTATGCGGGTGAAACATTTGCAAAAGTTAGTATTAGTATATTTAAAAAAAAACAAGAGCATGATAACTAGACTTGTCGTATTCTATTTTTAAACATGTTCGTACTTTTTTATACCAAAGCCTCAATAAAACCGAATGTTTTGTTTCATCAAGTACCCTGGACAATTTCTTTACAAAACATGGCAAGTACCTGGCTACCTGTCTATGAATTATTTGACCCGATGACTATATTTCACGTATTTTATTGTGGCTCCAATGTCACCCCCGTCTGACGGACATAAACACTGTTTTTGTGCAAAACCCTCATGCGGGGTGAAAAAAACTCATACCCCGCTATGTCGCCATAATGTTGGGAAAAAAATATTTATCGCCTTGTTTAATATCAGAAAACGATATTTTATTGTGTGTTAAATTGTATTTAAGTAATTAAACTTTTTTAACTACCTATACCTATGATGTTTGTAAAGATAATAATAAAGTGCAACAACATTTTTTACACGAATAATTAAATGATACGAATGTACTTATATAAATTATATTAGGTAAGTAATATAATAGTATAGTGGTTTTGTAGTTTTCGTACCGAAAGGGAGTAATCCTGTATTCTCATGAACCGTGAAGCCTAGAATATAATAATTTACAACAATACAACAACAAGTTATATTCTTTCACAGGATTAAATAAGTATTTAATAAGGGCCATAGTACCTATATAACATACAAACATATTACTTTTGCTCAATATTTATGCTGATTACTGTTGTTCAATATTACCACTACTATTATTTATTTTATTTTATTTATTACATAGTAACTAGATACTATATGGAAGCAACACTTGGTCGGGTTTAAACTGATCATCATGACGCATAATGTGGTTAATTATTTAGGGTCAAATATAAATGAGACAATATTTCAAATTCCTACCTCCTAGAACTCTAGTAACATCAATTATTACTATTAATGTTACCTACTACGCTTCACAGCGGTAGGTAAGCCTCTGTTTAAAAAAAAATTGAAAAAAAATATTATGATATTTATACAACTAGTCCGGCAAATAAGTAAAAACTTTTTGTAGGGTGACCACTTGGCTACTAATGCGATGTTTCTATTCTTTGTTTTTAATTAGATTAGATAGCGAGATTAGAAAATTATAAAAAATAGCCTGCAGCAGGACACGTGAGACAAAAAATAGAGTTTACATAAAATATAAACTGGAAATAAAGGAGAAAAAAGAAATATGTTATAAATACTTTTTACGAGTTGTTCTTTTTGTATTTAGGAGAGGTTTTCATTGGTCGATAATACTATAATTTGTTTAAAAAATTTAAGAACTATCCTGGACTACATATAAAGACAGTATGGTTACCCAACGATCAGGAATAGACTGCTAGACAAACTTGAACTACACGTAACTTGACATCGGCTCATTAATATTGCACAAGCGACAAAAACTGAGTAACTCCATAATCCCAACGATATCATAGTATTATCCTCAGGCTGGTTGCGTAAAAATAGCGATAAGCAAAAATCGCGCTATAGTTGCGCAAACGATTGCTGAACGTCAAAGAATAGTGCTAATCGCTCATTGTTGTGTTTATGCATTGCATTATTTGTTAGTTGTGTATTGCACATTTGGTCCTATTTTTGCAACTATAGCACCAAAAATAATTTTGTCGCAATCATAGGAACTATTAATTTTATGCTACGTCAAACAAACATTGACGCCGAATTCAGTTTTCAGAATTTTAAAACTTTAAACTGATATTCTGTTTAATTTGGATTTTTGGCGCTTATTAGGTACCTACTAATAACTAATTTGCAAAATTGGCGCAATTTTTGCGAATGATTTTCTTTTACAAGATATATGTAATAGGCCAGCGGGAGATTTTACAACACGTAACAATGCTATATCCTAGTAGGTATAGAGAGAAACACTTACTTGATGGTTAATTTGGCTTGATGATTAATTTAGACCTCAACAAATTAACAAGGACCAGAGTATGTACATTTAAAACAGATAATTAAGAAGACAAAATTTGACGGAGCAATTCGTGCAAAAAAAAACCTGAATCACGCTATCGTACTTTTCTCAGTTTGTCAAGAAAACAGGTTAGTCTGATCCGCAGCTGAGGGTTCCGTACAAACAACATAAAAATCACTTTTATTGTCTGCACGCCCCTTTTAAATATTCTTATATTTTTAGTAATTATAGCGGCAAAAGAAATATTATATCATCTGTATAAATTTCAACTCTGTAGCGCATGAGATACATCCTAGTGCTATACAGACGGATGGATCCCGTCTTGACCCTTGGTTTATTTGTGACCTACGGAACCCGAAAATATTACAATGATTAAATCCTGTTTTAATAACAATACCATAAGGGCAACTACCATTTATAGCATCAAATCAAATACGTTTATTTGTATACCAATTATTATTGTTTTATTGGTAATTAAAAAATATAATGTCACTGAATTACTTCATAATATTAATTATTTAATCACTAAAAACAGGAAGCTTTCCTGTTCTCTAATTGATCGATGAATCACATTTCTCTTCGTAACTATTCTAACGCACCCTCCTTGATCTAATTAATTAATATCTGTAACGAGCCAGCGGAATTGTATCAAATGTCAAAACTGATTACAAAAAGTTAACCCGTGCCCACCTGGCCTCGGTCCCGCCGAGTAAAAACTCTTATGAAGATATAAATTATTGCGTTATGGGTTTTTGAAAGAGTCCACTGCTGCTGAGAAATGACAATATTATTAAAAAAGTACGCGTCTTTGTCACACTATCTTTTTGTATTCGATATATTGTCGCTATAATAAATGCCGGCCTTTATGGACCAGTATTGTGCTCTCGGCTTTTGATGTTATTAAATATATTTTAAAGAGTTTTATTAATGGTGGGCGTCGTGAGAAGGATTTTGATTTATTCTTTCGACGCGTGTTCTTAATGCGCCTCAATCAAATTGTTTACAATTTAAAGTTTTTTTTTCAAGGTCTCTTTTTAATAGCTTTATAATATTTTAAAATATAACATAGCTCATGTTATCTATAAAAAGAATTTGTTGTTTTGACTTAAAGTAGATTACTAAAGAGCGTAGTTTTGAGTGCCGATTTGATTTTCAGAACTTCAAATTCACAATATGCGGCGAGTATAATTCTGAGTGTGTATAACTGATAACAGTTTGTTGGTTGTTTTGCACTCAGTAAAATAATACTTTACATAATACTTACCATACCTTCATTATTAAAAAAATAGACCACAAACTTTAAAGCTAAGGTTACAATTTATTGTTTACTATTAAACAAATGACAACACCACAGCCTAACATTTTAATCCTTTATGTTCCACTGTATAAGGCTCTATTCAACTTGTTACCAATGTTTTGTAATTGGAGTACACCCTCATACATTCAGCGCTCCACACAATCATTTCTAAGGCTCACCACAAACATTTTTTGCGTAATAATTTGATATCTATTGCGCAATCGAAATCAATTCAAAGAGTTACATGATTCCCTTTTGATCACTTACCAGTTTTCTCAAGATAAAATCTATTTACGCTTACTTGTAAGTATGTTATGTTTTATTACAGAATAATTCTAGGTTATTATTACAGACTGATTCAAGTGGGCCTTAGGATAATATTCAATGTTGTATATAGCTTTAGAAAAGTGATTTACTATCACTAATTGGTTTAGCATATTTCATACTATTTCTTGGTAATGGAACAGCCTGTTGTTTATGCAACCGACACGATCTTATTTTCTTATTAGTTCGAATAAGAATAATAATTAAGAAACCTACGATTGTCAAAAGTCTAAGGAATGCACGATCTTTCTTGCGACGAAACAAATTATTTACTTTTAATAAACCTATTGTTTATAATAAAGTTTCTTATCGTATTCACTGTTATCTATTAATATATTATAACTATAACCTATTGCATCGCAGATAGTAAAACTACTAATTAAAAAAAAATCCAACTGCTAAAGTTTTAATTGAATATTGCCAGGGTACAATTATCATCATGAAAAGTTCGCATTAGAAAAAAATTAAAGTGATATTTTTTTCGAAATTGAGACTATTTTTGGACAATGGTCACATGATTTCGACGTGTGACCTTTGTTCAAAAATAGGTTGGCTTTGAGTTACTACTCGTATATATACTTAGTTCTAATAATACGCAAACTGAACCTGTCAAAAAAAATTGCACTAGGTATAATCCTGCTCGTTGTAACTTATTCGTCCAAAAAGAAGTTTCCAATTTTTCTGTTTGTTCTCTGATCTTAAATCGTATCGTATCCGTCGTGAGCCGTGGCTATAAAAGCGATATGGGTCAAGTATTATATGGTCGTGGCGTTTAACAAATGTTGGTTACGTGCTTTGCCACCGGTCCCATCGAATTGATCACCACTACATCGTAATGTGTGGGCTGGTAGTTTTTTTCTATCGCGTTTAAGACTAATGTTTATTTATTTTATGCATTAATCTTGACCTAGCTGAACAGTAGGCATTGCCTACTGTTTGTGGATATCACGTTTCGTACTTGGTAGTACAGAAAGAAATATTGTCTTTATTGATTCGAGTAAGACACGATTCTTATTAGACTTGCTAAAGTTAATACGATTCGTATAGAATATGAAGATCGAATGGGATTTTTTCTTCTTCGTCTATTTTATAAAAAAAAACTAGCTTTTGCGTCGTCGACGCTTTGCTATTTCTGTATAAAAAGTAGCATACGTATTAACACGCAGGGTGTCAGTTTTCTGCAAACCAAATTTTAACAGCAAAGCAACTAGCTCACACACAAACTTTCGCCTATACAATATAAGTGAGATTATATTTGGCACAAATGCTTGTTAATATTTCACCCAAATATAACATTATTTTACCTCCACAAAGGACAGCAAAAAGCTGTATTTGCTACTCGGAAGTGTTCTCACTTCAAGTGCTTTCGAGTGCGGAAACAACAACATATTAGACCACCGGGTCAGAAACAATACAGAGTAACGAAACAGAGAGTAATTAAGTGCGCGTGCGCCGCCAGCTGCTCGGTAGAGGGCGCAGCGTACGAACCCGGTGTGCCAATTGTGAACCTTATTGCTATTGTAATAAGGTAAAAGTACCATCGAGGGCGCTGTTTTCCGGATACGTTAAGTGGTAGATAAGTAGAGGGTGAAGGCACGTGCTATACTCCGGTGGTCAGACCACCCTGTATCTATTATAGGATCATTAAGGGTTTCAAGTATGGCCTAGGTAAAACGTTATAACAATTTGTCTTGTCAAAAAAATCCTTGCATATTAGCGTTACCCGGTAGATAGCGCTGCCATCAGTGCGTTAAAGTAAGTCAAAGTGTTTTGTTTTTAATGAATTTTACAAAAATGTTTTTCAACGTCATTTCTATAAGATGCCTACCACCGGTTCGGGAACTAGTCCAGTGAGAGGAACCGGCGTGAGAAACTCGCATGGGCCTTTTATCAAAAAGATGGAAAATTTCCTTTTTCTCTAAAGTTTGCAAGTTGTATTTACTTCCAGAAGGATATACACTAATGCATCCCACCAAAAACATTTTCATGTAAAAATGTTGTCAAGACGAGGCTACACAGCTTAACATGTGAAAAAGTTATCAGATATAGTATATAGCCAAGCTCTACACTACACCTTAATCAAAATCTATCAAAAAGTGGTTAGATCTCATGTAGAACCAAAATTCTTGATCTATGCGCCCTTACTTCACCAGGCTTAAATTCACTTACGCTACATTGCAGTTAAAACGTGATGCTTGGCCGTTTTATTTAGCACACGATTAATGAATTTGTATGAAATGTTCGTAACGGTTGCAAAACGGTCAAGTATCACGTTTTAACTGCATTATAGCGTAAGTGAAGTTAAGCCTGGTGAAGTAAGGGCGCATAGATCAAGAATTTTGGTTCTACATGAGATCTAACCACTTTTTGATAGATTTTGATTAAGGTGTAGTGTAGAGCTTGGCTATATACTATATCTGATAACTTTTTCACATGTTAAGCTGTGTAGCCTCGTCTTGACAACATTTTTACATGAAAATGTTTTTGGTGGGATTTCATTTATTTTTGTTAGCTGGTTAATAGACTTTTTTTAATTTAAAGATAACCTATTTTGATCCCGGGCCTTTACTTACGGAAAATAGAACAGTCAGCGCCTTAGCCTAGTGACGCCTAGTGACGTCGACTGATGTCACCGTCAATATTATACCGTGTATAAACTTTCACCGCAATTTTAAGAGGTAGAGGCGGATTTTCAAATAAATGTCTCGTCCATATTTCTTTATTTGTTATATTATTATATTATAATCATATTATATATAAAAATAAATTATAAAATATACATTATTTTATTGCTGGAGTGAAACTTCTTATTTGGATATTCTAGGATGCTACTAGTATAAATTCAACACTAATAATTCGAGAATTTGAGAATTACTTATATATACGAGGGAGATTGCCTTTAATAAAGCATGTTGATACTTATATTAAAATAATACGGTAAGTCTATAATAATATCGTATGTAGACGACGGTCACCGCCATCTGTTGGTCACTAGAGGTACTAATTCTTGTACGGCTCTTATAAACTTACGCTAAGTACATACACCTAAGTGCAACTTAGCATTTTTGAAGGAAAAAAAATGTATTTATTTTTAGTTTTGAAAAATAGCTTTAAGGTTTCTTTTGATTATGGCCATCTTTAAACGTCATGACGTGACGTGTTAAAAATCATATTATTGTTATGTTAATACTCATAAGATTAAACACTAAAATTATTTAAACATTGATCGTGTAATATTTTCGTTTATTGTTATCATTATAACGTTACCGACTGTTAAATGTGTTGATAAATGTGTGTTTAGATGTTTCACAGTTCCAAACATAGATTGCGCTGGTAGCCACCTAGATCGCGCTATCGAAGTGTCGAACGGTTTTTACATAAGATTCCCTCTAATCACAACAATTACGTTGTTATAACATCAACGGGAGCTTTTGCCGGACCGATTTCAAGTGATCGATCGACGTAATATTTTGTTTATACAATATACAGTATACACTGACAACAAATTACTACTTGCTGCCTCCGCCTGCCTATTAATTCTTACCTAATTTTACTACTACTTACTTACCAAATAAATAATACCTAATTTTAAATAAGTAGATAAAAAACTAATTTTCTCATGGTTATATTTTTCATTTCAAAAAGTCGGTCACCGATTAATAATCGGAATCAAATAGAACATACTGATTGCAGTAGTGCAACGCACTCAAATAAATGAAGTCGGATAGAAATAATGTGGAGCAAAAATCTGACCGATTATCGGTCCTACAAAAAGTAGGTCTTATTTTTTTTATGTACTTGTATAATATTGTATAATATAATATTTCTTTTGTGTATTAAAGATCATATCCGTATAATAAACATATTAAACATCCAGTTTGTACCGTCCACCATGTTGGATTCAAAATGGCGGCATTTATATTTTAATAATTTTTTTATTGGTTTTGTAGCAATAACAGCTTACATAAATAATATCAGCTTACTAGGACGTCCGGAAGTACCTTATGAATTTTGATGATCTATAAATGAGTCAGTGACGAAATCTGGTGTTTTTAGACATTGATAAAATCTAAAGTATAATAGCTACAACATTCAAACTTTGTATGTTTCATGTTTTCACTGGTGTCATTATATGTTGAAATTTTCAACTATGTAGCATCATCCAAAGCAAAGTTATGAGAGTTAAAAAAAACGACGAAACCTTTCGAGAAAAGGTAGGTAGTGCCTTTGCGCTTCGCTTGGCTCGTCTTGACGGGGGCACTCCCGTGCCCCCAGATTAGATACATATGTAAATTTATCGTTAAGTTATTCTTGTGTATTGTCCCGTTTACTAAATCAATTTAAAAAAAGGTTTATTAAACAAAATCCTCCGCGGCGTCCATCTGTTTGCCTGTTCACGATATATTCGAGGACTACTGCACCAAGCTTCAAGCTGTTTTCAACAATAGATGGAGTGGTTATCGAAGAAGGTTTTAGTGCATTCATTGGACCGGTAGATGCTATCAGTAAGTCAGGGTATGAAGTTTGCCGATGCAGGCAGTAGATAATAAAATTAATACAGTAACTTTACAGTACGTCAATTTTGCAGGTCAAAACAGAGCAATAATACAATTAGCCCATCTCTAAATAACTGGGAAAAAGGGTTAGATATTAAATAGGAGTTAACTTTGGATCTGTTATTTTTTTTACAAGCAAATAGCACTTGCATAGCAAAAGCAATGAAAATATAATATATTTATGATGGAAAAATCAAAATGCACCTAAGTATTTCAAATGTAGACCACTAAATTAAACCCTTGACTATTCGTCAATAATTTAATTTATTTTGCAATTCTGTAAAAAATTAAATTTAATGTCTATTTAAATATTATTACATATAAATATTCAACAAAAGAAACAAATTATCTCCTCGCTTATAAAATTAAAACAACGGAGGTTATTCAATTATGGGAGACACAATTATTGGTCATATTAAAATTCAGGGCGCACTCGCGTTATCTGCATGCGGCAGTTTAGTCGGTGATAACATCTCCCCACCCCCATAGCCCATACCCCCATCTTGCCCGCTTTGTGCAACATCAAAAGATGATCTTCCACAAAGACTGTGTCAAAGACGTAGCCGTGCGTAGTAAGGTAAGTAATTAGGGAAATGCAGTCTCTACTCTCTATGTGTTCATGTATTGTCTGTTGTTCCTGTATTGTGTTGTGTTTTTTGTTAGTCGAGTTGCTTTGAGTCAGTGTCGTGTATTGTTAACAATCACAGCTGAATACTAACGGAATACACAATTAATTCCAATCAATGATGCTGGAATGGCGCAGTAGCTATGCTACGAGGAAACACTGAAATAGAAAACGATCCTGTTCATTTTTATACTATAAACTTATTAAGAGAAAAGATTTGATCGATTCTTTGTATGTGCATTGATTACGCACTAAAACTACTGGACCGAATTTGAAGGAATCTGCGTACCACAGTAGAGTACCACAGGGAACTATATTAACTACGTTTTATTGAGACAAAATATTATACTATTCCTGCGGGATTTTTTTTCTCGCGGACGACGTCTCGCAACTTCTAGTAGGCATTTCTATAAAAATGAAACTTGTATTGTAATAAATATTTTTAGACATTTCCGGACCTTGTGAGCAAATGCTATATTCGATTAAGTATCATAGCATCTGGAGAAAGAACTCCATATATTAAACGATTTCTTTAATTACAGTAACTTAGTTGTCTTATGTAGTTTATAAATGATCGAAAAGCATTTTACATAGAGACAATAATTTGCGGAAGTTGAAAAGCAATCCTTTTAAGGAGAATTCGGGCAACAATTGATTTTTCCATCAAACAGGATTATATCGCGATCGGAATGGGGCACCGAAAGAAAGGGGTTTCCCCCGAAATTAATGTAATGCTGAAATTTAGGGTCCTCCCTGAAAAATGTGCACGGACAGCGCGGGTCGATACTGCGCGCCCCGCGCCCCGCAGGTGCGACGAGATAATCCAAGATGGCCGCCGAGATAGGACGTGACGTCACGGCCCCCCGCCCCGCCGCATCCTCGAGGCCTGCCACCCTCCTAGGATCCTTTCAGAAAGAGGTACCGTCAGCATGTGAAGGAATTTTCCGAGATTTTCCGTAATTTTTGCCGCACGACTTTAAAATTTAAACTCCTCGTGTTTCATCAATTCCAATCTCTATTATCGTACTATGTTCAAATAAAAGCATAGTACATTAATAAATTGTTGACATTATACTTAATCGTACAGTTTACATAAAAACCGGCAATCAATTGAATCTGCAGCTTTATGCTTCGTTTATCTCGTATCTGTGTATACTTGTAGGCAAAGTCTGTTAAAGTTTAGATGCACTTCCATTGTGTCAGGACTCAGGATTAGTTATTGTATCGAGCACAAACTTAGAAATTGTTAGTTATGTAGTTGGCAAAATTTACTATTAGCTTAGTGCTTACAGTAAATTTTGGCAACTACATAACTATTAACTATATAAATATTGAAAATTTATCTTATTTATCATAATCAGAAAGTTCTTAAGCATCTTATTCCGAATTGTTGCTAACTGTTTTTCTGTCGGTGGTTTGGGGTGGGACGTTATGTGCTGTGAGCTATGTAAGGTTATCTAGCGCCCTATCTCAATCTGTATAATCACAGTGAATTAGATATGTACTATCAGTGCCAGACCGATATTCAATAATACGCGAATTGGTAATATTACTATTACTACAGGCGAATGGCGATGTCATTGCTTCTTCCTTGTATACTTTCTTAAATTGTTAACAGTGGTTTTGTACTACACGTTTTCCAGATAAACACACGGCCAAATGCTGAAATTTAAAACTGAAAAACACTGTTTTTGTCACTCCGCCAATTAGTGACAGTGATAGCCAGTAAATAAGGGCTCGTAACTAGTTAGTATTTCAGCATTCGGCGGTGAAAACATGTAAATTTTCAAAATTACCGACCCAACGGACAGCAAGTGTCTCATCTACAGGAACATTGTGTACCTACCGGTTACATATTTTTAAAACATAGTTGGTAAGAAGAATATACATATAATAAAATTCCATATTATAAATGTAGATTTTAGGCCGTTCAGAGTTTATTTATCTCGGATTTTCCATTATAGTAATGCTTAATTCTTCAGCATCTATAAGAGAGAAATTTATTGTTTTACATTTAAAACCTTCATTTTTCCTCTGCCGGGACATTTGTCTTGTCAGAGGTGAAATAATTCTGAAGGCACTGTAGATATGGACTTACAAACCGATTGTAATTACATATATATTATTGAATGTACTTCTTGGTAGAAATTCATATTACATAGAAATAATACACAAATAACTTACACTTTTTCAAATTTATTAGGTAGTTAATTGACATTAAATTTACTAAAATAAAAAAGAAGATAATATTGATTATGTAGTCGTACATAGATTTTGAAAGCCGTATAGCATCTTACTGTTTTATCCGTTATTGTATTAATATTATTTACCCATACAGTATTTTCCAGTATTCGCAAAATTAATGCATGGGACAAGCAGTTATAAATATCGTATGGTTTTCAGCAAATATTGTTTTTAGGTTTGGTTAGGACAATGCAGGCTGATCACCTGATTGCCTGACAAGAAAGATGATCCATGCGTCGGATGGGCATGTAAAAAGTCGGTCCTGCGCCTGTTCTCTCGCCAGTCGTGTCGGTTTACCGTCCCACTGGGTTATGAGAGTAAAAGGAAGAGAGAGTGCTTCTGTGTATTGCGCACACATTTGGGCACTATAAAATAACTCCTGCGTAGCTAGCCTGGTTTCAATGAAATTGGCTACCGACACCGAAATCGGTGAGGGGAGCTATTATGGTTTTCAGCGCATATGATTTTCGCAAAACACAGTCCCCCTAGCCTAGAAGAATGACACTTACGTCTGGGGCCATATGCAAGTTTCCTCACATTTTCCTTCACCATCAAATTTTACAGCTCTTATACAAGGTGTAAAATAGATTAGTGATAATAATTTAGGGTGTGTATGTGACTGTAGAGTTTACTGTGAAAGTCCCAGCGCTGAAAGACTTACTTTTGACTTTCATGTTTGTATGAGAAGTGCCCTAACATCATAAATTTTCCTGTACAATTATTTAAAAAAGTTCCTCTTTCAGAGCTGGTACTTTCACAGGAACTATAATATACGGAACCGATAAACACCCTAAAGTATTATCACTAATTTTTTTACACCTTGTTTAGATCACAAATTCGCATTTTTTTCCAAATAAAATCCTCATTGCGATCGATTTGACCACTTGGCTCTTTCAGCTGGATCGCTTATGTCCTTAGCACTCGGAACAATGGTGTTTCCCTCTCGGCTGGAGGGCTGGAGGGATGGAGTGAGGTAACGGACCTCTGATGACTTGGCGGTATGCCTTATCAGCATCGCGGACACTTGTATACATGGTGCTCACGAACGTGGTGCTACAAAGTATAAAGGGTGATGTAAGTTTGCGTTAAGTTAAATTCATTTATTCGTTTTTTCTTCAAGATGACTGCGTAGTTGACTTGTTAAATATATCTAGAAGTTGCACTGTCGTCGATTGCCTCTAACCTATTCTTCTTCTTCTTATATATAAAAATGAATTGCCGTTCGTTAGTCCCGCTGAAACTCGAGAACGGCTAAACCGATTCGGTTTTTTTAGTCTTGAAATATTCGTGGAAGTCCCGGCAAGGTTTAAACGGTTCATCACAAACTGTTTCTATGCTCAACGAAGTAGGCACGGGGCAGCTAGTAATTCATATAATTATTATAGTAAAACTTATTTATTACTTTACCTCTTAGTCCGAATTTCACCAACGCATGTTAGTGTTAACGGCTTGTTAAAAACCATACCTTCTCGTTCATTGATATAAATTATGAGAGGAACAAGATGATATTAAACGTAGTATTAACTTTAACATTGCTTGGTGAAACACGCTCTTAGATTTAAAAATAATGTAAGTGTTGTCAGTTTGTGACAGATTAACAAACGCAATAGTAAGTAATTAGCGAACGGGCGCTTAGATGAGTGTCTTGGTGTTATTTTTACTAATGATGTTTTGTATTTCTCAGCACAATTTATTCAGTTTTTGCACACCTTCCTACTCATACTATTTTTTATTTATCAACAATTTGTTTAATTGTATACAAACGACCTAATTTAATGTTATATTTAGTAAACTCTAAATCCAAATCGTGACTAAAATTGTATCGATGAGCTAAAGGTATCCACACACGAGTCGTCTCGCGGCGGAAATGGCGTCTAACCGGATATTGTATCGCGCCTTCATCTCCGGCGAGCTTCCGCTTCCGCCCGCCCGCCCGCGGCATCTCGTGCGTCCTCTAATTACTTGCTTACATATTTGTAATAAACGGGTAGGCTGAAAACCTTATGTGAAATAGTAAGCAGGCAATATTAAATCATACACGGTGTGTAAAAGTTAAGTCACTATAACTTTGTCATACGATTATACTAGATTTTCTCATTCTAGAAATGTATTCTTTTTATTTTAAAAAAAGGGTCAAAAGTTAAAATTTTTTTTTTAGTTCTTGACAAAAAAAATACATTTCCAAAATGAGGAAAAGTAGTATAATGGTATCTCAAAGTTAGTTACCTTTCTTTTACACACTGTTTATGATATAATTCTAAGTAATTATAAGTCAGCATTTGTAATAGCTACCATACCAATAATATTTTTCATATACAGTTTATGTAGTTTTAAGATTTTTTCTATATTTTTATGCTTAATATGTTTGGAGAGCTTAAACTACTTACATTATAATGTATCTATCTGATAAGTTCTACCTATTATGATATATTTTTCATAAATAATATAATGTCTTCATTTAAAGCAGACTGGTAGCAGTTAGTTGGTACCTAATCAATTTACTTAATTTAGAATTAGATTTTGGTCTATTTAAGACAATCACTGCTTTATTTAAAACGCAGTATTTTTATACCGACTAAACTACATTCATGTTTATAGAGTATTAAATGTCCACAAATAGACATATTTTATTATAGTATCACCAAAAGCAATCCCCAGTGACTGAAACACAAAGAGACACACAATTAAAGGACTATATTGACTGCTAACATTCGCGGATACACGGTAGACAACTGTCTGCTAACAATTCACCCCACATTAACGGGGACCCTACGAAAACACGGTGGCTGTAATAGATGTTAGTGGCCGTGTTCCAACATCTGCTATATATGTAATTGAAACAATTGACTACTGTATTAAATATACTATAATAATATATCCCCTCACCGATTTCGATGTCGGTAGCCCATTTCATTGAAACCAGGCCGCAAACCCAGGAGTTACTGTATAGTTTCCAAGTGTGTGCGCAATACACAAAGACACTGTCTCTTCCTTTTACTCTCATAACCCAGTGGGACGGTAAACCGACACGACTGGGAGAGAACAGGCGCAGGACCGACTTTTTACATGCCCATCCGACGCATGGATCAATTTTCTTGTCACAATCAGGTCATCAGCCTGCATTGTCCTAACCAAACCTGAAAATAACATTTTTTGTTGTTCCAACGCGGGAATCGAACCCACGACCTCTGGGTCGAGAGCAAAGCTCTGAACTACTAGACCACGGAGGCGCTACGAAATACTATAGTAAGACAATAACAATGTTTAATAGACTATATTTTGAATTATCCAAATACTGGCCTAAAAAACTTTCCAACGAGCAGATTTTAGTCTCCCAGTCCCACGGGAGTTGCAGCGGTGGAAATGTAAGGTGGACCAAAGCCCGTTAAAAAGAAAAAAGATATAGCAGATTTTAATATCTGTGAATTAAAATAAAAAGCACAATAATTTGTTCGATTGTGTCTCAGGAGTGTGTCACATGACATCTAATATCCGTGAGGCAGGATGTGTGAATTTGCGGCGCGTGCTCATTGTCTATGACAACCCGGCCCCGCGTTGGGCGCCAAACTATTTAGTTTTGAATTTGGAACATATTGTTCATCTCCGTTAAAGAATGTATTGTTATCATGCCACAAATAAAAGAGTTGTCAGTCTCGATGGTTACATTATTCAAGGATTGTACTCATAGCTACTGACAAGATTTTATGAAGTGAAAACTAGAAACCTCAGTTAACTAGTAATTTTATAGTTTCAAAAAGCTATTTTAGGACTAAGTTAATAATATACTGATTATATAATTATTACGTGTCCGTAATATTAATTAGGTACCTACTCATAATTAATTAGTATTAGTATAGGGCACGTGATCTTAATGAAGCGTAGGTAACCTATTTATAGCGATTCTTAGAATACACGAGTAAAATATTTGGATCAATTAATCATTTAAAGCATTTAACTTAGAAGTTATTATATTTTATGTAAGTAAGTACCTTACTTACATAAATAGTTCAAGAGCATCTGCTCTTTTTATTTTCATAAATCATTTAATATGTTTTATTTAATAATTATATTATAAAATCGATTAGAAAGTAAACTACTTTTTAGGGTAAGATCAGTGCCTCTCCAGTCGCAGTCTAGCTGATATCAGCGAAATTTACTTTTTCATACATACGTAATTATTGTGTGTACAAAAAACGCTTATAATGAATCTAAGGCAAATATTAAATTAATTAGCTATTGTTAGATAAAAAAGTGATCAGATTTTTTCGGCCGATTTCGGAATTTTAATTTAAAATTAATTAGAAAGTAAAAAGACTACTTTTTAGAGTAAGATCAGCCTTTCTAGTCTCAGTCTGGCTGACATCAGCGAAATTCACTTTTTCATTTTAACTTGTCCCTCCTAATCCGAATCCCTGCAATGTTACAAACCAAACCATCACATTCCGATTTGAATAGATAGCACTCACCCCACACATAAAGCTGATTTAGTGACGTCTCCCGTTACGCCACCCTTCATTACATCTCGCAGATAAAACACCGATACTTAATTGACTACAAACTTTACTGTTGATTACATTTGAACATTAATTAAATAATACCACACACACGGCCGAACACTGAAACAAAATTCAGTTGCGCCGCCAAGCAGTGTGAAAAGGAGGTTTACTTTAATTAATGTTTCAGTATATTCGAATGAAACTGTTTCGAAAAATTTACTTAGATAAACTTAGGATTTAATTGTAAATTAAAACTTTTAGTATACAATGATTAGCGCCCTGCTTTCGTCCAGTTCGGTGCGCGCATCGGACTGCGATTTAAACAGCTGCGGGATCTGTGCGGTTTGGTGTCGGATCGAAATGTCGTGCTAATCATGATATGTGAGTTAAAACGGTGGCGCGTGTATGCAGTCCACCTATAATAGTGCTATTGCTAAAGAAAAATCTAAATCAGTTTCTCTCGATACCTTCTATCGATTTGGCAACATATAAAAACTAGGTAGTTGGTGAACAGGATATGAATAACAAGTATGAGATGCTTGATAGCGCCAATACAATTGACGTTCTATTAATTTACTTTACGGAGGTTAGAAAAGTTCCTGCTTGGGCTACAGATTACTAAGTCGAATTTCTTACGATTTTCGGTGCTTTTAGGGGGAATAAATAAATAGGGTTCTTCACGCGGGTTCTTCGGGTCGGCATAGTCCCCAAATCGGTGGTAGGTCATCATGTAGAACAATTCTAAAAACCCTCAGTTTCTATCCTGTTTGGAAATAAAAGAATTTTAATTTTTCATAGAGGATCATTTAACGCATGTAAACCTAATACAATACCAACTTAAAGTTAATCGCACATTAATTAAAGTAATATAACCAAACAGCCAATTTTCTCATCCCGTCAAGTCATCCCAATACAATTACAGATGTTATTTAAAACTAAACTCGGTGACACCCTCTTGGGGTAGATCTGACCCTCGGCGCTAGGGTGGCCCCCGCTTTATAAACGTAATTGTGTGTACAAAAAACGCTTATAATGAATCTAAGGCAAATATTAAATTTATTAGCTATTGTTAGATAAAAAAGTGATCAGATTTTTTCGGTCGATTTCGAAAAGTCTTAAGTGAGAGTTACTTTCAAATTATTTAAATATTAGTTCTAGGTCTCCTCTAGGTGTACGTTGTTTGTATTGAATAGGCTTCTAGAATAGGCAGTTAATGTTCTTTTTGGAGTCGGTGGCAGTTAAAAAATAACATCCTAAAGTTCGAGTCGAAAACGGGTCGATTTTAATAAAGTTTTGCGCGGTAGTGGACCACGGAAAAGATTAAAGTACAATGGATAGTAAATACCTATTGATACACGACCGGACAGCCATCGGAAAAATCTAGAACTTATAAAAATAACATAAACGATCGAATTGAGAGACCTCCTCTAGTTTTAGAAGTCGTTGAAATACTGGGAGAAGTTTTTGTTCAAAATTGTCGAACCTCTATTTATAATGGGTTTTTTCTCGCAAAATATCTATCCACAGTTTGAATATCACAAAAATAAATCAATCAAACTTTGGAACAAAGATCATAATTCTTTACGAGTTCCAAACTTAAATTACTCCTTCGCATTCCGAGTGCGAAAAATCTTCTTGACGGCCCGAGAAATTGATGGCGAAAAAAATTTTCACAAATCCGACAAAGTTGCCACGTCAAACGAGCGAGCACCAGGAACGTTCGCACTAGGCGGCTCAGTGACGAATGGTTATTGCTTACTACTTTTTTGAAAATCATTACTTACTAATGTCGAGAGCGCGTAGTTGCATAGCTGGTTATAAACTGAGATATCCATCGACTACCCTAATAATTAATAACGACTACCCTAATAATAAATAATTAAAAATAAATAAATAAACGTTTATTTGCAGCTCTAACCACTAACATACTAACTATTTAAAATTTTATAAAAATAATAAAACAAATTAGGTGGCAATTTGGATAACAATCTACATAAGGTAAAGAAAGAAGAAGAAGCCGATAGGAATGCAGTTGTAGGAACCTCACTCCACTGGTGTGTATATCTAGCGGGCTAGTAATATTATACAAATATTGTATATATGGTGTCTGTCAGTCTGTAGCATCGTAGCTACCAAACGGTATCTTTTACATTCACTTAGAGACACTAAAAAGTAACTATACTAAAAGTAAAAGTTACAATTAATGTTCCTTTTGGAGTCGGTGTCATCTACAACAACAACATTCTAAAGTTGCTGACTTGAAACTCACCTTTGCTGACATCGACTTCAAAAAGAACATCAATTGTAACTACATTCTTAAAGTATTATTTTATGCTTTTTAGTTGAAAAGGTATTTTTATACGTAGTTTATTTTTTATGAGTAATCTAATCTGCGGGCCTGGGATCTCAATCTATCGTTCCGTGTCGACTCGCCTCTAGCACCTCAGTGTGTACTCGCCTCAAGTTTCCACATCCATTTGGAAGTTTGTTACGCGACAGGCTGACAAATTTTAATGAACCACCCGCGAATGTCTGAGCTAATGGGAAAACTTCCACCACATTTATTCCCCGCCAAGTTTTTGAGTTACAATTATGAGACATTAAGGTTCCGCGGCGAAATACGTTAAGTAATGTGCCTAATCAATTATGTGTGTATCGTATTGCGTGATCGATTTGGTGGTTACTTGAAAATGCTTTATAGTCATTTTAGGAAATCGATTTTTTTTCCATTGAAAAGTATAGGCTTTTTATTGCAACAAAATGTACGATTCCTGTGGCCTAGTATTATCCGTAGGGTATATATAGGTATGTATCAAATTTCATAAAAATCGATCCAGTACTTTCGAAGTCTATCCAATGGAAAGAAACAAATCATCTTTATAATATTAGTACCTATAGAGTTCACATATTATGTACGTTTTAATATAATTCTCTACTTTTCTTCTTTTGCCTCTTAGATATAAAAAATGTACGTGTAGTGACTGATTTCCTACATCGACGAGTAAATAAAAGTTGTATCAAACGCACGCTAATCGCTAGTGTGTGTACTCTGATGCTCAGACTTATACTACTCAGATCGCACACTCTCGTAAAAATATACCTAAAACTTTAGCTTGACGTACTATAATGATATAGAAATAATCTACCATGAGAACGGTCCAACTGCTATTACATTTCGCAGCCCATAAAATGAAAAGCGCAATAATATCACAATTTAAACTCTTTCATGCCATTCAGAGTATCCATTACGTCATAAATTCGGTACACAGTGACCAGCGAAAAAGTTAGGGGCTAAAAGATTTGGAGTTACCCCAGGGGCGAGGGCGGCAGGGCGTCATCCATCATATGCTTTACATATGTTTGAATAAAGCTCGTGGGAAAAGGATTTCCTCTCAGAAGTCAAAGCGGCGTTGAAAGTGTAGGGTGTCTATGATAGTTGGCTATTTGTATTGCAAAAAATGATAACCAAAAATACAACATTATTTATCCCACTTTTTTACAAATTACCACAAAAAAGATATAATATTTATTGTGATTTATTTTTTAACAAGCCTATTATCACGAGGTAGATAAATAATATAATATAAAAATTAATAAATTTATAATAACTATCTCTAAAATTAAATCCTAAGAATAAAACCCAGCTAAAAATGTAATACCACATAAAGATAAATTAGATCTCTCTTTTCATTATTTTATACAACGTAGGTAATTAGGTACGTTTGTGATCATAGTAGTGGTAGCATACAATTTTAAAAGACAGACGCGCAGAAATTTTAAAATATTATTATTTATTTACTTTATTTGTTTTCTCTTTCTGACTCTTGTCATAAATATCTTTTATTTATTTAATTATTCAGCTAAACGAGAATAAGTAACCAAAAATAATGTAGTACATTTCTGATATAGAATTTTTTCTCTTTTTTTATAGTATTAAATTAATCTAATTTAAATTACTTTACCTACATTTAGGAATACTTTTCAGTTCTCTAATAGGTATAAACAAGGTTCCCGTCATATAACATTTCGTCCTGCAATATAGTCAACCATGGCGACCGTGCGTACAAATAGCGGATTAGGGCAGTTTAGCAAACAAGGCGTCGCTGGCGTGTGCCGGTGCCCTTACAGCTAATGCCGTATTAATGCCCATTACAGCGCCGCCATTGTTCCCAACTTAGCCGACGATTTATTCAGATTTATTTCGATAATGTGACGTGCTAAGCCGGCACAGTCCGGGATAAACAAGTCGAGTGGATACTCTAGTTACAGCAAACAAGTTCTTAGTTTCACTGTTTGGAGGAGTATCGCCGAAATATTTAGTTCTGCCCCTCGATCGGTAGGAAAGTGGAGATCTTCTTTAGGAAGAAAATGTTGCCCTATCGATATAAAAGACATGAGTGGATGAAGGTGATATGTAGCAAAATTCTGATTTCGAGAAAATTGAGTGCAAACTGTCAGTTAAACATTATAGGATATTATGTAGTAACGTATTAAGTACATTAGTACCTACTCTATAATGTACTTAATACGTTACTACATATCCTAAAATGTTTTAGAGACAGTTTAAACTCAATTTTATGGATAATTCTTTTTGCTACGTATCACTTTCATCCATTCATGTCTACAATTTTTACTGTATTTTGATGATGTAAGTCATATTTTTAACAAACACTTTTGCCATTGAAAAAGTTAGGTTATGTTTTTGTTTAATTAAGCCACCTCTTTCAACGTTGGTACTTTCACAGTACACTCTATATAGGAGGCACATACATACTCTAAAGCATTATTACTAATATATTTTACACCTTGTATATTACAGTCCTAATATCATAATACACCCAAGAAAGCATCACAACTTGTCACAGAGGTTGAAGGTCCTTTACTACGATGACTGATAAGAGATTTTGAGGGTGCCTTATCGGGATGACATGGGTCAAATTCGACCTTTTATAATATATAAGAATTGAGGCATTGTAAGTTTTTCTACGTTTGATCTCGTGCAGTTTCTGTCAGACACAATATCTTAAAAAGCCATTCAAAGAGATGGAGGGTTGTCGTAGCGTAAAATAATGTAATTTTGTAATCGAAACGCTCGATATGTACTTATTAGTTCGCCACTAGAGGCGTTGTTCTGATGCCATACAAATTGTAGTAACTTCCTCAACGTCCGGAACACTGACAACTCGCACTTGGCACACTGATTTTGAAAGTAATGGTCAACTGTCAACGGTCACAGCGAGACGCAACGCATACTTTTTAATGTAGCGTCAGGCTGCGTTTCCACTGACGCGGAGCGGGGCGGAGAGGAGCTTAGCGGTGCCAAAATTGACCAATCACTATGCTCGTGCTGTTTCCGTGGAAACGGAGCGGAGATTTCGAGCATAGTGATTGGTCAACTCGTGCTCCGCAAGCTCCTCTCTGCCCCGATCCGCGTCAGTGGAAACGCAGCCATAAAGTTTGATTAGAGATCATAAAAGTGTGCACCGAGTCACGTCACGGTGTGGAATGGCGCTAAGCTCCAATTTCACTAATATGTATTTAAACAACTACTAAACTACTTTAAACTAGGCTACAGTTTCGATCAGTCATTGAATGAGAGAGAGATTGAATCCTGGCTTAGCGTTAAGCCTTAAAGTTTAGTGATCTAAGCTAATATTGTTGCGTTATTTGACCAAAGTATTAACGAATGAAGCTATTATATGCGAGCCATTATTTTGTAATATTATCTTTTTTATTATGAATTATTATTATATAATATATTTAATTATTATCTTATGTACAACGATGTGTAGGTACCTACATCGTAGACATCGTTTTTTATAATGTAGTGTTACCACAGTAGGTACTACAGCAGCCAGCCACTACTAAGCGTATCAATCATGATTATTTTAAGATTTAGCTGTGGCGTTTAGATATGTTATGGATACAGCTTAATTCCGGTGCAATTTAATATTATTTTATTTTGATCGTGCGTCACGATAGCTTGTCCACAAAAATCTCATTACCGTTTCACTTTACACTTCCTGCCCATTCGTGTGCAATCTGTAGTGTGCAAATCCGTTAATCTTATTTGGCGGGTAGTGCGCGCACGTGGCGCCACGTGGCGTCAAATCGAACTAATCTCGCGACGTGCGCGCGGCGGGCGGAACGCGTGCGCGGCGCGATAAGGCCAAGAAATACCATTCATTCCCCGCTCTTTTGTCGCGAATCACATATTTATTTATGACAACGCTACAAGTCAACCTGCCAGGCTGCCACCCTTGGCTTATTTATACTTTCTTAACTTTCATAATAGAGGGTGCATTCAAAAGAAACGCGTTAATACAGTTTATACTGCGTTAATTCATTGTTGTGATATAATATTATGATTCGTTTTAGAAAATTGTTGTCTTGGTGTTGGTGGGTTTAAACGTATTTGTGGCCCGTGGTGAGTGTAAATACCAGGGTGTAAATGTAGATATAATCCCGTATTCTTACCGTGCTGTCTGTGCCTGCTACTGCAGACGACAACGATTTATAGTTTCAAAAGAAATTGTAATTTGTACCTACTAGTAAATGGAGCGACCATATTATCGAAACTTTTTATATTGTAGTATATAATAATATATATGTAATTATATTTAAAATATACTAGGGTATCCTAAGTTTATGGATAATACACCCTTGCAGGTTGTGACAAACGGCAGGTTTTTCGCTCAATATTGCTTGATTTAAAATGAATAGATTTTAACGAATAGTTACTGGATATTGTTTAATAAATGCTACACAAGAAATAAAAAAAAGATTAAAAATCTAAATCCCGACTTTCCAAAAAAGGGGGTCTAAGAAGGCTGAAACAATAAAATAATTCAATTTGAATTCATAGGTACAAAAATGGTCAAGGTAGAGCCCAGAGAATGGATGTTCGTACCCGCTAAGTTTGGGATTGTATATTTCAACATCAGACGAAATATTCGTCTGATGTTATTTTTCAAGTTCTCTTTTTTCTACCGTATTTTTGTGTGAGCTGACGCTTAGATTTGTTTGTACCTTGACCATTTTTGTACCTGGAATCTGGAATTCAAATTGAATTATTTTCTTGTTTCAGCCTTTTTAGACCCCCTTTATTGCGAAGTCGGGTATTTTTATTTAATATTTTTCTGTTTACTCATCCTATTGGATAATAATATTCATTATAGTATCATTAAAGTAACCATTACATAGTAAGAAACTAAACAACTCCTAGATACTACTTAGACGACTGTTTAAAAAACGTTTATTTTGAATTTAACGATAAAATATAATAATTAATAAAATATTATAATACATATTCGTGATGTGCTTGCCAAGACCTATCTTTGGACAAACACGAGACAATTATCTTAATTAAACATTTTTTGGAGATAGTTTTTGAGGATTACTTAAATTTCAAAATCTAAAAATTTTCGAAAAATTATCTAGCTAATGTTACTCGCGGCATCATTACCAATCGATTGATACCTCATATATTACAATCGGACCAGTAGTTTAGCCGCTACGAGGGAATATTCATACATGCACTGACTAGACTTTTGACTTAACATTTAGAAAAAGGGAATTTTTGAAAATAGAAAGGAAATTAGTGTTTTCCTTTTTCTGGCACTGGCAATGTTTTTATGCTTTACTAAAAAAAAATCACATGACACTTGACAGTTGACACTGCAGATTGTCAAATTGACGTTTATTCGACAAACAGGGGGCTGACAGTGTAGTTCCATTTGTTACGTTTTGGCGCTGCGGTCGAAAGCAAAATGGCGTCGTTTTGTGACGTCACACACGTCTATGGTCTATTTGTTTATGTGTCTAATGATCTATGCTAATGATCTATGTTGTCAAAACTCAAATATGGCCGCGTGTAGTTTGTTAGTGTTTTGTTTATCCTCGTTTCTTGCTTGATTTGATACAAAATATTCAATTACTCCGCATATTATTGATACATTATATCAATATTTTATAGTGTGTTAATTAATTTAGTGTAAATGTTGTTAGTTTTTCGTTTTAAGGGACTATTTAGGTCTTGTGTCGGCGGTTGCAACGCAACTATTAGTTCATGAAACGGCATTTTTCTTTCCCAAAGAACATTAATTTTAGAAACCTGTGGCTGTCCTTCCTGGTGCCAACTATCCATCGGTCTCTCTAAAGAGCAACTTCGAAAACTTGTTACTGAAAAACACTTTCATAAATATCAATTTGACGAAGAAGGCCAAGATATTTAAACATTCTAATCCATTTCTCCTTACGGATGATGAAATACAGAGCACGGCATGCCTCTATCGTCCTGTGAATCAGGTGAGTTTTACTTTTAACACGTTATAGTTAGAGCTAGTGTAATATAAAGTATGAACAGTATAATATAATTATACTTAATCTTTGACTCATTAAGTTTGCCAATGTTTTTTGCTTTTGTATAACAATATTAATCTTAAATGTACTCATTTGTTTCAGAAAGAAATACCCCTAGGTATACTCCAATGAGGATGTAAATGCTTCTGATGAAATGTTGGTCATTTGAAGAGTGGGTATGTATTAAGTACTATGGCATATTGACACTCATTCTATATGATATTTTAACATATCAAAAGATACTGAAATTGTTTTATTTTTGTGAAATACCAAGGTTTAGTGGTTTGGAACTTGGCTCAGGAATTGGAGGTTGTGGTTTCGATAACTTCATTGAAACAACAAAAAAATTATGTAACACTTGTTAGACATTTATGAAATGATGGTCTTTTCATAAATGTTAAAGAAGTGTTATGGCAGTTTAAGCATATTTGATAGCAGAATAATAATGCAGTTTTATTTAGGGTATCAACTTATAGTGCTGAAGAACAAAACTAGTTAATCTATTTTTGCCAATTAACTAAAGTTTTTACTAGAAACCCTCCTTGTTTTGTTGTTGTTGTTGGCCGGACTAAGTGACCGGCCAACTTATGTACTGTTTTTTCATCTTAAATATTGTGTTATTTATTTACAGAAGTGACTGATCATCTTTTGTGTCATCAAAGAAATGAAAACAATTGAAATAAGAGCACACTTCAAGTAAGGCAAGTGGCCTTAGAAACAGGAAAACCTGGACTTGTGTGTTACCATCACTAGATGGTTGGATAACGACATTAGAGAGTTTTATTAGGATAATTATTAAAATATTATTAAAAAAAATATTCTCTTAAATATTAATATTCTTGCTATATCAATCAGGGCTTATTAGAAATTTAGAAAAAAAATCAATAAATAAATGATAAATGTAACCTGTTTTTATTTTGTATTACTTAATAAAAATAAATTACCTGAACTACAAAAACCTACCTACAAAAAAAATCGATACCTTACTAAAGTATCGATAGCTGGACTCGATTATTCAACCACTTATACAATGTGTGTTTGTAGTCTGTGATGTGCTATGGTCTGTGGTGTGCGGTCAAAATGACAGATGCTACAGTGCTGCCAAAACGTAACAACTGGAAACTCGGTAAAATATCACTGTCGTATCTGTTACGTAGTAACTAATTCTTAATCTGTGTCGACAAATTCGTTTATTTGTTGCGATTATTCCCTATTATTAAATGATATTTTCGTAATATTGGGATTAATTACTACACATAACTCTAATCAAAAAGAGATAAAGGTTTGGAGCTTACATTGTTTACAACCGTACGATTATTCAAAATGGGTGATGAAGATGAATATGCGTGTGTAAACAAAGCACAACTGAAATTGAAGGATAACTCTGGAATCAAAAAAAAAAAGAAGAAAAAGTCTAACAAAGACTCAGAAAAAGTTATTGAAAATGAATTGAAGCAACAATTAAAACAAACAAATGCAGATAAGCGCACTAAAGCTGAAATGGCATTTCAAAAAATGCAAGAGAAAATGGTAAATGTATAACATTCCACAATTAGACAATCTAAATTTTTAAATGTAGATTATGTCTAAATAAGTTAGTAAGCTTAAACCTAAACTCAGTTATTACTTAATCTGAGTCTGTATTGAGAATTATATTTCCTCTCATCAAATACTTTCTATTTCATTATTAACCTAATTTATTGCAGCAAAAGCAAAGGATTCAACAAAAGGCAGAAATGACACACAAACAGAGGGTAGAGAAATTCAATCAACATCTGGACAGTCTTACAGAACACTTTGACATACCTAAAGTATCATGGACGAAATAAGCCAACATGTCTTTTAGAGAACATTTAAAATTAAATTTAATGTACAGAATCTTTTAAGAAGACTTAAATGTTAGATTAAGATAATGTAGTTCCATAATTAATTTTATAATATTATCTATATTGAAAAATGCTCTTTGCACATTATAAAATTTTACATTTTTTATGTATACTAGAAACTTTAGAGCTTTACAAGTTTGTATACATTAGGGGTTGTCCATTAATCACATGATCTTTTTTTAGCATTTTTTAACCCCCCTCCCCCATTGGTGATATGTAGTGAGGTTTAAGACCACCCCTCCTCCCCCTTCTCAACATCACGTGTATTTTTAATACAAAGAATCTTAAAATTTTCTGAATATTATCTTAATTTAAATACAGGTAGGTCACTACACGCCGCGCCTTGCCGCTTAATATTTGTTTAAAAATTGCGCGTTTGACGAAAAAATAAATACACGACATATCTTACTACACCCCCCCCCCCTCCCCGTAATTTCTAATAATTTAAATCTGTAATAAATAAAAGCTACAACAATCATTGTTTTGTCATTTATTGTTGTAAAAGTTTGTAAATACATATAATAATGGGTAAAAAGGACGGAATGAATAAAAAAGAAATAAAATAGTTTATACACTTAGTTTCCACTTTCCAGGCACTTGTCTAATGTACAATAGATATTATTATATTCCATAAAATATGAAAATTACACTTAATTGAGATTCTTTATTCATATAAAATCTATACATAGATTTCAAGAATTTGTTAGACTTAAAGCTATTTGGACGGATATAAGTCAGTTATTTGATCACTACAAAAGAAAAAAAAACAAATAATATTAATTCAAATATTTAAACAAACTAAACTGTATCAAAATATAATACAATATAGTTGCGAGTTGTTTATTGTAACTCTTAACTACTTATTAATGTGTAAAAAAAATCTACAAAGCATGTAATTGTCTGTGCTAAATTATTTCTTTGTTGAGTATGTAACAATATTATTTTTAAATAATTTATAGAAAAAAAAATATTGTAAGTATTAAGAATTTTTCCAATATTCCTTGTTTATTAGCCTTTCCTTGATTGTATAAAACTTATACCTATAGTAAAATCTGATCAAAAAGTGATGTGATCTTCTGTTCAAATTGATGGCTCCTACGTCATACTTTTAGTACTTACATTATATTTTTTAAATGACTGAAATTACTGCTATGAGAGAATATTGTTTCCTATTATACCAGCATCAGTCTAAGTGCTCTTAATCCTAGTGGAATGAAACTAGTACAGCTAATACAATGGCCAGTAATATGCTTGACACCTTAAGTGCTTCTGCATGGTTGTTTCTCCAAAACGAATATGAGAATGAGAATATTTTAATGTGATTTTCCTCCGTAGACCATGGGTTGGTGCCATCATCAAAATGCATTGGACATTGATCCCGCTCTCTCTCATACTCTTCCATCTCTATGGCGACAGATGCACCTTCTGTATAATTCCATGAAGTGACATCCTGTTTCAAATCACAGTAGGGACCTAAGGCTTGTGACATAAGAACTCTGAAACAATGGAATTAGTTCTTATAATCGACACATGACAAGAATTCATTGTGGCATAATGTTATTTTAGTTTTTTTTTGCTATATTAGTTTTGCTATATAATTCATTTAATATTATACTATAGCGCTAATTAAATTTTTGTAATACAAAAAGAAACTGTTTCCCATTGATGCTATTTAAATAAAAGAATGAAATAAAGTTTTAGTGAGTCTATTTAAAAACGAAAAAGTGACTAAGATTTAATGTATGATCATAGCAACATACCTGTTAAGATCAGCTCGCTGGTAAACCCAACATCTATATTTAGAGAATGGATCTAGCTCATCATAAGTAATGAGATAGGATTTCAGATTTTCTTTCCAATACCCAATACATTTCATCTTGTAATCAGGGTCACTGTAAATATCAACTGGTCTTCCCAAATGGTCCACAGATAAACAATAGTTTTCCTTTATCTGTACAGTTTTCTGGTCAGTGTCGCATACTGAGAAATCACTTAAATTCAGTTTACAATACAAGTTTGGTCGAGGACTGAGAGTTACACCACCTATGATTCTCGTTTCAAACTTCACATCTCCTTTTTGAGTGAAATTAAACTTTCCAGCAACTGGACAACGGATCGGCGATGGATCTTTCTTTAGGAATATATCATAGCGCCAATTCTGTTTGTTTGGAAATTGTACCCAGGAGCATACTGTATGGAAATTACTTTGTATCATGGCTAATCCCTTACGGTATCTGAAAAAAAATAGAAATGTAAACTCTATTTATTTCTTATAATATTAAAAGATCATGGGGATTATTTAAAATTCGTTTACGAATAGTATTTGAAAACTAAATGCGGCAAGTTGCGTAGGAAAATTCCGAGGTAAATTACGCATTGTAAATCAGGCCTTTGGAACATATCACAATATTTTGTTCTTTTCAAATTTACCTTATAACATTGTGATGTTGGGGAACAAAGTCAAAACAAACATAATCCTTCTGACATCCATCTACTGTAAGTCGAGCCATCATCACTCTAGAGTCACGCTGTTCTCTGTAACCAAAATATTAAGTAAAAATCATATTGCCAAAAATATTCATGTTAACTGTAGAAAACTGTCGGTATTTCTTTTAAACTGTAAAATTGTCTTTAAGAGTGGGCAACAAATGATAAAACGAAATTGAAAACATATAAATCTTACCTGCACACATAAATTGTGCGCCTATAACGACCTTCATCTGGATAATAAGTTTCAATAATATGTGTCTCATTTATAAAAACATCTGCATCTATATTGGCAGTGTTTATCCAGTCACCGGAAAAGTTTTGTGGCAATCTACAGCCTGGCTCTACTACCTCAGCCTAAAATATAAAAAGAAATACTATATAAAACGAAATTTTTATAATTTTAAAAATTAACTTAGCAACATTTGATTTATTATTCTGTAATACATTATTATTTTGTAATACATAACAAGCCTAAAATTGATTAAGAGGCGATTTTTCATTTGTATATAACTACCGATATAACTTTTACCTGAGGAATAAATATGTGACTTTGACATTTGTTTCATACAAATTCTGTCAAAATCACATATTTATTCGACAAATAAAAAGTTATCTGACGATTGAAAAATCACCCCTTAGGGCCGATTTTTCAATCGTCAGATAACTTTTAACTGTTGAATAAACATGTGACTTTGACATTTGTTCCATACAAAATCTGTCACATATTTATTCCTTACATAAAAGTTATCTGACAATTGAAAAATCGGCTCTTAAACTAATTATTTATTTTAATGAGAAAAAAGGTTTAAAAGTAATATCATATTTATTAAGTATACAATATAAAATATTTTATGCAATACACAATTTTTATGTATAAATTTTATGATATTAAAAGAAAGTGCTACTTTACTTTACCATTAATCCTTGTGTGACACAGAGATAGTTCTCTGCATCACACAAGGATGGTAGAGAATGAATGAAAAGGCTAGTAGCCTGCCTTTATATTTATTCCTCATATTTTAAGAAAGTATAGGGAAACAGACTTATTGAACTATTTAAATTTATAAAAATCCCTTTATTTATAAAAATTCTTATTACCTTTACAGGAGTAACCCTGTATCTTTCAGGAGATTTCTCAACCGTCTTCAAAGTGTTACACTGGGGAGTAATAGAGGCTCCAATGTATAAATCATCATCTCTGTTTTTCAAAAAACATCTGTACCTTTCGTCTTTACGAGATTCCTTTGTATTGGACACAGCAAAGAAGTGATTCTTGTCAACAAACCAATGACCTAACGGAATAAGGATACATAAATTATTCATTTAGTTTACAGTAATACAGTTTTTCCATTACTAATAAAAATAATTACACAACTAGGTAGTTTTAACATATTTTGATAATGCTGTCTTTGTCTGATACATTCAAAAAGTCACTCCACAGAGATTCACTCCACTCCACTATTTAGTTGAGTAATGACTTATTAGTAAAGAAGTATGTTTTTGAATTGATTGATGATTATATGAGATTATATAAATTTTAATTGTGGTTAGTGGTTAACGAATGTATATAATAGCAATATAAGTGAAAAGCAAACTTACCCAAACAGCTGTACTCAACAACACCTTCAAAAGTTCCAGTCATCCCTGGACATTTCTTGTAAGTGATGTTGAATTTCTGATTGGTAATGAGAAACTGAGTGCCTGCAGTTTGACATGACCTTATTTGAGCATCTGGATGACTGCATTCTCCAGTGAATCTAAAACGATTTTGGTATGCAAATTGCCATACTCCTTCAAGAGATGATCTGCAGTTTACCTGGAAACCAGATTGAAAGATTGAGTTAGCAATTAAATAAAACAATTGGTAACTAATAACATAAACAATCATTAAAAAGGTTTGTATATACAACTGAATATTGTAATATTCAGGGATAAATAATAAGCAAAAAGGTTTACTAGAATGTCTGGATACTAGCTTAATATATAGAAGACTAGTTATCAAGAATCTATTTTAATTCATTATCAACAATGTACAATATTCTCAATAGGTTGACACTTACAGGAACAGAGTTTTCTGAAAATAATGTTATAAGATTCTGGTCCGGATTGAGACCTCTGCATACTCTCTCTACAGTTGGCTCCTCATTGTCTTCTAAATCTACGCAAGGTGTTTCAATCTTCTCTAAAACATTAACTGTGCGCACTATCAATTTCACACAGTAGTAGCATTTTGTGTATCTGAACACCATTGTGTAATTAACATGGTAATCCGCCTTTATGTTGACACATGTGCCCCTGGAAATAGTAAGAATATTCCTTAGAGTATCTAACAGGTTATACTACTTTTGACTATAAAATGTGGTATTATAATTATAGTGGTATTATATAATTGTTACTGATTTTTACAAGGTTTGACAATATCAATAGTTAATGCAGCTCTTTCTACAGGACTACCTATTTACAAAAAATACTACCGCATAGTTAAACAAATAAAGTTTGGTACACTATTTTTACTAAGGATACATACCTATTAGTCATCTGGTTAGCATTGATATCTGTAATCGTTTGTTGTCCATTTTCAAAAGAAAACCAAGTATTTCTTAAAACTACAGGAATAGTACATTCGGTAGATATAGACGAAACTGAAACAAAAACATTTGGGCGTTACCATTTAGCGTCGCAGCTTTTGTAATGTATTTATGAATAAAAATGGCTTTTACTTACTTCCACATAAAAGAATCAAAGCAAAAGATGTATATCCGTAGTAAATAAAGTACATTTTTGTTGGAATTGGCTTACATTTAATAATTTTATGCAACAGAAACATAAAATTTAAAATCTTCAAATTTGTCTTCAAAGCCCGTTTGACAACTAACTAAGCAAAGTGACAACTTTTTTTTTTTACTTCTGCTTCGATTTTATAAAGAGTATTGCCACTGATTGCCGCTATAAAAAATTATTGAACAAACTGTAAGGAACTCTGCTGTTTTCCAAAAAAGTTGAACTGTTAATGTTGTTCTTAAAAACGCCACATACAAAAATGATCAAAAAGTCGATTTCCCTACTTATTTTCAACATATATTCCACATTGTAATATTTACAATGTGGAATATATGTTGAAAAAGAGGGCGAAGGAACATTTTTTTAAAATGGCAATACGTTGCTCTTATGTATTGATCGATTTTAGCCAATAGATTTAGAGCAAAATATTTTACTGCAGTCTTTTGTGCAGTCATTCGCTGTTTCTTTCAAGGACAGAAAGAAAACCAAAATTACAACTGTGTTGATGTCACATCAATAAACGTGAATCATTTTTGTCAAAACATCGATCCCAATTAAAATAAATATTTATAAAAATGGCTTTACTGGTAAGTACCTTTTAACTTAAAAAAAATTACTCAATCAATAAAACATGTTCGTGTACAGTTCACTTTTAAAATTTATTTTCGCTATCTTAAATTATTCTTTAAATATTCCCAAAAATAAATCTCTCATGATGTTCTCAAGTATATTTTCAACGAGTTTAATCTTTTTTTGACTTACTTAATCTTGTTAGATGATGTAAGATGAAGGCTTACCTTGTTATGATTAAACTGTAATCTCATTAATTTATTTTTCAGCGCATGAAAGCAGCTAAATGTCCATCGGATGAGTTAGCACTTACAAATTGTGCTCTTGTGCACCCAGATGATTTTCCGAGTGATGTCAAGTATGTGGAGACTGATAAAAATTGTATTTTACAATTACTACCATAACCAACATAATACCAGACTACTGTTGCATTTTGTTCAAATTTTACCTGTGGTGCTAGCAGAAACAATTTACAACTACGTATTCGTAATAATCGAGTAGGCACGGAGCATTGTATGAAAATTATGCCCCTCATATAATTGACATTTAATAATGTTACAAGTATGCAGTTGTTGAATGTTACTGATTGGCCAACCAAAAGTACTTACTACAGTGTAAAACTATATAAGTTTAGGAAGTAAGATAACTTTCTTCCAGATTCATCAAATATTTATCAACTTTTATGTGTTCATGGTTACAGTTAAAATATATTTTTAGGCACATTGAGGTGGCTACGGGACCATCCCAACATTACATCTTTAGCATAAAATTCTTTAATGGAGTAGAAAGAGGGTCAGTTGGATTTTCATCACCACAGAGAAAATGGGCCACCCTTTCTCTGGGACAGGTATTTCATCAGCTATAATTTTTTGCAAACATATCAAAATAAATTGAACAGTAATTATGTTAATTCATGATCATGAAAATAACAATTTAAGGCCATGGTGTAACAAGCTATTCTAATATAGTGTGTTTTAATGTGAAAATATTTTTTAAACATACATAATACATAGATACTAATGGACTCACTTTAATAGTAAGATTCATAATATTATCAGCACTGATAAGCACTAACATAAAAAAACCACTCATCCTACGAAATAAATGTTCGAGCATGACAAACATAATTTGATAAATAATGCAATTTAGAAATTAGCTAATAAAAAAAGGAGATAGATAACCTTTAAATTTTTTTCAGCCTATCGAAGTAAAGCCTTTTAAACCCCAAAACGCTGACTGCTTGTGCAGTGTCACATTGGAAGCCGATTTTATGCTTAAGAAAACGTAAGTTATTTACAACAAGTAGCCAAGCATGAAAAATTAACCCAAGCCTGAAAAATTAACAGCAAAGTATTCATAAAGTTTTTGAATCAAAATTGTATTGAGTGTCATGATTTTTATATGACTTTCATTAGATAATGTTACAAATACTCTGTTGTCAGTACTTTGTGCTTGGGCTTCTGTATATTTACAAAATGAGTTATATCATTCATGATGATCACAGAGATGACTAAGCACTCTATCAGTGAAATCAGAATGTAATATCTATAATTAGAACATTAGCTGGTTTATCACTGACTCTAATTTTTTTTTAAATTTTAACAGTTTTTTTTGAGTTGATTTTAAACATGACGTCATTACTCATGCTCATTGCAAAGTAAAGAAAAGAAAGAATGCACCTCTGTGTCAACCATCTTTCCAATGGATGTCGTAAAAGACAGAGGGAATATTTATATAAAAATGGGCGTTTCCGCGGACTTCTCAAAACTGCGCTCGCCAACCAGCCTATTAACCGTGGCGAGTATAGCTAACCCCAATTAATTAAATATTTTGGTGGAGTCTTATGTCTAGGGTTGCCATCCGTCCGGTTTTCCCCGGATATGTCGTAGTTGAAAGAACGTCCAGGGTGCGTCCGGGCGGACGGCGGATTTTTAAACTACAAATAAAACCTTATTTGTAGTTTAAAAAAGTCAAGTCTTGAGCCACTCGCGACTCACGCACGCCATGCTCTACCGACGAACTGACTCTTACTGACACGTCCCGGACGTGTCAATAGGAATCGGTTTTATTTTGATTCTTAGTCGATTGATGTGGTCGGGAGTACATAAAGTTACGATCTAACGATTTTCTTTATCCTGGTTAGTTTTAAAGTAGTCCACCAAATAATATACCATAAGCCGTTGAGTTCTTTATTTTTTTTTTATGGACCCATGTAAAGTGTGGGTCCGACTTGTTCCCCTTATTATTCTACAAGGACAATTATTTACGTTTATTTAGTTATTACAATTCCAGTTTTTTCATTTTATATACTGACATTTTTACACTTTTGTATTTATTTATTTACGTCCTTGTATTCTACTTTATGTTACAGCCGTTGAGTTCGAACTGATTTGATTCTCGATTGTGTCGGGAGTAGGCCTGCTGGGCTCTGAAATCACTGAAATCAGGGGTTTTCACGCGTCTTTCCTTTGGTTGTCATATTTTAGAGATGGCAACCCTACTTATGTCCAGTAGTGGACTTGATATCTAGTTTTCAGTTTTCGAAAATAATACAGTAGTGGACGTTATTGCTTTTTCCCGTGACTTAATGCGTGAAAAAGGGAAAATTCCGCAGAAACTTTTAGTTCTTCTTTCATCAAAATCGGGGTTTCGAAACCTATTCAATGCAAGCAAAGAAATAACTAAAACTTTTCTCTTTTTAATAAGGATACTATTTATATTATATATCGATTAATAGAAGTTTTGTTTCCCAGTACCTCTATGGAGCCCTACGACTCGGAGCAAATGGCTCGAGATTTCCTCATCCAATTTGGAAATCAGATCTTCACTGTTGGACAGCAACTAGCTTTCTCGTTCCAAGAGAAGAAAGTACTGTCGTTGTTTGTAAAGAACTTGGAAGGTGAGTCAATTTTTTTTAAATATTACTTACATTGAACCCCAATTAGTGGCGTATTTACTATAGGGCCAATGGGCGGGGCGGCATCGGCCTTCGCAATTTTCTGCCAGCGACATGGTATCAAGTTTTGTAGCATTTTTAATACCTAATATTTTAATATGTAATATTTGCGTACAATAATAATATTATTAAAGGTTCCTTTTGACATAGGTACAACTAAAATCAATTTTAAACTAGCTGAGACATAGACTAGACTCAGCAAATATAAGGATCGGTAGGCTGAACACTAACCAGGCTAGATACTATAGTTCTCTCTCTTGCTCTGCTTGCGTTATGTAATATCACGTAATACGAATATAGTTAGAAAGTTTTCAACATACTCGAAAGTAATAAGTTTACTGGCGCCAAGGAAATCCGCTACCGTTCCTAATGAGCCGGCAAATCTAACGGGCCCGGGCGCCAAATCGTTAAATATGCCTCTGACTTCTATAGTAGTACACTGGGCTCAACTATTTTATACAACGGCCATAGCTGTAGGCATAGAATTCGCCAGTAAGAAGAAGAAAAGTGAACAAAAGAATTAAGTCGCGTCACGAATATTTTATTATTTTGTTAACTAGCTTGCTCCGAGACTCGTAAATGTAAACCCTCAAGGCGAGTCCCTTGAGGGCTTAAATGGAGTAGTTTGTTAGTTTATATTGACAAAGTTACAGCTGTTGCATTAAAGTTTACTTTGTTACATAAAACAGGTACAACATCACGTTTTTGGCTCATTACTTTGCTTAGACCGAGTCGATCGAAAATCGAGATTGATACGGCTTCACAATCGTAAACCCTTACATAATTTATCAACTTCCATTTTTTATCATATCCAGCGGTGGCGGTTATCGTTTACCATAAACCTAACTGGTTATTTGCCCCCTTGTGTAATATACTCGTGAAAGTAGTGCCGATTAGTGGAATTAAATCTTAACTTAATTAGGTCAGTATTTATCTATCTGTAAGATGTCCCATAAATTAAAACACCCGATCTTAGTAAATACATATTACCTTTTACCCTTTTTAACACCCGACAAAACAGAGGGGTGGTTATAAGTTTCATGTGTGTCTGTCTGTGGTATCCTAGTTCCCAAACGGATGGACCGATTTTTAACCCCCGACGCAAAAACTATGAGGTGTTATAAGTTTGACTTGTCTGTGTAAATCTGTATGTGTGTCTGTAGCATCGTAGCTCCCAAACGGATGATCCGATTTTAATGTGTTTTTTTTTGTTTGAAAGGTATAAAGGTATACCGAAGGTGTTCTTAGCTATGTTTGGTGGAAATCGGATCAGATCTTTAAGGTCGTTTGTTAGGTGTGATAGGAATATGACACGCTAAGGGTGTGTTTCCTGTTAATGTTAACGCCTTGTTAAAATACCATGCCTTCTCATTCATTGATAGGAATTACGAGGAGAACAATATGATATTTAACGAAGAATTAACTTAAAAATTGCTTGGTGAAACACGCCCTTAGTCAGAGTTTTTAAATTTTTAATCTAGTTTTTTTTTTATGAAACCCAACGTAATAAAGAGTGTTCTTAGTTGTAATTTGTCATCATCAGTTCGCTGACTTCGGGATTATTACGAAAAATGTTTATTCCAGCTGTGGATGTAAAGGCTCTGGCCGCTGGAGCCAACGCGGTGCCGCGTCGAGTGAGGATGGGCCGCCTCTTGCCCGACGCGTGCATCCAGTTCGACAAAGCCGAGAATTCCTCACTTAATCTCGTCGGTAAAGCTAAGGGGTAAGTACTACCAACTTACAGAGTCCATGTCATGGATATGACGAACACTTTATTCTAAACATGTCCAAATTTCTTGACTACAAACAATGTAACCTATATGTTGTGTTTGTGTTATCAAAAAACTAATGTAAACTATACAAAAATTATAATTATAACAATTTTAGATATCAATAAAGACTGTTATTAAATGTTAGAAAATAATGAATGCCACGACACAAAAGGTAAGTCTACGGATTCAAATCGACAAGGTTGTACATAGAACAATAAAACTATATTGTTATCTAGGCATGGTGCCCAGCCAAGTTCAAAGATAACTGAAGTGGCGGACGATGCCTGAGCATGAGTGTATACTAATTTATGCATGAAAACTAACCAACTCAGACCATATATTATTGTTAGCTCATAGCTGTAAGACAACATTATAAGTTTAGTTGTTATAAAATATTTATGTTACCGTACATAAATATCAGGACAATCTAAATGGGTGCCAATCTATTTAGACTTCACTTTTTTTTGTCTTTGACTTGGATCTCATTTCGTTTATGTTTTTATTGGGATAGCTATAATCACACATAAATAGTTATAAGGAATGAAGCCGCTGGCTATGAATAGAGCAATAAGCTGTTATCTCATGCCTTGAGCACTCCAAAGAGCTAATTCGGTCTTTAACAAAAGCTGGGCACTGCAAGCTTCACAAACACCTGAATGATATGGGTATTGGCACAAAGTAGATATATAACAGAGACACGATCTAGTACTAGAAAATGGAATCACCTTAATACTGGCAATTCGACCGGCTATTTTTGTTTTCTTCGATTTCCAGGCACATTCCGGAAACCGCCATCTAGCGCCACTATTGGAAAATACTAATTACTAATTTCGTTTCGTATCTTCTTCTTAATTAAGGAGTTGAATTTAGCTTAATGTGATGTTATGCTTAAAAACATGCTTATCTTTATTTTAATGTCAATATTTGTACATTATTCGGCACACTTTATAATTTTCAAACGTTAATAGTTGTATTAAAGATAAATGACTTGCAGATTTTGCAAGAAGAAATCCCAAAAATCTTTTCCTGACTGTTCAGCACTTTAACAAAAGCGGAAACAAGTACTGAAGTGTAAAAATGAATACTTATTATCAACACTCCCATATAGGAAACAACCTCGCCAGTCCATCATCAATCCTGACTGGGACTTCGGGAAGATGGGCATCGGCGGTCTGGACCGGGAGTTCAACGCGATTTTCCGGCGCGCGTTTGCGTCGAGAGTGTTCCCTCCGGAGGTCGTGGAGCAGTTGGGTGAGTGCATATGGTTTACCCAAAGGACCAAAGAGTCTAGATTCTAGAGCAGGGGTTCCAAATTCAGTGGGGTGATATGATAAGATGTTGTTACACTGACTTGGTGTCAGATGGATCTGACAACTATTTACGGTAGAAGAACTGAGTACCGAGACTTTTTTTACTAGTTATGTTTTTTATGGGATTTCAATTTAGATTTTAAAACTCTTGGGTTTCTTATGGGACTCAAGTCTTAAAAGCTTTTAAGCAGGGCTTGAATAACCGAAAAATATCGGTAAAAACGGTTAACGGTATGACGTCATACCTTAAAATTATGGTAACCTTATATAACGGTACCGCTATTATTTTGGTACCGCAAAATTATGGTATCAAAATTTTTTCAGATACCCAAATTTGTAAAATAACGGTTTTATTAGTAGGTACCCTGCTGCCCGCCAGAGTCACGCCGATTGCTTTGGTCGTAGAATCTTGAGTGTTAAAAATTACTGACAGTCGTGCGGAGTGCCCTGCCTGTAACGCAGCGTACTGCGTAGGTACTTAGTTAATAGTAAATTGCTAAATAGTTTTTAGTAAATAGGTAATAGTAAATTGCTTAATAGTTTTTATTTAGACAGTTTTAGTTATAAAACTTGGGAAACAGTTAAGTTAAGGATACCATTAAATTACCTATATAACTACCTACTTATTTTAAAAAATTCATAGTGCGTAGCAATTATGTTTTATAATGTTTAATTATGTTTAATTATGTTTTATTGGTGCGTTAAGAGCGTGCATTCAATTTACGACGATGTTTCAGTTTTTCGGTGTTTTTGACTGCCCCTGACATGCATAAAATAACAAAATTAAATAAAACAATTAGAAATATATAAAGATAAACTCTTTATTTTTGGAATAGTTTTATAAAATTAAAGTTTTATGTAGTACATTTGATTAAATTTAATGATTTCGGAACGCCGAATCGCAAAAATGCCGATTTTAGCTCACTTTGATAAAGAAAATAACAATTAATTTTTAAAATAGTTTAATTTCTATTTTCATAAAAGAGATTATAAAGTCCTTAAATGAAAAGTTGATAAAAAATTAAAAATAGATGTATTGTTAACTGCATAAAAAATCTTTTAAAAATGTCATAATTTACGTTTTTCAGTGCAGTATTTCTACTGGAAAAACTAAATTTCTTCGATGATATTATTTTTATAATTAATAATCATACTGTTGGTAACTTGACACTATTTTTTATTTAATTAAAATCCGATGTTTAACACCATTAGTAAATTTTTTTTAAATTACTTGTTTTCAACCAAGCGCACGCGTCATGTAAATCGCGATCTATTACTATTTAGTACCCGCTGAGAATTCGTGAGGGGAGGACGTGTCGCTCTGCGCTGGACCGTCAACGTATAAAGGTTCACCGACCTGGTCCGCTCATAGACATGTAGTGCGACTAAGCAGAATTGACGCTTTGACGAGCATTAATATTTTTATGAGAAATGGGGAAAATTTACAGAGATTATATTATGTCGATTAAAAAGTTCATAATATTATATATAAAAAAAAACATTAAGAGGTTACCACAAAAAAGGTGTGTAATGTGTTCAGAGTTTATTTATAAAATATAAAATTTATATAATAATCATCATCAGCCCCTGTGTGTATGTCTGCTTTAATGTAACTGTCATCAATATAACCGAGTATCTGGGGGCATGGCAGTGCTTCTGTCAACTTGAGCATGGCCGTACCATCAATTTCTCGAAGCAGTTTAGGCCACTTTCAACTCCCTATAACTTTGTTGTGGATTAAAAGAAGCCTGCATTTTTAGTTACTAGGAAAGCATTGTATAAACATAGTATATTTCAAATGTTATTCAATTTGAAACAGAAGTTAAATAATTATATGTAACTTGTCAAACTTCTTAGTTTTGTCACTGACTCAATCACTCACTGACCGATCATCAAAAGTATTAGGCATTTCTAGCAGACATAGAAGCTTCAAATTTGGAATACAAGTAGTGTTTAGTGTATAAATAAAGGAAAAACCTAAAAAAAATATTTCTGTAGAATTATCTAGACTAACTAACTGCATAATTAACTTTACTAGCATGTCGAGTATGTATAATTTGTATTTTATAACTTAACTACAATTTAATTTTATAGAAGTATTGAAATGGTTGCTAATATTAAATATAATTAATTATAGGTAATTCATTAGGATTAAAGTATCAATATTACTTGCACGCTCTACCTACGCTCGACCTAGCGTTAACCCACACATGCGTGTTGTTTTGCGTCTGTGTGAGTCGATATCGGCTCTCGCGGCGATTTCGAGTTGATGAAATTTGATTGCGCGCTCTTAAAATACTATCTACGTTAGTTAGTAGACGACTTGTAACATACCTTAACATTTGTTTCACAACCAGGAATTAAACATTTGGAATATTTAGTTTCTTTATCATACGTAAAGTATGCGTAAACTGCGTTCTTACGCTTCCTTCCCATGACTGTGAATTAGTTAATAATATATTATAAATAAGTTAGCAACGTAACACGACGTGTAAACTGCAACGAAATTAGCGAGCGAATGAAAGATCAAGGAATAGCAAATTGCAACGAATACCACTAATCCCGTATTGTGCGACATGTAAACTGTAAAGTTTCGAATTGACAACGCCGCGCCGCGTGCGACGTTGCCGCGTTGCTCTGAAAATTTTTTCGGTACCGAAATGATTTCGGTTACGGTAGTGATAAAATATAATGATAATGAGGTATAACCATACCGTAAAATAATAAAGGTATATATCGTTATTTTGCGATACCGCAATGGTGAATTTCAACCGTTTTGACCAAACCTTTAAATTATAGCGATATCGTAATTTAGTACCGGTATAATACCTTTATATCTGTACCGCTTTCAAGCCCTGCTTTTAAGTAACTTCTATCTGGGTTGAATTAATTATCCGAAAGCGTCTGTTCTGAAGTTAAATGGAAGTAAAAAATAACACTAAGGCTTACTTGGGCCTATCTAAGTAAATTAGGTTAAAGTAATAGCTCACAAAGCTAGTTCTTACATAATTATTATGAAACAAAGTCCTCTGCCGCGTCTGTCTATCTGTTTGTCTGTTCGCAAATCAAATCAAAATCAAAATCAAAATCAAAACATTTTATTTCCATATAGGTTATTAAATAACACTTATAGAATTGTCCTACATGATGCCTACCACCGGTTCGGAAACTAGCCCGGCGAGAAGAACCGGCGTAAGAAACTCGCGCGGGGCCATCTTTTAGCAAAAAGATTGGAAAATTGTTCTTTTTCTTTTTAAATATAATATAATATTATACAATATACATAACAATGTTATGACTTAAAACTAAAATTATAAAAACAAAGTGTACAAAGTTGTAACCTAGCATAGAGGCACCTTATTCCCAGGGTGTGCAATCATCAATGAAATCATTAACCTTATAATAACCTTTAGCACACAAACGTTCTTTAACTAATTTTTTAAATTTATTTATAGAAAGATTTTGAACGTTTTCTGGGATTCTATTGTATAGGCGTATACATTGACCTTTAAAAGATTTACCTACCTTGCCAAGTCTAATCACTGGTATATCTAATTTGTGCTTATTTCTAGTGTTTATACAATGGTTGTCGCTTTTTTTTCTGAAATCATTTATATTCTTTTTTACATACAACACATTGTCCAAAATGTATTGAGATGCGACGGTCAGAATACTTATTTCTTTAAACTTTTCTCTCAGAGATTCAAAAGATGACAACTTATAAATAGAACGTATAGCTCGCTTCTGCAGCACAAATATAGTATTAATGTCCGCGGCATTTCCCCATAAAAGGATGCCGTAGGACATTATGCTATGAAAGTAACTAAAATAAACTAGTCTCGCTGTATCTTCATCTGAAATTTCTCTAATTTTTTTTACTGCATATGCTGCAGAACTGAGCCTATCTGCCAGTTTTACAATATGAGGACCCCACTGTAATTTACAGTCTAGTGTTATACCTAGGAATACAGTGGTGTCTACTAAGTTCATTTTCTCATCATTTAATAGTACATTGGTTTGGACCTGCCTAACATTTGGCAGGCTAAACTTTATACATTTTGTTTTATTTGAATTTAAAAGTAAATTATTTACATTAAACCAATGTACCATTTTTGAAAGAGCACTATTTACCTCGTCATAGTTTGACTGTCGTCGCTTCACATTAAAAATTAGTGAAGTGTCATCAGCAAAAAGTACTATCTCATGCTTATCTTTTACTAGATACGGTAAGTCATTTATGTAGATGAGAAAAAGAAACGGACCTAAAATAGATCCCTGTGGAACACCTAACTCAATTTTGGTGCCAGCAGATCTTTTACAATTTATTTCCACTCTCTGAGTTCTATTGTTGAGGTAAGAACTTAAAAAATTTAGTGCTGTGTCCCTTATACCATAGTGGTATAATTTTTTGACCAAAGTAGCGTGCTCAACACAGTCAAACGCCTTGGAAAGATCACAAAACACACCAAGAGCATCCTGTGACCCCTCCCAAGCTTCAAATATGCTGCAAAGAAGGCTGATGCCTGCATCTGTTGTGGACCGACCTTTAGTGAAACCGAATTGATTACTATGTAGTAGATTATTCGAGTTAAAATGAACTAGCAATTGGTTTAAAATAATTTTTTCGAAAATTTTACTAAAAGCCGGTAGTATAGAAATTGGTCTATAATTGGCTGGGTCAGATTTACTTCCAGCTTTAAAAAGAGGCATCACCTTGCTATGCTTCATGAGGTCCGGGAACACACCACTCTTAATACAGTAATTGAATACTAAGGCTAAGTAAGGGGCAATGATGTCAATTATGGATTTAATAATTTTTGTAGATATTCCCCAGAGATCGGTAGTACTTTTAATATTCAGTAATTTGAATGTGTTAATAATGTCTCTGGAGGTAATCTCTTTAAAACTAAAATTGACATCACATTCCTTGACATTTTCTTTGAGCATTTTTTCTGCAACTGCAGGTGAGGAATTTAGGTCTTTTGTAGTTGAGACTGGAATGTCAGCGAAATACTTTTCGAAGACCGTCGCAACCTCTAGGTCAGAATTAACCTTTTTATCATTTATACAAAGCTCAAATTTAGAGTTACGACCGGCGACTCTTCCAGTCTCATCTGCAATAATCTTCCAAGTGGTTTTCACTTTATTTTTAGAGTTCGCTATTTTTTCTTTTATGTGAAGTGCTTTAGCTGCTCGACAGACCTTCTTAAAGATTGAAGAATATTTCTTGATGTGTTGCTTAAACGACTCACTCCTATTTAATGTCCTTTCGTTATACAATTCATATAATCTTTGTCTACTTACAATAATTCCTGCAGTAGCCCAGTTTCTAAAAGTTCTATTTTTATTATTTAATTTGACCGTTTTAGAAGTAAATACAGAGTTAAATTGAGTTCTTAATATTTTAAAGAAATTATCAAATGCCATATTTGAATTATTAGGTACACTTAAGTGTTGAATATTTGAAATTAATTTACTTCTAAAGTTCTCAATACGTTTTGTATTAATTGGGATATAAACAAGCTTTTCTTCCGGGATTTTATCACAATTAATATCAAAAGATGCTAACTGACCAAAATGATCAGAGCTAAGCACATTAATTATTTCTTTTACACTAGGAGTAATATTAGTGAAAATATTATCTATACAAGTAGCCGTAGTATCACATACTCTTGTCGGTTCATAAAATAAACTAATGAGGTTATACGATTTTAATAAAGATGTGAATCTAACAGTGGCGGAGTTTAAGTCAAATAAATTAATGTTAAAATCTCCACACACAATAATCATTTTGTTAGATGCACATATTTTTGCTAACACTTGTTCCAAAATTTGTTCAAAAGAATCGTATAAACCTGACGGAGGCCTGTATACGCTTACAATAATAAGGTGGCTCAGTTCAATACAAGCTAATTCAACTATACGTTCAGTAGAGAGACTTACAATGTCTTTTCGTTCTTTGAATTTTAATTTTTTACTTGTTAGTATTAAAGAACCACCTCTAATAGCATTCTCCCGACTGAACGAGCTAGCAACCTGGTGACCACAAAAATTAAATATTAATTCATATTTTCTGAACCAATGTTCTGATATACACATAATATCAATGTTGTGCTTATTTAAAAATAATTCAATTTCTAATTCTTTACCTACCATTCCCTGTAAGTTTTGGTGCACCAGATTTAAATTAAATTTACAATTTTTTCTAAATATTTGGGTAGGTAGGTATTTATTTCTATTATTATTTAAAGTATTGCTAGAGTGGGCCTCTGTTGTCTTAGAACCTAATTTAAATTATTTGGAACATATTCCAAGCCGTTAACTATATTATTATTGTCAGAATAAGAGCACTGCTCAATAGAAGCAGTGGCCGGTTTAGCCAATTCTTTGGCTGGTCTTAATACTAAAAAATTAAATAGCCATCTAGCTATGCGTCGAGTATAATAATGTGATAAGAAAAACTTATCATCCGTTAGATTTTTTAACCTAATATTAAAAATATTATTATTCTACAACTGCAACTCAAAGGATATCTGCATTCTAATAAATATCAAGCACCAAACTTCATGCCGTTTTAACAAATGGATAAGATTGATTCGAGGAAGGTTCTAGTGTACTAATAGGACCAGCAGACTTACTCCCGACTGGATTACTTTGAAACTAATTAGGATAAAGAAAATCGTTAGATCGTAACTTTTTGTTCTCCCAACCATATGGTTCGATCGATTCGATCTACTGGGAATCAAAATAAACAAACTTCTATTTATTCCGGAGTACACGGCACGATCGAATCTGAATCAAAATTGATTCAGTTTGGAGAGTAAGGCCCCTGGCAGATTAGATAGAAGAGTACGAAGTATAAAAAAAATATTGTTTTCAGGATGCAAGCACGTGAAAGGTATCCTCCTGTACGGGCCCCCCGGTACCGGCAAAACTCTAATGGCGCGTCAGATCGGCAAGATGTTGAACGCGCGTGAACCGAAGATCGTCAACGGCCCGCAGATATTGGACAAGTATGTCGGCGAGAGCGAAGCGAACATTCGACGACTGTTCGCCGACGCCGAGGAGGAGGAGAAGAGGGTTAGTATTCATGGTTTTTTTTTATTTATCTTCAAAAATGAATGGTAGAAGCTTTTTTACGCGTGATTTTTGTATTTTTGTAAACTCGCGTTTTCCTGTGGCCCCGCCGCATTTAACTATAATCCTAACGGAATAGTGTGCTTTATTATATGCATGGTGCAAAAAAAACAGTCATTATAACTAGATTTTTACTTATTAATATTTCTACGTAATCAGCCGGCGGGTATGTTCTTTGGTTTCCTGTCCTGTTATTATGATGATATTTATAAATTAAGTCTTTGTTTTGTAGTGAAAAGGTTCTGTTGAAAACCGACCGCAACCAACAGCAGCATGTATTTATGACATTTGTCATTTTCGACAACTTCGTGTTGCTAGCGACGGAGGGAATTCCATAGGAATACATATAAATCAGTAATGTCGCGACATGTCGTCTGCTGTTGCTGCGGTGCGGTCAGTTCCCAACCGGTACCTTTGTTTTACCCTCGGTTCATGGACGGAAAATCAACGTCAAATCAACTAAGTGTTCAAATGTCTTGTCAAGTTAAAATTTTGTGCTGAATGACTATGAAGAGACTTGAACGCTAATTAGTTGATTTGATCGTTGATTTGCCTTTCAGAAACTGGGGGTTAATGAGACAAATATTTGTTTTTTTTTTAATAAAAAAAATGTTTTTGACAGTGCGGCCCTAACAGCGGCCTTCACATAATCATCTTCGACGAGATCGACGCCATATGCAAAGCGCGTGGCTCCGTCGGCGGCAACACCGGGGTGCACGACACCGTCGTCAACCAGCTGCTGTCCAAGATCGACGGTAGGTCCCTGCACATAAGATTAATAATAATAATAAATCTTTTGTAATGTTAAATATCATGTTATCCCTCTCGTATTACCTGTCAATGAATGAGATGGCATGGTATATACCACCTTATCGCCTAGTTTCTAATAACATGATACAATAATGATTTGGTAATTACAAGGTTTTTACATACTAGTTATAGAAATGTTAACAATATAATTATAATGTTGTTACTTAAGTACCTAAACTAGGTTACCGAAATAACCTGTTCTTATAGGAACTTATGCTCTATGTTTAGTTGGGTTAGTTTTATATGCGGGTGACAGTACATGATTGTGTTAGGTTTTGACCTTGTGTGTCAAAGTCACTTTAATGTTTTGAATTAATAGCTTAACATATATACCATATTATACTTACCACCTTATCGCCTGGATTCTATAGACAACATAACTTTTTTTTATCGGTATCAAAATACATATATAAAAGGCAACAGACCACTAAAAATTATACTCGAATTTTGATCACAGGCGACTTCGAGGGCGGGCTTGGATCCCTGGTTATAGATAGATATGTCATTGAAGCGGGCCGTAAGGCGACGAAGATCAAATCAGTAGTCGTATGCTCGTTTGCTCAACAAGTATTCTACCTACAGGTGTGGACCAGTTAAACAACATCCTAGTGATCGGTATGACGAACAGGCGCGATATGATCGACGAGGCGTTGATGAGACCCGGAAGACTGGAGGTGCAAATGGAGATCGGTCTGCCCGACGAGACCGGCCGGGTACAGATCCTGAATATACACACCAAACGCATGAAGGAGTACAAGAAGATTGCTGAAGATGTTGATAGTAAGGTATGTGAGGCTTGTACCTAAAGTAATTTAAGTATATCACCCTTTCTTATTATAAAACAAAGTCTGTCTGTCTATTTGTGATAAATTCAAAGATTGCAGCACCGATCTTCATGCTGTTTTGTAGTGCTTCTCGGGGAAGGTTTAGGGGTGATTTCACCAATGGAATTACGCGTTTAGACGCACTTAAAACTCGGAATTGCGTTTCACCAACGAAAACTAAGCGCGTTTCAAGCTGAGCCGAGTTTAATGTTTGGAACTTGGGATTCCGTCGACTTAACTTCGTTGAGCGCGCTCAAGAGCTGTCACTTGAGCGTAACGAGACAATAACTTATTCGTGCGTGCAGCCGGTCATGATTATTTATTGTTGGCTACATGAATATATAGACTATAGATTATATTCTACAGTCGGCAGTGTCAAAATAGCGTATTTTTACTGTAAAGGGTATTTCATTTCATGTTTAAGTATGTCAATTATTGTTTAATTGTTACAACGTATTGGATAATGAAGTATGATCCTTAATATACCTGTGAAAGTGTTGATAAGTGTGCACAATAAGTGAATATGTAAACATTTCGACTTGTTAATCTTTAGGTTAAATTTATCAGGGACGAACTATAGCTACTAATAATTACAGGAGCTCGCGACGATGACCAAGAACTTCTCCGGCGCGGAGCTGGAGGGTCTGGTGCGCGCGGCGCAGTCCACCGCCATGAACCGGCTCATCAAGGCCTCCAGCAAGGTGGAGGTGGACCCCGAGGCCATGGAGAAACTCATGGTGGAGAAGGGGGACTTCCTGCACGCGCTGGAGAATGACGTCAAACCGGTAAGTCAACAGAATCTGAAGGCTCCGATGGAATAATAATAGCTCCCCTCATCGATTTCGGTGTCGGTAGCCGACTTCATTGAAACCAGGCCAGCAACGCAGGAATAATTTTATAGTGAACAAGTGTGTGCGCAATACACAAAGACACTCTCTCTCCCTTTTACTCTTATAACCCAGTGGGACGGTAAACCGACACGACTGGCGAGAGAACAGGCGCAGGACCGACTTTTACATCCATCCGACGCCGACGCATGGATTATCATTATTGTCGGATAATCAGGTGATCAGCCTGCCTAACCTAACCTAACCTAACCAAACTTGAAAACAACATTTTTTGTTGTTCCAACGCGGGAATCGAACCCACGACCTCCGGGTCGAGAGCGAAGCTCTGAACCACTAGACCACGGAGGCGATAAATTTCGATGGAATTTCAATCTTTAGTTTCGGCCATGAACTCAAATAAAAGAGTACTAAATACTCTCCCAAAGTATTGGAGAGGTTTAGTTGCCTATCCTCGCCTATTTTCGGATATATATTCACTCTGTCAGAGGTTTACGATACCCACGGGACATAATATAGGGTAAATCGACAGTTATTGGACAGTTAAGCGAATAAACTCGTATTTTTTTTCTTCGGTTATTACAGTAACTTAGATATTATAGAAATATTTTGAAACTAGATAAAATGAGCTAAAATGAGCTATCACAAGAATGATTCAAAAATCTTATATCTTGTAAATAATAGCATAATATCAGTGTTATTATAAATATGAACAAAAAACATAGTTATTGGACAAAATTTATAGTTATTGGACATTTAATTTCAGTTATTGGACAGTCGGTTATTATAGAGAAATAATAGTTATACAAATAATAAGACAACATAAGAACATTGCGTTTTTATTATATTAACTTATTATATTTAAAAAAAAATCTAAAGTTAATATTTATAAAAATCTCTATAAACAAAACATTCAACAAATTATTAAAATGTATCATTAAACTTTGCTCATCACGCTCGTTCAATATTATGTCCCCTGTGTACGATTACACCCTCAGGGAGGTGCTATTCCTACTCAGGCACCCCCCCGGAGAGCCTATTACACCTGACCAACTGTTTACAGGCATTCGGCACTGCGGCCGAGGCGTTGGAACACTTCCTGACGCGCGGCATCATCAACTGGGGCTCCCCAGTCTCGTCGGTGTTGGAGGACGGACAGCTGTATATACAGCAGGCGCGAGCTACGGAGGCTAGCGGTTAGTGTGTAACAAACTGTCATAAGCCGACTACGTAGATGATGTATAGTACGTCCGAGATAAATTTAACCTAAACGTAAACAAAGCCGTCTATGACACAACCATAGACTAGTCAGCGATGCCAATATTAATGCATACATTATTGTTTGCTAGGAATCCATAGACTTTAGGCTCATATTCTATACTATAGGACGTACTGCCTTAGTCACTAGCCTTTTATTACGAATCTATTACGTTTATTGCATGGAAGCCCCGCTTAAATAATTATTTTCTTCTTATTGTTTATTATTAACTCAATATGCTATGAATATTTTAGTTTCCGTTATAGATATCGAGCAAAAAAGGGGAAAATGTTTGTTGTATGAGGGCTTACAATACGTATGCCTGTATTGTAATTTTTATTTTGTTTTTGGTGGCAACAGAAATGCATCAGTTGTAAAAAATTAATATATATCGTGATTCTTAAGCTTATAGCTATCGTGATTCTTAAGACTTAAGTCCTGGTGACAGACGGGCAGGCGATCTTTACCCGTTTAGGTACGGAAACCTAAAAACTACAAATTCCTTTTGATTGTAAACTAAACTCTTTTCGTAATCTACAGGTTTAGTATCAGTGCTGCTCGAAGGACCGCCGAACAGCGGTAAAACAGCCATGGCGGCGGAGTTAGCCAAGATGTCCGACTTCCCCTTCGTGAAGGTCTGCTCGCCTGAGGACATGGTCGGGTTCACAGAGTCCTCCAAGTGTTTGCAGATCAGAAAGGTAATCCTTTGATACCCATACAAAATACATCGCCGTGTGTCTGTAAGCTTCCGAACCTAAATAAAAGATTTATTCTCACATATACACGTTGTATTGGCTATTGCAGAACCCAGCCAAATATAGTATTTGATCATCTATAGCAAACTTAATAAAGCATAGCAATTTTTATACAACTTACCTGTCACGCTTTTTAACCGACTTTAAAGGAGCTTCTTAATTTGGATGTATAACTTTTATTCATACAATAGAAATGTTCTTTGTGCTTTACGTTTTAATTAGATCTTTATATTTAAACATTTATATAAACAGAAAAATCGACCAAATTTTTCTTCATTGCGGGGTCAATAAGAGACATTTGAATAAAAAGCAACTTTTACATTTAGATCACATTAAATTGTAACGAAGTATATTATATACTCAATACTTGATACATTTCTTCATAGTATCTATGATATCTATGATGAATAGAGATGTTACAAAATATAGAATGATAAATACATGTTTTGCCAATTGGCATGCAAATAAAAACAATAAAGAATTAAAGATAATTCTATACTTCATATCAGGGATGTTATGGATATGGAATATTGGATACGGATATGAAATTATTTCGGATTATCCGGTAGTTACGGATAATTTCGGTTACGGATTACATTTTTAAGGAATTTCAAAGTTAAAATACAAACTACCAATGCAATCCGTAACACAACACATTTGTATTTGTTGAACTATTTGCAATTATAAAATTGGTCACAAGTCAGTTGTTTACAATAATTTTATGACGACAACAGACGAAAACGAACAATGCGCGTGGCTTGTGTTGGTAGCGACCGGCCGATCATGCTGGTCGCTTATAGTATATTTATAAATCATAACTGACATAACTTGTCATAACGTCTCATATAGACTCCGTCCCTATCCTATATTATCCGTTACTATTATTTCGGATTCGGTTACGGTGACGGATATTTTTTTATATCGGATATCCGATAGCTTCGGTTACGGTTACGGAGTTCCCTTCATTTTGCAGTATTTCGACGATGCGTACCGCTCAACCCTATCCTGCATACTGGTGGACAACATCGAGCGTCTTCTCGACTACGGGCCTATCGGACCCCGGTACTCCAACTTGACCCTGCAGGCGCTACTCGTGCTACTCAAGAAACAACCGCCCAAGGGACGCAAGCTGCTCATCCTGTGCACTACCAGCAGAAGGTTAGTTTAACAGCGTTACTTTTACGGTCTATAAAGGTTAACACGTCAATACACTTTTGTTTTAACAACAACAATGCGTCCTTTTGAATCTAATAATTAAATTGAAGACATGAATGAATGAAGGTGATGTCGCAATATTTTTTTACACAGAAAATTGATTTTAAACTGTCAATTAAACATTTTAGGATATAGTATTAATTGTTAAATATTTAAATTATTAACGTATTTAGTACATTGATTTTAGAGACGGATATTTATTTTAATGAACTTAATACTATTCTAAAATGTTTGAGTGACAGTTTGAACTCAATTTCCACGAGATCAGAATTTGGCTACATATCACTTTTATCCATTCATGTCTTCAATTGATCAATATAGGAATTTGACAGCTCTTTAGTCTTAATAAATCAGTAGGTTTCCTCTGCTTCTAGCGGCGATTTTCATACGAGCCCCCATTGCAATGCCAATCCATCTAATTTTGATAGATTCAAGATTTAGCCTACTAACCCCCGGTTTCTGAAAGGCTGATCAAATCGGCGATCAGCTAATATTTAGCTGATTGACGACCTCCATAGCGCAGTGGTTGAGCGCGTAAGTGCCCGAGCGAGAGGTCGCGGGTTTGAATCCCGCCGAGAGAACAAAAAAATGTTCCTGGGTCATGGATGTGTATTAAATTTGTGTATAATATAATAAAAATCTTAAATATGTGTATAGTATATAAGTATTAAATATATTTCCGTTGTCTGGTACCTGTAACACAAGTTCTTCGGATACTTAGCACGGGGCCAGATTGACGTGGTGTGAACCGTGTGATGCGTCCATAGATATTATTATTATTAATGTAATCTAATCGACGATTTGATCAGCCTTTCAGAAACCGAGGGTAAGCTTTGTTGCTTAATCGCCGGTTCCAGGCTTTGACCTTGTAATAAAAAATAAAAAAAGTCAACTTATATTTTATTTCAACAGACAAGTGCTGGAGGACATGGAGATGCTGTCCGCGTTCACGGGCGTGCTGCACGTGCCCAACCTCTCGCAGCCGGAGCACGTGATGTCCGTGCTCGAGCACAGCGACGCCTTCTCCAAGCGGGACCTGGCCAAGATACAGCAGAACCTGCGCGGCGCCAAGTACGACTCATCCTTATATCCCTGATATTATACGTGTATATGTCCGTTTATGTGTCAGGCTTTCACCAAAAAATCATCACAAAACTCTGTATACCTATTGAGGTATTAGATATAACAAAGATACTTTTTATTGCATGCAGGCGAAGCTGACAATGGCTAGAATTATATAAACAAAATAAACCCCCGAGTTTGACGAGAAAACCTTGAACTTATTACTCTGCAATGTGCACGTGATGCACTTTCATTTGAGATCCCACTCGAGTATATTTGCAGATATTCGTTTATTCTTCCCCACTGTCACCCTCCACAACTTTTAAACGCTAAGAACCCACGCACATCGTCACACACAGACACGTTAAAAAAAGTCCTCCGCCCGCGTTAGTATGTCCGCGAATAACATAAAGACTACTTCACCGATCTTCATGCTGTTTTCACCAATGGATAGAGTGGTTCTCGAGGAAGGTTCGGTGTATAAAGCCCAGTAGGTGGCGCCGCTGTCAGCGCGTCAAGGTACTAAGTTCACCGGGACAGCTTAGTAGGTCCTTTTATTCGCTATTGAATTAGTTTCAAAATTTAATTTAATGATGTATATAGGATTCTACGAGCGAAGTAATGACTCTTTTAATACTGAAGTGCCTGCGACAGGCAGTATTAAATGTCGTATGGTTAGGAAAGAAAGATGAAATGTACGCCTGGGTCCAATTATGTGCAGGATTTCTGACGATGTTTTTCTTCGCCGTTAGAGTCCGTAGTGTAATTGAGATCTTTAAGTCTCATTCGTACACGCCACAATCTGTGAATCGAACCTGCACCCTTTTTAATTGAAAACAACGGTCTACCCACAAGGCCACGGACGGTCACAAACGCTAAAGACTGGGAGACTTGTACATTAAGGCGATCCACACACTGATTTCCATAAATTTAATGCCGTCTCACTCCCACAATGATATTAAGCGCCGAGGCTGTGTATTTTAAATATAGAAATTAGTCGGCTAACGAATTTCTTTTTTTGAAAAAAAATCTAATTTTAATGCATCGCAAAATTACGTTACCATCTGTCAATAACATGATGGAATTTAGGCTAGTTTAAACTAGGTTTATAGATGTTCAACACAAAAATAGCCATATTTGGTACTTTCCTTTTAGACCGCTTATGATGATGAGAATGTGGGATGGCCTACAAGGCCATAAGAAACTGCCAACCACACACAGGTACTATGTACACAAAAATATAATTTCTTATACATATCCCAAATTTATATGTATATTGACAGTCAAATATATAATCGATATAGATTACCAACTTATTTAATATTTTATACTGTTTTTCAAGTTAAGAAGGTCTTCGATTGTGTGATACTATCCTGTCACATTGCAATAAAACACATCAGTCAACCATATTTTAATATGTGTGCCTCTGGTGGAGAATTCACGATTGCATTCTTTTACAGGATCTTCATTGGTATCAAAAAGCTGTTGGCTCTGGTGGACATGGTGAAGCAGACGGACGAGGAATCTCGGGTGTTCAAGTTCGTGACGAAAATGCAGGAGGAAGGCGGCCTAGACCTCGGCACCACTATACAATAAGATCTGTTGCAACCTTAGGAAATATCGCATACCACTCTCACGCCCTCACCCGACCATTCACATAGACGAACTACAGAGAGCTCGCCTTGCTCCTTCGATCTCAAAAGCTACGAAATAGACTACGATGACGTCAGCGAAAGCTCTTGCCATAGACGAGGAATGACGGCCAGAGGCAACGAAATATCACCCGCCAAAATGCCACTCATGAGAATCAGAAGCGTTGAAATTGTGTTCGAAGATGAAATGTCCACGTGCACTGATACAGCTCTATTGGATCGCAGTTTGGAATTGCTACTCTCCGATAGTGATGACTCAACTAAATGTATCGATGATTTGGAACATTTGCACAACGAACGAGATGATGACTCCGTAACACTCAACGCTGAAGCGGAATTATCTGACGATGATACTGTACCTGTTACTAAGAAAGAAGTAAGTCAACCTAGTATTATTGTAACTGAGGATAGGGTTGAATTATCTACAATCGAAAACATGGTTCGTGGATCTACGATTGAAAATAGGGTTCTTGAATCTACGATCGAAGATAGGGTTCTTGTATCTACGATCGAAGATGGAGTGCTAGAATGTACGATCGATAGGGTGCTTGATTCTACGATCGATGATGGGATACTTGAATCTACGATCGAAAACAGAATACTTGAATCTACGATTGAAGATGGATTATTAGAATCTACGATCGAAGATGCGATTCTTGGATCTACGATCAAAGATGGAGTATTAGAATCTACGATCGAAGATAGGGTACTTGAAGGCATGATCGAGGATAGGGTTCTTGAATCTACGATCAAAGAAGGTAAACTTGAATCTACGATCAAAGAAGAGATACTTGAATCTACGATCAAAGAAGGGGTACTTGAATCTACGATCGAAGACAGGATACTTGAATCTACGATCGAAGATAGGGTACTTGAATTTACGATTGAAGATAAGGTACTTGAATATACAAACGAGGATAGCTCTTCTCTCAATCTATCGGAATTGGGTGATTCTGGCCGTTTCACCGAAGAAGCTTCGACATCTCATTTCGACATGCAGAAATCATACGACGACGCCGCACTTTCTCATTCATTCGACGCAGTGAATATGGATGATGTCACCAATATTAAATGCGATATATCTGATAGTATATCTATTATGGATGAGTATAAATTGTATGAGTATATCGACACTGACAGTAATAGCTCTGAGGACACGGCCCTGTGTGACGGATCGACGCCAGAAGTTAGGTTTATCCAGCAAGACGTAAATCAAGATGAACAAATATGCGACAGCTATGATTTGCAGTATGATTCCTTTGTTGATATGGGTAAATTTTAACAACTATATTTTTTTATATACTATTTGTGATGAAGTTGTAGTTTATAGAGAACATTCAGGAAGTATTCATCATATTATGTAAACAAGGAATTGTGTTGAAAATGATAAAAATACAGATGATAATATAAAATCAGATAAAAATCTATTTGCTGCAGCTTCACGCTGGTCCAATGAGATTATAATTTCTGATGATACTATTGTTTGGTGCCTATTGTTAGATGAGTTTAAAATTCTATATGTAATAGATAACTGTATACAACATTCCAATGATGGGAGATGTTTAGTGTGAAGTTAACCTGAGCTATTTTATACCTACAAACCTTCAGCTTATGCTCAGAGGGCTAAGTGGTATGCGGCACTAGTAACCGTGCCACTCATAGTCGTGTTACTGACGTAGAGGTTTTCCCGAATCTTGTTTGTAAATATTGTTCGTTGTAGATACTCTGTACCCGTAGACTGTGGCATGGTTACGCAATTTCCGGGGTTGTATGTCTAGACAATAGCTCAATTTCACTAAATCAATTTGTTTTGTATAGTATTTTGTATTATTTTTACTTTAATTTTTGTTACATACAGCTTGAGCTGGTATTAGTTATTCTGGTAGGTGTTATGACACTTTGAGTAATAGATATATTAAATGTAAGAGTAATGTCAATATTTAATATTTATTGTTAATAATAGTGTTACAAGTCTATCTGGTGTTGTCTTTGTAGAAGTAATGTCGATAAAATAATATTTCTTGAACACTCAATTAGCAGAGTACAATTATTAAGATAAGCTTTAGATGTTGTACTTAATATTAAGTATTAGCAATATTAGTATATATTTTTTGAGCATGAACCTAGAAAGGTGTTCGTCAAAATTGTTGGTTAAAGTAATTTTATAACAACACAATTGGTATTTTCAAAAATGTCAATAAGTGCTATAGATATTTTTGCAACATAAAACAACATTGAAAAGAGCTCTAAAATATTAGTGTCCCTTTTGACGTCAACAATAAACATAATAATACCGCCCATATACAGTGTGTAAAAAGAGCAGTCACTATAACTTTGAGATACGATTATTTTACTTTTCCTCATTTTGGAAATGTATTTTTTTATATTTTTTTTTTGTCACAAACTAAAAAAAATTTTTTCACTTTTCACCATTTCTTATTTTTTTGTCGCAAAAATAACTAGAAAGCAAAAAAATGTTTTTTTTAATTTTTGTAAAAAAAAAGGAAAATAAAATACATTTCTAGAATGAGAAAAGGTTGTATAATCATATTATTATCTCAAAGTTATAGTGACTGCTCTTTTTACACACTATATAGTATACCTAAACTACCAAAGGTATTTTCCCTCGTACAAATATTATTTAAAAGAATTAATATATAACTTATTATTAAATTTTTATGATATAGTTGTTTGCTTTGAGCAAAATTATGTTGTACATTTCTATTATGCTCATTATTAAAAAATTACAAAAAAATAGAAGAGCCAATCAGAGATTTACTGCTGTTAAAATGTCTAAATTTTTGCACATCTTTAAAACACTAAAGTCTTTACTCTAATTACAAAAACTTAGTAGGCACCTATATAAAAATTGTCTACATTATATTGAAAATAATACTTCAAATTATACCTAAAAAAATGGTGTCAAAATATATTAAATTATATCATGAGAATTCATGTAAATTGTGATTATGATGTAGATTAATTGTTTATGGAGATAGCTAAATTGTGAACAGCATTACTGTGTGTTCTTCTTACATATTATATTTCGTAAAAATGCGCTTTGAATGTGTATGTTTCACTATTAACTTGTAGCTGCTCATAATCACATTAAAATGAGATAACAAATATACATTCCTTGTCACATCTTGCATTATCATACATCAATTAAATATACTCAATATTTTAAACAATATGTTATGATGTATCACTTATGCTTTTAGATCAAATGGTATCTTATAATAGTACCAAGTAATAGTGACTAGTGTTTGTGATGTAACAGAATTTGTAGATGTATAATATCTGCATATCAAATTCAATTTATTAGTATGTTGTACTAAATGTTAAATGAATGCTTACAAATGTATGTATACATAATAATAAACTGTAATCAGTATTGATCAGATTTCAAATGATATGAAATAAAATTATGACAATTCAGAAGGATCTTTTTTATTCACAGGCTCCCATGCAACTGTTCATCAAGTTACAAGTTTTTTTTTCCATCATCAAACACAGGTTGAATTAGTTATAGTAGGTAGTATATTTTATATCAATTATTTTATTAAATTAAAAAAAAATATGTGTCTATAATAAAAAGGAAAGTTCACCTTACAAAGGTATGCCAGTTTTAGATTTTTAATGTACTCCCTTTAAAAAATGGGTTTAAAATAATGTATCAGTAAAACAAAGTCTATTTATGACTTAGATATATTGAATTAGATTCAAAATATAAAATGAGATGAAATATTGATTACATTACACTTAAAATATAATTAACTTATTCTAATTTGCAGTTTCACAAGCATCTACCCAGTCATTGTAAACATCTATAGGTTCAGATAAAACATTTGTTGTTGTTTGAAAATCTTCTAAACAAACTCGACATTGTATTCTGGCTGTATTTCTGGCTCGATCCCTAAAAATAACAGTTATTATGTTAAAGCAGTTTTAATAATGTTTGATTGACCGGCACGTAAAGGTAGCCTCAAAATATACTTACATTTTTACTTCACATGATTTTTCGTGATTACAAAACGGGCAATTAAATTGTTGGTCAAGAGGCTCAATTGCCTTTCTTTTCGGTGGAGGTTTACGTTTGGATTTACGACGACCCATACCTGTAACTGTAGAATATAAAGCATTATCAAAATATTATGTACACAAACACCAAACTATGATGACTTCAATAATGATACGAAACGTTTTTGTAGTACTTACCAGTGTCTTTGTTACTACTTTAAAATTATGAAATAGAACTGATATAATGTTAAACTACGCTCAGTTTAATTTATTTCACTGATACTTTTATTAGATAAAAATGTCTATAATCTGCTCCAAAATTCAATTAAATGTCACTTTGAAGTTTGAAGCAAAATAGGTAATTGAACTATTGAAGTGAAGCAGTGGTGTCAAGTTATCAAGTGTCAATATTTTTTTTTTATCTAAACACGATGTACTGCTTAATGCAATTAATGTCGAAGTCCGTGAAATAAAAGCAATTTGCACTTATCGCCTGTCTCTGCCCATTAGGTCACAGCCCGCGGGCTTACAACTTACATTATGGGTGTATAATCTAAGGCCGCGGGCCACCGTGTTTTGTCAGTTTTTAGAAGATATAGACGTCTTTTAGGTATAATAGATTTTTTTATTATACCTAAAAGACGTACGTCTTTTAGAGTAAGCCCTATAGATAATATACTGAGTCAAGTTATAAAAAACTAAATGTCAATCTACAAAACTTACAAATGGCCGAAAGGTGTTTTTAGCGTACGCTAAATTGAGTTAAAAGTAGGCACAAGTTATCATACATCGGTCTTATATTTCATTTTAGAAACATAGGACTTAAAAAGTACAATGAAAGAAGTGAATAATGTGCAGTTTTTATGAGTGATTGTGTAAATTATCAGTAACCTCAAAACTAAGCTAAAATGGAACTTCCACAACCACCGCAAGGTTTGTTAAAAAAATATTGTCTTGTTCAAATAGTTTTAGTAGACGTTATTTCAATATTGTTGTATTACTTATTATTTAGATCAAGATCTGCGCAACATCATTGACAAACTGGCGCAGTTTGTCGCAAGAAATGGGCCGGAGTTTGAGAAGATGACCAAAACAAAGCAAAAGAACAATCCCAAGTTCAGCTTTCTGTACGGCGGCGACTACTTCAACTACTACCAGTATAAAGTGACTACCGAACAAGCAAGTAAGCATATTGATGACGATGGATGTAAATAATCGCGGTCGCCCCTGATCGCTGTATACGTGTTGTAATAACAGTTTCAAGTGACCCTCCGCTGTTTATAGTTCTAAAGCAATCGTCCGGTGGCCAGGTGGCACCCGCTCCCGCCGGGGCTTATATGGCACAGAACAGGCAATATGTAATGCCCCAACAGGCCGCAGCCACTCCCGCGCAGCTGGGGCTAGCTGCGTCGATAGCGGCCGCGCCGGCGCTGCAACAGTGGCTGGCAGCCAACTCGGCGCCCCCGCAGCAACCACACTCGCACGACATCGAGCAAGTCAATACTCAGATCAACCTGCTAAAGGAGCAAATAACACAATCAGAGAGCAACTTGAATGCTCAGCATAATGTAAGTGCATATGGTGAAACCAAATTAATTTCTTCACCTAATTAAAATATTATTATAATAACATAATTATCAATTACTTTTGTAATTATTATCTTGCATGAGACATCTATTTTGTTTTCTTGCTCTAATTGTACCTTTAATACTTGAAATCAGAGAATAATGGTTAAATCTATTTCAGCATAACCCTTTAATGAACAACTTTCATGCAGGATTAGGATTTTGTCCACATGTAACAACTTACCAGCCCTCAACAAATTATTTGTACACAGTACACACCTAGAAATATATTTATTCTTTATAACATTACCATTATACTTGAGAAAAGACAATACATACATATTTAGCTTTAGTAGTACATATCAGCATGCTAATTCACTTTTTTTATACTTGCACACTCACATGGCTTAATTTAATATTATTAAATGTATATTAATGCATGCATACTGTTTGTAGGTTTTAATACAACAGCAGCAAGCTAAAATCAATGAACTTGTCAGCAAAGCGCAGGTAGAAACCATTCAAATGATGGCAGAAGAAAACAACATCAGTCTGTCGGAGCTGGATAGTATACTGCAACCAATCATTGATACCTGTACTAAAGATAGCATTTCTACAGGTTAGTAATTTATATATAACAAAACTTTGATGCACTTGGCATCTATGCCGGCCTTAGATTAATTCAAATTATTAAAACATTATAATTTAATTTGTGTATAATTGCTTTAGAGATAGTGTTTGATTTGATATAATTATTATTATAAGAATATGTTAACAACAATGTAAGAAAAAAGTTGCAATAACAAGACATTTAGTTTCTACTAATTTGTTTTAGGCAAGGGGTGGATACTGCAACATGCTACAAACTTCAACTCCGGCAAAGTTATATCACAGCACCTGCTGAGAAAGGTGACACAGTCCGGAGCACAGTTCACACAGAAATTGCACATCATTTACCTGGTGAATGATGTGTTACACCACTGGTTAGTAAAAATGCAAATATCATAATATTAATCATTTTAAGGTTGTGCTGTATTTCGTTCATAATGTGTACTGTTAAGAATATTTTCAATGTTATTAGAAACTAACTAAGTAATAAGTTTTATAATATAATTATTAAAAATTTTGTGCTTTTAATGAAAAAAATTTTTCATAGATATTTTTGTTAAAATTTTATTTGCATAGGAACATACAATATAATAATATTTTAGCAATAAAAAACCTTTTCTCTCCAAAATGTTACTATTCTTTATTAAAGTCAAGGTTTATTTTATCAATTCAATACAAAATATTTATTCTATTCATGAACATGATTGTTAAAATGTTAAATTGTTTAATAATTATGTAGCTCAAAATGTATTTCAATGAAATTTGTTAATAAAACAATGTTACTAAATATTATTTTTCATACTTAATATTGTTTGTTATATGTACTAGAACAAGCAGTTTTGTCTAAAAAAATATCAAGATCTTTCAATCTCTATAATATTTGTCAATGTATTTAAATTTAAATACCATAATTCAAACACAAAAATTTTAAGAGATTGAAATGTCTATATTACTTTCTATGACTTAGTGTCCCATTAAACATAATTTCGGTGTCTATGATACTATTATTCCTAATTACAGTGCACGAAAAAATGCCGAAGATCTCAAGAAAAATTTGGAAAATGTCGTGGTTCCAATGTTTTGCAATGCCAGTATAGGTAACATATTTATAATAATGTCCTCAAGATTTTAGGTCTTTTGTCTGATTGTGCATTGTCATTCTTCATTTTAAAGTACATAGAACATCACACCGTGAGATACCACTCAGGTAACTTGCTTGAATCATCTTTGCTTTTACGACAACTCTTTAATCATTTTGCTGTTTCAGCCGTAACGGAGGAGCAGGAGGCTAAATTGAATAAGCTGCTTCGGCTATGGGAGTCGAAGTCCAACTACTTCGACTCGGTCGTCATTGAGAAAATGAAGACTCCCACTAGCTCCTATCAAGAGTATCAGAACAACTTAATCGCGCAACACTCCAACGCGATTGCGCATTTGACGCAGCAAACTAAAAATACGTTCGAGAAGTATGTCCTAGTTGATTTAGTAGGGTAATTTTAATCTATGTTTGTGCTAAATGTTGCATACATTTTTCAGCTACAAGGTGCAACACCAAGCTTTCGTTACGCACACGATGCAGCAAATACAACAGATGGAAATGCAGAAGCGGGCACTGGAGTTGCAGAACAGTCAAGATCACAACGACAATCAGCAGAATAACATGTCGAACTCGTTTCAAAATAACAATTTTAGCGATCAAGGGTTTCCTAAACGCGACCACCAGTTCCCGCCTCAAAACTTTAATAATTCTGGTCGTCAAAATTACGGGAGCGAAAGCGGGGACAACTACCAGTCGAATAACAGTATGAGCGGGAACGAAAATAGCTACGACAGTCAAATGTTTGACCAAATGTCGAGAGACAAGAACTCAGAGTGCAACGAAGAATCAGACTTGCCAGCGCTTCCCAACATAAATTTCTCCCAGCCACCTCCCGGTTTCGTGCCTTTAGACCCCCCTTTCTTAGCATTCCAAAACGGTCTCCCCGATCTCAGTAAACCCCCTCCAGGGTTCCCGCCGTTCCCCGAAATGTCCAGCGATGACCTCATGCCCTCCGTTCCCTACTTTGAGCTACCTGCGGGACTTATGGTGCCACTTATTATGGTAAGTTTGTAATTTATTATTTGTGTTGAAAACTATCTATATACAGGGCTTTCAGGCAAGTTGCTATCGAATCAAGACCAAAATCGCATACTAGCACACTTACCTTCTCGCCTATAGATTACAGAATTGCCATTTACGCCATACTATATAATCCTAAACACTAGTAAATTCTAAAGAGTGATAAATGTTTTTTAAATAATAGCAACTAATTGTTCCCGCATAACTTTAAACAAAATAAAAAAATTGAATTAGCCCCCGACTTTGTAAGGTTTTATTTTTATTTCAAGCAGTGCTAACATTTTTTAACAACCGACGAAAACAATGAGATGTTATGATGTTGACCTGTCTGTTTGTATGTCGCATTGCGTCGTAGCCAAACGGATATACCTATTTTAAACTAGTTTTTAGGGTTCCGTACTCAAAGGGTTAAAACGGAACCCTATTACGGAGACTTCGCTGTCACCAGGCTGTATCTCAAAAAAGGCCTCAAAAGTGGTTGCAAACATATTATTATGTTAACCATATTGTACTAATTTTTGCAACCACTTTTTGTATCAAACATAGCTTATTTACGCCGGTTAATTTTTATCCCTCGTTTCAGTTACACATTGCATTTTAGATACAATACACACTTTGATTTGACAGTTGGAGGACGACAGATACAGGCCGCTAGACCCGGCGCGGATCCGCCTGCCGCCGCCCGCGCCGCCCAACGACAGGCTGCTCGCCGCCGTCGACGCTTTCTACGCCTCGCCCAACCACGAGCGGCCGAGAGACAAGTAAGATGATTGAATAAAAAATAAAACTGACAGTCGAACTATAAACTTGAACTGGAAAAAAAAATACTAAAAAGTTTGACTGTAAAAAAATTTAAATCACTTAAAAATGAAAATGTGTGGATGTGTGATGAACACGGGTGTTTGTTGTACGTAAATACGGTCTCTACGTTGTGTAGTTAATGCTTTATTCTCTAGCTGTCCAATGATGTAGTTGATATTTGTATGAAAATGATAAATATCAGATATGTAAGAGCTGCAATGCCAAACTGTATCCCCTGATTTTGTTATCATTTGCTACTTCGAATGGATGAAGGCAAAATTCTGAATTCGAGAAAATTGAGTTCAAACGGTCACTTAAACATTTTAGAATACGTCGTAATGTATTAAGTTCATTAATCTAAAGATTCGTCTCTAGAATCAATTTATTTAACATTATATATCTGTTACTACATATCCTAAAATTATTAAGTGAGAGCTTAAACTAAATTTTCTGGGTATAATTTTTTTCCGACATAATATTATCACCTTCATCCATTCATGTCTTCAATTGTGTATCTAGCAATTATGTGTAACAGTTGTGCCCGTTTTCCTTATCAATTTGAAATTTAAACACTAAATTGTAAAAGTAATATCTAATACTGAAAAAATATTTATACTTACCTTGTTTTTAGTGAGGGCTGGGAGAAATTAGGTTTATACGAATATTATAAAGCGAAGAATGCGGCGAGAAAAACTAAGGAGGAGGCGATAGCGCAGGGCCGAAGACAACGGTCCAAGTCGCCGAGCCCAATACCTAAAGACTTACAGAAACAACCCACGCCGCCGGGAAGATGTTACAGGTAACTGTTTAAATAAGGATCAGGCTCCTGACTCAAGATGCCATGGCTATTTATCGCTTACGAAGTTCGAAAACAAAAGGCATGGGATTTGACACAAGCTTCCCTAAATGACATACGAATTCGCTCGTCATTTAGCGAAGCTTATGTCAAATCCCATACATTTTGTTATCGAACTTTGTAACCGATAAATAATTAGCGATGGCATCTTGAATCACCGGGGCCCAGGGGGCTGATGTGTGTCATTTACAAATTCCATACATTTTGTTATCGAACGTCGTTAGCGATAAATAGCAATGGCATCTCGAATCAGGGCCCAGTTTAGACTAAGACGCGATGCTATCCCAGAAATGCGCAGCGTGTCTCGGTGTGAACTGATGCTGATTGAGTTTTTTTTTCGTTTCAACTGTTCCTATAAATACTTTGCCATTTTAAATGAAAATTGTCATAACAGCAATAATAAGATAGCAAACATTTTTTTTAGGTAATTGTGTATTTTCTGACATAAAACGAAAGAACATCTGACATAGACCAAGACTACAGACTCGCCAGACACACCTTATATTCTTATTGTAAAAGTGTACATCATTTTGAACGTATGCAATATGCATACCCGCTAGTTTGTATAAATTCAAAGACTATAAAATGATTATTTCTTTTTTTATAACTCTGTTTAGAGAAAAATATGTTTGTTCCTTATAATATTCTGTGGCGGTACTACTAGCGGCACAATCCTTCATCGCGCTATCGAAGTTGTCTAAGTCCGGCACTTTATACACAACATCTGAGAACTAGTACGGCTGAATTTAGTGTCACGCGGACCGTCAGGACGGATCGCTCCGCGCAGACAGATCTATACAAGCTTCAGGGAGCGTTTTAGAGTCATACGGAGCGTCCGTCCGGACGACCGTCCGTCCGGACGACCGTCCGTGCGGACAGCTCCGCAGCCGTCCGCATAGCGCGTCCGTGCCCCGGAGCTATCCGCGCGGACCGGCGTTTGCACTTTGCGCGCCTCTCGCTTCAGTGAGCGTTTTAGTATCTTGCGGAGCGCACGCGTCACATCAGTACAGTCATGGCGAGACGTAATCATCGGTATGTGGACACGAGCCAAGTAATTGATGAAGTTCGTTGAAAAGATGTTTTGTGGGATGCTTCTGATCCGCTATATAAAAACCAAGAGGCTAGAATTAAAGCTTGGGAGGATATTGCATGATGAGATGTACTCATATGCGGACGATCAGCGCGATCTGTCTATGCGGAGCGATCCGTACTGACGGCCCGCGTGACACTAAAACCAGCCTAAGTGGGCTTCGTCCTGACCGAGCATACCATCTCGCTCGGTCGGAGCCCTTAGTAGCCCGCACTCGTATTCCCACTTTAAAAACCATAAAAATTCGATTGCTACATTTTTTTTACTATTGGCGCCCTGTATCTAATAAGAATGAATATATTTATTGTACACATTAATACTCTAAAATAATATACATTTTATCAAGAAGCAATAGGATCGTTTTATTAACCTAGCTTGCGTTGCTCAGTATAGCGATTATATTAGTCTTTGACAAAACAAATAAGTGTTTAATAAATAAAAGAAACTTTAGTGAAAATTGTTGTGTTCAGGTCGTTAAGTAGGACGCCGGAGCGGGCGACGTCGCCGGCCAAGTCGCGTTCGCCGTCGCCGCGACGGAAGCCCAACAACTGGCGGCGGGAGAGAGACAGAGAGAGTGAGTCAAATATATATTTCGTCTTTCAGAAATGACGTCCACTGCTTTACATTATCCTCCAAAGTTTCCATGGAGAGCAGTTGCCAATACTTGCCACGCTTGGCGGGGTAACGAGAGCGGTTTTAGGTTAATAAAAGTCCGCGGAAAAGCTGCTGCCTATTTTCGAATATACAGGCAAACATTACAGTTTCACATGGGACATATTTAAACTATAGGTAGGGTTCGCAATGATGTAAGCAATGACAATACATATACATAAAAAAGATTTTTCTTTATTTACTAACTTTTGTAAATAACATTATTAACTTTCTTTATAAATGTTATGTGCGACGACTTGCACTCAGCTGGTCATGAAAAATAGCCCGTAAACCTTTTACCATGTACTCTATTTCATGTGAAGGTTATAAGGTACTTAAATGAGATAAAACTGTCTTCCTTTCGGGCATTCAAAATACTCGTAATATCGAGGATTCCATGCACACTATTGTAAAATCTTTGCCCTTAACAAACCAAAGTTTTTAAAATACTTTCCATAAACAAAAGCATGTTTGTAACTATGCATTCATTTGTCGGTGTATTTTATGAAAACATAATAATTGTTGGCTTTGTTTTGGTTTCAAAGGGTCTGAAACAATGTTAATGGGTGCGAGATAAACTTTCCGATTGTTTTATTGTTGTGTAACAAATTTTATGCAGCTTTATGATTATTATTTAGATATTTATTAAGTTTTCATGTGTTTTGAAAAATTTACATGACGTATTGCGATTCTGGTTACTGTCTTTATTTAATAACTATAAAATATAGCTAGCTGTGCCCGCGACTTCGTTCGTGTGGTTGTCGGAAACACTATCGCGATTATCTTTTTAACCGACTTCCAAAAAAAGGAGGAGGTTCTCAATTCGTCTGTTTTTTTTTTTTTTTTTTTTTTTTATGTTTGTTACCTCAGAACTTTCGCCTGGGTGAACCGATTTGGATGATTTTTTTTTATTTGAAAGGTGGTGCTTCCCGTTTGGTCCCATTGTCACCAAAGTGGTGACCTGATGATGGGATCCGTGAGGAATCGAGGGAACTCCTCAAAATTTATATGGAAACATATATCGATTTTGATTTTTTCTGAAGTAGCCCAAGCATATGTTACCAAATAGTAAGATTTTGCACCATATCCTGGACCTAAAGTACTGAACAGAACTTCTGAGTCCTTAGAGATACACGTTTGAAGATTGCAGCGTTGTTTAAAGAAATGCAAGCATACGCCACTACGTCAATTACAGTGTTGTACCAGTGTTTACCAAAGTGGTGACCTGATGATGGGATCCGTGAGGAATCGAGGGAACTCCTCAAAATTTATATGGAAACATATATCCATTTTGATTTTTTCTGAAGAAGCCCAAGCATATGTTACCAAATAGTAAGATTTTGCACCATATCCTGGACCTAACGTACTGAACAGAACTTCTGAGTCCTTAGAGATACACGTTTGAAGATTGCAGCGTTGTTTAAAGAAATGCAAGCATACGCCACTACGTCAATTACAGTGTTGTACCAGTGTTTACCAAAGTGGTGACCTGATGATGGGATCCGTGAGGAATCGAGGGAACTCCTCAAAATTTATATGGAAACATATATCGATTTTGATTTTTTCTGAAGTAGCCCAAGCATATGTTACCAAAAGATTTTGCACCATATCCTGGACCTAAAGTAGTGAACAGAACTTCTAAGTCCTTAGAGATACACGTTTGAAGATTTCAGCGTTGTTTAAAGAAATGCAAACATACGCCACTACGTCAATTACAGTCGAACTTGGTCTCATAGTTATCAAAGTGCATGCCTGATGATGGTGTCGTGAGGAATCGAGGGAACTCCTCGAAATTTATAGGAACACTCAAAGTAATTTTGTATTTTTTTCGAGTAACATGCTTATGTTATTCGATATGCTTATATCCGTCTAAAAACAAACATAATTTTGAATCAACTATCAAGGTATACCGCATAGATCAGAAACAGGCATACAGGACTGCTTAGTCTTTGAAGTTATACGTTTGGAAATTACGACATCGCTTAAAGTACTGCAAGCATACTTTAAGCGATGCCACTATATCAATTACAGTACTCAACACCACCTCTGTCTTCACCAGATAGTAGGTATCCATATATACTATCATAACAATATGACGAAATAGGTAAATATTAAAAAGGGAAAATTTTTTTTTAAGCCAAATAAAGAAATGTCAATCGACTAAAAATAATAAAAGAGTTATAAAGAAATCATATTCAGTTTGGATGGTACCGACTTTAATATTATTAAAATTTGTATATCATTTTATAGTCAATCAACTTGATATATATGTATAATATTTGCGCTGCTCTGGCGGTACCTAAATATCCCTACTCAGTCTACCCATAACTAAAAATCTTAAAATAAAATAATTTTAAACAAAAAAAAACCGACTTCAAAAGGTAAACTAAAAAGAAAAAAATAAATTTACTTCGCACAAAGTAATACTTATTTTCATTTAAGTAAATAAATTTATTCTATAATTTTGAAGTCGGTGCCAAGTATATCAAATTACTAAATATATGTAGGCAATCACAGAAAAAAGAATCAGAAAAAAATATACAACTATCAATGTAACTATTACTATATATTATGTACCTACCAAAGTACTGGCTTACAAACTAATATTAAATGAAAACAAATTATATAGTACAACATACTTCAATAGTTGGTAAGAAATATATTATATAAGTATACATATATATATTTAAGTACGAATACATAAATAAATAATACTATAACATACTAATATATAATGATTATTTACTTAAATGAAAATAAGTATTACTTTGTGCGAAGTAAATTTATTTTTTCTTTTTAGTTTACCTTTTGAAGTCGGTTTTTTTTTTGTTTAAAATTATTTTATATTTGCTCACGTTGATTTTTGTATTTTAGTAGTATTTTAAAAACTTTGGTTTGTAAAGGGCAAAGATTTTACAATAGTGTGCATGGAATCCTCGATATTACGAGTATTATGCTTATTAAAATGGAATAATTCTTTCATACATATTTTTTGAATAACTTAAAACCGTTTATGCAGCGCACGCAACGAAAGTCCTCAAATGTAATAATTTTCCCCGTTTTTACAACATTTCTCACTGACGCTTCGCTCCTATTATAAGTAATGTTATATAGCCTAAAGCCTTCCTCTAAAAATGGACTCTCTAACAAAAAGGATTTTTTCAAATCGGTCCAGTAGTTCCTGAGATTAGCGCGTTCAAAAAAACAAACAAACTCTTCCGCTTTAAAATATTAGTATAGACTAGCTGTGCCCGCGACTTTGTTCGCGTGGTTTTTGAGTGATTTAAACCGTTTATGCAGCGTACGCAATGAAAGTTCCCAAATGTAAATAATTTTCCCCGTTTTTGCAACATTTCTCACTGACACCTCGCTCCTATTAGTCGCAGCATAATTTTATATAGCCAAAGCCTTCCTCTATAAATGGACTATTCAACAAAAAAAGAATTTTTCAAATCGGACCCTGTAGTTCCTGAGATTAGCGCGTTTAAACAAACAAACAAACTGTTCCGCTTTATAATATTAGTATAGATATATATTTTTAAACAACCCCCTAATGTCTAGTAGTGATGAAGAATTATATCTGGGTCCTTACTCTCCAAACTGATTCGATTTTGGTTCAGATTCGATCGTGCCGCGTACATCCCAATAAATTGACGTTTGTTTATTTTGATTCTCGGTCGATTCACATGGTCGGGAGTACAAAAAGTTACGATCTAACGATTTTCTTTATCCTGGTTAGTTTCAAAGTAATCCACCAAATAAAACACCATTAGCCGTTGAGATCGAACTGATTCGATTCTCGATTCTGCCGGGAGCAAGCCTGCTGGATCGTGTCCGATTCCAAACAAATAAAACTAGATTAAAATCGGCTCATCCGTTTTGGAGCTACGATACACCCATATGATATTAAAATACAATACAGACAAACCATATTTATTTGATGTCTTGTTTTCAGATCGCCGGCGGTCGCGTTCGCGGTCTCGTTCGCGGTCGAGGTCGCGCGAGCGGGACAGACATCGCGACTCGCCGCGCACGAGGCGCGTGGAGCGAGACCGGTCGCCGACGCCGCCTAGCTTCCTGTGAGTGCACTACAATAACCGGCCACAGACGCTAAGGCCCGTATTAATAAAGAACTCTCAAACCCAACCTCACCCTGAGAACCTATTTGACAGATAAAAAAACGTTTCGTTTCACTTTTAAAAGTGAACAACTTTATTAATGTTACATAGTACATTCATTTTTTTTTGTACCGCATAATTCATATTATAGATTACAGGAAAACTTTAAAATAAGTTTAATCTACTTATATTTAAAAAAAATAGGGAAAAATTAAAGTATGTAACATAAGTAGTTCTACATTTTTAAAAGTGAAACGAAACATTTTTTTATCTATCAAATAGGGTCTCAAGTGAGATTGGGTTTGACATCTCTTTATTAATTCGTGCATAAAACACGATGCTTTGTTTTTTTTCATTTGTTCAGTCAGTTCGTTTGTCTCAATTTCTTCCATTATCTGGTCACTAGATAATGAAAGAAATTGAGACAAATTATGAATGCGTACATGGGCGTATAATCATAATAAACTACCACACCGATTTTGGTGTCGGTGGCCGGTTTTATTGAAACTAGGCCAGCTACGCAGAAGTAATTTTACGCAAGTGTATGCGCAATACACACGGACACTCTTTCTTCCTTTAACTCGCTTAACCGAGCAGTCATGTGTGTGACAGTTCTGGGAAGGGAAGAATGTACTTTTTACTTCCCCATCCGACGTATCGATCATCTTTCTTGTCCGACAATCAGGTGATCAGCCTGCATGGGCGTACCCAGATCCTGCCTTATTGCAAGTCAATTTTTTTTACTTACTGCGCTTTTTTAATCACAATTGCACTTGGCCCATGCGGCCCCGTTTACAGTTTGATTAATGATCAGGCGAGTTCTTAAATCTTTTATGAGTTGCACTGTAGCGCCCGTTAAGTTAAGTAAGCCCGTTGTTTACTGCAGATTTCATTAAAAACGTACAATATGATTACAGCGGAGGAGCGACAGTCCCTAGCGCTTCCGGCGGAATAGACCCCAGCAACAAGGGCCATCAGCTGCTACAGAAGATGGGCTGGAGCGCGGGCGGGCTGGGCGCGACCGGTCAGGGCATAGCTGAGCCCATCAGCGGCGGCGCCGTCAGAGACAGACAAGACCAGTATAAAGGTCGGTGTTGCCACTGGAATATGTGCCTGACCAGTAGGCCTTTAATATTAGCCCCAGTAGGCCTTTAATATTAGCCCTTAGCCGTGGCCTGGCCGAGCAAGAATAGCACCTCCCTATCGTCCATCTTTCCCGTGGCCGCGTGGGTATATTAAAAGGCAACTTAGAAAATATATCCAGATATATAGGTATTTTCCTTTTGTTGCCTTAAGGGCAGCAGTGTTACTACCTCAGAAAAAAGATACATATGGAACTGGCATAAGCATGTACTTTGCCTGCATACCTAACTAAACAAACCCATTGACAAACATGGCGGATTAGGGACGCTCACTTTCTTTCTTTTTGAGAATATTCCGGATTTTTATACTTCACAACTGAAATTACCGGTGATTTTTCATAGGCTACAACTTACTACAGATCACTTCATGGTACTTATTATAATGAATTCAGAATTATTTTACAGTTTTGCACAGTAATGAAATCGAAAATCACACGAAAACCATAAAAATCTCACAATGACAACGTTTGACATGTAAATGAAGCGGTAGAGTAAAATGGCGTCCATGACAGCAGAAGTATATCAAATCCAATGAAGGGGACGCTGATAAAAAGAGTGTAGATACTTATTACATACTTACCTAAAACTCTTGTTATACGAAAGAGACAGGTAGCCTATTATTATTGCCGTGTGAAATTGAACTATTACTACAGTTCCATAGGTATCTTTGTTCTGAGGTTTCTACAGACATTGTTAATAACTTAACACTGCGCTCGCCAACCCGGTTGCCAAGCGTGGCGAGTATAGGCAACTACCCCCCATGAAATACATATGTGAGGCTAATGTCCAGCATTGGACGTCATAGTTAGTTTTTACTATCGGTCTGTCCCGCTCATGCAAATGAGATTTACCGCGCGTGCGAGCGGGATATACTGATATTCTGAACTAAGTTCGAGGCCAGAGAATTAGTTCCCTGAAACTAATCACTAGATCGTCATTGGGAGTGGATTGGAATTTGACAGTTCTCTAATTGTAAACACCATGTTAGTGTCAATTTCATACAAACTTGAAGCAGCATTGTGTATCAAGTTAGAGAACTGTAAAATTACAAATCCTTATGTAGATCCAATAAATTAGACTAAAGAAGAATAAAGACCTACAAAGACTTAAACTGGGCAGAGGTTTCTGTAGGAAGGATCATTAGTTTAGCTCTGTCTAATAATTAATATAAATAATTGGGTAAAGTTGTATGTGTAGTGCACTTAATTTCTGGCGTCACAAAATAATAATAAAGTTTGCAGCCCTTTTCACGAAATGACAAGGACAGCATGTGATTTGATTTGAATATAGTTGCAGATTCGGCCATTTGATTGCCTGATTCAAAGTCCACTTTATTTAGTGTCAAACTAACCTACCAAATTTTATTTTTATTTACAGGAGTAGGAGTAAACTTAAATGATCCTTATGAAAACTTTAGGAAGAACAAAGGTGCAGCATTTATAACGCGGATGAAGGAGAGAGCCCTAGAGAGATCGACGTGAGTTTGTTAGTTGTTGACTGTGTATATGTGTGGATGGAATGATTTATTTTATCTAAATCATCTAAAATAAAGTTATATGATTTTAGTGTTGTTTGATTTCATTTTTAAAACTGTACATAAAAAGACAATTATTATGTAATGATACCTCTCACACCGATGTCGGTGACGGTGGCCGGTTTCATTGAAATCAGGCCAGCAACGCAGGACTTTTTTCATAGTGCACAAGTGTGTGCGCAATACACATAAGCACTCTCTTTTCATTCATTCTCGTAGCCCAGTGGGACGGATAACCGACACGACTGGCGGGAGATCTCCTGATCTCTCGGTCCCAGCAGGACCGACTTTTTTACATGGTCATCAGACGCATGGATCATCTTTATTGTCAGACAATCAGGTGATCAGCCTGCATTGCAGTAGCCCAACTAACCTAACCAAACTTGAAAACAACATTTTTTTGTTGTTCCAACGTGGGAATCGAACCCACGACCTCTGAGTCGAGTTAGGCTCTAAACCATTAGACCCCGGAGGCGTTATCATGTCCAAAATGTATGTACTTATGACCTTAAAAGTAGATAAGAAAAATACGAATGTAGCTTAAATATATTATGTTATTTTTAATAATGTAAAGATAAAAACAATATTTTTTAGTATGAAATATTACAAAAACTTGTTTAGTATTCAAAATTAAATAGTTAATTTTTTATATTAAACGAAATATTACATTTCGTAATAAGGCCTCAGCCTCGAATTTTGCGGGCAGCGGGGCGGGAGCGGCGGCGGTGCGGGTGCGGTACTCGTTACCCGCTCCCGCGCCGCTGTTTTCGAGAACCGATCCATTTGATTTTACGTAAAAGATCCTGCCGCCGCCGCCTGCGGGCAGCGGAGCCCGCTCCGCAAAATTCGAGGCCGAGGCCTTACAATAAAATGGAGAGAACTGGTTCACACTTTTAAAGTTATTCCGTATATTGTTTATTTGAACCATAAAAAATACAATTACGCCCGGATATATTTGATCCTATACTAAAAATACGCCATGGTTTCACACCAATCGAGCGATGAAACTAATAGGTGGCTTAGAATCGGGCGCCGCGCGCGTACGCGGTCAATTCCGACAGAGCAGAGCATAAACAAGCGTAATTCGCAACCTTCTATCATAGACCAATTACATGTATAATTTGTCCATGCTTCTATTTAGTCTCGGTTCATTTTGGTCGAGAACCTAGACCTAGTTTCTCGGCTCGATTTTTGGATGTACCAGTACCATTTTAATACGAAGTACCAGTTAAATATTACTATACCAGTTTATGAGGGAAACATACATATTTTAATTTAATGGTACGCGAAAGAGCCACCTAGCGGTATTACATTAACAACTTTTTCATCATCACATTTCATTGGAACATCTAGTGCAGGCCGCAAAGTACTCAATCATACTACAGTAGGAGTTTAGTTGAATAATGAACTCTTAAGCGACAAATAGATAAACAAATATTTCACTGTCCCATTTCACTGAAAATTTGGTGCAGACTTCCATACCGTAAAGTAGTTAATCTATCTAGCACGCGCGCTAAGTTTCACGTGCATGCGTGCGTGATCGGGACAGACTGATATTTGAAACCAATAGGCCCATGAGACCATTCTATAACAGGAGATGCATCTAATAATAAGAACGTAATCAATCAACTAATCCATCAATAACCTAGCAATTGAGCAAATTTTTTTCGCGTGTTGTAGCTATTTTATTACTTTCTTCTACAAGGAGACAAATTGCAATTATAACAAAAGAGCCATCTTTTGTTCAGTAGCAATAGTGAAATGAAATTTGTTTATAGTCTGTCTAGATAAGTAGCTTTTAAGGAAATACATACCTACGTTGTGATGATCAAATGGCATGAGCCCTGAGATATATTGGCTGCAGGTATTTAGATTCATTGTTATTTTTTTTCACAAAGGTTCATAAAATGTTGTTTTTCAATACTCCAAAAACCATTTGTCCGGAGTAGACAAGTATTATACAATAACAAGATAGTTATTTAAACAATACTAATTCCAGAACATAACATAATAATTATTTAATTACACAGACAAAAAAAATATTTATAGACTTAACATAAAAAATAAAATAAATATAGTCAATAAACAATAAAAAAAAATCCTTATTCCTATTCTTTCAACATTTTATCCAGGTAAATATTTCTTATATTTAATATTTTTGACAGTAATTTTACTATTGACTGGTCTAAATTGTTAATTAAGCGTGGTACAATGTAGCTTATGTAGCTTTTTTCTTTGCCTGTGAGATGACTAGTTAATTTTTTGTTTTCTGACGAGTCTGAAAATTGTGAGTTATTTGTTAGGATACAGTAATTTATTTTATGAGTTATTGGAAGTACTTTACAATATTTATATAGTTCTATGTAATTTTTACTATATTTTTCTTTTATATTAGGTGGCACAAGGTTTTTGAGGATTCTGGTTTGTAGGTTTTGAATTTTATGGAGGTAAGTTTTATAGGTTCGACCATAGCTGGTTATTCCGTAGGTAACTAATAATGGTGTCAGCAAGCGCATTATACAACATTAATTGAATCTTAAAAGGTATTTTATTTTTATTAATATATATGTTGGCGAGAAATTGCAGAAGCGGGGTCAGTGTCGGATATCAAAATACACGTGTCATCCGCGAATTGATAGGCTATGCTGTATTTTAGAACATTAAGCATGTCATTAACATACATATACAATAAAGTGGAGAGGTCCCATTACTGATCCTTGAGCTGTGCCCTCTTCAACTCTCACCGCATCACTAAGGTCACTGTTGATCTTAACACAATATGATCTATCTCGCAAGTCCCTACACTAGTTAAGCAGTGGACCACGAATCCCAGTGTTTTCTAACTTTTTAATAAGTTTGTCGTGATTTAGAGCATTAAATGCGCGGGAAATTTTAATTTTATTTTAATTATTATAATTATTATAAAGTATTATAAATGTTAGTTACAACAATTATTCAAATTTATTTTTCTTTCTGTAAATTATTTAAAGCTCAAAATTATCTTCATAATTATCCTTAAATTCAGCAAGCTTATCCAAACTTTCTTGATAATTAGCAGCCTCCAAGCCTTCTTCTTTGAATTTGTGCAATTTAGCTACTTTTATCCTGCTAACTTCTCTATGAAGCTTCTCTATCATGTCAGCCATAAAGTTACCGTTGTGGTACCCAGTTATTATTGGACAGCTCTGCACTTTCTCTTCAATCTCATTATTTCTGACAAAACCATATTTATTTAAATTGGGAGAGAATATTGAGGGGAATGGTGTTTTTATATCCATTGGCTTGTCACAGACAGTCACATTTGTTGCAGATAGAAAATTATTTGCTTGAAAGTACAATTCAAACATTTCTTTAACATTATTGCACCTGTATGCTGGCAGGTTCATTTGCTCCTTTGCCTCCTTTGGAGAAGCCTTCAAGTAAGTCTCCGGTATTCCTCTTACTGTTATGAGTTGGAAGATTTTGTCAGTTGCTATTTTACAACTAGGTGTTATAGATTGATAAATGGGCTTGGTTGTATTATTTAGAAAATCAATTAAATATTCAGATTCATTCAAGGCCATGGGCATTCCAAGAGATGCTGAAGCCAATTTTCTGCCGTAGCCTGTCATGTCGGCACACACATCTGACAGTGTAAAAAGGTTATCTCTATGTCTGTACTTCTGACTTAGTGTATCAAGAGCAGATGCCAGTAATGCTGAGCTATGATAGTATTTTGTTGGATCATATTTTATGTAATCAAATTTTCTACCATTTCCAGGTTTTCTCCAGCCTTTTTCTGCGGTACATAAAGGTACAAACATTGTAGAATGTTCCGACAATTGTTCCAGCGCGAGTGCCATGTTCACTAACCTTGTGGAATCTCTAAGATTTGACTTTTCCCTTTCTTCTGGAGTAGAAGGATTATTGTCTTCATAATGAGAAGCAATTATAGGGTATGCTATAATTGTTTTATTATATTCGTCAGACAAATGTTCAATGCAGCCAAGTGCTAGTCCTGAGAAACCATCTGTGCAGTCAAAGTTTATGTGAAAACCCTGCATACTATCACATTCTTCTACATACCTCCTTATATTGTCAGAAAAATGATCTCCATACTCCTTTTTCCATAATGAATGTCCACTTGTACCTAAATCGAATCCTTCCTAAAAAGTAATATAATATTAGCAATAATAATAATAAATATAAAATGGGATTAACAAAGTACATATTTCTAAATTTATCAAATGTAAATTTTTTTGACCCTGACATAATTTTGATACAATTGACTTTTGATAACATTACAAACATACAAATGTACCACAGGAGACAACAAAATTATTAAAGAAACTCAGTGTAAAATAATTATTTGGGTACTTACACTTTCATTTCCATGACAGTATTCTTTAACAACGTTTATGGTGCGTGGATGAAACCTGGAATACAGGTAGTCAGTCCAGGTATTAACTTCCTGGTCCAACTGATACTCTTTTTCTTCCGTATTCACTTCAGTATCCGAATTTATGTCTTTGATAAACTCGTTTTTAACCACTGATGGTTCCTCTATTTTCTCTACTGAATCCCATGGTAATTCAGCAGCATCTTCAGACTCCAACCCACCTGTACTTGGTAAAGTTTGCAAAGTCCCTTTTAAATCTGCTAATAGCAAACGTGGAGTATATGTAACAGCCCCTGTAGATGTTCTTCCCTCACGAAACAGTATATCCGGATTAGTTTCAGATTTTACAAGTCCTGTGTAGTCAAAACTTAACTCCTGAATGTTCCAAAAATGGGCACCGATATAATTTGAATAATGACCGAATTGTAAAGTTACAATTTCTCTAGTACTCATTTTGTAATCCGGTATATTAAGTATCTCATTTAGTAAAAGAAATTCTTAGGATTTAGAATAATAGTCGTCGCTAGGTGGATAAAGTAATATTTTTACAATTTTGGTGATTAATATCGGTATTCCGTGATATTTTGTAAACAATGCGTTCTTAGAATGACAGTTGGAATGTCATCCGTCAAAAATTTAGATCCGTAAGTGACAGCAACTTTTTTTTAGATATGCCGTATGTATTATTTTGTACATCCATTTTAGTCTGAAACTTCTTCCGAAAGCTAAGTTTTCATGGACGAGTCCCACTTGATATCTGAAGGTACGGCCACACAAATCGATATAATAAAATTTTTAGTTTTAACTTCTTCTCTATAGTTTAAGAGACAAGAATATACAGTGAGTTTAAAGAGTGAAACTAATTAAGTGGGGTCTGTATAAATGTACAACCTTTATTATTGAGAATGTTTACGTCTATATTATTCATAACTTAATTCATTTAATACATATTTTATAAACGACTCTGCTCTGTATATGTGAGGCCTATAATTACACGTATCAACATTTATTTATTTTCGAAAATTTAACTCTATTATTCTAGATCATAAAGTTATATGATCTAATAATAATAATAGCTCCCCTCATCGATTTCGGTGTAGGTAGCGTAGCCGATTTCATTGAAACCAGGCCAGCTACACAGGAGTCGTTTCATTTTGTGCCAAGTGTGTGCGCAATACACAAAGACACTCTTTTTCTTTTACTCTCATAACCCAGTGGGACGGTAAACCCATAGATAAGAGTAATATCTTAATACAGGGTAAACCGACACGACTGGTGAAAGAACAGGCGCAGGACCGACTTTTTACATGCCCATCCGACGCATGGATCATCTTTCTTATCAGACAATCAGGATCAGCCTGCATTGTCCTAACCAAACTTGGAAACAATATTTTATTATTGCTCCAACGCGGGAATCGAACTCACGACCTCCGGTTCGAGAGCGAAGCTCTGAACCACTAGACCACGGAGGCGATATAACCTAAGTTCGCCCCCTTATTAAGTAAGGGTCTCTGTTGATGAGACAACTACATATAATTCCAAGTCCTTGGTCCATTGAGATAAGATACATACTTTGTTGGTTGGTCAATTAACCAGGTTTCACTGTGGTACACGCATTAGTTATTTATCTGAAAGCTTTCTATTACGTACCAGGCGTGTCGCGATGGTTTATTGATTTTTATTGATCTATTAGTATCTGGGATTTAATGGAATTTAAATAAAACTTCAAAAATATATTATTTCAATTTTATTACCGAAAAATTATTAAAAATCATTCAACTTATCTTCTTAAATTCTAACACTACTTCTACATTATCCACTACCTTACAACTTACTACTCTTACAAAATCATGGATGCTGAAATACTGGCAGTGGAAAAATACATTACTTTTAGTATTAAACATATTCTTTACCACTACATTGCCTATTTTCCAGTACTAATATCTAATAATTCAGCTGACATAAAAAGTCAACTGGTTGTTGTATATTTTAACACGTTCATATCCAACTCAAATTAACAAAAAAATATTAAAATTAAAGCATTAGTAACCCAAATTCAGACATACCTAGGTACTTCGTAAATTGCACTCGAATAGTTTCGAAATACCTAACACACCTAACATTATTTTACGATACCTACATTAGAGAACGGACTTTTATTCTACATAGGACCCAATCTAAATACTGCGCGCTACATCACATAATTCAAACCAACATTTACACGAAGGTCACGACACCCCAAGTATAGAAAACAGTACACCAAACAGTATTAGGCCTAGAATTTTCATTTACCTTGAGACATGCTCAGACATCAGTTTTTTCTTTACTATTAGCACTAGTACTGAATAGTGAGCTATTACCATAGCAAACACTTTAGTAGTTTGGTTTTCCATAACTAATTGTGACACTGGTATATCGTATCACAGCTTCAATAATGCTAATTGATTATTTTAGATTATACCCTTTAGAAGATTTTACTATTGGCGAATATTTTTATCACACTTGAATTGTATTGACAGATTCGTCTAAGTTTAAATGTGCAATTTTATTCTAATAATTTCTAATTACAATATACCCAAATGGAATTTACCCAAAACACACCATAAGTCTAATATCTAGTCCTATGTGCATTTACTCACAACCTAATCTAATATCAAACGAGTTGATTACGATCACATTTTCACATTTTATTTTACACAAATTAATTATACGATCATCTTACTATCTATGCTACATACTTATTTATACGTTTTAGAGAATCCTATTGATTCAAGTAAAAAAACTTTTAATCAAGAATATAAACAAAACTATTTTTCTTAATTATTGTTAAGTTAGTGTACCAGGAAAGAATCTATTGGATTCAACCTGTGATTATCATTTTAGTATATGATTACACATAGAAAATAATTGCGTTTTAAAAACAATGACACAATTTCTTGTTTTTTTATAGTCAAAAAGTTAATATTGCAAATAACTGCAAATGTGACTTAGTCACAAAACAGAGATCCTCTTTTTCAATAAAACAAAAATAATAATATCTTCCAAGAAACAGTTGTTTATAAGAACACAATTTGATGTTTTTAATAATAAATTGATTGGGGATGAGATTTTTAAGAGTTTTAAATATGAAATTGTTGATTTCGTGATCTGTTTCATCAAGCGTATTCTAAATAAGTGGCAGAAAGTTACAGTTAAAAAGTAGGGCTCCATACATCATATTTGACAACTTTTTCTTAAAAAGTGTAGTATTAGTATGTAACTTCATGTCAGTTATTTATAAGTGTAAATATGATTAAAACTTTAGCATAATTTATATATTATTAATTGGTGTCATTCACAGAATAGAAAGAGAGAAAATAGTTTTAATAAAAAACTATAAAAAAAACTTTATCCGAAAACTATTTTATCTTTCTCTATTCTACTCGCTTTAGTATTTGAGATGATTAACTTTTCCCCCTTACTAATAAAAATATTTAGACAATGCATAAGCTATTTGATGTCCGTTTCTTATTCTGTCAAGTGACTTTTGTAATGTATCAGAGAAACGGCCGAATATTGAAAATTTAGTTATATTAAATGGCGCTCAAGCCTTGCTATCATTGTGCCATGCAGAGACAGTGCGATCCTGTAAATAGGAACTTATCGCTTCAGTATTCGGCCGTAAGATAGCAACACTTACTTTTGTTATGTATCAGGACACCTTGAGCAAAATGGAATAACATAGCCTTTGTGTAAACATTTTTATTAGTTAGGAGCTGTTAGTAACTGTAGAGGCATTGTTACCTAACTTGCAATTGGTTACCTATAATACATTTTTAATCAGTCTATTGTATTTTAAATGCTACTTGTAATTTTTATAAGTTATGGCTTAGATCTTGTAAAGTATTAAAAATATGTACTCACATTATCAAAACGCACTTAGAATTTAGGTGACAAATATATTTTACCGATCCGATGTTAGCCTGATTGGATTTTGCAGTTAATATACAAGGTAAAAATTAAGGAATCACACGGCTAACTACGATGTGGTAAATATACTGTACATCACTGTAACATTATTATAATATTGTTCAGCTAAATCGATTCGAGAGATATTACACAGTTATGAATCTAGTACTTATCAAATCTAATTATGCTAACAGTATATATCATCCAGTTTTACAGTCAAGTGTGCGTACGTAACAAAAATTTACGTGCACACAATTAAATGTAAAATGGACACATTATGAAACATATAATTGCACACATCTATGTACAAGCGGTGGGAACATTTATTATATCCGCTAACATTTCTATTGAAACTTCCACTGAACGATATTCAGGAGTATAACAGCTATAGTAGCAAATATTTGTACTGACGATGTCGGTACGCCGACCTAATGCTATTTTAAGTAGACACTTATATTACGAATACCCGATATCCGTATTCAAAGAACGAATAACTTCTTTGACTAGAAACAGTTCTGTGCTGTTCGTAAAGAAATGTCCATTCTTTGCAAACAGATACCAGTGAGATGTTCAGATCATAAGACCCAAATCAGACTTGCTACCATGTTACTTAAAAATATTTTACAGTGTACGATATGTAACAAGTGTAATAGTATAAATGTAAATACACATATCTGGTACAGACCTATCACCTTGCAATTTACAATGGAAATACTACTTTTTTACACAACTGACGTTAATATTAAACTGGATAGAGAGTTTTATGTTTTGAAGTTTTTAGTAAGTTAACTTTCTATGTAAAATAAAATTAATATATCCAGAATAACATTAGGGTCAGAGTTACAGCTGACCACATTCGACATTAGTATGACATTCTGAAAACAACCCCAAACGAAATTAGTCCGTATACAAGTTAGAAGACAACATCATTTGAATTTTTCCTATGTGTATCTGAACGTTCACAAAAATCATCCGTTGCCTGTTACACCTCTTATGGCGCGTTTTCCTAATCCTATCTATCTATAAGAAAAGATAGATCGCCGTAGATTTGACAGCTTTCTGTTGTAAATTTTCTTTTAGGAGGTTTTTTAAACGCACCATTCACATATAAACTAATAATTTTTCCGGCTTTGGATTGTTTTACCAACTACCTATTTCGTAACGCAAATGAAGTAGTATACTAAATGTACCTTTATTGACGCCTATCTTCGTATTGAGAACTTTCCAGAAAGTCTGTCTAGAGTGAGACAGCCTAATGCACATCAGGCGCGTTAGACTAGCGCGACCCTATTCACAAGTGGCGTTTTCCGCCGACTGGCGTAAGATTGTGCGCTGACTGGTTGGTACAAAATACTAGTCTTCGCCCGCTTGCTTTGGTGTACTGAAACAAAATTTTTTTTTTTATTATCTCATTAAGTATGATAAAGTATATTAGATGTTATTTTCAGTGCAGTAATCTGTATTGACTTGAGCGGCTGTCTACTGCTAACAAATTCAATTATTTCCCTTGTAAATCTTATATTTTCACCATTTAATGCTCTTCCGAAAATTTCCAATTATTTATTTAAAGTTACCCAAATACACGTCCAGCCAGCCCTTCTCAAGTTTTAGAGAAACATATTTTAGAGAATTACTAATTAATTTCAGCTTCCAAGAGAATCTTACTTACTCGTATAATGTTCTCCTAAAGACAAGTCCAATTTGACAGGTTTTGATACATCAAAGTCAAACTCCTCGTACGAGTGGTCAAGCACCTAAAAGGACAAAAAAGTGATATTCAGTGACGCTCGAACATACTACATATTATTTACATGATACTGTGCTCACAGGTTGGGTATTGTTTATTCTAAAGTATTAAATTCATATCAGAAAAAATGGAATTGGACTTGATCAGAACGATATCTCTATATCAGCGGGCCTACTCCCGACATTATCGAGAACCGAATCCGTTCGATATCAGTGGTTTTTCGTATTTTATTTGGCGAATTACTTTGAAACTAATCAGGATAAAGAAAATCGTTAGATCGTAACTTTTTGTACTCCCGACCATATCAATCGACTGAGAATCAAAATAAACAAATGTCAATTTATTAGGTAGTCCGCGGCATGATCGTATCTGAATCAAAATCAAATCAGTTTGGAGAGTAAGGCCCCAGGTCTGAAGGAAACTGTACGAGCCGAAGCCGAAGCCAAGGTTGCGTTTTCACCGATAATGTGCGAGGAATATGTTTATTCAAGAAAATAGAATCTCTTCATTTACCTAGCCTAGCTCAGCAAAGCAATTACATTGGTTCTTAAAAACACATTCCTCGCAATGAATCCTCGCTTATTACTGGTGGAAAAGTACCCTTAGAGTCTGCATAACGAGTGGTGTGATAATGATACAGCAGTATAAAACTTCAGAAGGAAGCTCTAGCAGGTAAGTAAGGATGTCGTAGGAAGTGTTGGAACCCCGCGACACTGCTGTAACAATAGTGTTAGTGATATGGTCAAGTGCCGTTCGTCTGTAGGAGCCGAGGTTTGTCCTAGTGAAGCCTCACCTCGACATCGCTGGTGTCGGAGTCGTGCGGGCGGCGCGCGAGCAGGCGGTACATGCCGCCCACCATGCCCGTGCCCTCCACCAGCTGTTCCACCTCCTCTACCTCTTCCACCTCCAACTCCTGGTCTGACACCTCCTGGAAATAAAACCCAAGTTTAAATATGTGTTGCTTTTACTTGTTGTTTTTACATTTTCTATACTGAGTTATAGAGAATATATTATTTAAACAGCATGCTTGGCAAAATCTGAAACTATGAAAAATTTCTGGTTAGGGAACTTTATTTTCCGAAAAACTAATAATGCAGTTCGCAACTCCTTTTAGTATTTTTCACTTCAACAATCTAGTGGTAGGCAGTTAAAATTAAAAACACTTAACACATTTTCATTTAGATGGCTCAATGAGTCGACAACCTCAGAGTCTACATCAAGGTTTTTACAGAACAATATCATTAGGGTGTTGATGATAAGTTTTTTAAAAATAAAGCAATAAAATGTGTTTACATTATTATTTGATACTAGTACGTAGGACGTTCCGTGTGCATTAACATTCCCATAAGGTCAGTCAGAGGATACATGAGCTACATTTTAGTTCAATGTCAACATGCAGCGCAAAAAGTTTAAAGACAAATATTTTTGTACGGACCGGCGGCGGTCCAGGTGGGCGAAATAAATCTACCGTCCCAATTGTTTATTTTTAAATTTCATTGATTGTACAAAAGATGATATTATTCAAGTTTATTTCTTCCAATTAGTACTGGCTAGACTGATTTTAATAATAATGCCTCCCACACCGATTTCAGTGACGGTGGCCGGTTTCATTGATACCAGGCCAGCTACGCAGGAGTTATTTTATAGTGTCCAAGTGTGTGCGCAATACACAGAAGCACTGTCTCTTCCTTCACTCTCGTAGCCCCAGTGGGACGAATAACCGACACGACTGGCGGGAGATCTGGCGCAGCACCGACTTTTTACATGCCCATCCGACGCATGGATCTTCTTTCTTATCAGACAATCGGGTGTTCAGCCTGCAGTGCCTAACCGAACTTGAAAAAAATATTTTTTGTTGTTCCAACGCGGGATCGTACCCACGACTTCCGAGTCGAGAGCTAGGCTTAAAACCACTAGACCACGGAGACTGATTTTATAAGTAGAGTTCTATTGTATTTCTATTTTTCCCATAACGTTGAATAACAGTTAGGGCAGATACAGAGATTAGGGTCAAATTAGGGGTTAAAGTAGAAGCCGAAATCTGAAGTGACGCCTCATTAAGGTAGAGGTCGGGGTTATAATTTCTACTATCTGGTATAACATAGAAGTGAACTGACCTGCTCCACCACGGTCTCGTCGTCCTCGTGCTCGTCGCGGTCGAGGTCTAGGTCGGGGTCGAGGTCGGGGTCGGCGTCGGCGTCCGCCTCGTCCTCCGCTTCCGTGTCGCTGCCGAACCCGCTGTACTTCATCTCGCCCCGCTCTAGCGCTTCTAAACTCTCTAGCAAAGAAATACAATACGTCAGTCGAGATTTATACAGACTATAATATTAATCAGGGATAACACTTTAGGGTATATATGGGTCCCGTATATGTAGAGTTTACTGTAAAAGTATTAACGCTGAAACAGTCACTTTTTAAATTATTGTATGGAAAAAATTATGATGTTGAGGCATTTCTCATAGAAATATGAAAGCCAAAAGTAAGTCTTTCAGCGCTGGGAATTTCACAGTAAACTATACATAGTAGGCACATACTCATCACTCATTTATTTTCCACCTTATAAGGTTAAACTATTTAATTACGAAAAAATGGAGCAAAATTATAATTTCGAGAAAATTAAGTTCAAACTGCCACTTAATAGTCTTAATACTTTACGACAAATTCTAAAATTAAACATTTTAGAATTCGTCGTAAAGTATTAAGTACAATAATCTAAAAATCCGTCTCTACAATCAATGCACTTAATACATTAGTACATAATACATATCCTAAAATGTTTAAGTGACTGTTTAAACTCAATTTTCTGGGTACTTAACATTTTTTTGCGACCATTCATCGATTCATGTCTTCAATTACAATCTACACTATCTACACTAATATTATAAAGAGGAAAGATTTGTATTTTTGTATGTAACGACTTAACTCAAAAAGTACTGGACCGATTTTAATAATTCTTTTTTCGTTAGAAAGCTACATTATCACTGAGTAACATAGGCTATATAAAAATCAATTGCTATTCGTTAGTCTCGCTAAAACTCGAGATCAGCTGACCTGATTCGGCTATTTTTGGTCTTGAAATATTCGTGGAAGTCCCGGGGAGGTTTACACGGTTTCCATGCTCAACGAAGTGGGCACGGGTCAGCTAGTATATAGTAAAGACATTCACACAACCGGTAAACTTTTCAATGTATGGTTCTGCTGTCTGTCTCGTTGTCTTGGTCTGATACTTTGAAAAAATCTTGACTTGACAGACAAAGATAGTAATTGAACTTGAACTGAATACTCGTTAGAAGTATTAAGTATTAATTAATTAATAAGTATTAACCTTTCTACTAATATTATGGAAACAGAGGAGTATGAAATTTGGCACCGTTAAGCTAAGTAGGAGACGGTTTGCAACATTTAGAAATACTTACGATTAATAAAAATAACAACGACACACCTAAGAAAACAGATTATTCACTTTTACACATTGACTCTTGTCACAACATTAATATTTACTATAATTTTACACCGATTTTATTTCTATCTAAGAGGTCTTAAGAACATACTTAATAACATTTTAATAAAGTGGAAACTTAAAAATAATATGCATTATTATGGCTGACTTTCGATCACAACGAAATCTAGTTATATTAATCTATACTAATATTATAATGCGGAAGAGTTTGTTTGTTTAAACGCGCTAATCTGAGGAACAACTGTTCCGATTTGAAAAATCCCTTTTTTGTTGGATAGTCTATTTATAGAGGAAGGCTTTCGGCTATATAACATTACGGTGCGACCAATAGGAGCGAAGCGTTAATGAGAAATGTTGCAAAAACGGGGAAAATTATTCACATTTTGTGACTTTTGTTGCGTGCGCTGCATAAACAGTTTAACTCACTCAAAAACCCCGCGAACGAAGTCGCGGGCACAGCTACCTATATATCAATAAGTCTTACGTGCAACAAAATCAATGCTACTTTTTATTCCTTACCTGGATAAACCATTGCTTTCTTAATAGCTTGAGGATCCTTTCTCGACCATTTCTGTACTTCTTCGTCCATTTTGCCCACCTTTGATGGATTCATTGCCCATAAACAACCTAAAAGAAAATCATTATTAAAAAAAAATATATACTAATAGAAAGTTTGTAACTAAGAAATTCTAACTCCAATAGTAAGGCTTATCACACATAATATTGTAATGAGAACAATGTGATATAGTGTAGGTACTTAATTTAAATTTTAAATATTTCGCAGATACAAAGTCAGCAATATAAAAAACCACACACACCTTTTCTTTGACTACCATTCGTCGAGGGTTTCTCAATTTTTTCAAAACATTTATTTAAACTGAGATTGTGTCGAACTGAATTTTTCCATCCGTTAGGTGCCGTTTTGAAATAAGGGAAGTGTTGACTGAAAAAAAAAAGGGTAATATGTACTATGAACTTTAACTAAACATCATCCTTCTACTAATATTATTAATGTGAAAGTTTGGGAGGATGGATGTACGTATCTGTGATTCTTTTAGGTAAAAACTATTAACTACTAAACTGATTTTTATGAAATTTGGTACAGTAGCGCTATTGATTACCATATAAGCTTCTTTATATCTCAAAAAAGTACGATGTTCCTGAGAAATATAGTAATAATAACGCTAGCATAAAACTAGTTATATATCGCGGGCGGAGCCGCGGGCAAAAGGTAGTAAGGCCATAAAATCTATTTCACGACTTTATCAGTTGGAAATCACATAAAAATTCTCTTGGCAATAGTCTGGCTGAGATTGCACAACTAATTAGAAGTAAATGTCGCTTACCACATAAAATTGTAAATCTCGGAGACGGGCAAGCTGCCTGTCCTCGAGTTTTTTAGCGCCATAGCTATTAAACACGAGTAGGAGTAGGCCGGCTTGGGAAACTCTCCCGTCGTCTTGCCGCTGTTGATATATTTAGCCTGGCTGGTGTCTACCGTGAAACCGTTGACGGAAGTCTTAATTAATTGCCTACTGCCGTTTAACGAGGAGTTATCGATCAGTATCGTCGCCTGATTCTTATTATTAGCTAAAATTGTCCTAGATTGTTGCGCGTCCAGAATGTGTATATTGCCCGATATGATCGTCTTGGCGCCTAGTGGATGTGTTATTTTTTGACTCGTGTTCAGTATGGAGCAGTTCTTGTTGTTCACTTTCAACATTTCTGCTTGCGTTTTGATCCGCACCGTCGGCGTGGAAGGTGTCGTGCTAATTTTAGTTTTTGTGGTGTCCAGGTCCTTTATGAGGTCCTTGACGACGGTTTTGTCCTGTTTCCTGAGGTATATGACCATTTGCGTGGCCTCCTCCATCTTTTTGGGGGCGGGCTCCTCGGGCTCTACTTTCGATACTTTTATGATGTTCGGCGAAAATGTTAGGTGGCTCTTCTCCTGTTTCGGGCTCAGTAGCGACGAGTTGCTGGTGGTGCTGGTGTTTGCTGCAGACGTGAGCAGTAGATTCGAAGCCTCCTCCTTGACTATACTTTTGATGGGAGTTTCGGCGAACGTCGACGGCATCACCGAGTTGGGGTTCACCATCACAGCGTTAGCCTCCGAGCCGTATAAATCGAGGTTGTGTACGAAACTCGACGACGAATTGTTTAACCACATAACTGAATTGTCTGTGTCCATGTCCAATAGTGGCGGCATTTCGGAGAAGTTTAGACCTAGAGAATCCTGAAAACAATATCAAATTGATTACCTTATGACACGAGTATAATAAGACTAAACGATGACTTAAAAAATGTTCATCATAGCTTAAGTAGCCCAAAGATTGAAAAAATTGGTTTTAAAAACGGATAATTCAAAAAGAAGACATGCTAACCGGAAAGTCGGATATACTGCTCAGGTCTGTCGCTATCTCGCTCTTGATGTCCATGTCGAGCATGTCCTGGAGCGAGTCGGTGATATATAAATCCATTTCGGAGCACCACTGAAAACAAAAAAAGTTGTGTTACTAAAATATAGCATTTTTCTTATTTTTTAACGGAATATTAAGAAACTTTATGCGGTGTCTACTTATGGTGTCAAACAGCTCTTACGGATAGCAATGTGTTGATATATTTATTGATAAATTCACTTCGAAAATAGTACACATTCGGAAATTTTGAAGTTTAAAAATAAAATATTAAATGGCTGTCCTAGTCTTGGATTCATTGAATTGGTTGGTAAAAATAGAATTCAATGAACGCGCTAGTCATTCAATCAAATAGCAGATTCAACCTGATGACTGCGATATATAACACTGTCAACCAGTGGCAAAGGGTCCTTCAGAAACCAGCCCTAGCCTGTAAATTAGGTTGGGACTTGTATGAGGGCTTAAAAGATAAGGGGTAAGTACTAAAGCCGATCGGAAAAGAAGTTGTAGGTCACGCTAGTGGTCGTAGTTAGACCTCACCAACTCCCAAGTCTCGTTGTGTATTTAGTCAAATATAGAAAATTATTTAAAAAATATTATTGTTATAGAGTATGGTAAGTAATTTTGGTTGATTTGTTGAGTTTGTTAAAGCAACAAGTTAGGGTTGAACCGGTGGTAGCTTGTTTTTCTTGTTTTTATTTCAACGCTCATCTATTCAAGAGGATATAGAACTAGTGATACAGTTTGTAGGTTCAACTAGCAACATTTCTGTTCCATTTAAAAAATCTTTACAAGCAGACTGGTAGGTATCTAGTAGGTATATCTCTCTATAGTCGCGATACAGCATTGGGCGTTTCTTTTGACCGTTTTTTTCGAACGTTAAGCCATTCAGGTTTAAGAAGCGCCGAAAGGCTCACCAAGGTCGCAGACGCGATTTGGATCAAGGTCAGTGGAATACATTAATGAAAAACAACTGAAAACTTTATCCAGAATCACGAAACGGGCAATGAATAAATACATCCATCTCAATGAAAACACCTCTTCTGCCAATTCGTGTGACGTTATATTCGAATACAAAATACAATTTCGTCTTCATAATAAATCCTTTAGGATTTTCTATAGTAATAGTAGTTTAAAACAAAGAGTACAGCGGGCCTACTCCCGACACAATCGAGAACCGAATACGTTCGATATCAGTGGTTTTTCGTATTTTATTTGGTGAATTACTTTGAAACTAATCAGAATAAAGAAAATTGTTAGATCGTAACTTTTTGTACTCCCGACAATATCAATCGACTGAGAATCAAAATAAACAAATGTCAATTTATTAAGAAGTACGCGGCATGATCGTATCTGATTCAAAATCAAATCAGTTTGGAGAGTAAGGCCCCAGATTGACAGAATGAAGAGTACTGATTCAAGATGCCATCGCTAATTATCGCTTACAAAGTTCGATAGCAAAATGTATGGGATTTGACATAAGGTACGCTAAATGATCGCGATTTGGTATGTCACAGTTTGTGATATCGTTTATGCAATTAAGGATACGAAACTACTATACGAAATATTTAATTAACGGAAATAAAATTAAGGATACAAGGTAATGGTTTATATTACACATAATAGTCCAATTTAAGTAGGTAATCTCATTTTAAGTGAACATTTATTGTGCTGAGAGTTATGATGAGGGAGTGAATTCCACTACAGGCACATAGTAGTGAAACCTGTTCCCGTCTCATGGTATGCGTTCACAGAGAAATAGTGAAAATATATTGCTATCTCCCTCGTTTCATTGAAAGAATTTTATATCGTACCAAGTGTTTTGTTTTTGTCGTGTCTTGGACCTTGATTTCTGTCTTTTTTGTACCCGTCTTTCATTGTCTTAACCCTGTTTACGATACTACAAATTATTCGACTTTAACATGCACAGGGGACTAGCTAAATGTTTTCTCACCATAACCCGACCTAAGTCAACTGGGGCATTTGAAAAAAATATTTCAAAGAATCGACTCTCTACCTGCCCTAGGGTACAAGGGTCGGACAAAAAATGCACCATTTCGCAACAATCGGTGCCATGTTGCGTCTTTATGTATCCTAGCCTTTTCACAGGAATTTATATTCCAGTGTTGAAAATTGTTATTCTTTCCAGCACAATGGATCGTAGGTTTCTATTACCTAACCAAAAAGAGAAGACACTAAAGAGGAATCAAAGATAAATTAGAAAAGGTTGCAATCAAACAGTTTTGCCTCGTTGCTAAGCTTGAGGTCGTGTTCCAAGCAATGTCAAAGTTAACGCCATGTTAAAATAACATGCCTTCTCATTCATTGACAGGAAATACGAGAGGGATAACACGATATTTAACGAAGGATTGATCACATTGCTTGGTGAAACACGCCCTGAGCCAGTTAAATCTTCGTGAACCGGCTAAGTGAACCATGAACTTTGATAAGAGAAGTTCTACGTGATAATCAGCATACAACGAGTAACGACTGCTTTCATTTTATCATTAGTGACATGTGGTGTTTACCATGCACCGGCCGCGGCAGGTGTCAGTAGGCTTTTTAGTGTATAATTTTTTATGTACCAACATAAAACCACTTTTGCAAACACCTGCCCATCAACAGGTCGCGGTTTCGGATAATTTCAAGTTTTAATGTAATAGTGTGGAAGGTGTGGCCATCACATTTTATTATTTGCATATTATATAAAGAAATCTATACTAATATTATAAAGCGGAAGAGTTTGTTTGTTTAAACGCGCTAATCTCAGGAACTATTGGTCCGATTTGAAAAAATATTTTTTTGTTGGATAGTCCATTTATAGAGGAAGGCTTTAGGCTATATAACATTACGCTGCGACCAATAGGAGCGAAGCGTCAGTGAGAAATGTTGCTAAAACAAGGAAAATTATTCACATTTGGGGACTTTCGTTGCGTGCGCTGCATAAACGGTTTAAGTTACTCAAAAACCACGCGAACGAAGTCGCGGGAACAGCTAGTATATAATAATTAAAAATATTAATTGTATTCCTAGACCACCAATACTATCGAAGTTTTCTTATCAAGTAATAAAACACGTTTATCAATATTTTGGTACGTAAATAAATGTAAACAACTGAATTGAGTGCAGTGGCAGATAAGAAACTATTATCAAAAAGTGCCCGAGACATTTTTAGGGTTCCATAACAAGCAATGTTGAATCTTATAAGATCCGTAACTTTGCTTTAATACTTAACAGCATTATTAATTAATTAATCAGGAACTTCAACAGAAGGTAGCAAAGGATTTCCTGTTAATTAAAAAAATAATCTTATATCAGTGTACATAATTATAGATAATCCTACGGAACTCGCAGTTTTCAGTGCACGTTAAAACGCTTATCCCATTTTGTGAACACATACTTTTTTACCAGGTATATACCTACTTAATATTATAAGAAATCATTTCCTAAATTCCCGATAAGCTATACTTGTTAGATATACTTCTAGCTTCTATGTTAATAATATACTTAGCTAGATTTAAAAATCGTCGAAATTTTATCTTTCCATAATGAGTAGAAATTTTAATTACTTAACTAGTAAGTAGGAATAAACAATTATAGAATGTATAAAATATGTAGAATACACCTATAATATATCGCCGAGGGCCATAAAATAATGTTCCGGCTTTTGGAAAGAGATGCTCGTGTTGGGGTGGCAGAGAGAGACGGATATAAGGGAAACAAGAGGGTGAATCGACCCCTAACGACATTGCAGCCGGCTACGCGCGCTCAAATACCCACCAGATGTACCGCGGAAAAACTTTATTTAGCCTTTCATTATTGCCTGCATTAACAATAATATAAAATTTGTATATTAAATAATATTAACGTAGCTAGTAGATACCTAAATATAAAACCTGTGCGTAGGGTTGTTTCGCCAGTTCGCGTCCATTTAGTGCAGTTGGCAGGTTTGACGGCGATTATAAAAAAGCTCCAGCACTAATTTCTATAAAAAATTAGTGTAATGTATTCGATAAATAGTCTATTTTAAGATAAATTTTCAATTTTGTTCGAAACATCTTGTATTTTCTTTTAAAGTAGTTAAATTTCGGAATTAGGCGTTTTACCCAGTTTGCGTCCACAAAATCCAATTTGCGTCCACTCGTGGACCAGTTTGCGTCCAGCAGCTTAAAAAAGGATATCACCCCTTTAATTTTTAAAAAAGGATGATATATTTAAGAATTTGTAAAGAACGATTGTATTTAAACAATTTCTATATATAAGAATATTTTAATATTAAAAAATCAAAATTATTACAAGTAATTAAATAAATTACTTACTATAAAAAAATAATTCTTCTTAATATTGGTTTAGCTTTAAAATTAAGAAATAATAGGCAAGTAGGTATTATATATATATATATATTATAGCCTTACACCCGGTTTCTGAAAGGCTGATCAAATTGATCAATTGATCAAATCAGCTAATCTGAACGCTCGTTGGTGAAAACAGTGACTGCGAAGTGATGTTCACCAATCAGCGTTCAGATTAGCTGATTTGATCAATTGATCAATTTGATCAGCCTTTCAGAAACCGGGCGTTAGAATTTCAATTAATAACACTGGTCACATTCAAATGACTGTCTTTGGCCAAAACAAATTGCGTGCATTTTAGTTGACACTATCTAATAGGTCAGAGCCTATGTTTTCTCATCATCGTCTTCTACATCTGAATTTAATATGTCGTCACATTTAACAGAACATTTCATTCGTCATAGAATTAAAAACCCGTCGCCTTAGTAAAAAAATGTATAATTAGGTATTATAATAAACATATTGTTTATTTTCAAATTATTTTTACAAGCAATTGTTTAAAAAATAGTGGACGCAATATGGTTTATTAATATCCAATATCGGTATAGTTTGCGTCCAATGCGGACGCAAAGTGGAAGTTTTGTAAAATTCGATGTAGTAATTCGCGTCCACCTTATTTTATTAGTTAAATATAAAAAACATAAGCAAATTCATAAGTTATATTATTCCTTGTTTCACTATAAACGTGTAGAAACTGTTATGTATCCAAAAATTCACATAAAACATTAAAAAACTTACTATCAAACGCGCCTCTGCACACTATTTTTTATCTAAAAATCCGCGCATATGCGCTTCCTAATTGAACGTCCGAGATTGACATATTTTTTTAAATTGATTGGTTTGACGCACAGAACTTTTATATATGCGTGCGTGTCACTTATACATTTAGGTATAATCGGTAATGACTTTTCGTTTGATAAGTGTGTTAGTTGACTTATTTTAGAGGATTTTTATAGGGCGCTCCGCAAAATGGACGCGAATAGGGCGATGGACGCGAACAGGCGAACTTACCCTATTTGGGTACACGTATAAATAATTAAGAATTTGATATTTCCAACCATATTCATCAACATTCAATTCTACAGTCTACAAAAACATCCGTGAAATTCGTATGGATGTTGCCGAGCCAAAAATGTATGATCCGTCTCGCGAGCCGGTAAGCCGTGCTCGAGAGGGCCATGAACTCACTCTTTATTATTTAGAGTTCATTTGACTTGTGCGATATGAAAAACACAACTATCGGCTTAATAGATTATATACATACCTACATAATTTTGCGTACGTTTGTTTTACATTTTATAAATAATTTAAATGTTTACTTCCTGAAAATTCAACCCTATTTTATCCCGATTTTCGTTTTTAGCTCTGTAGTCTTAAGTCCGTAGACAGCTACCGTAACCACTAACCAGTCTACAACTCTAAACTCTTTCATAATTCATCTAACTCTTGCTTTGTCGTACTCCAGCAAGGCGTTATATTAAACCTCCCTCATTTTATTACTCCCTTCAGCCTCTTGAAACATGACCAGAGCCTAGACAAGACATATTAAAATAACAATTTCTTCCTGGATGCATTATACGGTGTATCTGGTATCCGTCACCGTCGGAGGCGCCGCGAGGGGCCTGTGTCCTCGAACCTGACCTCTCGCAGTCGCCTTGAACCCGCGCTCACAAATTACCTATCTTGTCTACTCTCTACGCGCGTTGGCCGCCAGTCGCCACGTTCGTGAGAAAACCTAGGAAAACGCCGATAACAACGTCTGTAATTAGTTTCCGCTTCAGGGAACAAGGTTAGGGAATAAACAATAAATTTTATCACAAATATAGATATTTTTAAACACATTTTTTACAGGTGAAAAGTAAGTTTTCCGTGTGTGAAATACCTAGGTAATATTATAAACTCATAGGATGTAAGCTGAATCAGATATGATTGAAAGAGCTCGTTAAGCCTTTGAACCTCCATCCCTATTCTCCTGTTACTTAAGAACGTAAAAAACTTCAAGGTATACTTTTCTCTTTACTCTCCTGCTAGTACAAGTCACATCGAAAATATTTTTGAGAAAGCGAATTATCAAGAATCTAAGATATTTAGATCAATTGCTTCTAAAAATATAGGGGTAATACCTATCATGATTTAAGTATAACCCATCTGTCTAATTAATAAAAATATCATGATGTTCCCACTATGCTAATAGAGAAGACAAAATACTCTACCGGATAGTATAAATAAGTTAGTTGGCGCGAAAACCGTCAAGTTTGTAGTCGGTGCGCGCGCAACTAGAAGGAGGGGTTTAGTATCGATTGTGCGGCGCAGGCCCTCCCTACTGTTAGGAGGGAAACTAAAATATTACGCGTGAGGTTTTATAATCTCGTTACGTCTAGACCGTGATAACTTTCTGCAGTAACTTCGTTAATGACGATTGGATAATTATTAGACAGAATTATTAGATACCTAGGCACTACAACAAGAAACAAGATTCCAATGATTTTCCTTCTTATTATCCGAAATTCGATGATTAAAAGTTTTCCCACGGTCATTAGTTTTATGTAATTGAATTCATAAATACCTACATTTCTATTTTTTGTAATGAAATAAAATTGTATATTTCTATTGTGGTACTAAACAGAAAATACCTCAGATTATTTATATATTTTTATAGACTAAGAACATCACATAAAACGAGTTCCAATAGTATTGCAAGATTTATAATTTAAATACTTTAAATTTTAATACAAAGTTTTTGGTGATTTTGTTGGAGCTACACTTACTATTGTCTAAAATAAGATGATCGGTTACAACGAAATCTGCGCGAATTAGTCGCGGTTCATATTTGTCGTTAATTTCCTCGCGCTATCCATTGGCGATAATTCGTACGTCAACAGAGTGCGTTGACCTCCGCCCGTAAGAAGTGTTACTTTACAAACGAAACACAAAAATCACTCGCACCAAATATTAACAGCGGGATAAATATTCATAATGTTCGTTGTTAACACGCCTTGTAATTTCTTTATTAAATTATGTTGTTTTAAAATAAATGTTTATTTAAAATGATTTATGGTTATGTACTTATTATGGTAGAATTTATAGAAGAGCCGTAGTTATAACTTTAACTAATAGGCAGAAACTGATGCATAGGTCATAAAGCGCCCATCCACATAGGTTCATACTACCTACCAGTTGCCACGTATCTACGTTTGCACGAAAAGGTGAATCAGTCTGCTCCATCCAATTTCCAGGGGATGCTCACATTTTTTTAAGAATGAAAACCAGCCAATGACCTCTTTCAAGGTCTCATTCATCCGGATAATATTTCAGCTTAAATTTAAGAAGCGTAATCATAAAAAGCAAAGACCCACTCAAGATTAAAATTAGTAATAGGTACCTTTATTTAATATTAATTCTTTCTAGGGTAATTAAAGACAGAAATATAGTTATGGGAAGTAGGAACCCCTTACTTATTATTAAAATACCTATTATGTTATTGAAACGCGCTACTAGTTGCCTTACTAATAAACAATAAATCATAATGCGACTAGGTATTATGATATTTTATTAATACATACCTAGTAGTAAAATATAACACTACAATAAAATTTAAATTAGGTACCTATAAAGTTGATGTACGTTTTAGCTATGTATTTAGTTCAATGTAGGTACTGCTATAAATGTAACCCATAAACATAGAGACCTATTACTAAATTTGGGTCAAGACAATCTGGTATCTCTCTTGGTCTGGGATGAGACATTTTTGTGTCCTATTATAAGTAGATATACGTATAAAATACGCCAGTGATCCACATAAGATGTAGTTAAAACTAAAAACATTTCAATGAAGAAACTATAATCAGTATGATAATAATGATAAGGATTTGTAAGAAACTGCCACACATTTTCAACGTTTTCAACTACGTAAATGTTTTTTAAATATTACTTACTTTAGTTACTCTATAAGAATCGACATTCGTTTAGGTCTAGGACGTAAAACTCGACGGAACCACAGGTGTGTTTTTGCCGAGTGTTCGTACCTATTACGTTTACAAAAACTACTACTACATTCACACATGCATACAAGCTCACACACACAATCAACGAATGCAGGCACCAGCCCACCATGACCAGACCCTTTTCCAATGAATGCATTTATCACAGTCTAGATGGACGAGCATTACAATAAAAATTTACTTAACATCTCACGATAGTCTGCTGTATATCAACATACATTTATTTTCTTAAGAGAGAGGAAGGTGAATTTCAGATGTCTACGTAAATAGATTATGCCTTACTATATTATTTTGAAATCCAATTTTGGTACGAATCTTAAACAATTGGTATTTTTATGCACATAGACGTGCGTCTGATTCATACCCAGATCATATTAATTGTTTCGAGTTTTGAGCTAGATCGGCGGATGAAATATATGTGCATTTGAATGTTGACATACTAAAGTTACTACTCTGCGGCGCGTACGCACACTAACGTCCATACAACTACACAGATAGAATGCACTCATTGTTAAACGTTTTGAAATTCTCGCTTGAAACCGGCCGTGGGAACTGGGCACCGCATTACCTCTTATTCTATGCTGTGTAATAAAATTACTTCTGTTCTTACTTCTAATCTAACGTATATTTATTTTATTTTGTGAGCTTTAAATACCAAAACCCGCTTGCATGACTTATATTTTGCAGTATATTCGTATAGTTTATGAGCCTATAAATAATTTATAACTTATTATTGCTTTTCGAGCAACATCAGTATAGTACCTATTTCGGAAGTCCCAATACGACACATTGATTAAAACTTACGGTTAATATTTATGTATGAAACGTTTATGTAGATATTTATAGTTACAACTTACAACTCATACGGTAAGTTCATTGACGGCAAATTGGCGCCGTTCTATGTAATAACTAATTACTTAGAAGAGCTTTTTGAATAAGTTAGTCTAGAATTAAAATTAAACATTATAATCAAACGTTCATAATAATAACAAAATGTTTGTATAATATTATACCTGAATACGTATCCCAAGATAAATTAATAATAAATTCATTGTATCTCTGTCGCACATCACTAGCTGCCATATACAGAAAGAGATGCAAGATGTACTATTTTTTCCGTTAGTGTATAAATACCACATGGGAAGTAATAGTAAATTCTAACTGATTAAATTTATTTACATAGTATTATCTAAATAACCAATTCATTACGACGCAAAAAGTATAATCCACAATGGATAGTTAGCACAAATCTACACACAACTATCTCCAAATCAAAATACTTAACATCAACTACCGATTTCCCGCCAATTTGATTCATCACAATGTAATATTTAACGTTTTTAAAAAATAAAGTATCTACATTTGCAAATTTCCATTATATTTCTCATAAAAACAGTATAATATTCGATATGACATTAAAAAGAGCGGGACACGGGCCGTGTAGGCACTTTCTCATGGCACAATAACTACGTTACGGGACATAACACTTTGTAGAAGTAACAAATAATTACTTACCGAATATTTATTCGAATAAATATCCTTATGCTTAATAGAATAATCCTGAATTTCACACATTTACGTATTTAATGTCATGAAATTGACAAATTTAACACCACTCACTCCATAGACATGCACTGTTTTGCTATTATCGTGAAAAGGTACACAAAGAATCTCTTCTTTTCCTATTGGTAGGTTGCGACCACGTGACCAATAACAAACCATTGCTATTGGTTGATAGCTTGTCCATGTCTGACGTCACGCGTCAAATGAGTTTCTTTTTATATAATATGGTTCAAAAAATAAAATACGTTATCTAAAAACATAAAAAATAAACACTATAAAAAACTACACTTTTTATAGAATTAATATTTTGTATTTCAGATACTTACATTTTCACTTACCTTTTATCGTGACTCGTCGAGTTTCGACAACATGGCGGTTTGTTTACACCGGCATAATAAGGCGGGAAGTATTTTAATAATAAATGTTTATTATGAAGTAAATATTATCATTTCACATCTGCAATAGCTTTTTAATACAAATTTATGTTTAACATAGTAATATCATTGTGTTTAAAACATGAAATAACAAAAAACAAGGCACATGGTTTTTGCTTCTCAATACTTTTAGCGCCATCTATTGGAACCAATTAAAACTTTTAGCTCCGAAGCGGGAAATTCAACATAAATAGTTCACAATGATAATAAACAACAATTTTAAATTACTCTAAACAACATACAAATCAAATGAATTATACATAATTAACAGAGATGAAGTTATAAACATTAAAATATATATAAAATTGGGCTCATAGCAAATTTGTTAAAATTACAAATTTTAACGAATTACTATTATCCCATTAGGCTATTAATTAATGTTTGAGTATTTAGTACACAATTTGTTTATTTTAGCTGACCGCTAAATTGTAGTAGTAATAACATGTCAAACTCATATATTTTGTTTTTATTAAATTTCAGAGTCAGTGAAAATTTTAACTTATTCTAAATACCAAATGAATGGACATTAAGCATTAATAATTCCCGTAACACTTAACAATATTTCTATAAGGTAATCGTCGCAAAAAATAAGTTAACAACTAGAAGAACTTAACAATAATTTTACTTGCAAGGAAACCAAAATTCTAAAGAAGTAAAATATGACACTCAACATGACTAAAATTATAGTAAATCACATAAGCCTGTTGTACCTTTAACCTAAGACAGTTTTCACTTTTTTATTACAATTTGAATTATTGTACTTACATAATCTACGATCTACAAATTTTAGGGGGCTGGTTATTTGGAAATAATCACCAAAAAATGCTTACAATTATTATATTTAAGATGTTTCAAAAAAGTTCTAGAAGTAGCAAAGATACAACAAGGTACCTCATTATACCTTGACCAAATTATCAGAACTTTATCGGAAAGTATTGTACCCCACACCAAATCTCTGATTAAATGTAAATATGTACCAAAGAAAACTATTTCTAATCCTTTCATTGCGTCTAGTGACACATAACAAATAATTAAATAGCATTAGTATAAATAGTTAGCAAAATTATATAGTACCTTGTATATATTTAAACACAACTTTTTATGCATGCTAATTAGACTGAACACATTCTAAATAGTTCATCTACAAACATTTTAACTTTTATATGGTAAGTTTTATATATAGGTTGATTTTTTTTTCATAGCATTGTTACATATTTATAAAATTAAATAAGGTACAACCGATTTACACTGGTCAAGGTACAAAGCATTGTCGTATGACAGAAGACGGCGTATTTTAAATATTTTTAAGTAACTGATCAGCCATCATGCAAACTTCTAATAATATTAAAAATAAAATTACTCACCTGGGTTAGGTTAGGTTAATTCTTTATATGGTGGAGATGTAGCGAACACCCTGGGTATAAAAATTAGAAAGCTTACCAATACTTATATAATATAACAAGCCAACTGGTCAAGGTACAACTGGCTATGAGGTACAACATCCCCTTAATACTAAAACGTCTTTTAGTGAACAGGCAGTCTTTTAGATAATGTATTTTAAATTGGAATATACCATTTTAAAATTTCGACATTTTGACATTCCTGCTTTTTTTGTACATTTCATATGTTCCGTTTCGTTTAATTTTTTTTCCATACAAATATTCTGATTTGAAGTTAGTAACATTGTTAGACTGAGCGACAAACTTAGTGTCCCTTGGTGTAATATTTACTTTAAAATTAGTTGTATAACCACTGATGGATGTGGAAGCGGTTGGAACGAACGGCAACACTTTTGGTTTCACATTTTTAGCTTTTTGTTTTTTCAATTCCTTCTCGTCGTCATTGAGATATATGCTTTCTTCCAAATACATAGAAGGTTTGTTTCTCCTTATTTTGGTTTCTTCTACTATGAAATCTGTGGTTGCTATTAGTTTAGATTTCTTCCTTTTTGGTTCTTCATGTCTAGGTTTTTCGTCAAGCTGCTCTAATATACTTGTAGGTAAGCGAGATACTTGTAGTTTCTTAAATGATGTCTCTTTCAATGCCTAAAAGATATAAAAATCTTTTACTTTTTACTAAATACAACATAAATCATACCAATATAAATATTAACACAATAGAGCTATTCAATGTATCTAAATAACACAAGCTACATTGAATAACGTGTCAATTTATTAGTAATAGGAATTATTAATTTATTATAAATTTAACATTACCTGTGAAGCTGTTTCAATATTATCATCTTCTCTCTCTTTACGCTTTTTGTTTTTAGTGCCTTTTAATGACTCTGAAAGAAAATCTTTATATCAATAAATAATTCACTATAATTTAAAACTATGACGGCTTATTTCCCATGAATAATCTTAACTTGATGGAAGTCCGGTTCCTATAGAATTAAACCGGCCGGAGGACTGGCCTGTGTTTTGACAGATCCAGAGCACTCCACCCAACATAACGGCTGATGGGAATCCGCAAATGGTTTTAGTGGGTAAACCGGCCTTAGCGAGCCGGGAGTCCCACCACAAGGGGAACCTCCCTGGGGGTTGCGTAATGCATTTCCCTTGCGACATAAAAAAAAAAGTAGCATGTAACCAAACAAAAATTATATTATTACAATCGAGCGTTGGTTGTCGCGCCGTTTGAGATTGAGCTGACCCTTGGTTTTTATTTGTATAAGTACATGCTGCATTTTGAAGATACCCAATATTTAATTGCAACTAACTAACTGTATTTTAAAATTAAACTTTATTTACATAGGTACATCAAGTTTAATTTTAAAATACAGTCCGCATCTCCTTCAGTGTAAAGTGCGTTTAAGTTTTAATTTGATTCTAATAACAAACCTGTAACATTCTCTTCCGTCATATTTTGCGGAGTCAACTTAACTTTCTTTTGTTTGTTCGAATTAAATGTTTCTTTTTCAATGTGATCTGAAATATTTTATATTTTAATTCGTTTTTTCTATGCAAAAATATATTGTATGAACATGAACTAGTTACCTTTTTTGACGAATAAATAAGTATCATTAGTATAAACAGTCAACAAAAGTAACATAATATAAATTATAGTATATTCCTTTACATATTTAAACAAAAACAACAAACAGGTATAAAACCTGTTAATCAGACAGAAAACGTTCTAAATAATCTTAAACTACAAACATTCTTACTTTTATTAAAATAAATAAATATTTATTCCACTAAACGCACACATATTACAAAAATACCTTTTTGTTCTTCTTCAGAAACGAGCGATGATATTTTTCTTTTACGCTTTTGAGCCTTACTTAGTTTGTTGCTTTCACCTTCTGTTAAAAAGTAAATGTTTGTAAAATTAGGAGAATGGGCGGTTACACTAAATAGTTGAAAAAAAAAATTGTTAAATTTATCTAACCTGGATCATTGTCATTCTCAGTTTCATTCTTTTGTGTTTTCTTAGCACTCCCGGGTGTTGCAAGAATAGGTGTAATTTCGGTATCTGCGGAAAAAAGTTATGACTAAGCTGACCTGGCAACTTCGTTCTGTTGCATAAATTATCACCAAGATATACAAATATAGATTTTCTCCCATTTATAGACAGCTTTACAATTGTCATTAAATAAAGATAGTGACTAAGTTATATTATTTAGTAAACACTTACATGTCTTTTCACTGGGTACAAATTCTTTCGACTTCTTGTTTTTTTTATCACTTGATGGAGTTTTCAAAATTGATTTATTGATTGATAACTCTGCTGCATCTGAAACATAAAACAGTGGAATTATAATGTCATTGTCATAGTGATAATATTTAATTTATGATTTAAAATAATTTTATATCCTTTTTTCATTAAAAAAATAATTTACGCCATTTTACAATTTTAACACACCTATCTCATCTTTGGTATTAGAATTCTTTCGTGTCTTCTTCCCACTTCCTGGAGTATTCACGTTCAATGTTTTTGTAGACTCAATAGAATCTGCAAATAAAAATGGTAATTCAAATACTTGTATTATAACTAGTGTCCGACCGAAAGTTCGGTTTCGGTTTCGGCCGAGTTTCGGCTAAAATTCAAGTTTCGGCGGAAGTTTCGGTTTCGGCCAAATGTTGGCCGAAACTCTGCCGAAACCGAAACTGATTTCGGAAGTTATCGTGCACGCTCGTCTAACTTCGTTTCTCGCGGCAATACAAGACGGCGGCCCTGCCGGCTTACTCCCGACGCGATCGAGAATCGATTCCGTTCGATCTCAACGGCTTTTTGTATTTTATTTTGTGGGTTACATTGAAACTAACTAGGATAAATAAAACTTTGATCGTAACTTTTTGTACTCCTGACCATATCCATATCTGTATCCGAGTCAAGTAATATCCGAGAATCAAAATAAATACGGCACGATCGAATCTCAATCAAAATCGAATCAGTTTAGAGAGTAAGGCGTGTAAATTCCTTTTCGGGAATTGTTGTCGGATAGCTCAGTAGCAACAAAACTTGCAAACATTTTGCTATGAGAACTTAGCTTAAAAAATAATAAAAATATCATTTTTTATATTAAATTAAACAAATGATTACAAAAAACTTAATAATAGGTTGGTAAAAAAGTATTTTCGCATTATAGTATGTGTGAACTTGTCATAAAATCTCTTGGGCTATACCAATAGTATCTGGCTGATTTTGGAATCATTAAAAAGTTTTAATTTTACAAAAGACATTTCCAAATTCAAATTAGGTAAATGTGAGATTTTCATTTGTTTGTCCTATTGTTAAGATTAGTAATTTTAATGAAGAAATTGGACACATTTTAAAATATTATTACAAAAAAGGTAAAAATGCAACACAAGCCACGAAAAATCACAATAGGACTACCAAAACCACGTGTCGCAGTTTTTTCATCAGAATTCAAAAGAATTCATTCAGAAGCCCCAAAACTTTTATAGCAATTGGGATCATGTCCCTACCAACAAGATGACAAAAAGTTATCGAATAAAATGGCACCTATTTACTTTAGTCGATTGTAAATAATCTTTATAAAAAACCTTTTGAATTTTTGTATAAAATGCGAAGAAACTTTTTCCCCAACCTAATATAATGTGTTTCCATTTCATGCCCTAATGAATGCAGAATAATGGGTAAAATGCATCAAATTTTAGCAGTATTTTAAGGAATTTTAACTTGACCACGAGAGTTTCGGTTTCGGCCGAAACTGAAGCTTCGGCCGAACATTCGGTTTCGGTTTCGGCCGGAAAACCAGTTTCGGTCGGACTCTAATTACAACCAGGGATGAAATGGATATGACATTTCGGATACGGGTATCCGTATGGATATGAATATTAAATTATTTCGGATTATCCGAAATATAAGTGCGAAAGAAAGATCCGTTTGTTTCGGATAATTTCGGTTACGGATATTAAATTTTGGGGTCCTTTTTACAGTAGCAAAACTTATTTCGGATTCGGTTACGGTTACGGAGGTCCGTAACATCCCTGATTACAACTAGCAAAAACAAATATGCTTAATGGACAAAATGTAAGTTTACACTATATTTAGGGCTGATTTATCATCGTCAGATAACTTTTATCTAAGGAAGACATATGTGACTTTGGCAGATATTGTATGGAACAAATGTCAAAGTCACATGTTTATTCAACAGATTTCTGACGATTAAAAAATTGGCCCTTAATGATATTATAATATACAACACTTTTACCAGAAATTTTTGTATTTGCATAGCTTTGAAAGCGTTGTCATATAACGGCAAATGATGTTTTTCTATTGAAACAAAATGGCATGGTAATTGTCACCGTTTTTTTTAATAGAAAACGACATTAACCATTGAATTACGGCCGATACATGTCGTCATTATCAAATAACTTAGTTATTTATGCCATATCATCGTTTTAACCTACCTATCTCATCTTTGGTATTAGAATTCTTTCGTGTCTTTTTCCCATATTCCGGGGTACCCACGTTTAATGTGTTTGTAGATTCAATAGAACCTGAAAATAAAATAGTCATTCAAACATCCTTAATAATAAAAATATTGAGAAACTTTTAATTACGGGTCAGAAAAGGAACGATTGCTGTGTAGCATATAATATACAGTGTGACAAATATATTTTAATTAAAAACTGACAAAAGTTACAATGTTTAAATTAATATGACAATGTACCTTTTTCATCAGTTGTTATGGATTCATTGAATGAGATAGATATTTTCTTATTTTTCTTTTTAGAACTTTCTGTTGTAACTGAAAGAAAATTATACAAATTAGTTTCCTATGCACTTTGTATTGTCTTCTCAAAGATATTTTACAAAGTAGTTATTATGATGAAAAAGTTAAGATTTTAAATTACTGTACCTTTTATTTCTATAGTTGTATTATCCATGCTCTGTTTTTTCTTCTTTTTGCCACTACCAATGTTGCTCGATAGGTTCGAAGACACTAGAAGTAAATAATTTCTAAATTAACTTGGAACTAAACTAAAAAGGATTATGTGGTTAGGTTAGAGTGGCTTTTGGGTGGCTAGTACATTAAGTAAATGCATATAATGTAATATAGGTATCATATTAGTAGGCAAAAGAATTAGTATTATTAATTTATGACAAAAAATACAAACTTTCATCTACATCATCCAATTTGGAGGTTGATAGATTCTTGTTCTTTTTGAATGAAACTTCCATTGGGGGTTCTGAGTCTGAGTCATTGTCTGAAATCAACATGGAAAAAAGTGAATAACACGGCATATACAATAGTAAATAAGTGACATAATTATATGTATATAATTCTATCTAATTTATAAAATTGTTAGTTATTTTTATTTGAATTTTTTTTATAAACTATTCTACTGTGTAAAGTAATGCTGTGCATATCTGTAAATGTCGTAAGCACAACATGTAGTCTTATATTATAATGTAGGTACCTAATTGTATTGTTATAATTTATGTTGTAAATGTGCCTTTGAAATAAATAAATAAAATAAATACAAAGTCTGCTCAGGGCCCTTATTCAAGATCATAATATTATCACTTGCAAACTTTGAAAACAGAAATAGATATATAGGATTTGACTAATTCGTATGTCACTTCCCTTGTTAAAAAGTTTCAAACTTCGTAAGTGATAAGCGATGGCATCTTAATCAGGGCCCAGTACTTTTAGTGTGGAGGTTTTGATGAAGTTTGGCACACAGTGGACATAGAATAAAGCCCCCTTGTCTTAGCAAAATGTATGGTTAAGATGCGATACACTTTCTGTTGCAGATTACATGTAGTACTATAATAACAGTTCCTAATTACCAAATTTAGAAAAGATAATCAAATTAATTCACATGCTGTTCTTGTCATTCCACCTAACAGTGGCCAGTGGAACAGAATGGCCCTAGCTTTTATTTGCGATTCATTATTCTTTATGTAAGTTGGATACTTAATAACTTACCCTTCTCAGTTTCCGATGTTTTGCCCCTAAGTGGCTTTTCACCCATAGAATCGTTTTGAGCACTCGAGCCTTCTGTATCAATGAAAAATTTAATACTTCCATCTTCAGAGTCTGTAAAGTAATTTTAATAATAATCAATTTATTTTATATGGTGACAAATATTGTATTTATTTTTATCTACGCTAAATAAAAATGTGAGGAAATAGAAACTCTGGTCTGTGTCTGGGTTAGGTACATCCGCCATTTACTTTAATTATTTTCGTTACTAAAATTATTACACAACATGTCATGTGTATTATATATTGGCAATGGTTTTACAACTTACTGATTTCTGTTGCTTGGGATTCTGAAATTTTCTTTTGCTTTTTCTTCTTATCACTTTTTGGCGTTTTGAGTGATTTGTTCATGGGGGAATAATCAGCATCTAGAAGTCATAATTCAATGTAGTAGTACAAGTGGTTTAAAGTATATAAATTATGTATAATATAGAATCTAAAACTTTCGGTTGTGGTATCATAAGCCAATCTCATCAACTAAAGTAAACTTTAACGAAACTTTTAAGTTTTAATTAAATTTGCGTCTTGTATTCCGCTGGGTGGGATTTTTAACTGTGGTGAGCCTCAAAGGTGCTCCTTTTGAGGCTCGCCCTATACACGTAGTATATTTTTGTGTATAAATTTTTACCCGACTTTGGCGAAGCCAAAAGGAAGGGTAATGACTTTTTCTCATAAGTTCTATGTATGTATATGCAATTTAAGTTATATTAACATATTTAAGTTACATGTAATAAACAGGAAGCATTTATATATTTAAATAAACAAATAAGTTTAAAGAAAACTTTTGACATACCCAATTCCTTAGTAACACTAGTCTCGGATATTGTTCGGTTTTTGTTTTTCTTATCTTTAGGCGTTTTGTTTGATTCCTCATTTTCCTGTTGTTTGCTATCACCTGTAAATTAATATTTATCAGATTGAAATAACTAGAGGTCATTTATAACCCGTGGTTGAAATTTCCCTAAAATAATTTATAGTTTAAGGCTCATAAAACTTTCTACACACTTTTCTCCTATTTGGAGGATGCTCAACTGTGCTATGTATCATACTTCTCTGATCGCACAATTCTCGTAAAACTGTACTCGAGATTTTGCTTTACATATTAATATAAAAATAACTTACCAGAATCGCGAATATCTATTTTTCCAGCAACTCTTTTAAGAGAAATGTAGTTGTTGTCATCTGCATTTTTAGTGTTTGCATCATCACAATGATTACTCTCCTCGGAGAATAACAGATTCATAAGTGCAGACTCAGATGCTGAAGAGCTTTCATCATCAACAGCCTGCAACACCTTTGTTTCCTTACTTTTTTCCTTTTTGGTAACTTCTAATTTGTTTTTAGATTTTTTGCCTTTCACTTGTGTAAGATTAAGTTGATCAACAATAGGGTCTTTGTCTTTGTTTTTTGGTTTTTTTTCGAAATTCAAAGACGTATCGACAGATTTAATTTTATTGGCTTTATTTAACCCCTGCAAAATTGAATCATAATCTTCCACAATTCTTTCATTATCACTGCTCATAGAAGAGTCATCGTCATCATCATCGTTAGCAACCGTCGCAGCTAAAGGATCTAATTTATCACCCTCTTTGAATGACACATTAGTATTGTTCTGCGCATCAATAAATGCTAGCGACATATTTTCTTTAAGAGGAGTATTAGGTTCTTTTTTAATAGATTGAGATAATGGATCACATTCATTTGCAACTTGATCAATGTTGATTGACATCTCTTTTTCATTGTCTACAATGCTTTCATTGCAGATAGACTGTGATGGTGTTTTATTTCTCTTAGGTATTTTTGTATTATCATCTTTTGAAATATTCATATCTACTGAATCTAATCTTTGTTTATTTTTTGCTTTAAATGGTTTGCTTACTTCATAATCAGACTCTGATGAACTCGTAGATTGCAATTCTTTTTTGGTGGAAGAATTTCTTTGACTTTTTGACGTAGTATCTGCACTAGAATCTAAAATTTGTCGGGTTTTTGCTTTTAAAGGTTTCTTTACTTCATTATCGGATTCTGATTCTGAGCTTGAGTTAATTTGTGTTCTTTTTTTCTTCTTTTCTGTTTTGGAATTATTTATTTGGTGTCGTGATTCAAACATTTCTCTTGACACCTGCTTTTGTTCTTTTAGTTTTCTTTCATTAAATTTTTGTTTTGATTTTTTTGACATGTTCAGTTCATTGTCACTCATAGATAGATCATTTTCTGATCCATCTAATAGCTCATTATCTTCTTCAGCGGAGCTCACTACAAATGAATCTTTTTCATAGTCCGAGTCATCCGAAAAATCTTCGTCAGAGGTAAGTGTTTCTCCTTTCTCTCTGATTTCATTTGCTAAGGCTTCTTCTCTCTCTTCTTCATCCTGGCTGTCGCCTGACTCGTAGTCATCTCCTGCGTCTTCAGCTTCGTCATCCATTAAATTGCTCTTTTCATGCGGTGAGTCATCATCATTAGAATCCTCAGAACTATCCAATTTTTGTTTCGTTGATTTACTTAAATTTCCTTTAGTTTCAGATTCTGAAGAATCACTCTCAGAATCCGAGTCCTTTGTTTTACTGACTAGCAGTTTATTCTCACCAGGAGATTTTATGTTAGATGTATTTACATTAACTCCTCTACTACCTTTTTGTTGCAAAGGAGTACTTGTCGAATAACACAATGAAAGGTTCTTATTGGTAACAATATTTTCTTGTGTAATATTTAAAACAGTGGATGAATTCGATAATCTTTTACTATTTAGTTGGGGTGATTTTGATGATTTATTTACTTCAGATTCAGATATGTCTTTTAGATGCGATAATACAAGAGTACTTTTATTTTGGTTATCACTTTCATTGAAGCTTTGGCTTATAGACGATTGCCGTTTTGAGCCTTTTGCGCTTTGTGTAGACGTATTTTGTTTAGATATATTTGCTTCACATGATGAAATATTTTTCTGGTCAGAGAGGCCAGATAAATTGCTTTTGTTATGGCTTTCAACGTTATCTATATTTTGTTCAATTGATGACTTCCTTTTTGATTTTTGAGGACTATGCATTGATTTGTTTTCTATTTGGGAATGGTCAATTAGCAAATGATCTGGAATGGTTTCATCTACATCCATAGGCTCACATGTTTCATTTATTTGGTTGTTTTCTGCAGTGATATTGTCTTTCTCTGTGTTACTAAATGTATCTAATTTATTAGGATTTTCGTTAATGTGGTTTATTTCAGGAACACATTGATCATCCTCTGCTTTGTTCAATCTTTCAGGATTAGAATCACTGTCTTCAAATGTAATAGTAACTTTCATGTTAGAACTGAGGTTTTGTTTATAAATATTTTGTAGATCGGCACTGTTGTCATTGCCAAGGCCAGATTTTTCTTTTTGTATAGTTGCATTTTTGGGACTTTCTGTAAATGATGATTCTTTATTTGTACTTTTATTTAAAGATTTATTAGATCCAGAAATATTTAACTGTTTCAGTGGTGTACGACTGTTACTCGACTTGCGGCGTTTATTGGTGCTTTCATTATCACTATGAAACATATTATCATTAGCTGTTGCAGATAATGTTGATACAGTACATGATTTAGTCCGTGACCTTTTACTTTCAGTGATTGAGTTTATAAGAGATGATGTGCTTTTGTTTAAGCTAGACATTTTTTTTGTAGATTTAGCACTTATATTTTCTAGCAATTCTGTACTACCTATTGAGAGTTTTCCACTTTTTTTCACTGGTGATTGAATAGTTACCTCATTGGTTTCAGAGGCTTGATTAACAGATGCTTCAGTGCTCTCATTCTTTTTAGTTTCCACATCTGAACTGATTAAACTTTTATTAAAATCATCATTATTCGTTTTATCAGGACTTTCACTTGTTTTACTTTTCCTTCCTTTCTTTTCTTGCAACCTTGGGCTTTTACGAACAGGCTTTTCATCAGTGGAAGGGGATACTGGCAGTTGATTGTTTGCTTCATTTTCTTCACTTATAGGTTCTGGTATTGTATTTTGTTTAGCAGCAACCTGAGTTTCAGCTGAAACACAAATATAAGAAAATAAAATAAGTAAATACATGAAATATACAAAAAAAATTATATAAAACAACCTTCATCAATTTCCATCATTAAAATCTTGAATTCAAATAAAAGTATTTTAACTGTGTAAATAAAAAATAATAATTTAAAAAGTTAGCACACCTTTGTCTATGCTAGAGGTAGAATCTTTCCTGGTTCTCCTAGTCTGTCTAGCTGGTGTTGTTGGGCCTTCAGTATCGCTTCCTGTAAGAAGTATATTTAAATTTTATCCTGTGTGTAACTTGTAACCTCTCAAATGATAAAAATATAATTAAAATTCTATAAAAAATATTATCTTTGTACTTCTTAGCATAGTTTCATAATAATTTAATTGCATAATTATAAAAAGTATCTCAAATTACTTACCAACTTGTGACAATCTTCTAGCTGCTCTTTTAGCTCTAGGTGAGTCTACCACAGCTGTCTCTGACACTATGCTTGTATTAGATCTTATCCTCACGCTTCGTCTCGATGGTGTAAGTGGTTTTTCTTCCTCCACAATATCTTTTGCAACAGTTTTCAATGGAGTTTTTGTTGTACCTGTATAAACATTTTGTCAAACATGTATTTTTTAAATTTAATTGTTATGCACTAGTTGTAATGGACCACCAAACAAAAGGCTTATGTTGCAAGACACCAGTATTTTGTAATTTTTAAAATTTAATTGTATTCAAGATCAGATGACTCTGCAGTGACCATGTCGGAGCTGATCATGAATGTAAGTTAATGACGACCTCGGTAGCGCAGTGGTTGAGCGCGTTGGTACTCGAACGAGAGGTCGCGGGTTCGAATCCCGCCGAGGGAACAAAAAGTTTTCAATGTTCCTGGGTCATGGATGTGTATTAGGTAATATAATAAAAATGTTAAATATGTGTATAGTATTTAAGTATTAAATATATTTCCGTTGTCTGGTACCTGTAACACAAGTTCTTCGGATACTTAGCACGGGGCCAGATTAACGTGGTGTGAAGCGGCCATAGATTATTTATTATTTAATGAACCTCCAAACTTTATGATTTATCTTCTTCTTCTTATATATAAAAATGAATTGTTGTTCGTTAGTTTCGCTAAAACTCAAGAACGGCTGAACAGATTTGGCTACTTTTGGTCTTGAAATATTCGTGGAAGTCCAGGGAATGTTTAAACGGTTTTTTTATGCTCAACAAAGTGGGCATGGGTAAGCTAGTAGAATATAGATGATGCCTGTGAATCTTACATGCAAAAGAAAATCCTGCAGGAACGAATATATATATATTAACTGAAAGGTCTGAAAATAAGGTATTTCCTTCTTCATGGTAGACCATGGTAAGACCAGTAGAACAGTTAGTGTGCCAAATTTCATAAAAATCTGTCTACTTGTTTTAAAGTATTTCAACAACATCTCTTGTCTTAATGCAATTTTTATATACATGTTAATTTGTGTAAACTATTATATAACATGTGCTGTCTGTTACCTAGCCAGTTTGAGTATCAAATTCAAAAAAAGTAATTAAGTACAAAGTAGTAACAAGTAATTGAATACTGCATAATATTATAGGTATAACATCATTTTTATAAACATATTTTTCTCAAGGGATTAGTTTACAAATTAGTAGTTGGCGAAACAAGTAGGACATTTCCAAATTTCAAACAGATATACTTATTATTTATCCATTAATATATATATTTTATATTACACTTACATTATATTGTTTGCTTGTTATGGCTATACTTAGCAGTACTAATTAAATGTTACTACATTCAATAAGTGGGTACTTAATCAAACTATTAGAACTAAATTTTTTTTCTGTTATAATATTCAAGATGAAAGCTATTGGAATAATTATTTTGAAGTTATAACAGAAAAAATATAACTTCTGTACTGGTTATCTTACTATTTTCTTCAATGAGTTCTAATTCTGGTTTTCGTCTTCCTCTTCTAGCTTTAGTTGGTGTGTTGGGTGCAGGAGATTTGCTCTCTTCGGACTGCTCAACAGACAACCTTCTTCTCAAACGAGTCACTGGTGCTAAATAATATTAAAATAAAATGTGTGAAAATATGCCTATAGTCTTTATTTGAAAATTATTTTTTTCAAGTGGTTTTAATATTAGGTATATTATGCTCATTTAGAATGTTAACAATGCAGTAATTTTATTTTTGGCTATAAAACCAAAACCTAGAAATTTTATAGTACAAAACTTTTTTTTTAAGTGTGCATTGGGCCACCACACATTCCCACCACTGCAACTTCTGTAAGCCAGGATCAACAGTGGTAACCGACCACGACAAACCCTTTTATATGATCTCAGGAGTGCCCGATGGACAAGCTAAATCTGTCTATACTAATTTGAATATAAATAAAGGTAAGATCTAGTATAAATAAAGCCACAATTTATTGTAGTAGGTATTATTAAATAATACTATTATAGTGTTATTTAAGTTTACTATAAATAGGATTATGCATACTAATATAAAAATTAACAAAATATCTCTAAAGATTAGACTTTCTTTTAAATTTAATATTAATTAACAATGCATTTGCTTTGCATGCAAAAAGTATGACAAATGCAGTGAACCCTGTATGCATTATACTTCAGTATATTATATGGTTATATAAATTGTTATAATTAATTAACGGTTTATTACTGGAAAGTTGGAAATAATAATTATTTACTAAAATGTAGTTTGAGATACGCGTGGAAAATAAGAACAAATTGCGCAACAAGGATTAATCACTGTAGTCTTGTAATAAGTACAAGGGTAGAGCCATTAAATATATTGCAAGAAAAAGAAATTAATATTCGAGAAACATAACTATTGAGGGAAAATTAAAGTAACGCGCACTAACCATGATGCACGCTTCGAAACGTGTTGCAATTATTGTATTTGATCTTTCTATAACATACCTTTGACTCCTGAATCTTCCTCCATCGTTGTTTTTTATCAATTCACTAAACTGTATGGTTATTAAAACACGTGGAAACTCAAATATCCGATAGGAAATCGTGCTTTTATCACAGCAATGGTCGAACAGCTGTTAGGACGCCGCGAATTGTCAATTCAAAATCGACGCTCGCTCGTGTTATTTTTTGCAGTGGCTACACCATATTTTTTTAACTCGTTTTTATTTATATAATTATTTATTATCAATAACACGAAAAAATCCTTAAAAATAACATAAATTAATTTAAAACTATTTTAGGTAAATTATTATTATCTAAACTATAAACTAAACAAGTAATAAAAAAGGCTTTATTATGTAAAAAACTATATCTAAATCGGCGGCCGCTGGTAATGTACCCAAAAGGCTGGCAGTATTACCTCGCTGTATCGCTAAACTGATACGTTGGCCAAGGTAAGCGCCAGCCCTGTTTAATAAAATAAATAAAATAATAGTAAACAGTAGTAGGTACCTACGTTGGGTTGAATTAGGGTTTAAATAAATTACTAAACATCAACTTAATTAATTTATTTTGTCTTCATCTTTTATCAATATGTACCTTGAACGGCAAGACGATATTTTGCTATTTAATCTCAGATTAATTACAAACAAACATACATATAACATACAAATATATGTATAATTATGTATAAATATATGTATATGTATAATTACAACATACAAATAATAAAGAACCTTTTCGGTCTTCCAAGGGTATTTTTTCACTTCTCAACCAGTGTCATGCTAATAGTCCAGCCTTCTGATCCACTTTTTTTACTTTATAGTATGGTTGACATTTTTGACACATATGGACATTCTGATATTATTCAATATGATACACATAGGTATCACAACCATTATTTTGTGGACCCAAAGCCAGAAGTAGTACATCATAATTATTATTATACAGTTTATTAGTATTCTCTAGTTAAATTAATCTGTGGATCCAACATAATCAGTAGTGGCAAACTAAAGTGTGTGTCTACTAAATAAGTACCTACAGTACGCACGTAGGTTCTTTAGTGTAACTTGATATTTTATAAAAAAAAAAGGAATATTTCGCGTTATCCTACATTTGTTTTAATTAATCGGATTAATACGAAACAACTAACTAGTGTTGTTGTCCGTTTTTCGTGCACACGCATCGTAATGAAAAATAAAACATGTTTAGTATACCTTTAATTAATGGTGTCGGTTTTACGTGTTACTATGCGCGCACATGGAAAAAAATACTTTCAATAGTCTGTTGAGAATCTACATTTACACATCCATAAAATTTTTCTTTAAACTAGAAACTGTCATGGCGGGAGAACAGTGGTAGTTGTTTGCGAGTGTCATCACTCATCGCACAAGTAAGCCAGCTCTTGTCAGAGGTAAGGTAGCGGGGTCCTTTTGTCATTTGTGGGAGGCGCTATGTTGGTTCCGAAGGGCTTTACTGAGAAGTGGGGACAGGTTCTGGCGCAGTCACAGTACGACCCCATGACTGCGTCTAGTCCAGCAGGCTTACTCCCGACACAATAGAGAATCGAATTAATTCGATCTCAACGGTTTTCGGTGTTTTGTTTGGTGGATTACTTTGAAACTAACCGGTGTCGTGGATGAGCCATAGAAAGAAACCACTTACCTTCTGCCTTACATAGGTGTTAACCGGACACAGATGCTTCAGTGCTTAAGTCACCTAATGGAAGCCTACGCCAACATGCCACGATGGGATGCCAGTCCTGAGATCCCTCCATCTTGGGTCTATTCCGACATGTTAGTTTAGGTTCGTGTAAGGTTAAATTAACCTAATTTAACATGATTGGACTATGGCGGTGGCTCAAAGCCCCATTTCCGGGTATAGTGTTGTAGCCAGTCACACCTTCCACCTTGGTGTGTTTCTGTGTCTGTAAGCCAGGAGGGTCAGCTTACCATGGATGTGATGCTGTAGAGGACACGGCCTAGCACACCCTAAGAGCCAAACTTTTTAATACTGAGATAAAATTTCGCTGACTGTGTTCCTACTTTTTTATCATTCTACGGAAAAACTGGAAATATATGAAACTTGAGTACCTACTGATTAGTTATTGATTGAAGAATTATAGGTGATAGATAATAGAGTTTAGCAACTTTCCCATCTTTTTGCTGAGAGGTCCCGCGAGAATTTCTTACGTCGGTTCTTTTCACCGGCTTAGTTCCCAAACCTGTGATAGGTCATCACGTAGGATAAATTCTCTTCTATTGTAAAAGTGTTTTAATTTCCAACCTGTTTGGAAATAAACCATTTTTCATTTTTCCTTTTGAGCTAATATACTTTGTATGGGTTTACCTACCCATACCCAATATTACTATCAATAGTCGATAATGTTACGAGAATCGTAACTAATCGTACCTCCTGCTGCTACTGCTCATGAATGCCAGACTTGTATGTACACAAATCATAGGCCTATAGTGAGGTTTGCCGGACGTTAGGGCTAAGTGGGACCGCACTTAAAAATACATCAAGGGTACATAAATAGTATTATGTCTTTCTGATTGCCCTTCCCCAGAATTACGTCTCATAACAATATTATAAGGAATTCTAGAAACGTAATTGTAATTTATAGGTCGGGATGTTTATTTCGCGTTACTAAGTATTGCAAAATAATGTTTAATGGCAATAACAAAAATATCTCGATCAAGAAACAGATAGAAACAAAAATAAAATAAAATTTTACAGCGTAAAACATCCCTAATAGGTATCTTTGGAGAATAGCCCATTTGTATAAATTAGCTTTAAAGCGACCTTAGTCTCTGAAATTGTGAACTTTTTAAAAAGCAGTGGTAAAACGGGAATGCTAAAACAGGGTTCAGCCAGCTTTATAGGACAAAACAAATGAAATGTTTTGTCTTGCTAAGAATATTTATTATTCGTCTTCCCGTATTGTGGACGACAAAATGCAATCTGCATTTTGTTGTGAATTTTGTAATCCTTTTGTATTTCATATTATCATAATTTTTCAATGCTAATTTACAATACTCTTGAAACATTATTTAGTGAATGATATAGACGAGGGTCTTAGTAGATAATTACGGGGTTAAAAATACTTTCATGAGAACTGTTGATTAAGATATTAATTTAAAAATTATTTTATTAGGTAAGTACATATTGTCATAATAATCACAAGTCATAATAAACTCCTATAAGACCATTATTTTTTCCCAGATTATAATAATTCCTCATAAACTTACTCTATAGCAAATTAGTAGGATCACGTCCTACAATATTTTATCTCACCGAATTTTATTACACGCAATATATTATTAGTTAAAAATATAGCTGTACCTATATTGGTTTTGCACAGTTCTTGTATATGAAAAAATATAAGAAATATTCCTTACATCATACACTTAATATTTTACATAAACATACGAAATATAAAACACCTCTCCGGCGACTAGGAGGCGTAATATTAGGTCGGTGTAGTGTTATTATCTGTGGAATTCTCTTGGCTATGTAACTACCTACCCAAGTGAACGGCTTTACGAAGAGCATTCTACCATGAAATTGCACAGCGATTCTACCTAACAGACGTGATAATTTAACGAGTTTACCACTCGAGTCTTTAGCGTAAAAATAGATATAGAATGTTTCCCGTTTTCCGCAAATTGACTTAAGGAATCCTATTCTTCTGTAATGTTGAAATTGAAATCGTTTGCCAAGTTCATGCTGTCCCTGTTATGTGACCGAATACTGAAACGTTTATTAAAATAGGAGGTCGTATTCAAAGGCTGCCACTGTCGCTGCTTGACTGTTGGCGGAATAAAGTGACGTTAGTGAACGGTCGTATTGTGAGATCGAATTATTAAGTAACCAACCGTAATACTGATTTTAATGAAAAAGATCAAGATTTTCATTAGATCGTATAGCCTATAGAGGTAACATAGAGCAATATAATAACTAACGTAGAGGGGTTAAAATTTTATAAATATTTGTGGTTGTAACCACAGAGTAGATAACGTAACATAGCAAGAATATAATATAATATCTATGGACGCTTCACACCACGTCAATCTGGCCCCGTGCTAAGTATCCGAAGAACTTGTGTTACAGGTACCAGACAACGGAAATATATTTAATACTTTTATACCATACATGTGTATATTTAAGATTTTTATTATATTATACACAAATTTAATACACGTCCATGACCCAGGAACATTGAAAACTTTTTGTTCCCTCGGCGGGATTCGAACCCGCGACCTCTCGCTCGAGTACTAACGCGCACAACCACTGCGCTATGAAGGTTTATAGGCATCGTTGGGCTCATTTAACGAGCATTGAGCATTTTCGCACTTAGGCCTCAGCCTCGAATTTTTCGGGCAGCGGGGCAGGAGCGGCGACGACGGCGCGCTTATGCTCTGCACGCTTACTCGCGACACAATCGAGAATCAAATCAGTTCGATCTCAACAGCTTCAGGTATTTTATTTGGTGAAACTAACCAGGAAAAATAAATTCGTTAGATTGTAACTTTTTGCTCTTCCGACCATATCAATCGACTGAGAATTAAAATATCTGAATATTATAAATCTGAAACAAAAACGAATCAGTTTGGAGAGTAAGGCCTCTGTTTCCTTCCCTCAATAATATCTATATTTGGTCGTCCCTATTATAATTATTTATATTTTTTCCCCGACTGTGTCAAATGGAGGGTTTTGTTTTTCGAAAGTACATAATATATCTTTTTACATAAAAGCTAAAGGTCACTCACTCATTGACTCATCACGAAATCTCAGAAACTACAAATGCTAGGAGTTCCAGTTTTTGCATTGGGGTTCCTTTAAAGACGTGTTCACTAAATCAGGATTTTACGAAATTCAACCCCTGGGTTTAAAATGCGGGTGAAAATTTAAAATGAAACTTTGCGTTTTTTAAGTAATTCGAATGATATTCTGTATGAATTCTTTTCATTTATGAAATATGTGTATTATTTTTTCGAAAATCATTAAAAGGGGGATGCAAAGCTGATAAAAATTAAGGTTTTTTTATCAATTAAAGTAACTTTTATAACATACCTACAAAATAATCGAATAGATAGATTAGAATAATAGATTTTGCACATAATATGTATCTTATAGTTTTACCTATATAATAGTTATTCCATAAGATTTTATTATTTGTAAGTACCAAACTATTTAACCGAAATTTACCTTGTGTCCTAAGCTTTGTTTTGGAGCTGAGCCAACTCAGCTTATGGCTCAATCTTCAATCAACTCCGTTTTGCTTCCCCTCGAGTTCAACTATGTCTTAGCTTAGTTTTAGCGCTATACAAATATTACTGTGTTATGTTTGTCTTAATTACGTTGAATACATAATATTTCCTTGCAATAGACACTTTAGTACTAACAAGATGACAGACAAAATATTAAAAGATGTAAATAATAAGTCCTTTATTTCCATCTGACATGGCTTATTTATATCGTGTTTAGAAAATGAAATAATAGTTGTACAATGTACACGTTATGTAAGCTGTTTTAGTGGCTTCAGCCACATGCAGTGAACAACAAAACAAACAACCAAAAAGTACGGTTTTCGGTACTTTTTGTCATACAACCGTACCACTACCGTACCTCAGTGTGCACCGTACCTTTATCGTACCTTATAAATTATACTGTTTTAATACATACTACGGGTTGACTATAGCATTTTAATGTTTTGGCAAAACCGTACATTTCATTTAAAATCCGTACCTTTTCAGCGAACCAGTCGTACTTTTTGGGAAGTCATACTGGCAACACTGGCTACATGTACGATGCGCTATAATATCTTCTCCAAATTTAAAATGCAATAGTTGTTTACTAATATTATCTACACAACTACTACTACTATTTGACTATAGAAACAGCAGTCGGTAAGCAATATTACATTTCAATACATAAATACATTTAGTTTCTTGTTAATAAGGCAAGTATTTTGGTAATACAAGAAAGAAATCAACAATACAAGTTGTTATTAGCAACTGAGGCATTCTGCATGACTACGATCTTTAATAAGGATGATGATAAAAACCGGAGCGAATCTGAATTTTGCACCGAGGTTCTGTACAAACTTGTAGGTATATAGGTAAAACGTCAACATAGATTTTTTTAACAGCTCTAAGGTATAATAGACCTAATTATTTGAAATAAATATTAATATATTACCTCTATGTGTTCATGAGTAAAATGGCAGTATGTTTATTTTAAATGATGTAAGTAACAAAAAAATCCGTTTTCACAATTTTTTCTTTATCTGTGCTACCTATATGACGTTTTTTGGTACCAAATTTCTAGATTCTGAGGTCACAGGAGTAAGTAATAGCCCCTGAGCAAAGTTTACGCAGCTAATAACATCGACAGACAGACAGATCTCGCATGTTTATACTTTATAAATTACAAATGCCAGCAAAGATTTTTTTTATTTTTGGTTTAAGTACCTAAAATGGAAAAAACGGAACCCTTATAGGATCACTTTGTTGTCCTGTCTATCTGTATGTCAAGACCCCTTTTCTCAGAAACGAGTGGAGATATCAAGCTGAAATTCATAAAAAATACTCAAGTCCAACACAACAGTACTGTACAATCAAAAGATATAGCCGTTTATGTCGCAATTTTCAACACTCGCAAAGGAATCAACACCTACAAGGTCCTTGTAGGTGTTGATTCCTTTGCGAGTGTTGGACAGGACAACAAAGTGATCCTATAAGGGTTCCGTTTTTTCCATTTTAGGTACTTAAACCAAAAATAAAAAAAATCTTTGCTGGCATTTGTAATTTATAAAGTATAAACATGCGAGATCTGTCTGTCTGTCGATGTTATTAGCTGCGTAAACTTTGCTCAGGGGCTATTACTTACTTCCAATCTGAAAGTAAGGAAACTTTGAGCGGGAGCAATCAGCAAACTCAACATGATACTACATGCTTCGGTATCTTGCGATATGTAAGTACCCAATATAGATAGATGTAGTATAAACTTTATATCTAGGGCAATGGAGGCCTATCGCCAGGCAATATAAAGTACGAGTTATGTATGATCAACAATAGATAATATGTCCCTTTGTCTTGGTATCTAGTTATCAGTGGCAATTCTAATTCAGAGGGAAGCCCTAGGTTGTACAATAGGAAGGAATTATGATGAAGGTCTTCCTCACGTCCAAGTCCAAGTGAAGTCGACGGGAATGGATATAATTCTTTTATAGGAACCTTTGTAAAGGAACCTTTAAAAATTAGATACCCTCAAGTGTCCTGGACACTTGAGGGTATCTAATTTTTAAACACATTGGTATCTACTAGAGTGTGTTTGACATACGCGCTATTTTATTTTTTAAGAATTCTTCTAGTCGCGCGTGCGAAATTGTTATTTGTAAGACGCTGACTATGAGGACTTGTGTAGGTATGGAGTTAAATATCTAAGTCTCTATAGCTGGAAAACAATTTTGAACGTGGATACGTCATATAAGTGTAAAGTATTATAATTATCGAGGGGTGTAGTCGTGCCGCCCGCCCGCGCGGCGCCCGCGCCGAGGGTGTAGCGCTCAACGCGTCTCAGCGCACACTGACTAATTGTGTCTATGTTGTGTTACTATTATTCTATGTATGTATGTGTTGTCTTTAATTTTATTAAATAGTGTGAATTGTGTTTGCGTGCCGTTGTGAGATCGCAAATTTACAAGGGGGCCACGGAAGACCAGGCGCCATGGTTCGCCGTGGTCGAAGCCTGAGTGGCTACCCTTTAAACGCATGGCGTGGGCATTGCATAGCCTTAATTGTGATGTAAAACTTTAACTTTCTATTTTTTTTTCTTTCCTAATATGTATTGATATATGTGTAAGTTAGTGTTTTTTTTAACCTTTGGCTGTGTTATGTTATAAAATTAATATCGTGCAGGTTATTCGACTTCCACACAATTTGTTGAATAAAACCCAATTCGATACATTGTGATACGATGATCAATTATTGTTCATACCATCAATGATCATATTTTACTTTACATTATTTTTTTCTTCCTTATCTTAATTACAGTAATAACAGCCAAGATGTATTTATCACAAACAAATGTATACTTAAAGCTATGTGTTGGAGACTGAAGTCGTTTGACAAAAGTAATGGCGGGGAATAAATCACGTAGGTACAGTAGCGTCTTCAGGGTGGGCAAGAAAGCCATATTTATTTACAAATATTTGTATACCAACATTCCAAACAAAAGGCTCCGAGCTGATCCCGCTATTTTTTAGGCTTACGTAAGAGACTGGAGTTATTTCTCTTTTATGAATACTTTTAAACATATATCTACGAATACATCAAGAACAAGACATGGCAAACATAAGCCAAAATAATCTTCGTAGAATCCATTTTATACAAATAGTTAAATAAATAAAATACTGAATGTATTTAATTATTTGTAGGAATAACCCGAAAATAATAACACACCGCGAATCGCGATAGGATCTATAACAGGTTCTAATTATAAAATTTCTTTATTAAAATGTGTAAATATTACTTACAATATATAGGGCCGATTTCTGGAATGCTTTTCAAAGGTATGATCAACTTAAGATATTTATTTTAATTTTCACAGCATATTATATGCTATATTTTAAAACTTTGTTTGGTTTCTATTTTCAGAAGATACAGCAAGACAGAAAAAACAGATGGTATTTTTCCTTAATTCAGGGTGTAAAAAGAGCAGTCACTATAACTTTGGGATAGGATTATAGGACCTTGACTGATTCTAGAAATGAATTTTTTTCATTATACAGGGTGTAAAAAGACCGGTCACGATAACTTTGGGATATGATTATAGGACCTTGACTGATTCTAGAAATGTCCTTTTTTTTTAACTTTTTTTTTCAAAAAAAATTTTTTTTTCTTTAATTTATTATTTTTAGTCGCAATTCTAAACTGTTTGGAACAACATTTTGCATTAAATTCCTAATTTTTATAATCTTTGCTTTAAAACGTAATGAACGCGATGTGCGGTATATTGACCTCCACAGCTGACTGAGCGTAACTAATAGGTAATCTGTGGACTGAGCGCGCCGTCCGACTGAGAGTACCTATCGACTTCTTACCGATTTTGTAATATTGTACCTACATGCGAATACTAATAAGCCTTGTACCAAATGTATTTGTATTAAGTGTTAGTTATTTAACTCTAAGTTATAAACTAACTCTGGGTTAAAACCTGGTACAACTGGACGTTAAACTTAGTGTAGTCACCATAGCGGACGGATCAATTGTTTTGAACTTGGACTCGAACTCCTAGATCGCCTGCATCGTATTGCTTGAATTTGTTATCATGACAAACTAAAACTTCCTTTATAACAAAACCCGTGTACCTACATACTAACTAACTTCTTAATGTCAATCGGCAATCACCGCTTTTTTAATGGAAATTACAGACACGAAGCGAAGATTCCTGAAAGACAATTAAAACGTAACATACGTACCTACACAGTTCAAATTCAAATTAATTAAGTAGGTATGTAAAACTACGCCTATTTACTTACGTGAATGAAGTAGATATTCAGTAGTGAGCACCATCTCAAAATTAATGGCTTACTGAGTCGCGTCTCCCATGTCGCGTCTCGTTAAAACTTTTAAAAATGTTCTTGTTGTATTTCGATAGTAATAGTTCCTAATAATCTGAGCAGCATACCACAATATGATTACATGGACACATCACACAACACAACATTACGCTGTTAAACAAGACCTTAGACGAATAATTAATAGTAAAATAAATACCTAAAAATAATTCAACTCAGGCAACCATTTACCTCGAGATAAAAACTACAACTGAATTCGAAAATAGTTTTTAAAAGATGCCGACGATAAATAATTCTTTAGAAAATATTACCTATTTTCTTTCTTTCGGCAAATTCGTATCAAAGATTGACCGCCCGGCGCGGCGATATCAAACGACGCGACGAGGAATAAACACGTGCCGCCACTGCAGTGTTTCCACAATGAGGGGAAATTAGGGTCCAGAGGGGAAGAAAAGGGGGAAAGACTATAAAAGGAGAAATTGCGGGAAATCATAGATTAAACTTGGCTCTACCGTGGACTAGCGTGTTACCGTATGATGTTCATTTACCTATTATGATGTTTATAGAATAAAAAGTACAGCGCCAAACTATGTAAAAATTTTATGGGACCAAATGACAGCTATTCTGCAGCGAATAAATAAAGAATCACGCAAATCGGATCATTAACCTAGAGTAATCGGTGTACATACATGAAAAACAGACCAAATTGAGAACCTACTCTTTTTTTTAAAGTCGGTTAAAAACGATAAAGACTTTTTTAATTACTACTTTAGTGAGTACACTAGTGCCAAAACTTAAAAATAATTTTTGAGTGTAAAAAAGTCCTGAGAAGGGGAAATCTAACTTGAGGCGTGGGGAAACTTAATCATTAGAGTGGAAACACTGACCGCCACTCGCCGCCCGCGCCGGCCGTTGCAGGGGCCTCCGGGGCTGCGGCGAGCAGCGAGCTACCTACGATAATAGTGAAGTGACATGTGAAAATTAACTTCAATGTAGTCGATATTTTTTAATAATTAATAAGTAACTTACTGTTTTATATCGATTCAGATAAGTTTCTATGAATTTCATACAGATACCAATAATTGAAAATAGATTTAGAAAGTTTGTAAGATTAAGAATTAAAGATGTTCTCAATTCTCATGATATTATTTAATAATATTTAATTGTGTAAAAAACTTTAATTGTGTAAAAAACTTTTTTTCGGGGGTAGGCGTGCAAAAAGTTAAGTTGAACTTTTAACTGCTCCTTAACCAAAATTATAAATTAATTATTTTAAATCAATATTATGTAAAAATTTATACCTGCATCTACTAGTGTCACAATCTCCTATAATTGCAATAATAAGATACAGTATATAAACACTGTTTTCTTAAACAAATTATATCACTTGCACTTTTGTCAAAATTTGCTGTTATTTTTCTCTTCCACTTGTTTACAATGGAGTCCTTGCAAGAATCAATAACACAAATGAATAAGATGTTTAACTCGAAGATGATGGAGTTCCAGCAGGAGTTGTGTGCGGTCCAGACTACAAACACCTCTACAACACTGGCATCTGATTTTTGTGAGTTCAAAAATTTTATATTGAATGCACTTAAGATGATGCAGGCTCAGTTGGAAATATTGATGGATGCCTATGATCAAACTGAGATGAGGCACAGAAGAAAGATTTTGCTTGTGCATGGAGTTCCCGAAGCCAAAAAGGATGCACAAGAAGCTATTGCATCTTTGTTGTCTTCCCAGTTAAAAGTCCAAGACATAAACATTTCTTCAGTAAAATATTGTCACCGCTTGGGACGCTTAAAGGAATCAAAACCCAGACCGATCTTGGTTAAGTTTCAGAATTTTACTGATCGGAATGAGGTTTGGAGGGCTAAGACCAGCCTGAAAAATTCCGGCATCACTCTATCAGAGTTTTTAATTAAAAAGAGACATGAAGTGTTCCTGGCGGCCAGGCAGCGTTTCGGTGTTACAAAGTGTTGGACATATAATGGCTCTATTTTCGTTGCTAGATCTGATGGCTCCAAAAGCAGTGTTTGTAGCATAGCGGAGTTGGATGCCATTTCTGATCTCTGTGGTGATATGGCAGAAGTCACATCTCAAGTTCCGGCATCCAAAACCAAAAATGAAACTGGAACAAGACCAAGGCGAACCAAAAAGTAAATACTCTAAGGGTAACATACTTTAAATAATAGCATGGTAACTTTCTCAATCTTCACATATATACATATAAATCTATAATTCTGCTTTGCCAATATTCGCTTCTCATTAATCATTCACTTATAATTTTATTGTCCATACTTAGATCTCATAGTTACTTATTTCTATGCATCATCACTTATTTCTTTTGTCACAAATTGTCGGTATTTCGAAAATGAAACATATTTAATTTTGTAATCTGTACTTTTTGAAAATGTTTGATATTGTTTAATTTCTTCAACACGAAGCTTTTGACAGATGTGTCTCGGTGACGTCTGACAGGAGTGAGTGATAGTTATTCTTCTTCGTCTTCTTAATGTCACTTTAATTATAATTTTTTTTTTGTTTTTTGTGTGTGGACATGAAATTTAGCATGAGCCATTATGTACTTAACTGATTTCTCTTAATCTAGTATTATGTATATAAATTGCATCTTTGTTATACAATTTTTGTAACTAATAAGCTGTGCTTGTACTTAGAACTTTATTATTATATCTCAGTATAACTCCATTAAAATTTTAATTGCCAATTTGTGTTGGGCTAGCATCTCATCTTAAAGCTAATTATATTTTGTTAGAATAACTGCTCATATTTAGCTAGGTGTTTAAAAAATAATAGGCATGTTTGGATTCTTTCCATTTATTTACCTACTCTTTTTCTATTTATTTACTAATTTTATTATAGCAAATTTATTTATATACTTATGTTTTTTTTTATGACACAGTGGGCTGCAGGCCAATTATATTTCAATTGTTGTAGGATAATATATTTATAGTGTTTTATATATTTTATTTATATTTAGTTTGTATTATTATCATGAATGTAAGTGTTGACTCATTTGCTTCAGATGATTTTTTATCCATTTCTTCTAACAACAGCGATGATAGTTTTCAAAGTGCCACATTTATGTCTCTTAGGGATACCATAACTTCAAATTTTAACACAGTTAACAAATGTTTTAAGGCCGTTCATATTAATGCACAGAGCATTCCGGCTCATTACCCCGACTTGCTTGCGTCTTTTGATCGGGCTAATGTTGATGCTGTCTTTATATCGGAAACGTGGCTTAAGCCTTGCTTACCATCAACATGCTACAGTTTACCCGGTTTTAAGTTAATTCGCAACGACCGCATTGGGAGGGGTGGAGGTGGCGTTGCGATTTATCTACGTTCAGACTTGTCCTACACTATTATTAGCTCGTCAGCGCAACCCCCTCCATCTGATGCTCTCGAGTTTTTGCTGGTAGAAGTCCAGGTATCGCACTATAATAAATTATTACTCGGGGTCTACTATTGCCCATCAATGCACAATGATTACTTCTCATCCTTTGAAAATACGCTTGATGCTTTTACACCGTACTACGATCATTGTGTTATAATGGGCGATTTCAATACTTGTCTACTTAAGGGTGATAGTCGATCGACTAAACTTAGTTCAATTTTAGATTCATATAATATGAAATTACTACCTCTGAATCCTACCCACTGCTTTCCAGGTTCCCGTCCTTCCCTGCTCGACCTAATCATAGTCTCCTCTCCTAATCGTGTTACTACGCATGGACAAGTCTCAGCTGATATGTTTTCATACCATGATCTTATCTATGTCGCCTATAATGTTCGCCCTCCCAAAGCTAAGGTAAAAACTCTTCTTCAAAGAAATTTCTCTTCGATGAATATTGAAAGCCTAGAGGAGGACGCACATAACATAGACTGGTCAAACTTACTCTCAGCTGATTCCATTAATGACAAAATTGATATATTTAACGCTAAACTTAAATCTCTTTATGATATTCATGCACCTGTTAGGCCCGTTAAAATCAAACATCTTCCCGCTCCCTGGTTATCAGACGAAATCAAATCTCTGATAAATGCTAAGCATGCAGCCAAAGCCAAATTTAAAATAAAAAAGACAGAAGAATATCGTAACAAATATATTAAAATCCGGAACCGCTGTAATATGATGTGTCGTGACGCACAAAGACGTCATATTCACGCCTCCGTTGAGAACGGGGATCCGGCTAAAACATGGAAATTTCTCAAATCCCTCGGCGTGGGCAAATGCTCTGAACCGCAAGACTCTCATAATATAGATATAGATTCACTTAATAACCATTTTACTTCCTCTTTTAATCTCGACCCCAAAATTAAATCACAAACGTTAAATTATATTTCTTCGCTACCTATATTGAATTCTGATCCGTTCCTTACTGTTCCAGTTTCCGAGTGTGAGATTAAAAAGCACATCCTTTCCATATCGTCAAACGCAGTAGGAGATGACGGTATCAGTCGTAGAATGATCACACCAATATTAGATATAATTGTTCCTGTTCTTGCACACATTTTTAATTCATGTTTAGAGTCTTGTACCTTTCCTGATGCCTGGAAGGCAGCTTACATAATTCCTTTACCTAAATCCTCCTGTCCTAAGACTGTGTCTGACTTCCGTCCTATTTCCATCCTACCCTTTTTATCAAAAGTTTTAGAGCGAATCATTCATCACCAGCTTACGAAATTTGTTACCCACAACAGCTTACTCAGTCCGTTCCAGTCCGGTTTTCGCACTGGTCACAGTACGACTACCGCATTGGTAAAGGTAGCTGATGATATACGGTCAGGTATGGATGATAAAATGCTTACTATTCTCACACTTCTGGATTTTAGTAATGCCTTCAATTCCATAGACCACGATATTCTGCTAGCCCGGCTTGCATCTTTAAATCTTTCACCATCAATAATTAATTTAATTCGTAGCTACCTTGTAGGACGACGGCAGAGAGTTAAATCATCTGATTATTTCTCCGATTGGAGTTATATCTATGCCGGCGTGCCTCAGGGTGGTGTGCTATCTCCTCTTCTGTTTGCAATTTTTATAAACCCTATAACAATATCGATTTCATCATCCTACCACTTGTATGCGGACGATCTTCAAATATACACACAGTCTCCTTTGGACAATCTGAATTCCGCTTTTGATCTAGTGAATCACGATTTGTCGAATATTTGTGAATGGAGCAAGAATCATGGACTTCTTATTAATCCTATTAAAACTCAATTAATTGTAATTGGTAGCCCCGGGCTAATTTCTAGAGTTGACCATGATTCTTTACCTCCTGTCCTTATAAATGGTGTAACAATACCTTTCAGTAAAGTGGTTAAAAACTTGGGAGTGTACTTTGATGAACATTTATCGTGGACGCATCAATTGCAAGAGATTAGTAGAAAGGTTTTTTCTACCTGGCGTTCCCTAAAACGTCTACGATATGTTCTTCCGATACCCACTAAGGTAGTTTTGGCTGAATCCCTACTCCTTTCCCATTTAGATTATGCGGACGCTTCTTTCACTAACTTGACGGAGGAACAACTGAACAAATTGGAGCGCCTTCAAAACCTGGCTTTGAGGTTTGTTTTCGGTTTACGTAAATTTGACCATATCTCCGAGTATCGCCTCAAGTTAAAGTGGTTGCCAATCCGCTACCGCCGTGACTCTCGTGTTCTCTCCTTCCTTTATAACATCCTATTTGACTCCCATTGTCCCACTTATTTAAAAAGTAATTTTAACTTCCGTACCTCTGACAGACTGGAACTACGATCTATATCTAATCTTCTTCTTGACATTCCTATCCACCGCACTAAATACTTTAATTGCTCTTTCATTGTAAAATCCATTTCCCTTTGGAATTCTTTACCTATCCATATAAGGCAGGCTAAAACTATACATCGCTTTAAAACTCTTATAAAAAATCATTATCTGGAATCATATTGTGTCAACCCTTAACTTATGTAACTAACACTTATTATTATAAATTAAAATATCATGTAGGTTTATCTATTGTATATATATATATATATATATATATATTATATTATATTGTATACATATATTATATATTTATTGTGTTTATGTATTATTTTATTTTATTTACTTTTATTTTATTAAATATACTTTTGCGCAACTCCCATTCTCTAGCATTGTTTTCTCTAACACCATAAGGTTGTCTGGAAGAAATTGCTATCTAGTAATAAGGCCGCCTTTGTGTGCATGTCTGATTTTTGTAATGTATATTTTTTTGTTTTTTTTTGTAACTTGTTGTGTGCACAATAAAGTATATTTGTATTGTATTGTATTGTATTGTATTGTATTGTATTGTGTTACTTAACTTTTTAATGATTCAAACACTTAAATGCTTATGAAAAAAATAGGTAATAATTTATCGATATCAGCACAAAATAGAAATATCGATACTTCTAACTATCGATACTTTTATTGCATTGGGTGCATGTCTTAGTATTTGCGTAAAATATTTTTTTCGTAGACAGTCGCAGTTGGCACATGTGACGAGACAGTAATCCCATTCCCGTGTGGTTGAATTATTATTTATCCGCGATCATTTTATACCTAATCATCGTTTTAAATGTTTTAATTTTTGTGTTACGGTTTCGTTTCTTTTAGGTGTTTCTTTTGTGATTACTAATTAGTATTATTGATTTTTCACTGTTTTATTGTGTTTGTGCGTGACTTTAATTTTTAAATACCTTCGTCATACATTTAAGTACCTACCTACCGCGTAAGAAGATAGTAGGTAGGTATAATCCAGAGGCATTAAGGATTTAAAGCACAACAACATTAGTCAGGTACGTATTTATTCTGTAACTGATTGATGTTTGATCGGTGTATTTTGAATTGTCGTTTCGCTGTTTGATTTAATTGTGTATTTTTTTTTATTAAATAATATTGCGAATGTCGTATAAACTTGTTCTTAGTCGTTTTAGTCGCCTCCGCTTTCCAAAGCTTAAGCTTTAGCTAAAATGTGTGTGTAACGACCCGAGTCGTCGAGTGTTGTTCCAACGCGAGGTTCGATTACCGCGTGAATGGATGCCTTTACATGTAAAATGTCGCACCTGCGCCTTGTTCTCGCGTTGGTCAATCGAGTTGGGTAAACCTCCCACTGGGTTATGGAAGTAAAAGGATAAAGAGTGTCCTTGAGTATCGCGGTATTATTAGTATTAAAGTATTAACGCCTCCATCGTCTAGTGGTTCAGAGCATAGCTCTCGACCCGGAGGTCGTGGATTCGATTCCCGCGTTAGAACAAAAAAAATGTTTCTAAGTTTAGTTAGGACAATGCAGGCTAACCATGTGATTGCCTGATAAGAAAGATAATCCATGCGTACTGGATAGCATGGGCATGTAAAAAATCGGCCCTGCGCCTGTTCTTTTTCCAGTCGTGTCGGTTAACCGTCCCGGGCTATGGGGAGAGTAAAAGGAAGATAGTGTCCTTGTGTATTGCGCTCACACTTGGGCACTTCTGCGTAGCTGGCCTGGTTTCAACGAAATCGGCTGCCGTCATCGAAATCGGTATAAGGAACATGCAATTTTTAGCTTTATTCTAATAAGTTTATGTTTATTTGAACACAATCAGCTGTTTTTCTCTATTTGCAATTCGTGCGGGGCGTGGCGCGTCCCTCCCCGCGTTACCACTCGCTACTGCCCGTGAGGTTGTGTACGTTTTACATTGCCTATTGTAAAAAAATAAAATTTTTAAACAATGGATTAAAAGCAAATGGCTAGTACCAGTGGATATACCTCATGCCTGGTTATAACCCCACGCCAGAATAGTGACTGCTCTTTTTAAACCCTGTATATTTTTTGAAAAAAAAAAAATTTTTTTTCGTAATTTGTTATTTTAGTCGCAAGGCTGAACTGTTTGGAAAAACGTTCTGCATTAAATTCTTGAATTTTATATTTTTTCCTTAGTACGTAATGAACCTCTTACGCGTGCTATTATATATATTATATAATAGCACGCGTAAGACGTTCCTCTCAGCGTAATCAGCTGATCGCTGTGTTGTGCACGTTGTACATTGCCTATTGAAAAATTTTGAATTTTTAAAACAGTGGATTAAAAGCAAATGACTAGTACCAATGGATATATCTCTTGCCTGTTTATTACCCCACGAAGTTATAGTGACTGCTCTTTTTACACCCTATAATTTTATTCACAACACACATTACACAAATGAGCTTCTGAAATTGGTCATGTTATTGTCTTGGCGTTCACGACTCATTGACACCGCAGCATTATTTAATTAGGTTAAACTAATTAAATAATGCCGCACTATCTAATTAAACAACAAATAATAATTATATTCCTAAGTCTGAAGTCGAAGACTAGCAAGTATCAAAACATGCTTTCCGTCGCATAAGTTTCGGCAAAGGAGCTCATTATAAGTTTTCCTGTACAACTCCAATGGACACATCCAAAGTAAACATTGACATTTTGGTGTGGGATAATCTTGAGAGTTGCAAAGTTTTTGATTAAGCCTCCACGATGAAGGTAAAAGATATTCCTTTAGAGACTAAACTTAAATATTCAAATTTCTATCCACGTATAATACGGATATTAGATATGGGACTTTATGATCCGGAATCGTGCGAATTTCAGACAATTCAACCAGAAGTTCATAAATAAAACTTTTATAATTATAATTGGATGAAACATTACTTAAATGTCTTACACTTAATTATAGCTAATTAATATGCTGCGTGTCGTCTTGAGGAAGATTAAAAGCAGATAATAGGTTTAATTTTATCGACAAAACGCGAGAAAGATTTGGGGATCAAGACCTTAACCTTCCCTGGACTTTTGTATTTTTGTTTCCTTACGGTAAATAAAAGTAATTAAAGACTTTTATTAATGTACTACACAGACACATCAAAATTTGTTTCGTGTGTGTTAAAAATACTATCTACTGTTAAAATTGTTCTTAACCTCGAGAAGACACATACTCTATATTATTATTATAATTTAACAAGTTTTCGAGCAGTTCTCATTCGTTACATTAGCGAAAATTCAAAGTAATTATTTAGAATTGTAAAACACCCTGCATAAAAATAAAAGCACTTCGCTGAATAGTTGTATCATAATTACGAGCGCGAGTCACTGCCAACTATACAGAGTGTTGTGAAAAGATTTTAAAGACATTTGCATATTTTCGCGAAATAGAGACCTTTTTCACAAATTTCCAAAAAAGAGGTTATTTTCACAGTTATGGAGGTGTGGCTTTCATTATGCTCTTTGAGATCGGATCATAAGAGCGCGCGTGACCTAGACGGTAGGTAGACCGTTGATTCGTACTCGAGAATGTACAGGTTCGATGCCCAGGTTGTGGGGCATAACATCTGAGAGTTGCATGGTATCACCCGCAGATGGTATTGTGACGGACGTAAATAAAAACAAATACTCCAGATATAAACTTCTATTTCATTAGGCAGAATCTCTTCCTTACAACAGTATCAATCTATTCTTAAATCTCAAGACAACGGAACATTACGCCCTTATATATTATTGACAATCGTTAGGGCAAGAAAGTATGACCATTATATTATATCCGGTATGATTATAATTATACCGGATATAATAGAATATAATTATTAGGTAAACAAATATTAATCCTCTATCAATAGGTACATAATTATAATATTTAATTATTCCTACTTTAGTTAAGATAATAAATTGTATGACAATTTATTATTATGGAAGTGACGTCATGGGTTGGCAATATTTAAATACAGTGCAACCTCGATATAACAAATCGGAGGGGAACAAGAAAATATTCGTAATATCAAGTAATTCGTTGAACTGAGGTTTGTTATGTTGAGGTTAGATTGGTCTAAAATTCGTTATAAAGAGGTAAAAGAATAGAAATGCAAACCGCTGAGCCTTTTCCTGAAGAATAGGGCCTCCGATTGGGATTTTTTTGTCTCGGCACTGTTTTAACCACTTTAACACACATTCCTCTACGTCTTTGAACTCGCATGATTTTAAACTTTTACTGTTTACATTCAAGCCACTTTCTTCTGAAAACTTATCTTTAGATTCTTTTTCGTCATGGGATTTTGGTCAACATAATTAATGATTTTCGCTTTTCTGCGACCGATAAGGAACACCTTTTACGTTTCTGAGCCATTTTAACTTAAATCTTTAACAATAGTGACGAGCAGAAGTGTTTACATTACTTTCCATCAAAACAACAATGATTACTTTACAAACAAAAGCGTGTCGAAACATGTCGAGACATGAATCACATTATAAGATTAAGAGTTATATTATTGGTGGAAACTTTATATAAAGGTTTTGGGTTGGCAAAATTCGTTAATTAGAGGTATGAATACATTTTCTTGATAGTTGAAAATTCGTTATAAAGAGGTTGTACGCAAAGAATGTTCGCAATGTAAAGGTATATTTTATATTGACTCTTATGGACAATTCAAGGGGATTACGTAGAATTTGTTAAATCGAGGAAGTCGTTATATTGAGGTACGTTATATTAAGGTTGCACTGTATTAAATCATTTAAAATAACTACAATAATATAATCTATAACAATCAGTTGATTGATAAATTATTAATAAACAGCTCAATGAAATTAACACTAATATAATATAAACACGCATAATTGTAATATCACGAATCTGGATGTGGGCATCACTGGCGAGACTGAAGAAGTTTGTAACAGTATACCTTCTCACACGTACAGCCTCTAGACCTCTATGAATGTAGGAATGCGACATTTAAACTTTGTTGTATAAACTGGTCAATCGGAGAATAATCCAATAACGGATAGAAAGGATTTAGTACTCTTATTTACAAAATTATGTCGCAAGATTTACAAGAATAAGTGCAATTTATGTAACAGAATTAGTTCAAAGCCTTTAAAAAGTGGTTTATTTGATACAGTCAAAATAGAAAATGCGATTTAATGACAGATTGTAATTGAATTACAGATAAATCACTGCTCCGTTGAAATATTAATTTCAAACGAAATAGCTTTCGGATTAAAGTTAATTATAAAGTATTTAATGACATATTCATACTGGGGCTTTTATAACAAGTTTTATCCTATTTACCATTTTCCTCGTTCATTTTGTTCGTTAATTTGGTAAAATTGTTAAATATGTATTATGTTATCGATCCAAAAATGCCTATTATAAACTAATAAAAAAAATCGACCTGAAGACCTGAACCGATTTCCACCAAACATAGCTAAGAACACTCTCGACCGATATGCCTCTCAAACAAAAAAAAAACGCATTAAAATCAGATCATCCGTTCGTGAGCTACGATGGCACAGACAGACACATACATTTACACAGACACGTCAAACTTATAACACCCCGTTGTTTTCCCGTCGGGGGTTAAAAATAATTTGGAACATAACATAAACATATAGAAACTTAATAGTTATAAAAATCTGCAAATTTTTTCTTTTCTAAAATTTAATTTAATTTCAAATATTTTATTTTTTAAGCTATTGCATAGCTTCTATCGCGGGCCTTGAGCGTGGAGACCGAATCCAGAAATTCCGTAACGAAAATAACCTAACACTCCCCACTCCGATCGGATACTTTTTATTGCCATCTATCGATGAATAGCAGAACTTTTAATGACTTTTTTGAAATATCACGCTTGTCTCTTTAGTTCAACAACTCGCCTCTAGGTGGCATTGGTTGTATCGGATAAGTTGATATGCAATAAGTAAGTAAGTATGCAATAGCTTTACCGCGGCAGTCCCCGAGTGCCACATGTCTTTTTTTATATAAATCAGGCCTGTACACTATTTAATGGTATTTTCGGTCGTAATCTCGGCCGTATCGGTAGTAATCAACGTATAACAGATGTTGTTGATTTAAATCCATACACAAAATAACGTAAGTTGAAACACAAACTGGATGTAGTTTTAGAACAAAGCAATTGAATATAAACAGAAATATTCAAATTCTAGGCACCAAATGTAGGGGTTATAGGCACCAAATGCCGGGAACAAAAACGACCTGCACACGTTCGGTTTGAACCGCGGGAAATAGAATACGGTGTTCCATCCCGCGTTCCAAAAAGAAAACACGTATGTGTGGCTGTACATTTTCCAACCCCACCACATCGTTCGTTTCATGAGTAACATAGGATTGGGGACGGTACTCTAAAGCGAAGGAGTCATAATAGATCCGAAAGGGTCGCAATGACGTTAGGGCCTGATAAGGCAAACCTACAGCTCAAAAAAAATAATCCACAGCAGTTTCAGATACGACAGTAAGCCGCCGGTCACAGCCGTGAAGGATTTGTAGTCGTCATACTATAAATAAGCAACTAACAGTAAAAGTAAAGTTAGATAATAGTTTATAGTGCCTCTACTTATGTTATCTGATATTAAGAGAAGTTAATTAATAACATTGTCATGCATACCTGTAACATCTACTGGTCAATATTTGTTTGTTATATTTTAAAAGTGTTAATATAATGATTAATGGAACATAATATATTAAGCCGATTATAGTGCGAAGAGAAGGACTCGTAGAGCATTTTTTGTTTGGCACCTCATATATCACTTACCATAACGCGACAAATCACGATTTTTTAGCAATCACGATCGATAAAAAATATATCGCACAGATCCCGGTTTGGAACGTTGTCCGATCCGTGGTCCAAATTGCACGTGTGCATGGCGCTAAGAATTCCGTGACCTAATGTAGTATAAGCTCAGTTGATACGTTAATGCTTCGTAACTTCAGGATTTAAGGAAAGGCTAATGAAAGTTAATAGTTTGGAGCTATCAACACCATCGCAAGATAACGTTTTATTACTAGTACCTAGTTAGTTAACGACTATGTTCACATAATATAAAATCGTGTTAAGTTTACTTTGTTAATTTTAAAATATACAATATACTATTACGAAGTAAATTGCGGTAGTAATTCAAGTATTCAAATTATTATTTATGCATCACATATTAAACTAATAACTTTCCCTGATAAAAGTGCTATACAATGCTGCCCAATAAAAACCTAAAAAATGACAAATGAAAGCCTCGTCCAAATAGTATAAGGTGTTCTCGTGTCAATACAAGTTACACTGATAACCTCCTTTTTTGAAGTCAGTTAAAATTACTGAGCTGAAAGAAAGGTAGCAAAATAAACTGTTATTACGATGAAAATGTCCCAAAAATTGCAACTAGAAAAAACAGTTGGCTACGAAACCCGTAGCGCGACCTTCTACGCCGCGTAGATATCGCTACGAAAAGTAATAATTAAATTGGGCTCTGTTTCAACTATTATCACTTACGAAGTTTAAAAACGAAAATGTATGGAATTCGACATAAACTATAACATAACCAGCGAATTCGTATGTCTCTTAGTGATGTCAAAGCCCATACATTTAGTTTTCGAACTTTGTAAGTGATAAAAGCAATGGCATCTTGAATCAGGGGCCAGAGACCTGAACCACCTGGTTATATATTTAAATATACTCACTTGTATTATATTATATTTATATTCATAGCAACATTCTAGTGGCGTACGTAATATTATTCTTCGAAACTTAAACGTATATAAATCACATATGACACAGAAACTATAAAACACAGCAATAAATAAGACTCAAATGTAATTACATGAATGTCACATCTCTATCGAAGGTTCTGTGGCAAATGAATTACTACTCGCCAGGGACTCTGTTTAGTGGCAGTTCGTAATATCGCCCGTACAAATGACACATTGAAAACATGCACTACATTATTGGACATAATGTATGTGAGCATTAAGTGGCAAATTTAATTAACGGCCGAACTAGTTTCGCGCCATGTAAAATGAGGTGTACTAATTACTTGGGCACATAAAATGGCCCAATATGTGTATTATTTACTCCTAAATTAGACTAAATGATTTTATCTGCTTGAATGTATGTAAATACATGAATAGTAGGAAAAAAATTATAACTGGTGTAAAAAGAGCAGTCACATCATTGTTTGTAGTATAATGTAGTATAATCATATCCCAAAGTTATAACTTTGGTATATGATTATACTACCTCTTCTCATTCTAGAAATGCATTTTTTATTATTTTTTTTTTACAAAAATTTTAAATTTTTGCTTTATTGTTATTTTTGCGACAGAAAAAAAGAAATGGTGAAAAGTAAAAAAATATATTTTTTAGTTTTTGAAACAAAATTAATAAAAAAAAGACATTTCCAAAATAACGAAAGATCGTATAATCGTATCTCAAAGTTATAGTGACTGCTCTTTTTACACCCTGGGGGCCTATTACAAGCTCAAACCGCCAGTTTACGCCATAATATTCGGAAGCAAGTGTCAAGTGTCACGTGTCAGCTAGTCAGCGGACACGTGACACTTGACACTTGCTTCCGAATGTCACTTTCAGACAACCAAACTAGGGTGGATACATTCAGAATAACATGACTATTTATCGATATATAGATCGTAGTTCGTCTTTCAAAGGTACAATTTTTTTTCGTGAAGTAGGAAGGACATACAATAGAGCGAAGTAGTAGGGATTCGCCGGTTCTGGCTCACGAGCCAGAACCGGCGAATCTACAGGGGTTGGTCGGCCAACTACAGGGGTTGGTCGGTTAAAAAAAAAAAAAAAAAAGTTTGGTGTCAAAATAGGGGTTTTCCGCTACGCCCGATCGATCTATGCGATCCATTTTTGCGTATCTGCACTCCTTAACGTTTTAGGTTTTGCATAAGGAAAGCACTAATAGCACTCATTACACTAATCGTTAAACTCCTCAATGTCTAATGACCATGCGCATCACGCGTTTTGTAATGAACGACATTCTAAACTTAATGACATAGTCGTAATGGCATTGATAATAAACAACATTCTTTTGGTATGTTTCCAAATAATTGAAGTCGAGATTAAAAAAATAAAACTCGGGTTTAATTTCGAATAAATCCTTTATTTCAAAATAACTCTTTCATTAAATCTTAAAACAAGATTTGAACATCATATTCAAAAACAAATCATTCCTGAGTGTATCGCTGCCAAATTCATTTTGAAAGTCTTTCAATGACTTGTTTTTAAATTTATATAGTAAGTACATTAAACAGTACTCTCCACACACTGACGTATAATCATTTTGTAACCGAACATTATTAAAACGCCATTTCCTTGCATTTCTGTTCAAAAACATTTTATGCATCCCCGTAGGGAAACGACCATATGTGTCAAAGTATTCCCCGACCCCATGACTGTCTATGTGGATGGCTACCCAGTGGGAACCTGGTTTGGAGTCCGGATCCAAATTGCTTATAAGGAAAGCGGGAACCGTGACATATATCGGTAATCGGTTCGCAGCATAAGCGTTATAGTGTAAGCTTGGATGGATATTTTTTAAGTATGCTTGTATTTGTAAAGTGTCCATATTTCTTTTACAAGACTATTTAATTCGCTCTTTCACACGCGAGTGAAATAAATAAGCTGTGACCGTCTTATTTAACATGTCATCGACTGGGGTTTTTAAATAAAATGAAAGCATAACTTTAAAAGTAATCATTTATTATAATATATATTATTTAACACATTCAAATTATTTTACAGAGTTTGAACTTAATAATAATTATACATAGATATATATAATACAATATTTACTATCTTAGCTACTAAAGTCAGCAGTTACATTGCGATTTTTATCAATTTCAATAACATTATCGAACTCTGCATAAACAACGCAATTGATCGTTTGAGTCAGAGCAGATTCAAAGCGAACTTCTAATCTCACACTACCGTGTCTAATTAAATTCCAATGAGTAGATGAATTGGCTGATAAATCAGGTGTGAGATCAAATGCTAACAAACAATAACCCTTCGAATACTTATCGTGAGATATCCCATTACCTTCGTTGAGAAAATGTATACCTGTTCCTGTAAATAATGTATGATAGGTTGCAGTAAAAATATTATTATCAAAACATGGTTGTAAAGCTTTTGAAGGAATTTGTTGACCGTCAATATATAAACAAAAGGAATTCATTTTGTAGTTCTCAAAATTAAACGGATTTTTAGACAAACAACCATTAAATGCTGCATTATTTACAAATCCAACTATACATCTCTTAGGTACTTGACACAACGATAGTAAAAAAAAAATGTTCCCGTGGGATATTGACAGAGAGACAGAGTCGCGGAACAAAGGTACTTATAAATATATTTTGTGGTTTTTGGGATTCATTAAGTACTAGTTTATTTAAACTAGTTGTTAACTATCTAATTTGTGTGTCGAAACTAGATAACTAATGTTTATTTAATTTGATTCTTATGCAACTTGTGTACTATGCTTGTATAAATATGAAATGCTCTCCGAATCGATACAGAGTGCAGTAAAGTTTAAGTGTATCACTACTCAGAGTCAACATAAAATGGAGGTAAGATATTTTTCTTCTTTTTATTTTACTAATGCAAATATTTTATTTTTAATATTCTAGTAGTTATATTTTTTATGTTTTTTATTTCAGAACAATTTTGCTGAAAATACTTATAAAACATTCTACTTTGAATCTCCAAATAGTGAAACGACCGATTTGGAAATAGTACCTACTCAAGAAATAAACCTAAGTAGAAAAAGATCACCGCTTCCAAGTTTAGATGAACTATTCAATGTTCAGAAAAGCAAAAAAAAAAAAATACTATCTTCTTCAGTATCACGAATACAAAATAGTGGAGACACAGTTTTCGTCTCTACTAACACAGATGATGGACAAACTGCTTCACATTTGATAAAAATCGAAGTATATGATTTAAAGAAGATTTCAAAGATACCAAGCAACGAACATTGGAAAAATACGGAGACAAGGATAAAATTATACACATCGCAAACAAACAAAAACTATGAACATATTCAGAAGTTGATATTTAATTTAACTAAAGAAATATGCACGACTGACAATTGCAAAAAGTATTTTTTTAGCAAGAATGGATGCAATTCATAATAACATAATATAACTGTAAACTCTATTGTTCTATTCTTACTTATGATTTAGTCGTTAATTAATTGTAGTGATCGTTAGTTCGTTAAATAGGGTTTGTTAATATTTGTACCTGTGTTTTCTCTACAAATACCCCAGACATCGATTTTAATATGTTAGTTGGACTACTAGCTTTCAAAAGGATATTACATCTTTCTATTTTTCCTTTCTAAAAATGGATACATGCACGAGCATGTTCTTTGATTCTCAAATAGAAGAAATTCTAGAAGACATAGAGTTAGTTAGATTGTGTCAAGATGCTGAAGAATTTGATACGCTTGCAAACTGTTTCCTCGAAGAGTTTGTTGAAAGTCAACATGAAGCCGATACAAAAAGTAACAAGTACGTATAACTCAATAAAATATATTTATAATATTTAAATTTTGTATACATTTCATTGTAAATAACAACTCGTTTATCTTTTTTAGCCCACCACAACTACAAGCTGGAGGATCCATAAAAAGAAAGTCTGACAGTGTGATCAGTTCGGAATCTAAACTTCGAAATACAACATCAACTTTCTCTAACATCACTAGAGAATCATGTATTGGAACAACTGCAGGAGGCTTACCAACCGAAGGAACCGATGTCGCTGCTGCTTCATATCCGGATAACATACCCACAGAACCCCACACAGGTACCGATTCAGATAACGTATATTGTAGCGCTTGTCAAAAAGAACTACGTAGGCGGTATTACACAAACCATTTAAAAAGTAATCTTCACAAAAACAATGTTCTTAGAATAGAAGGTTCTCTAAAAAATGTTTCCATAATTGAATCTGCCTTTGGTCAAAGAATCATTACTTATAGAATTTTTAATAAATCTCAACAAAATCTTGGAACATTCCAAACACCAGAAATATTCATAAGTTCTATCAAAGACGAAATATTTAAATTACTCGAACGTTCAATTATAATAAATACCATTTTTAAAGTTAATTTTATTTTAAACGCTGAATTCATACAACAGAGCAAAAATAATACCTGTAACACTTTCGATTTTCAAACAAGTAATTTTATAATTTTTCGCGGAGATGATTTAAACATCTTTTTAGCTTCATTGAGTAATACTTTAACAAATCAAATAAGTAGCTTTGAGAAAAAAGATAGCGGATGGAGTCTGAAACAAATCATAAGCCTGGATATGAATGTTAATAAGTTCAATCCGCTTCGTGGTACTTCTTATATTGATTTACCCCAGGATATTAAAACTAAAAAGGCTGTTATTAATGTTAAAAATCTCGACTATATGTGTTTTAAATGGGCATTGCTCTCTGCATTATACCCAGTCAACAAAAATGTTGAACGAGTATCTTCATACAGCATGAATGCAAATAAATTAAATTTTAATGGTATATCATTCCCGGTGAAGTTAACCGATATTCACAAAGTTGAAAATTTAAATAGTATAAGTATTAACGTTTTCGGATTGGAATTTAATAATGAAGTTAAAAAAAATAATGTTATAGGTCCCTTGTATTTTACTAAAAGTCGCAAAAACGTTCATATTAATTTATTATACATAACAAATGGGACAAATAGTCACTATTGTTATATAAAGAGTTTATCGCGTTTGGTAAGCAAACAACTTTCAAATCATCATCATATGGTTTATATTTGTGATGGGTGTTTATTATACTTTCCTACAAGTGAAAGATTATCAAATCACCAACAAAATGACTGTTCTCATGTAACTGTCGAATTACCAAGTAGCGAAAAAAAATTTAAAAATTGGTTTGCAGAACCAACATCTAACGATAAACTTAGGTTTGATCATTTTGAAAGAAACTTAAAAATACCTTTTGTAATATATGCAGATTTTGAAGCTTTTCTAAAGCCAGTCCATTCATGTGCTAACAATTCATCTAAGTCTTATACCAATAGCATTCAAAAGCATGAACCTTATAGCTTCGGATATTATATAAAGTGTTCTTATGATGAAACTTTATCAAAATATGAAACTTACAGCGGACCCGATTGTGCAAATGTGTTCATGAGTAGATTATATAATGATATACGATTAATTTGTAGTAAAAATAACTTGCAAAAAGCTGCTTATCCTCTAACTGATGAAGACAAAAACAAAATTGATGATTGTTTCATTTGTTGTATTTGTGAAACAATTTTAGGTGAAGATAAAGTTTTAGACTTTGATAGGAATACTGGAAATTTTAGAGGTGTGGCGCATGACTTATGTTCAAAAAAGTTTAGGCCTCCGAATTTCGTTCCAGTATTTCTTCATAATTTAAGTCACTATGACTCACATTTTATAGTTCATGCGCTCAACTTTGTTGAAGGACAAGTTGACTTGATACCTCAAAACAAGGAGAGATACATTTCTTTCACTAAAACCTTATTTATTAACAATGAAATGTTTAAATTGAGATTTGTTGATTCACTGAAATTTTTGCCTTGTAGCCTTGATAATTTGGCAAAAAATCTTAAAGATGAACAGTTTCATACACTCAAAATGAATTTTCCCAACAACCTAGACTTTGTTCGCTTAAAAAGAAAAGGTGTTTATCCGTATGAATTCATGACATCTTATGATAGTTTAAAAGTGACATCCTTACCTAGTCAAACCCATTTCTATAGCACATTAACTGATTCTAATGTTTCTGATCATGATTACAATCATGCACAAGATGTTTGGAACCATTTCAAATGTTTAAATATGTTAGATTATTCTAACTTATACCTCAAAACTGATGTTTTACTTTTAACAGACATATTTGAAAATTTTAGAGATATTTGTATTAGAACTTATAAATTAGATCCAGCATACTATTATACTGCACCTGGCTTAAGTTGGGATGCTATGTTGAAGTATACTAAAATTGAATTAGAGCTATTAACAGACTTTGATAAGATAGCGTTCATCCGAGCAGGTATTCGTGGTGGCATATCACAATGTAGCACTAGATATGCTAAGGCAAATAACCAGTATATGACTGGTTATGATAAAATAAAATCAAAATCTTTTCTTGCATACTTTGATGCAAATAATCTATATGGTTGGGCAATGTCTCAATACCTTCCTGTAGACGGATTTGAGTGGGTGGATCCTGACATCGACTTTGCTATTCCTGATACATGTGAATATGGTTTCATTTTGGAAGTTGATTTAAAATATCCCGATAAACTTCACGATTTGCACTCCGATTTACCTCTATGTCCTGAAAATATTTGTATAGGTAATACGAAAAATGTTAAGTTAGTTCCAAATTTGAATAATAAAACAAAATATAAAATTCACTATAGAAATTTGAAACAATGTCTTAAGTTAGGTATTGAACTACAAAAGGTTCACAGAGTTTTAAAATTTAATCAAAGTCCTTGGCTACAAAAATATATTGATTTAAATACTAAACTAAGAACAAAGGCATCATCAGATTTTGAAAAAGATTTTTATAAACTTATGAATAATTCAGTTTTTGGTAAAACTATGGAAAACATTGAAAAAAGAGTAAATGTAAAGCTTGTAACCCATTGGGAAAATCAAGGTAAGTCTTTAGGAGCACAAGACTTAATAGCAAAACCAGAATTCCACAGTATGTCAATATTTTCAGAAAATTTAGTAGCAGTTCAATTACGGAAAACAAAAATTGTACATAATAAACCTATTTACTTAGGGTTTTGCATTTTAGATATTTCAAAAACACTCATGTATGAATTCCATTATGATTATGTTTTGAAAAAATTTGGTGAGAAAACGAAATTATTGTATACTGATACTGATAGTTTTATATACCAATTTTTTACTAATAATTTATATGAAGATCTCAAACCTGATTTGATGTTAAGGTTTGATACATCAGATTATCCATCCGATAATTTATTTGGTTATCCTAGAATAAACAAAAAAAAGTTAGGGTATTTTAAAGATGAAAATAATGGTGATATTTTAGAAGAATTTGTAGGACTCCGATCGAAAATGTATGCATTTACAGTAGATAAAAAAGTCATCGCAAAAGCCAAGGGTGTGAACAAAAGTGTTACAAAAAAGTTAGAATTAGAAAATTATAAATCTTGTCTTTTCAATAAAAATATTCAAAACCATACCATGCATAGGTTTAGGTCAATAAAACATACAATATTTACTCAGGAAATTAATAAGACTTCTTTGTCATACCAAGACACTAAGCGCTACATATTACCAAATCAAATCGATACGTTGGCATGGGGTCATTATAAATTGAGAGAACTGTAAAAAAAAATGTACTTATTTAGTTATATATTATTATATTTGATAATGTTATCATGTTTTTTTTTTTTTGTTATCACATTTGTGTCAATGCATGTTTTTTTGTATTTTTTTTTATTATTTAGAATTGTGTTTAATTAATATTTGTACATAATATATTATATTATAAAAAAGAATATGAGTTGTTTTTTTCTTACCACCATTGTATTGTAATGTTTAAGAACCATTAAAACTGTTTAAAAAGATAAAAAATACTCATTGTTTTCTTATACCTCGTCTAATCCACACGTGACAGAAATGAATCATTTTATTCATCCATTTACTGCAATAGTTGCAGGACCTAGTGGTTGTGGAAAATCAAATTTTGTTACAAAATTTATTGAAAATATGAAAGAAATATGTAACACTTCATTTTCCCAAATAACATGGTGTTTTGATGAGATGCAACCTCTATACAATTTGAAAAATGTTAACTACTTTCAAGGATTACCCGACTTAAGTATGTTTGATGGTAATGAAGCCAATTTGATTATAATTGATGATCTGATGAGAGAATCTGATGGGCGAATTGTAGATATATTTACAAAAGGGAGTCACCATAGAAATTTAAGCGTATTTTACATAACTCAAAATCTTTTTCATCAAGGAAAAGGTCAAAGAGATATTTCTTTAAATTCGAGCTATATCATTTATTTTAAAAACCCCCGTGATAAAACACAAATTCGATATTTAGCTCGTCAAGTCTCACCAGATAATGTAAGATTTGTTCAAGATGCTTATAAAGATGCAACGATTGATGCACATGGTTATTTGATGATAGATCTCAAACAAAACACCAATGACGTGTATCGTTTTAAGACAAACATATTCAATGATAAAACCTGTTCAGTTTATGTACCAAAAAGAGGGTTTAAATATGATAACGTCCAACAAAATTCTGTCATTTACAAATAATGTTGGGTAGTGTAAACACACATAAAGATCTGCTCGTTGCATTGCACACTTTAAAACCAAAACATCAAAAAGTTTTATTAAAATCATTTGATGAAGATGAAATAAATTGTATATGTGAGTGTATTCATAATGTGCTGCAAGGCAAAGTTCCATTGAAAGAAAAGGATAAAAAATCTTTAAAACAACATATAAAATTACTCCGCAAGCTTGTTCATAAAACTACTACCAAAGTTAGAAAAAATATAATTGTTCAAAAAGGTGGTGCATTTCTACCTATTATTTTGGGTTCCATATTGAGTGGATTAGTTAGTGGTCTTGTTTAAAATGGAACACGCTAGGAAAATGATACTGGTAGATCCAAGTTTCATTGATAAAATAAAGGAAAGGAATGAGATCAATGAAAATCCAAAATCACGATTAGATGCTGAAATGCAAAATATTCTTAGAAGTAACGATAACGATAGAAAAAAATGGATTTTATATTTACAAACTTTACAAAGGTATTTGCATTTCATTGAAGAAGATCGCCAATCTTATCAACTTCCGATAGTAACTTCAAATATGGATTTATCTGAAACACTTTTAAAAAAAGAACATTATGATAAAAGTAGTGATCCACAGAACAAAGATCCAATTGTCAGTCAAACATTGAACGAAGAAGTGGGGCACATAAAAAGTGATACTGTTCAAAATATATCTCTATATTCTAAAAAACAAATATTAAGTTTAGTCCCTAAATCTTACATTAAAAAAGGTGAATCATTATTAGATTTCTTATTAACAAACCAAAGCAATATACACTGGACTGATGATGGTACAGTAGTAGTCGATGGTAACAAAATAAATGGAAGCAACATTGTAGATTTACTTAATGATTCATTGAGACCTTTGAAAAAAAGTGATCCGATAGGATGGGAAAAATTTGCTAAAGCTTTGAATGGTCTAAAAGTACCAATCACTTATATAGGTAATCCGATGAGAAGTGATTATATTAGCCAACTTCGATTAAAAAATTTTGAAGAAATATCCACTGAAGAAAAATTTTCCACACCAGAATCTGAAAACAAGTATAATAGAAAAATAAAAAAGAAAATCGATTGGGAAAAATGGACCCCCTACTAGAAGTTCATAATATTTATTATGATGCAAGACATCCTTCTAGTTACAGTAGTATTAACAAACTCACGAAAGCTATGCGAGGCAAAATGAATATGAATGAAGTCAAGCAATGGTTACAATCACAAGAAACTTACACACTTCATAAGCCAGTTTCCAAAAAGTTTCCTCGGAATAAATATATCCTATCTGATCTTAATAAACTGTGGCAAGCAGATTTAAGTGACATGCGTGCTTATAGTAAATATAATGATGGTTATAACTACATATTGTGTGTAATTGATGTATTTAGTAAGTATGCTTATGCTAGACCTATGAAAAATAAAAATTCTGTTGAAACCAAAAAATGTTTTGAGAGTATTTTTAAAGAAGCTCACATAGTCCCAACCCATATACAGTCAGATAAAGGTACCGAGTTTGTTTCCAAGGATGTTCGTCAATATTTTAAGAGTAAAAATATAAATTATTATACAACAAATAATCCTGATATTAAAGCTAGTATCGTAGAACGATTTCAAAGAACTCTCAAGTCAAAAATGTGGCGTTATTTTACACATAAAAATAAATACAGATATATAGATATTTTACAGGATTTATTATATGCATATAATCATAGTTTTCATTCAAGTATTAAAATGGCCCCGTGTGATGTGAGTTCGACTAACATTATGACGGTTTGGAACAATTTGTATGCTCGAGAAAATAAAAGTTCAGTAGGAGATATTTCATTACCAAAGTTTCACATCGGTGATCATGTTAGGATCACAAAATATAAACACATATTCCAAAAGGGATATGAATCTAACTGGAGTGATGAAATTTTTACTATTGCAACTGTAATCCCTAGATCACCTTGGGTTGTATACACCTTAAAAGATTTACAAAGCGAAGATATAGAAGGTACTTTTTACGAAAAAGAATTACAAAAAGTTTCTCCACCTAGCCCTACTTCAGAGCACAAAATAGATAAAATAATAACTTCTCGATACTCTGGTAGCAGAAAGCAAGTGCTCGTGAAGTGGAAAGGTTATCCTGAAAAATTTAATAGTTGGGTTTTAGTATCTCATTTAAAACAGTTATAATGAAAGGAAGTTTTTATTTAACATTACTCAGCAACAGTTCTATACAGTATTTTCCAGACAATTTGACAACCCATTTTTCAACAAAACTACCGAAGTCAATAAAATTAGAGGGGGAATGGACTGTGGGTGTTGTTGAATTCCAATACCCATGTACAATGTTCACTGTTCAAGAACATGAAAATGTAGTTTATATTACTAAGAATATGTTAATGCCAAATGAAAAATATCCTTCTATTGTTTACTATAAAAAACACATTCCTGCAACCAACTATGACAATATTAATCACATTTTAAAAGCTTTAAATAATATAAATGAAAAATTTACTTTTCGTTATGATGAAATATCTAAGTTTGTATCTGTGGTAATAGAAGATGAAGCAATAATTTCATTAACGTTATCGCCCAAGTTAGGTATTCAGTTGGGGTATGAACCTAATAGAGATTTAGTAGAAAAAGCGTTTGGCAAACGCCCTGCAAACTTACATTTAGGGTTACCATCACAAATGTTTGTTTATTGTGACATAGTGGAACCACAGATTGTTGGAGACGTTATGACCTCTTTACTTCGAATCATACCATTAGACCCTTCAAAATACATATACGGTGCAAATAAAATGCATGTGTTTTCCCCTCCTCACTACGTATCAGTCATGCGAAGAGAGTTTGACACAATTGAAATAGATATAAGATCAAGCACTAGCCAAAAAATACCATTCCAGTTTGGAACAGTGTGTATAAAACTACACTTTAAAAAATTATAATGTATATACGCAATAACATAAATTGTCCATATGAACATTATTACACCCATCAAGGAGGTTCTGGAATAGGAGTCATCTACAAAGGAGCTCCTTATCAACGTGGCCATGGCATTGGGAACTTTTTGGGAGGGTTGCTTCGGTCTGTATTACCTTTGCTTTCTAGTGGTGCTAAAGCAATTGGAAAGGAAGCTTTAAGTGCAGGTGTTGGAATTCTATCTGATATAACAAAAGCACGATCTGTGGATGATTCTATAAAATCACGGTTTAAGGAAATGAGTTCAAACTTAAAAAGAAGGGCAGATCAAAAAATTGATAGGTTAAACATGTCTGGTTCAGGCTATATAAGCAAAAGAAAAGGTCTTGTATCAGCCACTCCTTCATTGAACAGCAAAGGAAGAGGTTTTAAGAAACAAAAATCAACTCGTCAATATAAAGGAGATATATTTTCATAAATTAAAATAAACAATGGCTTTCCTACATAGTCATTCTTGTGAATGTGTAAAATCTGAATTAGATTTGTTTGCTTTACCATCAACACAAACAAGTATAGAAAGTGGAATGTGGGTGCACTATAAACCGATATCATCTTTAGCTGACGATGGACCAATCGAGTTTCAAGTACCTGGAACTGGTGATGATTATATAGATTTATCTCATACATTGATTCATTTAAAAGCAAAAATATTAAATGATGATTCATCGAAACTGGCTGCTGCAACTATTGTAGCACCTGTAAACAATTGGCTTCATTCACTTTTTACCCAACTCGATGTTTATTTGAACCAAAAATTAGTTTCTCCTCCAAATAATACATATGCATATCGATCTTACATCGAAACTCTTTTGAATTACTCACCCGATGCTAAAGAATCTCATTTAACGTGTAGTCTTTGGTATGATGACACAGCTGGTAAAATGGACTCAACCGACGAAAAAAACTTAGGTTTTACTAAAAGACAACAATTAGTTTCGGAAAGTAAGGAAGTTGAAATGATAGGACACCTTCACGGTGATATATTCAACCAAGGGAAATTTTTAATTAATGGTGTTGAGATGAGTATAAAATTGGTTAGATCTCGTGAATCATTTAACCTAATGGCTCCAACAAACGATGTTAAATACAAAATAAACATATCAGATGCGACTCTACTTGTCAGAAGAACAAAACTTAACCCTTCCGTCTTACTTGCCCATCAAAAAGTATTAGCGACAACTACAGCAAAATATCCTATAACTCGAGCTGAAGTAAAAGTTCTTACGATACCGTCAGGGGTTCAGGGCAAAACATTAGACAATATCTTTTTGGGTCAAGTACCTAAGAGATGTATAGTTGGATTTGTAAATAATGCAGCATTTAATGGTTGTTTGTCTAAAAATCCGTTTAATTTTGAGAACTACAAAATGAATTCCTTTTGTTTATATATTGACGGTCAACAAATTCCTTCAAAAGCTTTACAACCATGTTTTGATGATAATATTTTTACTGCAACCTATCATACATTATTTACAGGAACAGGTATACATTTTCTCAACGAAGGTAATGGGATATCTCACGATAAGTATTCGAAGGGTTATTGTTTGTTAGCATTTGATCTCACACCTGATTTATCAGCCAATTCATCTACTCATTGGAATTTAATTAGACACGGTAGTGTGAGATTAGAAGTTCGCTTTGAATCTGCTCTGACTCAAACGATCAATTGCGTTGTTTATGCAGAGTTCGATAATGTTATTGAAATTGATAAAAATCGCAATGTAACTGCTGACTTTAGTAGCTAAGATAGTAAATATTGTATTATATATATCTATGTATAATTATTATTAAGTTCAAACTCTGTAAAATAATTTGAATGTGTTAAATAATATATATTATAATAAATGATTACTTTTAAAGTTATGCTTTCATTTTATTTAAAAACCCCAGTCGATGACATGTTAAATAAGACGGTCACAGCTTATTTATTTCACTCGCGTGTGAAAGAGCGAATTAAATAGTCTTGTAAAAGAAATATGGACACTTTACAAATACAAGCATACTTAAAAAATATCCATCCAAGCTTACACTATAACGCTTATGCTGCGAACCGATTACCGATATATGTCACGGTTCCCGCTTTCCTTATAAGCAATTTGGATCCGGACTCCAAACCAGGTTCCCACTGGGTAGCCATCCACATAGACAGTCATGGGGTCGGGGAATACTTTGACACATATGGTCGTTTCCCTACGGGGATGCATAAAATGTTTTTGAACAGAAATGCAAGGAAATGGCGTTTTAATAATGTTCGGTTACAAAATGATTATACGTCAGTGTGTGGAGAGTACTGTTTAATGTACTTACTATATAAATTTAAAAACAAGTCATTGAAAGACTTTCAAAATGAATTTGGCAGCGATACACTCAGGAATGATTTGTTTTTGAATATGATGTTCAAATCTTGTTTTAAGATTTAATGAAAGAGTTATTTTGAAATAAAGGATTTATTCGAAATTAAACCCGAGTTTTATTTTTTTAATCTCGACTTCAATTATTTGGAAACATACCAAAAGAATGTTGTTTATTATCAATGCCATTACGACTATGTCATTAAGTTTAGAATGTCGTTCATTACAAAACGCGTGATGCGCATGGTCATTAGACATTGAGGAGTTTAACGATTAGTGTAATGAGTGCTATTAGTGCTTTCCTTATGCAAAACCTAAAACGTTAAGGAGTGCAGATACGCAAAAATGGATCGCATAGATCGATCGGGCGTAGCGGAAAACCCCTATTTTGACACCAAACTTTTTTTTTTTTTTTTTTAACCGACCAACCCCTGTAGTTGGCCGACCAACCCCTGTAGATTCGCCGGTTCTGGCTCGTGAGCCAGAACCGGCGAATCCCTACTACTGAGCGAAGAGAAAAACGCTTCACGGCAGTAACGGATTGGTACCCAGTTTATCTTGAGCCGATACTATATATCTAACTATGGCCAAATTTACGTAAACTAGGTTAAGGTTTAGTCCCAATGTCACTAACGCTTGTTAGTGTTAACAGATTATGTGCCTTCTCATACTTTTACAGGAAATACGAGACGGATAACATGATATTTAATAAATGATTAACTGTCACACGGGTTGGTGAAATAGGCACTAAAGTAAACAGATATCCAAATGACTGGTAATATACACAAACTTGTGCTCTGATTCAAGATGTCATCGCTAGTATCGCCTACAAAGTCTGAAAACAAAATGTATGGGTTCGCTAAGTGACAATCGAATTCACTTGTCATTTAGCGAACTTGATGTCAAATGCCATACATATTTGTTTTTGACATCTTGAATCTGCAGGCTTACTCCCGACACAATCGAGAATCAAATCAGTTCGATCTCAACGGCTTTTGCTATTTTATTTGGTGGATTACTATGAAACTAACCATGATAAAGAAAATCGTTAGATCGTAACCTTTTGCACTCTCGTCCATATCAATCGACTGAGAATCTAAATAAACAAACTTCAATTTATTTGGGAATATGCGGCATGATCGAATCTGAATTAAAATCGAATCAGTTTGGAGAGTAAAGCCCTCTGGGGCTTTATAGAAACAATTAAACATTTCAATTCGTATATTTAATGTTTGTTAAATTTCAATTAAATAATATTTTAATAATCCCAGAAAGTCATTAAAAACTCATTTCTATTTAATACTCGTAGTAACAGTTCTCAGACGAACTGAACGAAGCATTCCTAAGTGGTAGATAATCAAAAGAAAAACTTTTATTTTCTTACTAACTATTTAAATGCGAATTACATAATTTATTTAAACCATTATTTGAATGATATACTGTTATCACAGGCTAATAATTTTAATTATAAACAGCAAGTTTGTCGGATTAGTGTTGATATTATTTGTAATTTAAAAACCGTACTAGATTCAGATTTTTATAATAAGCTTTGAAACCAATGTAAAACTTATTGTTGTACAATAATTGGTATTACTATAAATTTATTTATCTACATGTAGTATTTCAACGCCACGGTGTTTCAGCAGTTAGAGTTTGGCTCAGGACTCGGAAATTGTAGGTGTGATTCCCGCGTTGGAACAACTAAAACTGTCGTTTACAAGTTTGATTAGGACAATGCAGGGTCAATCTGATTCGCTGCGGAGGACACGGCCCAGGACACCTTAGAGGTGTGCGATCGATGGACCGTGCAGCGCCACGATCTCGTGGCAGTGATTGGGCGGGACCTCTCGCTCTCGAGTGTGGTTCGCTGCATGCTCGAGAGTGATGAGGCCTGGCAGGCGGTGGTCTCCTTTTGCGAATTCGTCATGTCGCAGAAGGAGGCCTCGGAGTGGGACAGAGAGACTGATCCCCTCTCTCTTCCGCTTCGCCGGCGCAGGACGGCGGTGCGGAGGCGTCGTTTTGCGGCCCTCCCATCTCACGTCTAGTACGGGGCTCCGGGTAGAGGGATGGGTAACCTCCCCGGCTTTGACAGTCTCGGCGCCGAGGAGAGCGCTTCAGTTTGCCGGAGCGCTTTCTTAATTTGATGGAAGTCCGGTCCCTATAGAGGTGAACCGGCCGGTTGAGGGAGGAGTGGCCTGTTTTTAGACAGATCCAGGCACTCCACCCAACATAACGGCTGATGGCAATCCGCAAGTAGTTTTAGTGGGTAAAGCGGCCGTAGCGAGCCGGGAGTCCCACATACCCCTCGGGGACCCTCCCGGGGGGATGCGTAATGCATTTCCCTTGCGATATCAAAAAAAAAAAAGAGTCATTCTGATTGTCTGACAAGAAAAACGATCCATGCATCGGATGGGCATGTAAAATGTCGGTCCTGCGTCTAATCTCTCGCCAGTCGTGTCGTTTATTTGTCCTACAGGGTTGTGAGGGCTAAGAAATTTATTGTGTCTCTGTATACTGCGCACATACTTGGGTACTATAAAATGACTACACCGCAGCTAGCCTGGTTTCAACGAAAACCAGCCACAGAAATCGGTGTTGGATCATTTATTACATTATTATTATATATTCTTTTACCAAACCCATTTTGTAGCAAAAGGCATTTTGTTTATGAAAAACTTAATGTGATTTTATTCAATACCTTCGAGACCATTCTCAGGTTCAGTTCGCTATATTGAATATTAGTTCAATAAGGTCTGAGTGTAGTGGGCCGCGACACGTGCGAGCATGCTGGGATGGTATTAAGAAAATACATTTACATGCTGATATGAAATTCCAAGTTTTGCGTGCAATTCGAATATCGAATATTCAAACAGAGCTTTGCTCTTTCTTTACACTAAAAGAATAAAAGAATTTCCATACGACAAAAAAGTTAAATCTTCATCAAGAAACTAAACAAAACGATAATATTTTGGCTAACTTGCCCGTGGCTCCTATATTTTGTTTGGACATCCCACATGGGATAAAATGTAGCCTATATTTTAATTCAGACCCTAAACTACCCACTAATGTAAATATGAATCATTATAAAATTCCGTTTATCCTATCCAATCCCTACTAAACCTCACTTACGCATTTTTAATATGTAGAGATTGCAATATTATAATATAAACTAAACAAAATAAATCTTTAGATCCAAATAATCTCGAATGTGCTATAAAGGGTATATGACGGGCATTACTCTCATTTTAATACAAAGAAAAATCCAACTTATTCTGCGTATTGTAAAACAAATCTAAAAGGATTACGAAAACCCTTCTCTAATGATTCAAAATAATTGGACATTTTTCCGAACACATTTACATTTGTAAACATTCAATTACAGTTAACAAATTAAACTCGTTATTCAAACAAATGATGCTTTCCGCGATCGTCACGAGTACAGAACAATTATAAAGTTGTTCGTCGAGTTGGAAGTAAATACATAATTTCATTAATATCAACATGATCCAAGAATTCAATGGAAACTACAGCAAGTCGGGAATAAGGAAAGCTCGAGGGTCTAACTTCGAAAGCGCTGTTGAGCTTCAATTTAAAAATAAAAGCTCTAAAAAGTTGAGCTTCCAAGTTTTGTGTAATTATCGGGCACACTTGCGAGCGATTTTGTTGCTTAATTCTATTAAAATTTAAAGTGTATGTGAAAATAAGGTCGAAATAATTGGTTATAAATAGATATTGTGTCTATTAGTCACAAAAACTATATAAAAACACATTCGAATTTACTACACTATTAATAGATTTTAATTATAAAAAGAGGGTAAATACTGGGTGTGTGTACAAGGTGTAAAATAAATGAGTAATAATAATGCTTTATATATAATAGTGTGTATGTGCCTCCTATGTAGAGTATACTGTGAAAGTACCAACGCTGAAAAACTTACTTTTAACTTTCATGTTTGTATGAGAAATGCCCCAACATCATACATTTTCCCATACAATAAATAAAAATAAATTACCTCTTTCAGCGCTGGTACTTTCTTAGTAAACTCTATATATGGGACTCATACACACCCTAAAGTATTATCACTCATTAATATTATAAGCCTTTATAAATGCACCCTAAAAGGTTCCTAAAATTTACTAGTGATTATTATGGGTGTTTAAGTTATTTGATCGTTTTTTTTGTCAATAAATGATGAAACGTAGTCAACGACGGTGCTGCCATCTGGTGCCATCAATTTAAATGTATTTCCATGTTTGATTATAGATTAAAGGGAGCGTGCCAGTGGTCGTTAGTGACATTAATAATAATAATAATTACTGAGGAAGAAGAGGCCGGTTAAGGCAAGTCAGAAGTCAGAGGAGGGGCTCCTCTGACTTCTGACTTGCCTTAACCGGCCGGTCAGAGTGGAGTCGCGAGACACGGTGCATCGTGCTCGGAGGGAGGATGTGAAGCGTAAGTGGCGAGTGGGCGTCGTGATGGGACCCTCTGAGGGTGCAAATGATCGGCGTATAAAGTCCAGCGACACCTCTCCTGCCTCAAGCCGCTCTGTAAATGTTGCTGCCTTGGTGCACCGTGCGTGCGACCATTTTAAGGGGCCCATTACGATGAGTTGGCGAGTCACCGTCTGCCAAATTTATGATACATGTAACCACGTGGTATCTGGCAGACGCCATAGTCCTTCCATAGTCCTAGATACCCAGTCAACTAGCACCTCTCCCATATACCCCATAATCTTTTCTTATAAACATTCCTTGCAATAGGCCTACACTAAGCGGTGGGTCTCCGTGGACGCACTCCCATGGTGCGTACAGGTAGAGTCGCCGGCTAGTGTCACATTACATTTAAATTAAAATTGTGTAACGGAGCCTCTGCGTGTTGGCTTCGGCCCCACGCATGCCTTCCAAAGGTCCGGGATTTTATTGCCCGTGAGCAAGGCAGCTATACACAAACATAATAATAAATAATAAAATAATAAATATGACATTAACATGGAAAGTCATTAAATCCGAAATTTTTGTTACCTAAGATAATAAAAATATCTACATAACTAAGCATTCATTGTAAATAATAATAGCTCCCCTCACCGATTTCGGTGTCGGTAGCCGATTTCATTGAAACCAGGCCAGCTACGCAGGAGTTATTTTATAGTGCCCAAGTGTGTGCGCGCAATACACAGAAGCACTCTCTCTTCCTTTTACTCTCATAACCAAGTGGGAAGGTAAACCGACACGACTGGCGAGAGAACAGGCGCAGGTCCGACTTTTTACATGCCCATCCGACGCATGGATCATCTTTCTTGTCAGATCAGGCGATCAGCCTGCATTGTCCTAACCAAACTTGAAACAAAATTTTTGCTGTTCCAACGCGGGAATTGAACCCACGACCCCCGGGCCGAGAGCGAAGCTCTGAACCACTAGACCACGGAGGCGAATTGTAAAATTATTATAATAAATTGCTTATAATAAAAATAAATTGCACACCGCCTCATTACCACCTTATCCATGATCCGATGCAACTCGTTATTTCGGTCCAAATACAGGGAACTCGGATCGTCTTTAATGATGAAGCCTGGATCTTATACATGAATATTTTCAATTCGATTTGGAATATTTTACTTAGAGAAAATATTTTTAAAGGATGGACGGTAAATGGATTTCGTAAACAAGTATTTGTGTAGCGTTTGTCCCAGTCAAAATGTAGCTACCCGAAAATTATCCTTGAAATCGGTAGGAACAACTTTAACGTAACGTAAATATGCGCATATAATCTAATAATATTTCAATTTCAATAAGGACATCAAGAACAAAATATGGAATAGAAATAGAAAACAGTAAAGCTATTCACTTAATGCATTTAGGAAATCGTCGTTTGCCATTGTGAAATTGTATTTTTAAACCCAGATGTGAACATCTTTCAACAATTGTTTTATATTCTGAAGATGTATAGGTATATTATGTCGAAAAAGTCTTTATTCCTTACCTACTTGCTTCTTTATCTAGATTTAATACATATTAATGATGTAATGGAGTGGTTAAGCGGGATGTCGAAATGAAATCGAATCTCATCGAAGAAACAAAAAGTTTTGTGTGTTCCTGAGTCATGGATGTGTGAAAAATGTTAAATATGTGTATAGTATTAAATGATTAAATATATATTTCTTTTGTCTGATAATTGTAACACACGTTCTTCGGATCGTTATCGGCTATTTTGACGTGGTGTGAAGCGTTTATAACTAAAATATTATTAACAAAACTCTTTCTACCCATTATTTTTAGTTCAATTTTTAGTTCTATAATCACTTATACAGGCTGTAACATTAATGAGTGATGATACTTTAGGGTATGTATGGGTCCGTAGAGTTTACTGTGAAAGTACCAGCGCTGTGCTTTTTTACTTATTATATAGGCAAATTTATGATGTTGAGGCATTTCTTATAGAAACATGAAAGTCAAAAGTAAGTCTTTCAGCGCTGTTACTTTCACTGTATACTCTACATAGGAGGCACATATTACACATTACACACCGTAAAGTATTATCACTCATTTATTTTACGCCTTGGATGCAGACAGCGCTAGACCGGTCGTTGTGGAAGTCCTTGGGGGAGGCCTATGCATTGGACGTCTTCAGGCTGATGATGATTTCACGCCTTGTATGGCCCTTAGCCACTTCACACTATCTGATGCTTCGAGCGTTGGCCTGAAAACATTTTTAATCCTTCATTCACAACAGCTTCCTCGTGTTGATAAAAGGCCGTGAAGTGACGAGACGTATGAAGTCTCTCAACTGTCATGGCGCCTATTTGTCTCATTAGGTACTTGTTTTTAATACACCGGGAAACATGTGCATAATCCATATTAGATAGCATATTATTATCACGTCGTATGAACACAAGAGGAGAACAATGTTAACCTTAGGAATAAAGTGGCTACTAAATTATAGAACTCTTGTTATTTACTTTTATTGCTTAAATTCAACTTAAAAAAGTTTATTGTCAAAAAATAGCTCTTTGAAAAAAAAATTTTTTTGTTAAAATGTCGGGTAGGTACATTTTTTCGCGAGTTAGCGAAATCGAACTGATTTTAAACCTGAAAACGTGTAAAATTCATTCATAATAAAATTATTTGATGCTAAACTTAAAACCCTTTTGGCTTCCGATATCTCTGTTGAAAAAAAAAAATCTCATGACATAGGCATTGTGATCTTCTTATAAATATATTAGTTATTTATAATAAAGTTTAACAGAAAATCTGTGTGTCTTTTGTATTTACACTTTTATTTACACATACACAAATATTTTAAAGTCTTCGTATTTTTGTGTGTTTGTAACGAATAAACTGCTGGACGGATTTCGGTAATTCTTTCACCATTAGAACGCTACGTTATCCGTGAGATATCTTGTTTATCCAACTTATTAAAAAATAAGTCTTTTACTTCTCTATGTTCAACGAATTCTCCGACGTTTGAGGACAGATTGTCATAGCTTTTGTTGTACCTATTGTATAAGATAAGTCACGTTGTCACTATATTTTAACGTTATGCTATCACGCACCAAAACAGATAAATTAACAGGGTAGTTTTTCTATCTTATCATATAGTAAGATTTTCGATTCTGGATTGGATCGCACTTTTAAGACAGTGATTAATTTTAGCAAATCCTTTTAATGTTATGTTTAACCCAAATCTTTAAAACAACTGTCCACCCGAGCGAATCCGGGACGGACCACTAGTGTAATATAATCTATCCAACACTTTGTAAAAATCACTTTTTCACGGTTACTTATTCACAAGTCACGAGTAGCTAGAACAATCTAACGACATAGACCCAAATAAAACACCAAGGAATAACAAAAAGTCAGCAGAGGAAGACTCTAATATAGATATTACATGTTATGTAGTCCACGATATTTCATGTTATTTGTAAGTAACGAGACGATTTATCAAATTACCGTTCACTTCAGTGCCGAATTTCTCATGAGGGCCCAACTATCTGTTCGTTAATATATTGTATCCCTGTCGATATGTTATTATACTTCTTGCCGATGTATCGCATAATTATTATTCAGCATCCAACTATGATAATTTTTATTATTATTTGTTTTATGAAATATTAAGGTCTTGTTGTCGTTTATAAAATAAAGATAAAGTAAATGAATACGTACGAGAGTACAATTTTTATGTGTTTACAAAAGTTTTCTAGTTGAAATTCTAATCTAAAACCGGTAGTCAAGTATATATTTAAAGCAGTTACGTGACATGCATACAAGTATATTCGTATAGTCTTCACTTACCTTTGAAGTCAATCTCCATGTATTAAACAGGCTTAAACAGGCTTTTTAACGGGAAAAGCCACCACAGATACCCACTGTAACTCCTGCGTAGCCAGGATCGACAGTGCTAACCAACCTCAAAAACCCATAAAGGCATATAATCCTAGGTGCCCAAGGGACATGCTAGATTTTTCCCAAGAAAACCGGTCCCAAGACCAGCAACGAAATTAATCTGAAGACTGAAGGAGGAGTGAGAAATGATGGAGACAGCAATATTGAAATGACAAAAAGTCACAATTGAAAGGGATTAATAAAATAATATGTTTATGTCAAATCTTAAACGACAACGATAGTAATAATGTTTTAATTTTTTATTGACAGTAAATTATAAAGGCAAAATAGTATTGGAGTGTTTTCAATTATAGTAATTATGACAAAAATATTTGAACCTATTAAACAGGCTAGTGGTACCCTGTGAAGAAGATATTTATATAAATGCAATAAAAAATATGTTTCATAAAAGTCTGTACAGCTTCAAATTAAAGCGCACTATTTGAAATAGTGGTCAGTTTCGATACATTTCCTGGGAAATTGAAATTGTATTTCTTTTCATTGGAAAGGCGACGCGAGAGAATTGAAAAATCATCGAAGAATTAAACTCTTGTCATTGTACAGTCGCCGAGACAATTCAATTTGTACTCGCTCCGCACTCTTTAACAAGTTTCGATTGCCGAACCAAAAGGACAAATTTTGCGATATTCAATACAGTAATTTATTTAAAACATTTCCGATATTCAGTTAAAGTTAAGTTAATCAATTGTTTACCTACGAGAGGTTTCTTGAAAATAAATAGTCATAAACTATAGCATAATAATATACTTATAGATCTGTCTGTAAAATCAGGTCAAGTATCAAGTAACAAATAATAAAATACACTTTCGTCAATTCAACATAATATACGAAGATAGAATTTCGTGTACCTATCAGTAAATTGATTTTATCTAGCAAGTTAGCAACTAGACGTTTCCCCTACTTCGTACACGTAAAGTAAACTCCCACGGAAACCGTACCTTTTTCTGCGGTAAGTCTATGTGTTAATCCAACATGTAACTCTGTAGACTGTCTGATTATTTTATGTTATATTTTTTAAATTTATTATTACCGTTACCAAATTTTGAAATTACAACCATACTTACAAACTTTCGCGTTTATAATATTAGTTAGTAGACAGTAGGATAGATTTACAAATGAAAATATTGCTACTAACGGCAACAATAAATAAAAAAAATGTAACATAAAATAATCTGACAGACTACAGAGTTTTATAGGATTTACGTCTTGAATCTTCATAAAACGATAATCCGTGCTTTGAAAAATATCCACAACACCAGCAAGGCGCTGGGAAAAACTAGTTCGTAACTTGATAGAACAAGTTATACACAACGTAATAACATTACCAAGTTTATTCACAAACAACACGTCAGGTGCGGCGGAACCAGAACGGTGCCACTTTACGTGCTAACTTCATCATCATTTTACTGTAGAATCGGCTAAAACATTACTATAGGAGAACTTTGGCAACATTACTTTCAACTAGTATACTGAAATTTTTAGTTCACACCGAAATCTGGAGTTGAAATGAACAAGATTAAAAAAGTACGCATTTTATCCATTATTGGATAATTTATACAGTATTCTCATAACAAAGTAACCCTTTAACATACAAAAACATACAAAATTTTCACAACATAATCAGCCTAGTCCCGAGACTGACTCATTCCTACCGATGTTATTCTTGGCTAGAGATATAATAAAAAGTCTCATTGTTACACACAAACTGAGAATCGAACCAGCACTATTCAGCGGTCTACCCACTAGGACCGTGGCTAACATACACTACATAACAATTATACATGCGTAACAATTTATTTGTTTTATCTTGATTTTTATATTTCTCATTTTTTACTAGTTTTGAAACAGGTGATAGTTATAATACCTACCAAATCCGTTATTTCTAAAAAGGTTCGAAAGTAACAAAATTGACTTTTTAAAATTGTCGTATATGATGACCTACCACCGGTTAAACGGGGACTAACCCGGCATTAGAAAGTCGCGCGGGGCCACCAAGCAATGTTAAAGTTAACGCCATGTTAAAATACCATGCCATCTCATTCATTGACAGGAAATACCAGAGGGATAACATGATATTTAACATGGCGTTAACTTTAACATTGCTTGGTGAAACACGGCCTAGGTAGTAAGGTAATTGAGTATTTTGTCAATCAATTGGTTTTGAGGATTTAGAGTAGCAGGTATTATGTGACGCAATAGGGATTTCGTTTCCTGTCACATATTCAAGAGGAACAATGTCTGCGGCACAATGGGGGTCGGTAATTCGGACGAAGCCGCGGGACACGGCAAGTGACTCTTAATTGAAAAGTGCTTGGGGCGTGAAAATCATTTCTTCAGCGCACAATGCTCGTGCGTACCGCGTGTGTAGAGCTCGGTCAATAGAGAGCGAATTAATGATGGCCTCTGTGGCGTAGTGGTTAAGCCGGAGTGCGCGGGTTCGCAGCCGAGGAGCGATTTTGAATGTTTCCGAGTCTGATGTGTATACAAGTTAAAAAAAACTAAAACCCGGCTACTAAAACATGCTCTTTGCGAGATATTCTTTATTTAATGAGAAAAAGTTGTATAATCGTATACCAAAATTGTAGTGACACCTTTTGTTTTCGTTCTTTTTACCTCCTGTATACTCTTAAATTTTATGTTAAAATGTAGACCTATATATTTAGTTAATGGAATCAGCGGGCTTACTCCCGACACAATCTAGAACCGAATCCGTTCGATATCAGTGGTTTTTCGTACTTTATTTGGTGAATTACTTTGAAACTAATCAGGATAAAGAAAATTGTTAGATCGTAACTTTTCGTACTCCAGACCATATCAAAAGACTGAGAATCAAAATAAACAATGGATTTATTAGGAAGTACGCGGCATTATCGTATCTGAATCAAAACCAAATCAGTTTAGAGAGTAAGGCCCCAGGCGTTACTTTCCGGAAACCCATAGCATCAAATTTAAATATATCATACCTAGCAGGTTGTGGTTGTCATTTTTTCGCGGGATATTGCTATGTATATTAAATTGTAGACCTATATTTTACTAGTTTACAAGGGGTATACTAGGGCAAAGGTAACACCTGGTAACTGCAGGTGCCAAACAAATCCTATACAAAACAAACTATTGTACAGAGAATTTTGAGGGGAGCCCTGTAATTAGGCTCCGGTAACAAAAGACACTGTCTCTGTGGTACAACCATGCGTGTTTTACAGTTTCTACTTGGTCTCCCACTTTGTTTGCCAACCTTTCGGTACTATTTTATATCCTCCGTGTATTTTAATCGCCTCCGTGGTCTAGTGGTTTAGAGCTTCACTCTCGACCCGGAGGTCGTGGGTTCGATTCCTGCGTTGGAACAACAAAAATGTTGTTTTCAAGTTTGGTTAGGACAATGCAGGCTGATCACCTGATTGTCTGACAAGAAAGATGATCCATGCGTCGGATGGGCATAAAAAGTCGGATCTGCGCCTGTTCTCTCGCCAGTCGTGTCGGTTTACCGTCCCACTGGGTTATGAGAGTAAAAGGAAGAGAGGGTTAAAGTGTAATTCTAAGTTACTCCAAGTTAATTTCAGAATAAGAGCTAATTTCGGGTTATTTAACTTAGAATGGCACAAGTTCGCCTTACTTTGCCAGATTTCATACGACTAGTAAAACTGTACAGACCTAACGTTTTGCTTTACGTGTTAATAATATAATAATTACCGCCTCTAAAGTAGGTAAGTGGTCTATAATTATTTATTCGTTAATAAACTCGACGCTTTATACCGTGCATAATGTTTGAAGTGCCAATCCATTTATATGTACACCATATAAAGGCTAACACTCAGCTTTTAAATTGTATGTGGCAAACTATTTTTCGACATAAGAACTTATATTTTATGACGACTAAAGTACTTATATTCCTTACATAAAAAGCTGCTTCTTAGAACCGATATTATTTCGTCAACTTATTTTTATATCATAATATATTTCTAAGAATGGGGGACATAATAACACGAGAGCTCTAGCTTTGACTTACGTAACTGTTTCATATATTTTACGAAAAATAAACTTATAAGTTGTAAGGAATAAAATAAGTCAGATATAGAATAAGACTTAGAGAATGAGTCTAGGTTTTAATTACTTAACAAAATATTCTTCGCAACATTTTTATCACAGGCATGTGATCAATTATGTAACAGGATAATTGATCACATGCCTGGCCCGTTTGCTGTTATGTAAACTTATAAAGTCTGGGGGCACTGCAGTGACTCCGCCTGGTTCAGTACGACCGTACCATTCTTTTTTCGAAACAGTTTAGGCCCCTATATCTTCGTTTTGCCTTGTTACATAATGCTATGTCATTATGTATTAGGTTTAAAACAATAGGATGTCAAAGATGACATCTGACATTGATGCCTAAGATAGTTTTAATATTAGTCCTCTATGAGAGGCCTTTAGGGTTAAACCTGTACCTAGACCTAGTTATATAAAAGATATTGTATAATATAATATCCACGTGAATAAAGCCAATACGGATTAACTAGAAGTGTTTATTATTGGGCGAGTAATTGGATCCTAACAACAATAACATATGCTAAGGCACTAAACAGGCTGAGATTGTCTAGTGCGATTGCCATTGAATCTACTTATTTTTTAAACACGAAAAATTTTAAAAATATTAGTATGGTCACCATCAATGTTGTTAGAACGACAAACTTAATTTACGGTTGAAGAACTAAGTAGGGAGACTTTGTTTAATGTTATGTTTTTGATGGTATGCATTTATTTAGGATAAAAATAAAAATATATCTTTACGATGCGACGTTACCGTATAAAATCCTAAAACTTTTCCATCTGAAACAGTACCAAGATTACACGTTACTTACAATTTGGGACAAATGAGACAGGGGTCCATAAACTTATAATGGAACTTTCGGATATCAAATTCGGAAAAAAGGTCCCAACTGTATTCAGTAAATGTTCGGGACTCGAAGGAAATAATATAATTATTTCAAATGTGGACTAAATCCGAGCTCGAAACTGGGGTAAGGAGTACCTTTTACTAGATGTTACCCGTGACATGGAAAAGGGAATCCCGCGAGAATCGTACTAAAATATAGCGATTAAAAGTAGCCTATTCCCTATCCTGCGATACTCTCTATCTCGAATAGGTATTGTAATGGTGGCCTATTTAATGCAAAAATAAACAAATAAAAAACAAAACGATATCAAATTTTAGCTTTCTTCAAATGAGAAACGTCTTAAAAGCTAAAAATGATGTATGGCAATATTTATCTCAGATAATATACATAATATATCTCAATCGTGAAAAACTAGTCCAAATTCCATCAGTTTTTTTTTCAGGTTCTTGAGAAAATCATGTACAAAACATGCAACTTAAATTGAAAAACTGATTCTTTTTTAAGTTAATAAAATCTTTTCTCTTTCTAATATTAGTGAAGATGTACGTTTGTTTCAAGGCGCGTTCAGAGAGCATTTTTCTTCAGGAATGTGAATATGAATGTATGTTCAATATCGGGACGCCGAGCCGGCGTATGATATGGAAGGATGAGTATTAGGAAATGGGCTCAGTAGATTGATGGAGGGGTTTCTCTGTCATGACGTATCCCGGTGTGCCGATGAGAGGGGTTTTTTACTTTTTCCCGACGTAGCGTAGTGATTTGAATTGCGGGCTGCGATATGTTTTGGTTTTTCGCGAAATTCGTTTATAAATCAGTTTTATGTTGGACGCTGTGTAGGTTCTAAAATAGACAACAGGAAATATCTCCTTTGAAATGTAGGTATATATCTGAGTAATAAATAGGCAAATAAAATGTAGGTTCCCGAATAAATATTGTAGTATAGTTTTATAGAACTCCTTTTAATTTATACAAGGTGGAAAATAAATGAGTGATAATACTTTAGGGTGTCTCCTATGTAGAGTATACTGTGAAAGACGTACTTTTGACTTTCATGTTTCCATGAGAAATGCCCCAACATTATAAATTTTTCCATACAATAATTAAAAAAAGTAACTATTTCAGCGCTGGTACTTTCACAGTAAACTCTACATACGGGACCCATACACACCCTAAAGTATTATCACTCATTAAAATTACAGCCTGTATTCCCAGGACCCCGGTGTTTAAAAATATTTTTATACATTATCTATAAGGTATTATGTTTGTTAGTAATTATCGATTCACCTTTAACCTTGTATGTTATGCCTAACTCAATTTTGTTATTGTCGTTGTGCTAAAAAGTAAGTTTATAATATTGAGGATAAAAAGTGGTCAGCTGTATAAGGTATATTCCGGCTTATCTGAATAACATAAGCAGCAAATCCTAGTATGCCCAAAATATCCGTAAATTATTGATTTTAACAAGTGAACAACGTAAATGAAAATAAAACTACTTTTACACAACGAAATTGACATAAAGCAAAACATTTCAGGAAAAATATGAATCAAGGAAAACCGAGTTTCTTCTGGCATATTTAGATCTATCTATATAGGTACGAGTATATAGGTATTTTTCGATTCATTCACGCGTTGGCGCTGTATGATTTATGGGTGAAATGCTTGTATGGGGTGTATGAATATTAGAGTTGTAAGGGCTATGAGTTAACGCCTCCCACACCGATTTCTGTGACGGTGGCCGGTTTTATTAAAACCAGGCGAGCTACGCAGGAGTTATTTTATAGTGTCCAAATGTGTGCGCAACACACAGAAGCACTCTCTGTTCCTTCAATCTCAGTGGGACGGATAACCGACACGACTGGTGGGAGATAAGGCGCAGGACCGACTTTATACATGTCCATCCGACGCATGGATCCTTATCAAACAATCAGGTGATCAGCCTGCATTGTCCTAACCAAACTTGAGATCAACATTTTTTGTTGTTCCAACGCGGGAATCGAACCCACGACCTCCGGATCGAGAGGGAAGCTCTGACCCACTAGACCACGGAGGTTTTGATTTATACTGTTTCTGACGGTAGTTTTCAGAACTCATATACCATCAATTATAATACCACAAAATTAGTCCAGTGGTTTGGAGCTTGTTTCTCTACTCCATACGTCGTAGATCAGATTCTGGGATTGGAATAACAAAAAAAGTTGTTGCCAGGTCTGGTAAATCTGGTTAGGACGATGCAGGCTGTTTGATAAGGATCCATGCGTCGGATGGGCATGAATCGCTATTCCGTCTCACCGGTAAACCAATTTTAAGGATTTTCATTAGGAATTTGGGTATATTTGTGTACATTGCGCACCCAATAGGTTACTATAAAATAATTCTGCGCAGCTAGTCCGGATTAATGTGGCGGCCGTCGAAGGCTAGGGAGCTATTATTATAAATAGTAATAGTAGCTATTAACAATAACAATACCTACTGCTATAACTTAATTTGATGAACTAGTTCATTAAAATAATTGAAACAATTTGCAATGATGAAAATTAGCACAATAATGATGTCAATTTTGCATTGTTCCTTGTATTAAACGCGATACGGAATATGCATTTGGTTTAAATAAAAAAAGTAATGTATTTTCTGACACAATAGATATCTCTATATATTTTGGATCATAAAATGTCAAAAAACACTAAAATTCAAAAGTTGCAGGGTTAAACAGGACTAAAAAGCGAAGTTCTTTTGCTATTTCAAAAACGAAAATTAGGGTTCAAGTTCTTATTATTTGTTTTTTGTGACATTTTCCTTAATATTATCAACATAGTTATAATATGTATTGCTATAATATATTACTCTAATTGTGAATTTTAACGATTTTTAGAGAGAAAATTCTATAAGGTATTATTTTTCATTATCTTTCCACAGTATTTCCCGAGCACAGCAGTTACAGCGGAAACTTTGGATATCAGCAAGTTATGATTAAAAAACACTTAAAGCCTCAGGCACAAATAAAAGCGACTTAACCAAGAAGTTTTCTGCATGAACATAAATACCATAAAACATCCCGTAAACAGTAACAGTTAAGGTACAGTGCATACGAGCTGCTAGCAGTCGCGTAATAGCGCTACACACTGTAAGGATGGGCGTTGAGAGACGAATTAAAGATGTAACTAGTTCACTGATCAGATTTATTGTGTGTTAAATAATGAGCGGTTACATACTTATATACTAAGATAACATATGAGATACTACATATGTATCACTACACTACACCTCCCTCCCTCCTTTAAAAAAAATAAAATAATTCGTAAATATTATTTTATTTTCTAAAATATACCTTCTTTACTTAGCTAAAACATTACATTTAAGATAAAAAGGAAAAATACACAATATTCTATGATTATACAGAATAATTAATCAAATATTGCTTACATAAGTTCTATATAATTTTGTTCTATTTTTGTGAACAGTTTCAATTTTACTATCTTTAAGTATTTTAACATTTGGTGCTACATCTTCTAAAACTTTAAATGGACCAATATAAACATTCTGAAATTTATTACAATTTTCATTTCGTACAAGAATTAAATCATTGGGTTTGTAAAAAGTTGGATTTATTTGTTTATCATAATTTTGATTCCTTAATACTTTTGACATTAATAAATTTTCCCTAGCCTGTTCCTGAGACTTTTGAAGTCTATATTTTAAACTTAATGGATAATCATCAATATTATACAGAGGGTCAACTTGTTGACATAAATTAGTAGGTAATTTACACAGTTTCCCAAAAACCAATTCGTATGGAGTGTAATTTGTAGATGTATGTACAGTAGTATTATAACTAAAAGACCAATACGGAATCCAAGTGCTCCATTCCCTGGGATTATTATCAGTCTGTATACGAAGATAAGCATTTAAATTTTTATGCATATTTTCAAGCGCACCTATTGATTCATGATGATATGCGGTTGAAAATAACTGTTTAATACCGAGTAATTTACAAACTTCACTCATTGTTGATGCTATGAATTCTGAACCTCTATCAGTCGCAATTTCTCGCGGTATACCATACCTTAAAATAAAGTTTTCCACGAAAGTTTTTGCTACGGTGACAGCATCCTTACGATCTATAGGATATGCTTCTACGAACTTAGTGAGTTCGCACTGAATAGTTAAAATATAAACCTTACCATAATAATCCTTATCTAGGGGCCCAACTATATCTAAAAAAATCTTATCGAATGCACCTGTGGCAGTGCTCGTTATAACCATAGGCTCTTTAACGGGCAAGGAATGCTTTTGCATTTGGCATTTCTTACATTTATTTACAAATTCCGTTACGTCACGTGTCATTCCAGGCCAGAAATAAGATTTTTTAATGTTATTTAACATTCTTCTTATTCCTGCATGACCACTAGTTGGTAATAAGTGGTAGTCATTTATTATTACTTTTTTATCGTCATTACAAATTATTCTCTTTACTCCTTTAAGAATTTGTAACTGTGGTCCGGACCATGAACTTTTATTATTTATCTCTTTTGACAATACGTCAATAAATTCATTATTACTTGCAAGTTTTATAATATAGAGATTTTTAATATTCATTTTATTACAATACTGCTCCAGTTCACTCACATATGCGTCTCGCGCGATACATGATCTGACATCTGGACAGGTATATAATCTCTTTTCATTTTCATTATATAAAAATCTATCGTCACTTTTTAATTTAGTATTCATAATACTCATTTTTCTCCGTGATACTAATAATAATTCAACACAATTTGATGGCATTGTAGACATTTCCACAACTTTCGGTTGATCAGGCCGAACGTCGTTGATAGAACTAGGCAAAGTCGACAAATTTTGGTGAATTTTTTCCTGACTTTCTAACTTTTTCCGTTGATTTCTTGTTATAACATTAATTACTCGCTCACTCATTCCTTTCAACTCTTCTGATGTAATTTGTATCCTCGATAATGTGTCTGCAGCAACATCTGGGGGCACGGGAGTGCCCCCGTCAAGACGAGCCAAGCGAAGCGCAAGGGCACTACCTACCTTTTCTCGAAAGGTTTCGTCGTTTTTTTGAACTCTCATAACTTTGCTTTGGATGATGCTACATAGTTGAAAATTTCAACATATAATGACACCAGTAAAAACATGAAACATACAAAGTTTCAATGTTGTAGCTATTATACTTTAGATTTTATCAATGTCTAAAAACCCCAGATTTCGTCACTGACTCATTTATAGATCATCAAAATTCATAAGGTACTTCCTGACGTCCTAGTAAGCTGATATTATTTATGTAAGCTGTTATTGCTACAAAACCAACAAAAAAATTATTAAAATATAAATGCCGCCATTTTGAATCCAATATGGTGGACGGTACAAAATGGATGTTTAATATGTTTATTATACGGATATGATCTTTAAGACATAAAAGAAATATTATATTATACAATATTACACAAGTACCTACATAAAAAAATAAGACCTACTTTTTGTAGGACCGATAATCGGTCAGATTTTTGCTCCATATTATTTCTATCCCACTTTATTTATTTGTGTGCGTTGCACTACTGCAATCAGTATGTTCTATTTTATTCCGATTATTAATCGGTGACCGACTTTTTGTAAATGAAAAATATGTCTATGAGAAAATTAGTTTTATATCTACTTATTTAAAATTAGGTACCTATAATAATATTTGGTAAGTAAAAATTAGGTAAGAATTAACAGGCAGCAAGTAGTAAATTGTTGTTCGGATAAACCACATATTACGTCGATCTCCCTGATGTTACGTTCACGATGTTACATTGTTTAGAGGGAATCTTATGTAAAAACCGTTCGACACATCGATAGCGCGATGTAGGTGGCTTACAGCGCAATCTATGTTTGGAACTGTGAAACATCTAAACACACATTTACCAATATATTTAACAGTCGGTAACGTTATAATGATAACAATAAACGAAAATATTACACGATCAATGTATAAATAATTTTAGTGTTGAATCTTATGACTATTATAATATGATTATAATATGATTTTTAACACGTCACGTCATGACGTTTAAAGATGGCCATAATCAAAAGAAAACCTTAAAGTTATTTTTCAAAAATAAAAATAAATACATTTTTTTTCCTTCAAAAATGATAAGTTGCACTTAGGTGTATGCAGTTAGCATATAATATAATTATGTTTATAAGAGCCGTACAAGAATTAGTACCTCTAGTGACCAACAGATGGCAGTGACCGTCGTCTACATACGATATTATTATAGACTTACTGCATTATTTTAATAAGAATCAACATGCTTTATTAAAGGCAATCTCCCTCGTATATATAAGTAATTCTCAAATTCTCGAATTATTAGTGTTGAATTTATACTCGTGGCATCCTAGGATATCCAAATAAGAAGTTTCACTCCAGCAATAAAATAATGTATATTTTATAATTTATATTTATTATATTATAATATAATAATATAACAAATAAAGAAATATGGACGAGACATTTATTTGAAAATTGGCCTATACCTCTTAAAAATTGCGGTGAAAGTTTATACACGGTATAATATTGACGGTGACATCAGTCGACGTCACTAGGGGTCACTATGCTAAGGCGCTGACTGTTCTATTTTCCGTAAGAAAAGGCCCGGGGTCAAAATAAGTTATCTTTAAATTAAAAAAAGTCCATTAAACAGCTTACAAAAATAAATGAAATCCCACCAAAAACATTTTAATGTAAAAATGTTGTCAAGACGAGTCTACACAGCTTACCCTGTAAAAAAGTTATCAGATGTCGTATAAAGCCAAGCTCTACAATACACCTTAATCAAAATCTATCAAAAAGTGGTTAGATCTCATGTAGAACCTAAATTCTTGATCTATGCGCCCTTACTTCACCAGGCTTAACTTCACTTACGCTATATAGCTGTTAAAACGTGATACTTGACCGTTTTGCTACCGTTACGAATATGTCATACGAATTCATTAATCGTGTGCTAAATAAAACGGCGAAGCATCACGTTTTAACTGCAATGTAGCGTAAGTGAAGTTAAGCCTGCTGAAGTAAGGGCGCATAGATCAAGAATTTAGGTTCTACATGAGATCTAACCACTTTTTGATAGATTTTGATTAAGGTGTATTGTAGAGCTTGGCTTTATACGACATCTGATAACTTTTTTACAGGGTAAGCTGTGTAGACTCGTCTTGACAACATTTTTACATTAAAATGTTTTTGGTGGGATTATCTTTACCTTTTATATACTCAATCACAAAATCATACTCTTCTAAAATTAAACGAAATTTAGTCAAACGGCTTGAAAGATTGCTCATGTTAAATAGATATATTAAAGGGCGATGATCTGAAAAAATTTTGAACCTTTTCCCATACAAATAAGGACGAAAATATTTAATAGACCAAACAATAGCTAGCATTTCTTTTTCTATGGTCGGATAGTTTAATTCTGCTTTATTTAAACTACGACTTGTATATGCGACTGGGCGACCGTCGCTATTACATAAAACATTACTAGTATCACTACACTACAACACATGGATGTACCTCAACCCTGAAAATCATGCAGGATCTCCGCAAGGTAGGGTACATAATATACCTAATACTATACCAAAATAATCTAAACTATCCCCTCCTCGGTCAGAAACTGAGTATGTCAGTAGCTGCAGAATTATACATTACTAGCTGACCCGTGCCCACTTCGTTGAGCATGGAAACCGTGTAAACCTTCCCGGGACTTCTACGAATATTTCAAGACCAATAATAGCCGAATCAGTTCAGCTGATCTCGAGTTTTAGCGAGACTAACGAACAGCAATTGATTATTTAATAGCCTTTGTTACTTAGTGATAATGTAGCTTTCTAATGAATAAAGAATTATTAAAATCGGTCCAGTTCTTTTTGAGTTAAGTCGTTACATTAAAAAATACAAATCTCTCCTCTTTATAATATTAGTGTAGATGTAGACGTAGATTTACCCAGTCACCTTTCATACCGGGTTTAAATCTTTATTTAAAGGCACTACATCTTATATACATTAATTCAGCCTAACTTTGGAGTTAACAATTAATTTTCTTAATCTAGTTCCTTAAGTGCTAAAAGTGAATTACATAAGTAATATATCTTGGACTAAATTTGGTTTCAAAATTTTAATTTAGAATATGATAAATAAAAAAGTACAAATCGGCACACTTAGTAAACTGCACAAATTCTCGACGTAAGTACTCGTTCCTCTCATATTCCATGAGGACGTGGTAAAGGTTTTCGTATCGTTTACAAACGGTGCAATAAAGGATTATCTATTGTACCAATCAGAAACAAAAAAATATTCAATGGAATGTGGTTGGATCGCATACGAAAACAGAACTCTGTTTTGATACATTGTTATCTATTATTCCAAGGAATTAGTGGAATCCTATCTATTATTATTATGATATTTGTGGAAATAGCCAGTTATTAAACACTCGATCTCAGTAAATATTAGCTATTACCTTGTTTTATTTTGCGGTTCTTATCTTAGATCTTAGATTGTCGTGTAACATTTCGTCGCACGATCACAGTGCCGCGTCTAGGAGACTTCTTTCATATGAAATAATCTACACCATAATCGGGAAGGTACTCTAAAGCGAAGAAGTCACAATAGATCCAAAAGGGTCGCAGTGGCATCAGAGCCTGATTAGACCAGCCATCGGCTCAAAACAAAATTGGGCGAGGAAACTCAAAATATACGGAAATGTGAAGCGGTAGCGCTACAGTCGATCGCTCGTCTGCACCTAATGAACCCGAATTTTTCATTACTACAGAAACAATGGACGAAATGAACCGCTATGGAATAATGCGGCCATATTACTATGTAGTATACAGCGCTGTCTTGAAAGAGCACTCGTTTGGATAGGAAAATATATAAAGTATCGTGAAGGAGCAGTTTGCATTCAATTTGTTGAAAGCCATGTTTGACCCGATTCGCGTAACTATCTCCGTAATATTTTTATATTTCGTTTCATTATTATAAAACGTGCTTTTATTGGAATTGTTTTTGCTGCGCTGTCTGCGTCATCATATTTTGCCTGGAAGTTTAATTAATGTGGTTTTGTAAATTAGCACATAAACATAATTATTGTTTGTCACTTCTTGTGGCTAACCGCTTTCCTTATACGGAATGCAAAGAATATATTGTGACAATAGCTTCCCACTCCGATTTTGGTAGTATTTTTAAAGTGCGCAATATACGACTTTTTACATGTCCATCCGATGCATGAATTAACTCTGTTATCAGACAGTCAGCCTGCATTGTCCTAATGTCGGTCCTACAAATAGTATGCTGTAAGTACCTTAATAATGGTATATTAAAAACACACATCACATAAAATAACCACAAGCGCATTTGCACAAGAGTAATATGATGTACATATTAGTTTAATACCTATCAGTTGATTACATCGAATGAAAATACAATTCCTGTATAATATTGTATTGATTACTGTTGAAATTGCATTAGTTCTATTGAAATTGCATATTGTTGTAGCCCATTGTCTGATTTTGACTGGCTTAATGTAACTATTGCCTTGGATGTCTGGATGTCTGAACCAATTTCAACCGAAGACGTTCTGAGGGATTAAATATCGTATTATGTTCTGTACCCCTTGTTGTTCGATGTAATTGAATGTAAAGAATTGAAAATGATTTCTAGAGAATACTCTGGAAGTTTCTATGATAGTGTTATAAATAAAGTGCATCCATTAAGGACGCTGTGGTAAAATGTTTTGGACTGCCAATTATTTAGAAATGTTTAGCGCAATAAATCCAGACAGCGATTAAATGAAATGGACCTAAATGTGCGAACCACAACCATTGGGAAACATGCATACCTAATTGCAAAACACGTGAAAAAATTAAGGATAATTAATATTTTTCTTTCTTTCTTTTAATCTTCTTTGACGACCTCTGTAGCGTAGTGGTAGAGCGCGTTGGTGCTCGAGCGAGAGGTCGCGTGTTCGAGTCCCGCCGAAGGAACAAAAAGTTGACTGTGTTCCTGGGTCATGGATGTGTATTAAATTTGTGTATTAATGTAAAAAAAATCTTAAATATGACTGTGTATAGTATACAAATAATAAATATAATATACCACACGTACCTGTAACACAAGTTCTTTGGATACTTAGCACAGGGCTAGATTGACGTTGTGTGAACCGTCTATAGATATTATCATTATTATTAATCTAAATATTGTTGTATTATTATCAGATGGTTGTTAAGGTGGTTAAATTCTATAAAGTTGCGTCTTTATTTGAGCAGAAAATTGATTTACGACCACTTTTTAAATGAAGAGTCTCTGGAAAGCTGTTTTTGCATTATGACTACTAAAACGAACTTTAGACAAAAGACGTTCTAAAATTCCAACAGCGTTTAGAGAATACTGCAAAGTGCCATATGCCAGCAGAAGGAGATTTATCTCCTAAAATTATTTAGTCAAAAATACGAATACAATAATTGGTGCCACACCAATATCAGCTGGCCAGTTTTGTTCAAACCAAATCGGCTACGTAGAAGTTATCTTGCCCAAGTGTGTGCAAGGGAACTTTCTCTTCCTCTATTCTCGTATTCGAACCAACTGGAGACATCCGACGTTTCTAACATCTTTCTTGTATGACAATAGAATATATGGTGATCGTCTGCATTTTCCAACAAGACTTGGGAATTAAAACAACTCTAGGGTTGGGATGATGTTCAATCCTAGGATTGAACCCACGACCTCCAAACTCGGGAGCCAAGCTATCAACTAAGGGAACACGATCATGTCATTAATCTACATATAATGTCAAAGAATACAAACTTTAATAAAATATTTGTATGGCTTATATTTTTAACACAAAAATGTAATAAATAGATACAAAGTAATATTAAAATTTTTGAAGCCCATGAGCTTTTATAAATCGGTGTTAACATCACAAAGGACTTTTAATAACCAGTGCAGCAGTCCCGGGGGTAGTTGCATATTACCATCGATGTACTATACACTATATATGTTCACTTTTTAGTTACTTCATCTACCTTAACGGTAAACGGTGGTCAAGGAATAACATAATAACTTAATAATGTACTGTAAATAAGTCTTCGTCGAAGAATCAGAAGATTCGTCGTGGCTCCAGGAGTGTAGATAGATGTAAGAAATATTAATATTGAGTGCCATTGATGGTTTAAGCGGAAGCTCGCAAGATAATTGAAGACATGAATGGATGAAGGTGATATATAGCAAAATTGTGATTTTGACAAAATTGAGTTGAAACTGTCACTTAAACATATTAAAATACGTTAAAAATATTAAGTACCTTAATCTAAAGATCCGTCTCTAGATTCAATGTACTTTATATTATGTTACTACATATCCTAAAATGTTTAAGTGACTTTTTAAATTCAGTTTTCTGGGTATTTTTTTTTTGCAATATTTTTGCACCGTCATCGATTCATGTCTAAAATTATGTTGTGCGATGTCCGTACATATGGTACATCAATGGCGCCATGGTCATGCGAGTCACGTAGTGGACTAACGTGAACTGCAATCGGGCGGTCGAAGGCGAAGTATCATGGGAGTCGTAACAATGCTGAAAATGCACCGAACTTTTAATCGACCTGATGTGTGAGACTTCGAGTATAACTGTACGTACGTGAGGATTGTTCGATAGAAGTTTTTCGAGGAGTGGCATCGAAAATGCATGAATTACTAGCTGTCTCGACTCTTTGTTGCAGCCTGTGTACTGAAATTTTTATCTATATTTACAGCCTACGGCAACATCTACATTTGCTTTAAACTACACCTAATCCTGGACCTAAAAATATAACACTAATGTAAATCAAAACATTTTTAATTCTGCGTTGCGGGTTCCGCGTTGCCGGTTCCATGTAGCAGGTTCCGCGTTGCGAGTCCGAATGATCAACGAAGTGGGCGCGGGTCTAGCGGGCTAGTAAAAAATATTTAGTTAATGGAATCAGGCGTTACTTTGCGGAAATTCATAGCATAAAATTTATCATACATATATCTAGCAATATCCCGCGAAAAAATTATAACCACAACCTGCAAGCAGATGAGTGAGCGTACGCATAGGCATGCGTTGGATGCACCTCCCTCCTTCTCACACTGCTTATGCGTACACTCGCAAGCAAAAACGTGAAAACACCACCACCACACAAGCAATAATGCTAACACGAGCGTGCAAAGCCCCAACTCCATGCAGGTTGCAAAACTCGACGCGCGTTTCGCTCCGACCCCGGAGCATCCTCAGGATGTCATGTAGACTCTGCGAACAATGTTCGTCACTCATCTGCTAGCAGGTTGTGGTTATAATTTTTTCGCGGGATATTGAGATATAATATTTTTAAATTTTATATAAATAATATATTTTTTGGTCTCTGGGGTCTGGTTTGCGACTGTAAAGGTCGATATAAAATATAGCAAGTAATAACATATTAAGCATACAATGGTATTTTTGAATCAGTATTCAGTATGCAGTCACTTGCATAGGAAATTGTAAATCATAATAAATTTGAATGTTTCTTTTTCTAATTACTAAAGTTAAATACAATATATCAAACACAAATTACTGAAGCTCAAATTGTACACATACGTAAAGTATAAACTTACAGATTACCGTAGATAAATCACTACGCCTGTGTACGCTAATTACAACAAACTTTCAGAGTGTGTATATATATAATGGATGCTTAATAACTGACCGCGTCGCTTTTCTCAGAAAACCAATTTTCATCGCCGAGGTAATCAAAACCGTACCCATTCACAATTTTCCTTTGAACATAGATTTAAATAATATTAATTATTCATGGCATTTAACTAATAGTCCGGGGAAAATATTCAGTCGGAGTGGTTTGATAGTCGGGGCACGTCCTGAAGTTTTCAGTTATTTGTCAGGCGAATGGAACGGGCTGAAGAACAAACTGTGTTAGTCAGATCTGCTCGGTCTGTGTGCACGTGAGATTTGCGTCGCTAATTTAAAACATGGTAAAAAGGCAGCAGATTACCATTTTTGTCTGCATTCAAGACATAAAATTACACTTTTATGTTGTCTTCTTGGTCGTTCAAAACATTTTATTTATACTCTAGCATAGCTAGTTACATAAGTATCCCACAGGAACGCTATGAGATAAAAAGTAGCCATGTTTTTTCCATCCAGGGTGTCAGCGTCCTCCTACATTCAATAACATATGTAAAAAAAGCGTTTACCAGTAAAATATATGGTGATTTTGTTTCTAATTGGATCAATTGCACTTTTATAAGACCTGAATAAATGTACGTCTTTAAAATTACGTACTTAAAATAAAAAATAAAAAAATTCGCCCATTTGAAAAAAATATAAGTTTAATATTAACTAACTTGCACTTTCATATGACCTGAATAAATGTGCGACGTCCTTATTTTTCTTTTTTTACGTACCTAGTTACGAATTTATGCGTCCGATATAAGAATCATCAAAATTTGAAAAGCTGATTTTTCTAAACCTTTTAATGAAGGTAATCAGATGGAATAAAGAACAAGTAAATAGTGTTTGTTTGTTTATTTTAATGCCCTATATGCTAAATATATTTTACGGGCGAAGCTGCGCACACAAACTAGTAAATTATTATGTGTCTATTCTGAAAGTAGACCTAATCTTTACATATTATGTGGGTATTCGTCAATAAGTATTTAAACACGGTGTGCGGTCTGTCAACACCATTACGTTATAGTGGTTAGCGCACGCCAAAATTCCCTAATGGTTATTAGCGTAACATTTTACCACGCAACGTTCTACTTTGTTTGGGTATTAGGTATAGCAGGCTTACTCCCGACACAAACGAGAATCAAATCAGTTCGATCTCAACGGCTTTTGGTAGTTTATTTAGTGGATCGCTTTGAAACCAACCAGGATAAAGAAAATCGGTAGATCGTAACTTTTTGTACTGACAATCAAAATAAACAAACGCGGCACGATCGAATCTGAATCAAAATCGAATCAGTTTGGAGAGTAAGGCCCCTGGTATGCTTTTATGGTTGGTCACATTATGTCATTATCATAATATTGATAAGGTATTGACAGTTAATAAAGTTATCGTAAGATTTTAACAAAGAGAGTCAAGATTGATCCTGGATATTTAAATGAACTGCCATATAGTGCTCGTAATATGGATTAAGGGTAATTTATTTTTTTAGAAAAAAAAATAGATTTTTTACTCATTAATTTTCAATATAAATCTTTTATTTGTGTTAAAATTACCCACCTAAACGATCCAAACCTTCACGTGAACATAAAGACGAAACAATGTCTTAGATATTTCAATAAACCGGCCAAGTGCGAGCAGTGCTCCGTACAAAACGCAAAAATCACGTTTATTGTACGGAAAAAACAACAAATATATACAAAGGGGTGTATTTAGTGTTTGTTGTTATAGCGGCATTAAAAATACATCATCAGTGAAAATTACAACTGTCTAGCTATCACAGTTCCTGAGATACAACCTGATGGCAGACAGACGGACAGACAGACGGACAGATGGTCAGCAGAGTCTCAGTCATAGGATCCCTTTTTTACACTTTAGGTACGAAACCCTAAAAAGTCATATATTTAGCCGGTTTTACTACTTGTCTGTGTTCTTCATAGGTTGTTAAACGCACTATGATTCCTGTTTGATGGCCTGTGATATTGGGTATTATAGAGATTTTTTTTTATATTTTTAATTATTACATTTTCAAAATATGGTTTTAAGGAATTTAATATTTCATGCTAAGTATGTCAAAAAATTTAACATGGCATAATTTTACTTATGGATAATAAATAAATATGTTATAATAATAACCAAAAGTAAAACGAATAATAATAGTCTTCAAAAACAGACATAAAACATGTATTAAGTATATATTTCTACATCTATCTCCTACCCTACATGCCTATAATATGTCTGTGTTCCACAAATAACATGTAACTTTATATCGATGAACGGAGCCAATTAGGGTTAAAAATGTTGATAACATTTCCGAACTCCCCGGCTCTGTTATTGGTAACTTTAATAACGAGTAATAAAATCTCACCCGGGGCAAGACGATGTTATGTATTCACTATTGTGTCTAAATAATAAATATGTTTAATAGTATTATTGATTTATTTTTTTTGAACACACACATTGTTATTTGTATTTTACAACTTAGTAGTAATCATTGAGTGTCCTTATATACTTAAATTTTTTCCCTACTAAGTAGTAGGGAAAAAATTTAAGTATGTATATATAACCTAACCTAACCTAACCAAACCTAACGGAACTACCCTCATTTTAACGTATTTTATTATGTAATATTTTTATCTATAAGTCTGTATCTATATAATATCTAATAATTTGTCGATAACTTTAATTGACCTTCAGGTTAATAATATATGTTGTTTAATTTGGAATAATTTAGAATTAAGGTTGTTTTATCTGAATTAAAAAAATATATGTTGTGTTGAAAATGAAGATAGCTACCGATGCCGTAAAACTAGAAAGTAAAAATTATGAATAATATTTATGATAGTATTTTATTAAAGTTTGTAAAAGCGCTAATCTTTTCATTTACTGATTTATAAAATTACTGATCTGATTTTTCCTTTCATTATGTCATTATCATAGTATTGATAAGGTATTGACAGTAAATAAAGTTACAGTAAGATTTTAACGAAGAAAGTAAAGTTTGGTCCTGGATGCTCAAATTAACTGCCACTATCGTAATTAAGATTAGGGATGTTGATTTATTGAGAATAACTATTACATCGTTAAGCGATAACTAATATAACCAGTGCACTTAATAATGTTTTTTTCAAACTCAACAGTGTGTAAAATCAACAGTCACAAAATCTAAATTTTTTTTTTTTTTACCATTTTTTTTTGACACATGAATAACGAAGAAAAAATCACATTTCTAGAATGAGAAAAGGTAAGATTATAAATTATAAAATTATTAATTATTATTATTAATTATTAATTTTAATTACTATTATTAATCATATCCCAAAGTTACAGAGAATGTTCTTTTTACACCCGCTATACAGAAGAAATTGGACTATATGAGTGCTCGGCTCGAAGGGTCTGACTTAATAAAGAAAATCGTGCAACTGCCCACCTGGCAAAATAGGACAAGACTCATAATTTCAATAATTGTATTAATTAAACTACAGCTTATAGTAAAATGTTACAACATAAAAAAAACACATTAATTCAAACAAATTCACTTTGAATATCGCTGTGCCTTTTTAAATAAACATTTCTAAGTTAAACTTTTGTTTAAAGTAATCCACGTTTATAGAGATTTAATTTTCGAACTTGGTATATGTAAAAAGTGTAATTACTTTTTACCATCGTATTTCGGGTTTCGGCGTTTTTTTACGGTTTTATTAAAACAAACAGTTTATTATGCCTAATTTCCTCCTTTGCATAAAAATTTGAACAACTTTTAATAGCATTGGAGAGCAAAAATAACTTTTTCGCAATTATACTTGTTTGCGAGTTATACTTCTTTGAGTCCCTCTTTGTAACAAAATTACTTATTAACTTGTTCGTATGTCTGTGTTGTGAGGTTGGCGTAATATGTTTCCATATTTAAATGTATTTTGCTTACTTTTTCTTTGCACCACTTTTGTATTTAGATTATATTTCTATGTTTTGGTTTTTCTTTTAAGGCGCTTTAACATGTACATTGTGAGTCGCATTATATCCAACTGGGACTCGGGACATGATTATGCCTTCGATATAAAAAAAAGTGCGACAACTCGCAAGAAGAGTTCCGTATAAAACGCATAAAAATGTTCCCTCTTTGGAGCCCCTTTAAATATATATTTTTTTATAGTGGTAAGACAAATTCAAAATTTGTGAAAATTTTGACTGACTAGCCATCTCGGTTTTTTGTTGACTTTCCGAATTTGAATTTTTGAATTGGTTCTTGAGATGGCCTGGTGACAGACAGACAAACAGTGAAATAATGGGGTCTCGTTTTTACTCTTCGGCTACGAAACTCTAAAACCACGCTGAAAACGCGTTCCCGTAAGGGTGCCCACTACTTTTTGTTGGATGATATTTCTAACGATTTTGCCGCAGATTGTTCCACCATACAAAAATGACTGATTTTGTGACGTTTGTAGTATGTTTGTAGTAATAGTAAAATCAGTATGTGTCGAGATGATATAGCATAAGGTTAGGATTCATTCACACGTCCAATAATACACTTTATTTTATGTATTATTTTTATTACTTAAGCACTTAATATTATGTCTTATAACTAGGTACATAGGTATACTCTTATAACCTCTCTAGGAGGACTAATATAGGCACCAATGCCTATTTTTTACCTACGAAACATCGATCACAAAAATTATAACGTTATCAGGTACCCTGAAGGCTCGTGTCGTTTGCTTTCGTTCATCATTGTATATTTTTCATCTGAAGCAGAAAATTTCAGATACGGATACGGATATGAATACTAAATTATTTCGGATTTATTAGTTTGTTTCGGATAATTTGGGTTACGGATATTAAATAAAAAAAAAACATTTATTTCCAAATGAAACTTAACAAGCTATTTTCGGAAAGCCAACAAGAAAAACAAGCTACCACCGGTTCAACCCTAAATTTTGGTTTCCTTTTTACAGTAGCAAAACTTTCATTTCGGATTAGATTACGTTAAAAAAAACGTTACGTTTAAAATATTCGATTACGGATATTTTTTCATATCGGATATCCGATAGTTTCGGTTACGGTTACGGAGCTCCCCAACATCCCTGATCTGAAGCATATTACGGAACTATCACATATGAAAAATGCGAAAGGCTCGCGTGAAACGGCCATTTTGTTATGAAGTTATGAGAGATTATGTCGGTGCTGGAGGCGCGCCAGCGCCGCGGGCCAAACGCCCACCTGATCGATGGCATTAGGAATATGGACGCAACACCGATAGTGACATTTTGAATGGGATTACTAGTTTCAAATCCGAGTGTATTTTGTCTATGGCTCTGTGGTTAGCGCGTAAGGTGGTAGTGGGATCGAATCTCGCCTAGTAAATTTTCAATATGGTATAACAAGGTCATATGTCAGTAAAGTATTTTTTTTAAACCGGCTTGCTGCACGGTGCCGAACATATTGAGTCAAAACGTTCCTTTATTGCAACGGTGATACTTTGTCCAAACTAACGATGCGATTGCGATGGTTCGAGATGCAATACTGAGAAAAGACCATGTCTGGATCCAGCTTAGCAGGATAGCGAATCAAAACGGCGATACAGATAATACTCCAAGAATCTAGAGCCAGCTTAAAACGTAATACTCTTATAAATTTAATTGAAAATCTTATAATCAAATAGTTTCAATTCCCTGCTACGCACACGCCAAGGCGACTCTACGATGGCTACGAAGCTACGAAGCTCTACGACGCTTCTACGAAACAAACATTATAGTTATAGTTGGAAGCTGTTACTTGAAATGCTTTAACATATTCAATTGAATAATTATTAATAAAACTTATAGTTTTTAATTTAAATATGTTATTTTAAGAAGTCTTTTGTGTTTTCGATAACAAATATTTATAGCTAAATAAAAAAAAAATTATTAATTAATTACATATTTGCTTTAGCGAATATTTACTTTTTAAAATTTTACAAAGTTTAATATGACTTTTAACCCCGACAAAAACAGATGGTTGTTACAAGTTGGACGTGTACTATGCATGTGTGTGTCTGTATGTGTCGCCGTCGTCTTTTGAGTGCAAAGGGATGAACCAGTTTTAGTTTTATCTAGTTCTTTCATTTGAATGCTGTCGTGAAAAAAACTTTCCAAATCTATATTTTATAATTTATGTCTATGCTAAGGTATAAATTTTAATTTTGAGTATTTATACTGAGATCAAACATCACTCCATGTACACATACACGTCACTTATCTTCCATAGTCTCATGAAATACTTATTTAAGTATGTTATTGATGTACTGCAGATTCTTAGTGGAAATGCATGTTCTACAGTTAAAATACTAACTAACTGACTAACTCCCACATTCTAAGATGTCTTGTCTAGTAAATAAGGTCGCGTGTTGTAACAAAATCAATGTAAAGTCTAAACTAATATTATAAAGCGGAAGAGTTTTTTTGTTTGTTTGTTTAAACGCGCTAATCTCAGGAACTACTGGTCCAACTGGTCGCGACGTTAGGCGTCGTGGCGTCGTGGCGTCGTGGCGTCGGGCGTCGCGGCGTCGAGCGTCGGCGTCGCGACGTCGGGCGTCGCGACTTTAGGCGTCGCGGCGTCGGGCGTCAGTCATCGCGGCGTCTGGCGTCGGCGTCGCGACGTCGGGCGTCGCGGCGTTGGGCGTCGGCGTCGCGGCGTCGGGCGTCGCGGCGTCAGGCGTCGCGGCGTCGGGCGTCGGCGTCGCAACGTTAGGCGTCGCGGCGTCGGGCGTCGGCGCGTTGCGACGTTGGTCGACGTGGCGCCGGCTATTATACATATACGGGAGATTAGCGCGTTTAAGCAAACAAACAATTTACATTTGGGGACTTTCGTTGTAATATCGTATAATTCGATGTAGGTAATATCAAATCAAATCAAAAATTTATTTATTTTCTCTCAATCACAATCTTAGGTAAATAGACAATTTAGATATATAGTATAGATAATAAACAGTTTTCTGTGATGTGCGACAACATGTGATGAGAGACTGGTGTCTGTGCTAGGATGTACCTGTGTTACAGATCACCAGGCTCTCGTCCTCCCGGACTCACAAATTTTAATCTAAAGTAAAAAAAAACAAAACAAGTCGTTTAATTTCCTTTATAATTTTTTCGTAAATAAATTTCAGTTTTTAAGTAAAAGTTTTTTTTTTAAACTGATCCTGACACACTCCGTAACAGTGGTTATAGACAATATATTATAGATATTTTCGTTGTCTGGTACCTATAACACAACTTCATCGGATACTTAGCACGGGGCCAGATTGACGTGGTGTGAAGCGTCCAAAGATATTATTATAACCAAATAAAAAGTTAAAAAGTTCATTACCATCTGCACTAAACGTACCATATTGAATTTATTATTGAATAAAAAGCGAGAGTATCTTTTGTGCCGCGTTCGCAATTTATCTGTTTAATCATCGAATGTTGGATTATTCATCGGATCTCACAAAGGTAACTAAACGAGAGGAGCCCATTAAAATATTCAAAATGACTGCCAATCTTATATTCCTCCGGACGAGATATCGTTATACGCCTTTGTATATTTATAGATCCTTGCGACTGATTGGTCTGCGAATTGGAGGGAAAAGATTTGTTCTGATCTTTCCTTTTATAGCTTAAGATTAGGCTCAGACTGCATTGTCCGGAATCTGTCCATCCGGAGAATATAACCTCAAAATCGAATACACGGCAGCATTTAAAAACTCAACTCTACTCGTTTGTACTCGTTACGGTTGTATTATACTGCCGTAAAGTTCTAATTTTAGTGCTACTTACTTTAGCATAAGCTTAGAATCAGACAGCATTATCCGGAATCGCTCCGGCCGAAAAAAAATGGAACCGGACTCAGTACATGGCAACAATTAAAAAACTACTTTATATCTCAATTTAATTTCTATATCTCAATTTTTTTCAAATGTTCCTGGGTCATGGATGTGTATTAAATTTGTGTATTAATATAATAAAAATCTTAAGTGTGTGTATAGTATAAAAGTATTAAATATATATTTCCATTGTCTGGTACCTGGTAACACAATTTTTTCGGATACTTAGCACAGGGCCAGATTGACGTGGTGTGAAGCGTCTATAGATATTATTATTATTATTATATTGTTGGACAATTTGCTTTTGGTTTTGCTTTATTCCGGCCGAACAAATTGCGGATAATGTAGTTTGATACTTATTTGAATAACTTCTAAATCTGCCCTAATGGTTCCTTCAGTAGAATGATACAAGTAGAAGCTTAGAGAAACGAGCCTGAAAGCGTTTTCATATTATTCGATCCGATATCACCACCGATACGACATCGAGGCGAGTAATATGACGGACATCGGTCTGAGAAAGGTATAGTATTATGTTTCATACATTCTACTTGCTATTTTGCCTATCGAATATGTCCGAGCCGCATATTATATTGTATGACAACAGACATCTCGCCTGGTGCCAAATGCCACCACAATTTGCTTATTGATTGAATATTAAATTTACTTTTGGACTCATTACGCAGCAAATCGAATAAATGAGCAAAATCTAAAATAAGAATTAATATAAGCTTTAAAACATTTATATTAGAATAAAATTATTTATCTCTTTTTCACAAAACGATATTTGTACGCAGGTTCATGTAATGTCCATGAGGGATTAACAACGTGACACCACAATCGGTTGTTCCCTTCTCGTACGCACTTTTTTTACCAAGTTTGTTTACCAAGGGGCTATAATAACATAAATTAAAGAAATCAATTGCTGCCAACTTCACACTGCATCCGAAGTGTTACATTTTCCATTCTATATTTAAAAAGAAATCTTCACAAATCCAAATCGAGGCAGGCCTAATTGTTGTTTAAAGCCTCCGGCTTATAAAAGCCTCTGTAGTTTGCTATATACATTTCGTTTGGTTCTTCGAAAACGTTCACCCGAAGTAAAAGTAGTCCACTAGCCCTATTAGCATCGAAATAAAATCGCCATTTTGTGAAGCGGCGGATCAGCCGGGTTTGTGTCCGAGTACAACTTTATCCCAGTCTGTACACTTCTGTACACTTTTGTACAGTTCGTAACTCCTGACTTTGATCGCCCGAAGTGCATTGATACGGGGTTTATCAGCTTTGCGTATTTTTGGACTTCGTGTTGGCAACCATTTTGGATGGTAGTGTTTTTTTTATGCCTGTACTAAATGTTTTCGGCATAAAAACAATAATACACGGGAACACTGTAGTTTTTCGGGATAAAGAGCAGCCTATGTGTTAATCCAGTGTCAGTTTCTTGCGTACAAAATTTTGAAGAAGTAACAAATATATAACGGGTGTAAAAAGAGCAGTCACTATACTTTGGGATATGATTATACTACCTTTTCTCATTCTAGAAATGTATTTTTTTTCATTATTTTTACAAAAAAAAAAAAAACTTTTTTGCTTCATTGTTATTTTTGCGACAAAAAAAATAAATAAATGGTAAAACGTAAAAAATTTTTTTTTTTAGTTTTTGACAAAAAAAATATTAAAACAAACGGGGTAAGCTAAATAAAACCATTTAAAAATACATTTCAAAATAAAGAAAGGTCGTATAATCGTATCTCAAAGTTATAGTAACTGCTCTTTTTACACCAAAAAATTCTTATGTAGTTACATATTTTCTCAAAAAAAATCTTATTTATAATATTAATGTGATGGAAAACAAACGCTTTGAAAGTTGTCCTACTTATTGAGTGTTTATATAGAAAGTGCTTTAGCGAGGAGCAAAACTTTGAAACTTCACGAAGATATAATTTAATATTTTGGCGAACTGACCTTTTTTCCCCACTATGGTGAAGGCGAAAGTAGGGGTAATAATTTTGTGATGCTATGTATACCTACGTCTGTTTCACCTTAGCGCCAAATTACCAATTTTAACAAATGAGGTGTAATTTTAAACAAACGCTTTTGTCAACACTATTAGAATCACTCCAATGCTATTTTGCCTCGATAATTCAACGCCAATAACAAATGAAAACATAATTTGTATTATTGCCATCGTTTAGGAATTGATATAAACATAATTTTTATTATTCCCGTGGTACTTACCCTTTTTCAATTGTTACTTTTTGTCATTACAATTTGCTGTCTCCCGCATTACTTGGGGAGGGAAACTGGAACACTTTCTACCTCCTTATTCTTCTGATTAATTTCGTTGCGGGTCCCAAGACAGATCTAGCATATCCCTAGGGCACCCCTGAGATCACATCAAAGGGTTTTGAGGTTGGTTACCACTGTCGAACTACAGATCCTGGCTACACAGGGGTTGCAATGGTGGGAATGTGTAATGGGCCATTTGCCTGTTAAAAAAACAGGTGTCAATAGATTACTAATGAAAGCGAAAGTATAGACAATAGTATAGACAACATATCATTTTTCAAAAATGTTTTAGATATTTTAAGCGACTCATTCTAAAAAAACCCTAGAAAAAACAAAACATTTTATTAAGAATTTTCAATTTCTTTATCAAATCGGGCAACGGAAGATTGGATGTATATTAAATATAGATGACGGTAGACGTCGGCCTCCCTCTGTAGATAACTCGCAGCGGAGGGCAATCGGGAATGTATTAGTATTAATTATCAGACAATCCCTGCGCCTAAGCTCAGTGTACTTAGTGCGAATTATATAACTATTCACCGTGAGGACGTAACAACAATTTGTATGGCATGGAATTAGTTACCATAATATTGTGTTAGTTATTTCATGTTCCAATCTACCTTTGTGCCAAGTTTCATTTGAATACGTTTAGTAGTTTGCCTGAAATACCCTTAAATAGGCAGCTACTGTTTTTTGAAATTTCCTATATTACCCTTCAGATCCTAAGCTACCTGATAAATTTCATTATATTCCATACTGTGGTTTCAGCGTGATGTGTTATCAATCTTATACATACAGACAGATAGACAACCATATATATTTTTCAAAAAGGTTTTTTTTGGATTCTGTGGCCTTTATAGACATAGACATTTATAGATATAGATTTTTACTTAAATATCTTTAATGTACAGACATGACCTTCTACAGATTTATAATATGTATAGAATAAACATAGATGTTTAGCGTCCAAAGATAAAAAGAGATTTATAGGTGCAAAGAACTAACTAATGATATATTGTATAGAATGAATATAGATGTTTAGCGTCCAACGATAAAAACAGATTTTTAGGTGCAAAGACCTCGCTAATTAGTAAGGTAAACGAAACAATTATTTAGCGTTAATCCTGTTGACTACCTCTGCGTCGCGGGCCGCTATCACTCTACATTACACGACACGGACCTAACACGTGTAATCACTACGAGCGTGATAGATACCTTCATTCATTCGACTTTCGTTATCTAGTCACGTTCGTTCGCAAGTTTGTGATTTCATATGACACAGAATCAAATCTTTCTACAGAATTGCCGGTATGATATTCACATTTTAGTACATCACGTTTTTCTTTTTTATTCAAATCCCGATGAAACACGTACCGTACATAATTTTATTCGGCCCCTAAATGTTATTTTGGAACCCACGTCCCTCACAATAGAGACGAAATTTCACGCGAGCGTATGTAATGAAATAATGTTTTATGCGCGCTAAAACATTTTTTTTGTTTTAATATTTTAAACGGATTTACGTTTCGTTTTCGGTGTGGATACAATCGAAATATGCACCTACAATTTTAACGAAAACGTGTTTAAGCATTGTAAAATATTACCTAAATTAACATTTATGTAAAATTTTGATTTGTTAGCTTTCACAGGATTATAATGTTATTCTGTGATACAATGGTTAGAAGATTGCATTCGATTCAGAGGTCGTGAGTTCGATTCCCGCGTTGGTACAAGTAAATTTAGTTTTCCAGTTTGATTACAACAATGTCACGTGATTGTGTGATGCTCCATGTGTCGGCGTGTGCGACCATGTTCAAAGCCGGTTGGCACAGGGCACAAGTATGTGCGCAATACGCTACTTAGGCTAGCATATATAATCGACACGGCTGGAGAAAGAATTGGTTCTTTCTCCAGCCGTGTCGATTATATATGTCGATTATCTAATATCTATGCTAACCTAAATAGTGTATTGCGCACATACTTGTGCACTGTGATAATTACGGCTGCATCAAACCGCCAACCAACACCGAAATCGATGATTGCGCTATTATTAATATTTTTAACAATTTTAACTAGGTATTTGTGATATTCAAAGATTCCAGGCTAATAAAGACAGGACTTTCGAGGAACATGTCGACGTATATAATATTTAATAAAGCCGTATCTACGAGCATACACCGTGCGACTCCGAGCTCGTGGTAAACTAATTAGCTGCCACTTTAGCCCCTTGATTGCTTTTGACACGTATCTTCACGAGAGAACACTTTTAATATACTGAATTAAAATCTCTACAAAGCAAAACCGCCATTTAGTCGCTATTGTGTGCAGACAATGCAGCGCGAACGTTTTGCGAGATGTTTTTACAATTAAACATTTCGCTTTTGAGGTGAGCATCTGTGGCCAACGAGTGCAGGATCGATTTGTGACCTTGTATCAATGAGAGTTTCAAAGATCCATTTTTCAGTTCTAAAGTACATTAAATGAATTCTAGTAACGGTGAAGGAAAACATCACGAGTACTCTGGCATATGGTTGGCCCCAGCCACTGATCTAGACTAAATCGAATGTGCTATGAGAATAGTATGTTCTAGACAATAATACGACATTTAAAACCGATTGTCCCAGGCACTACAGTATTTAAAGGGAAGTCACTTCTCTTGAAGAATAATGTACAAATCATCCAATAGCGGTCAAAAAGGCCCAAGTAACTGTGGAACCGTTGGAAGAAAAGGTTCGTGTAAAAAGTACAATACGTGCAGACATAAAACCTTTATTACGCACTAAAACCTTTTCGAATAACATTGCACCTTACAGCCTTTATACTTACGTGAATGGTTTTCAGTTACAGGGGATAGAACTGCCTGTTTATACTGCTCGTACACCTTCACGTGTTTAAGTATAAAGTTGGAACTGAATTATAGCATAGTACCAGTAAGCCAAGCAGTAACGTTAGACAGCTCCGTTATCGAATAATAACAATGTAATACCTCTCATAGCGATTTCGGTGATGATTTTTTTGAAACCAGGCCAGCTACGCAGGAGTTATTTTATAGTGCCCAAGTGTGTGCGCTCTCTCACTCTCTCTTCCTTCGCTCTCGTAGCGCAGTGGGACGGATAACCGACACGACTCGCGCAGGACCGACTTTTTACATGACCATCCGACGCCTGGATCATCGTTCTTGTCACATAATCAGGTGATCAGCCTGCAATGTCCTAACCAAACCAAATTTACTTTTCAACTTTTCCATAAGTCCCTATGAGCTTAGCTGAATATCAAAATTAAATTGTCATCGCTTTCTGTATGAGCTTCTTTGACTCCTACTTAACATCTCCAACCTTCTTAAAATCTTACGCATCGAATTAATTTTTGATACTTAAGTATTCAAACTTTTTTTAACACAATAAAATTTAAAACATCATGCCTAGATTATACCAGAGGCATGTGGGACACAAATCTACTAATCTGACGCTCTTGAGTTACCACAAAAATCCCATTTTCGGCTCCCCTCTATGCAGCATATTATTTGCTCAAACCCAAATTTTCTGCATTTGATTTTACAAATCGTTATACATGTACGTAAAGTTCCCGTGACTTTGCATAGGTAACCACCTCCCCGAACCCTGTTTATCTCACAAAATCAGAGAGGATAAGAAGTTACTGCATATTGAATGTATAAGAAAACTGCTGCAGTAAGAATACAGGGTAATGTTTTATTGTGGTTACTTTGTAGAGTTAAATAACGAATGGCTTATTGGATACGAAACCCCGGTCGTCGAGAGCAAACAGATCAAATGTCTCGGAGGCTTACGTTATTTGAATATGTTTTTACTTATGTAAGTTTACGTATACTGTAAAGTACAAGACGTATTCTGATGGTCTTTGTATTAAATACTTCTTAGAATATACTTCTGACAGTATGAATTATGTAAATATGCTACACTGCTACAGGTCTTGTTAAGTTGACTTAGGCCCGTATTAATAAAGAAGTCTTAAACCCAACCTAACTTGAGAACCTATGACAGATAAAAAATTAAAAGTGAACAATCTTATTAATGTTACATAGTGCATTATTTTTTTATACTGTTATATTCATAATCATAATCATTACAATAACAAATTAAAATATGTATAATCTATATTTATAGGTTTTTAAAAAAGAAAAAAAAGTAGGTATGTAGCATCTAAGGTGTTCTTAATTTTAAAAGTGAAATGAAACTTTTTTTATCTGTCAAAATATAGGTTCTCAAGTGAGGTTGGGTTTGAGACTTCTTTATTATTACGGGCCTTAGTCATTTACACTACTTGTTCTTCTATACTTAAGAGATTACCAGCCCTAGCTGTGAAGAGTGCGGCACTGTCAAGGTTGTCCATCATCTGCAGGCGGAATGTGCCCAGACCTAGTTGCTTAGAGAGGCTCTGATGAGGGATTTAAATTTAAATTTATTAGACGTAGGAATGTTTCAAACTTTACTATTGGAGCTTTCATCAGAATATGCAATAATAACACCTGCACTAAAAAAAATATATTAAAAAAACTCTAGTCTAAAACCACTCTTAGAGCTTTTCTGCTTGGCCTATGGGTAGCCATTTACTCCTTATACCATTACTAGCGTATATTTTATTACTTACATTCTTATAAAATACACCTACTGTTTATCACAGCTAATGTAGGAGTTAGTTAGCGTTAAGAATGCACTTTTATCTGAGAGTGTTTAATCCCGCTCCCGTCTAACGTAAGATAGCGGGCGAGAGTGGTTCAAAAGTGGCTAAGTAACAGCTTAAATGATAACGTCGAAAAAGTTAAAATGCCGAATTTCCTTTTGTGTAACTTAACCTCAAATCGTTAAATAATAGGCTTTCTGCTGAAAGTTAAGAGGAAACAACACGGTTGAGAGAAATACAAAATAGGTGTTTATAAAACCTATAGCTGTCTCGCAGTGCCTTAGCTAGCCAGCACTAGCGCGATAGAGACAACTGCAACTTGGACTGAAATTACCTATTAAAAGTACCAGAAATCGACGTTTAGGGGATTCCTGTTTCCTCCTCCAAAACTTAACCAATTTAAATATTTTTTACTTTATTAGCTAAAAATAGAAATGAGCTAGGTTCCCATTTTTTTATTTTGTTGTTTATTGTAGTCAAATCTGTTTCCTAGATGTTTAAACATGCAGCAGAGAGTCTGGCCATTTCTTTAGGTTTTGGAACGTCCGTATCTCTTTAAATAATTAATTTATAAAAATAAAAAAAAAATAGGGACGTACAAACAATATCCATTAATATTCAGGAAAATAATTGTTACTCTAGCAGCATTATCCAGGAAGAACAGGAATCCCGTAAACCCCTATTTTTGTATGGAAAAAAATTCGCGGTGTTTCCTCTTTAGTTTATAACGCATCGAACATCTGGTTGAAGCCACTAAACCAAATATAAATCAGAAGCGAATACAACGAAAAAGTTTAGTAGCGTTCTCTCTTCTTATTATTAAACATCATTCACGTTTTAAACAAATACGTAGATTAACAAACTTATATGAAGTCGAAAATGGCTGAACTGTTTCGAGAAAAGGATGGTACGGCCTACTCAACTTCGCAAATGAGAACGGAAAATATTTGTTACTCAAAAATGTAAATGTGGATTTGTTACATATATGATACTGTATATTAATGTGAAAAGATTGTAAACACTACATGTCGGCCGCGGGCTGACACAAAATAAAACTGCGCTGGTGAAAAATGAAAATAGCTCGCGGGTGTCCTTTGTCAATTCCGCCCATAGCCCGTTTGTATTGACTGTGATAACCGATCAGCCGTACTAGTCACTAGTGTGAAAACTTCCCTTTGTGACTTCTGACATCGACCGTAGCCTTTTATGCCTATTGGTATTGTGACTGTTATGTCTATTGTCAACATTACATTTTCACATGCGCATTGTTATGACTAACTTGGCAAAAGAACATAAAATGTACTTTGGTTGTTAGTTTGGTGGAATTTAGACTTTATTACAATACACATAGTGTAGGTAGCATGTGTTTGCGTTTGTTCAAGCTAAGGATACCTGGAAAACCACATACATAAATTGACTAATTAATAATTAATTATAAGACATCTACTCTCTGTTAGAATATGGTATATGGCAATAGGAAACGATATAATATTATTATATTATATTTTCCTACTGGTCCCCGATTCCCGTACCTCGAACATCGTTTCGAATCTCATTCTATCCCGTTTTTGCACGTGATTTAGAGCGCGTGCGAGTTAGACAGACTGACAATAGAAACGATATCCGAGCTATGAGAATATCCGAAAAAATAAAATGGTCATAACCGGGTATAAAAAAAGAAACTTGACGTATGTTTGTCTGCATTTTCGCGATAAACTCAAAATATACTACTTCCCTGATTTTAAGGAATAGAGTGGTTCTCGAAGTAGTATAATATGACATTATGTCACAAGTAAACAGACAAAACGTCAATATAATTATATAATATAATATCTATAGACTCTTCACACCACGTCAATCTGGCCCTGTGTTTTGTCGACCTCTTAGCGCAGTGGTTGAGTGCGTTGGTGCTCGAACGAGAGGTCGCGGGTTCGAGTCCCGCCGAGGGAAAAAACGTTTTCAATGTTCCTGGGTCATGGATGTTTATTAAATTTGTGTATGGTATAAAAGAATTAAATATATTTCCGTTGTCTGGTACCTGTAACACAAGTTCTTCGGATACTTAGCACAGGACCAGATTGACGTGGTGTGAAGCGTCCATAGATATTATTATTATTTAGAATGAATCGTTGTCTCGGCTATTTGCCGGATGAATGACTCAGGTACGGGCTTATGCCTATCCTGATTCATGATAAGTGAAAACAAGTGTTATGATTGAGGCGTAGAGAAAGATGAGGAGGGGTTAAGAAAACGACGAACTAATGAGCAGGTATCGATGACAATTGACTTTTGCATCTTGATGTATGTATTTTTATTAAGATCTAGTGATTTCAGAACAGCAGTAAGGGTTTTAGCAGTAGTAATTATTATTATTTTTCCTTGCTCACGGGCAATTAAATCCCGGACCTTTGGAAGGCATGCGTGGGGCCGAAGCCAACACGCAGAGAACCCGTTACACAATATTTATTTATATGTAATGTGACACCAGCCGGCGACTCTTCCTGTACGTACCATGGGAGTGCGCCCACGGAGACCCACCGGTTAGTGTAGGACTATTGCATGGAATGGTTATAGGAAAAGATTCTGGGCTATAGGGGAGAGGTGCTAGTGGACTGGGTATCTAAGACTATGGAAGGACTATGGCGTCTGCCAGACACGACGTGGTTACATGTAATTTAAATATATTTTATATCTAGCAATATCCCGCGAAACAATTATAACCACAACCTGCAAGCAGATGAGTGAGTGTACGCATAGGCATGCGTTTGATGCACCTCCCTCCTCCCACACTGCTTATGCGTACACTCGCAAGCAAAAAACATGAAAACACCACCACCACACAAGCAATAATGTTAACACGATCGTGCAAAGTCCCACCACCATGCAGGTTGCAAAACTCGACGCGCGTTTCGCTCCGACCCCGGAGCATCCTCAGGATGTTGACTCTGCGAACAATGTTCGTTAAGTGATGCCGCCCGCCAAAACACCGCCTTATATTCCCTACAGCTACTACCCCTACCAACTAGTACCCCCACCAAACAAGTTAATAAGAGGTGACGAAGTAAGGTTAGTTTGGTCATTCAACAATGCAATTCTATTGTTGTTCTTTACTTTAATTATTTCTAACTGTTCCAACACGCTCAGTCGAAAGCCTTTATCACATTTATGTAATATCTTATAGGAATGACCATCTGGTATATTGTGACTACTATCTAAAAGATGTTTGGCAAAATGTGATTTATCATGATGACCATTTCTATAAGCCGCGATATGTTCTTTATACCGAGTCTCAAAGTTACGTCCAGTCTGACCTACGTATACACTGTCGCATTCAGGACAATCGATTCTGTATACACCTGATTGATACTTTAAATCAATCCGGTCTTTATTATTACATAATTGATTTTTTAAAGTATTATTCGTCCTAAATGCGACATGCATATCGTTATTTTTCATTATTTTGGATAAACGTGCAGATACCTCACCCATGTAGGTCAAACTGGACTTATATCTAACTACTTCCTTATCAGAGGTCCCTGCGTACAAAAACTTAACCAATTCCTTTTTATTTTTAATATTTAACATATTATCAATTATTTTGGGATTGTACCCATTCGCCTCAGCAATTTGATAAATTATGTTTAACTCTTTTTGGTAATTTACTCTACTAAGAGGAACAGAAACTAATCTGTGAATATAACTATGAAAGGCCGCGTGTTTGTGTTGCCAAGGATGACATGAGGATGCATGAATAGTAGTATTAGTATACGTCGGTTTGCGAAAGATCCCAAAACTGTGTTTATTATCAACTCTAGTGATAGATAAATCTAGAAAATTGAGAGTATTATTATCTTCACATTCTAGTGTGAATTTTATTTTAATATGTTTTTTATTAAGATTTTTAAGAAATACGTCCAGTTGTCTCTGTGTACCCGTCCAACAAAGTATGCAGTCATCTACATATCTATAGTAATATAAAATGCTCTTATTATTAACAATATTTCTCTGTTCAAAATCGTCCATAAATATTTCAGCCAGCAAAGGACTCAGTGGTGAGCCCATTGCTAGACCGTCTTGTTGAACAAAGAACTGATTGTTAAATCTAAAGTAGTTTTGTTCCATGCAGACTTTAGTAAGGGAAAGCAATTCATCACCTTCACCAGGAGGTAAACGTTGTTCCAATGCATTACCCAAAATACCCAACGTTTCCTCACACGGGATATTAGTGAATAAACTATCTACATCAAGCGAGACTAATTTGCAACGGGGTGGCAAAGTCACATTTTTAATATGATCTACTAATTGTAAGCTATTTTTTATAGCATAAGGTGGTCTAAATGAAAGCTTTTGCTTAATAATGTAATTAAGTGACTTTGCTAACTCGTATGCTGGTGCACCTATGTATGAGACAACTGGACGCATAGGAATATCAGTTTTGTGAATCTTTGGCAAGCCGTAAAGCGATGGCGCGCGAGGATTCATTGGAATAAGTTTCCTCTTTGCTGATTCGGTTTGGAAAAAGTGTGAATTTTTGTTTATGGCTAATTTAACCTTAGCCACAAACTTATTTGTTGGGTCAGAAGATACCCTTAGAAATTGGTCACAACGAATCACGTTATTAACTTTCTCCGAGTAATCGTCGCGCCTCATCACCACTATTGTGTTACCCTTATCCGCTTTAGATACAACCAAGTCATTATTAGTTATTGTTTGTTTTAATGACTTCAAAGCAACTTCTTCAGGGTTTATCGAAAAACCGGAAGGAGTACCCTTGATTTCATTAGCTAGTAGACCCTTAACCATATTGTCCTTCTTATTAATCAAAACTGCCATTTCCGAATCTACCGCAAGCATTTCCAAGGCATTTTGATTAATCTTAGGAGAAATATTATATTTAAGACCCTTTTCCAGAAGTGTCATCTCATCCTTGGCAAACTGGACATTGGTTAAGTTTTTGACGCGAGGGTGGAAAGAAAAAGGTTCAGACTGTGATTCTGTATAGGATTGTACATTCCTCTTTTTATTTACTAAAGCCTGAAGCTTTTTCTTTTGACTAACATACTTAGCATGCACTTCGATTGATGCGAAACTACGTGCTTTTTCATCCAAACAATCGAATTCTAAGTTATGTAATTTGAATGAGAGCTCGGTATAAAGAACTTTGAGATGTTGTTTTAAATTATCTCTAACGGTAAACCAATGACGCGTCTCTTCGTTAAGCCAGATGGACTCTGCTTTTTTAATAGCCGTATTGGCGGCTCTACTGTGCGTGTTGGTTTTAACATTAATATAACTGGGAACAACATTAAGATGTTTGCATTGTTGATTGAACCAAATATTTTGGGCGGCAACTCGATGTAATTTTGTTAGCTTAATATAGAGTCGTGCCTGTACGGTCATGCTCACCGATTTTAAATAGTTAATGGAATCAGGCGTTACTTTGCGGAAATCCATAGCATACAATTTAAATATATTTTATATCTAGCAATATCCCGCGAAACAATTATAACCACAACCTGCAAGCAGATGAGTGAGTGTACGCATAGGCATGCGTTTGATGCACCTCCCTCCTCCCACACTGCTTATGCGTACACTCGCAAGCAAAAAACATGAAAACACCACCACCACACAAGCAATAATGTTAACACGATCGTGCAAAGTCCCACCACCATGCAGGTTGCAAAACTCGACGCGCGTTTCGCTCCGACCCCGGAGCATCCTCAGGATGTTGACTCTGCGAACAATGTTCGTTAAGTGATGCCGCCCGCCAAAACACCGCCTTATATTCCCTACAGCTACTACCCCTACCAACTAGTACCCCCACCAAACAAGTTAATAAGAGGTGACGAAGTAAGGTTAGTTTGGTCATTCAACAATGCAATTCTATTGTTGTTCTTTACTTTAATTATTTCTAACTGTTCCAACACGCTCAGTCGAAAGCCTTTATCACATTTATGTAATATCTTATAGGAATGACCATCTGGTATATTGTGACTACTATCTAAAAGATGTTTGGCAAAATGTGATTTATCATGATGACCATTTCTATAAGCCGCGATATGTTCTTTATACCGAGTCTCAAAGTTACGTCCAGTCTGACCTACGTATACACTGTCGCATTCAGGACAATCGATTCTGTATACACCTGATTGATACTTTAAATCAATCCGGTCTTTATTATTACATAATTGATTTTTTAAAGTATTATTCGTCCTAAATGCGACATGCATATCGTTATTTTTCATTATTTTGGATAAACGTGCAGATACCTCACCCATGTAGGTCAAACTGGACTTATATCTAACTACTTCCTTATCAGAGGTCCCTGCGTACAAAAACTTAACCAATTCCTTTTTATTTTTAATATTTAACATATTATCAATTATTTTGGGATTGTACCCATTCGCCTCAGCAATTTGATAAATTATGTTTAACTCTTTTTGGTAATTTACTCTACTAAGAGGAACAGAAACTAATCTGTGAATATAACTATGAAAGGCCGCGTGTTTGTGTTGCCAAGGATGACATGAGGATGCATGAATAGTAGTATTAGTATACGTCGGTTTGCGAAAGATCCCAAAACTGTGTTTATTATCAACTCTAGTGATAGATAAATCTAGAAAATTTAGAGTATTATTATCTTCACATTCTAGTGTGAATTTTATTTTAATATGTTTTTTATTAAGATTTTTAAGAAATACGTCCAGTTGTCTCTGTGTACCCGTCCAACAAAGTATGCAGTCATCTACATATCTATAGTAATATAAAATGCTCTTATTATTAACAATATTTCTCTGTTCAAAATCGTCCATAAATATTTCAGCCAGCAAAGGACTCAGTGGTGAGCCCATTGCTAGACCGTCTTGTTGAACAAAGAACTGATTGTTAAATCTAAAGTAGTTTTGTTCCATGCAGACTTTAGTAAGGGAAAGCAATTCATCACCTTCACCAGGAGGTAAACGTTGTTCCAATGCATTACCCAAAATACCCAACGTTTCCTCACACGGGATATTAGTGAATAAACTATCTACATCAAGCGAGACTAATTTGCAACGGGGTGGCAAAGTCACATTTTTAATATGATCTACTAATTGTAAGCTATTTTTTATAGCATAAGGTGGTCTAAATGAAAGCTTTTGCTTAATAATGTAATTAAGTGACTTTGCTAACTCGTATGCTGGTGCACCTATGTATGAGACAACTGGACGCATAGGAATATCAGTTTTGTGAATCTTTGGCAAGCCGTAAAGCGATGGCGCGCGAGGATTCATTGGAATAAGTTTCCTCTTTGCTGATTCGGTTTGGAAAAAGTGTGAATTTTTGTTTATGGCTAATTTAACCTTAGCCACAAACTTATTTGTTGGGTCAGAAGATACCCTTAGAAATTGGTCACAACGAATCACGTTATTAACTTTCTCCGAGTAATCGTCGCGCCTCATCACCACTATTGTGTTACCCTTATCCGCTTTAGATACAACCAAGTCATTATTAGTTATTGTTTGTTTTAATGACTTCAAAGCAACTTCTTCAGGGTTTATCGAAAAACCGGAAGGAGTACCCTTGATTTCATTAGCTAGTAGACCCTTAACCATATTGTCCTTCTTATTAATCAAAACTGCCATTTCCGAATCTACCGCAAGCATTTCCAAGGCATTTTGATTAATCTTAGGAGAAATATTATATTTAAGACCCTTTTCCAGAAGTGTCATCTCATCCTTGGCAAACTGGACATTGGTTAAGTTTTTGACGCGAGGGTGGAAAGAAAAAGGTTCAGACTGTGATTCTGTATAGGATTGTACATTCCTCTTTTTATTTACTAAAGCCTGAAGCTTTTTCTTTTGACTAACATACTTAGCATGCACTTCGATTGATGCGAAACTACGTGCTTTTTCATCCAAACAATCGAATTCTAAGTTATGTAATTTGAATGAGAGCTCGGTATAAAGAACTTTGAGATGTTGTTTTAAATTATCTCTAACGGTAAACCAATGACGCGTCTCTTCGTTAAGCCAGATGGACTCTGCTTTTTTAATAGCCGTATTGGCGGCTCTACTGTGCGTGTTGGTTTTAACATTAATATAACTGGGAACAACATTAAGATGTTTGCATTGTTGATTGAACCAAATATTTTGGGCGGCAACTCGATGTAATTTTGTTAGCTTAATATAGAGTCGTGCCTGTACGGTCATGCTCACCGATTTTAAATAGTTAATGGAATCAGGCGTTACTTTGCGGAAATCCATAGCATACAATTTAAATATATTTTATATCTAGCAATATCCCGCGAAACAATTATAACCACAACCTGCAAGCAGATGAGTGAGTGTACGCATAGGCATGCGTTTGATGCACCTCCCTCCTCCCACACTGCTTATGCGTACACTCGCAAGCAAAAAACATGAAAACACCACCACCACACAAGCAATAATGTTAACACGATCGTGCAAAGTCCCACCACCATGCAGGTTGCAAAACTCGACGCGCGTTTCGCTCCGACCCCGGAGCATCCTCAGGATGTTGACTCTGCGAACAATGTTCGTTAAGTGATGCCGCCCGCCAAAACACCGCCTTATATTCCCTACAGCTACTACCCCTACCAACTAGTACCCCCACCAAACAAGTTAATAAGAGGTGACGAAGTAAGGTTAGTTTGGTCATTCAACAATGCAATTCTATTGTTGTTCTTTACTTTAATTATTTCTAACTGTTCCAACACGCTCAGTCGAAAGCCTTTATCACATTTATGTAATATCTTATAGGAATGACCATCTGGTATATTGTGACTACTATCTAAAAGATGTTTGGCAAAATGTGATTTATCATGATGACCATTTCTATAAGCCGCGATATGTTCTTTATACCGAGTCTCAAAGTTACGTCCAGTCTGACCTACGTATACACTGTCGCATTCAGGACAATCGATTCTGTATACACCTGATTGATACTTTAAATCAATCCGGTCTTTATTATTACATAATTGATTTTTTAAAGTATTATTCGTCCTAAATGCGACATGCATATCGTTATTTTTCATTATTTTGGATAAACGTGCAGATACCTCACCCATGTAGGTCAAACTGGACTTATATCTAACTACTTCCTTATCAGAGGTCCCTGCGTACAAAAACTTAACCAATTCCTTTTTATTTTTAATATTTAACATATTATCAATTATTTTGGGATTGTACCCATTCGCCTCAGCAATTTGATAAATTATGTTTAACTCTTTTTGGTAATTTACTCTACTAAGAGGAACAGAAACTAATCTGTGAATATAACTATGAAAGGCCGCGTGTTTGTGTTGCCAAGGATGACATGAGGATGCATGAATAGTAGTATTAGTATACGTCGGTTTGCGAAAGATCCCAAAACTGTGTTTATTATCAACTCTAGTGATAGATAAATCTAGAAAATTTAGAGTATTATTATCTTCACATTCTAGTGTGAATTTTATTTTAATATGTTTTTTATTAAGATTTTTAAGAAATACGTCCAGTTGTCTCTGTGTACCCGTCCAACAAAGTATGCAGTCATCTACATATCTATAGTAATATAAAATGCTCTTATTATTAACAATATTTCTCTGTTCAAAATCGTCCATAAATATTTCAGCCAGCAAAGGACTCAGTGGTGAGCCCATTGCTAGACCGTCTTGTTGAACAAAGAACTGATTGTTAAATCTAAAGTAGTTTTGTTCCATGCAGACTTTAGTAAGGGAAAGCAATTCATCACCTTCACCAGGAGGTAAACGTTGTTCCAATGCATTACCCAAAATACCCAACGTTTCCTCACACGGGATATTAGTGAATAAACTATCTACATCAAGCGAGACTAATTTGCAACGGGGTGGCAAAGTCACATTTTTAATATGATCTACTAATTGTAAGCTATTTTTTATAGCATAAGGTGGTCTAAATGAAAGCTTTTGCTTAATAATGTAATTAAGTGACTTTGCTAACTCGTATGCTGGTGCACCTATGTATGAGACAACTGGACGCATAGGAATATCAGTTTTGTGAATCTTTGGCAAGCCGTAAAGCGATGGCGCGCGAGGATTCATTGGAATAAGTTTCCTCTTTGCTGATTCGGTTTGGAAAAAGTGTGAATTTTTGTTTATGGCTAATTTAACCTTAGCCACAAACTTATTTGTTGGGTCAGAAGATACCCTTAGAAATTGGTCACAACGAATCACGTTATTAACTTTCTCCGAGTAATCGTCGCGCCTCATCACCACTATTGTGTTACCCTTATCCGCTTTAGATACAACCAAGTCATTATTAGTTATTGTTTGTTTTAATGACTTCAAAGCAACTTCTTCAGGGTTTATCGAAAAACCGGAAGGAGTACCCTTGATTTCATTAGCTAGTAGACCCTTAACCATATTGTCCTTCTTATTAATCAAAACTGCCATTTCCGAATCTACCGCAAGCATTTCCAAGGCATTTTGATTAATCTTAGGAGAAATATTATATTTAAGACCCTTTTCCAGAAGTGTCATCTCATCCTTGGCAAACTGGACATTGGTTAAGTTTTTGACGCGAGGGTGGAAAGAAAAAGGTTCAGACTGTGATTCTGTATAGGATTGTACATTCCTCTTTTTATTTACTAAAGCCTGAAGCTTTTTCTTTTGACTAACATACTTAGCATGCACTTCGATTGATGCGAAACTACGTGCTTTTTCATCCAAACAATCGAATTCTAAGTTATGTAATTTGAATGAGAGCTCGGTATAAAGAACTTTGAGATGTTGTTTTAAATTATCTCTAACGGTAAACCAATGACGCGTCTCTTCGTTAAGCCAGATGGACTCTGCTTTTTTAATAGCCGTATTGGCGGCTCTACTGTGCGTGTTGGTTTTAACATTAATATAACTGGGAACAACATTAAGATGTTTGCATTGTTGATTGAACCAAATATTTTGGGCGGCAACTCGATGTAATTTTGTTAGCTTAATATAGAGTCGTGCCTGTACGGTCATGCTCACCGATTTTAAATAGTTAATGGAATCAGGCGTTACTTTGCGGAAATCCATAGCATACAATTTAAATATATTTTATATCTAGCAATATCCCGCGAAACAATTATAACCACAACCTGCAAGCAGATGAGTGAGTGTACGCATAGGCATGCGTTTGATGCACCTCCCTCCTCCCACACTGCTTATGCGTACACTCGCAAGCAAAAAACATGAAAACACCACCACCACACAAGCAATAATGTTAACACGATCGTGCAAAGTCCCACCACCATGCAGGTTGCAAAACTCGACGCGCGTTTCGCTCCGACCCCGGAGCATCCTCAGGATGTTGACTCTGCGAACAATGTTCGTTAAGTGATGCCGCCCGCCAAAACACCGCCTTATATTCCCTACAGCTACTACCCCTACCAACTAGTACCCCCACCAAACAAGTTAATAAGAGGTGACGAAGTAAGGTTAGTTTGGTCATTCAACAATGCAATTCTATTGTTGTTCTTTACTTTAATTATTTCTAACTGTTCCAACACGCTCAGTCGAAAGCCTTTATCACATTTATGTAATATCTTATAGGAATGACCATCTGGTATATTGTGACTACTATCTAAAAGATGTTTGGCAAAATGTGATTTATCATGATGACCATTTCTATAAGCCGCGATATGTTCTTTATACCGAGTCTCAAAGTTACGTCCAGTCTGACCTACGTATACACTGTCGCATTCAGGACAATCGATTCTGTATACACCTGATTGATACTTTAAATCAATCCGGTCTTTATTATTACATAATTGATTTTTTAAAGTATTATTCGTCCTAAATGCGACATGCATATCGTTATTTTTCATTATTTTGGATAAACGTGCAGATACCTCACCCATGTAGGTCAAACTGGACTTATATCTAACTACTTCCTTATCAGAGGTCCCTGCGTACAAAAACTTAACCAATTCCTTTTTATTTTTAATATTTAACATATTATCAATTATTTTGGGATTGTACCCATTCGCCTCAGCAATTTGATAAATTATGTTTAACTCTTTTTGGTAATTTACTCTACTAAGAGGAACAGAAACTAATCTGTGAATATAACTATGAAAGGCCGCGTGTTTGTGTTGCCAAGGATGACATGAGGATGCATGAATAGTAGTATTAGTATACGTCGGTTTGCGAAAGATCCCAAAACTGTGTTTATTATCAACTCTAGTGATAGATAAATCTAGAAAATTTAGAGTATTATTATCTTCACATTCTAGTGTGAATTTTATTTTAATATGTTTTTTATTAAGATTTTTAAGAAATACGTCCAGTTGTCTCTGTGTACCCGTCCAACAAAGTATGCAGTCATCTACATATCTATAGTAATATAAAATGCTCTTATTATTAACAATATTTCTCTGTTCAAAATCGTCCATAAATATTTCAGCCAGCAAAGGACTCAGTGGTGAGCCCATTGCTAGACCGTCTTGTTGAACAAAGAACTGATTGTTAAATCTAAAGTAGTTTTGTTCCATGCAGACTTTAGTAAGGGAAAGCAATTCATCACCTTCACCAGGAGGTAAACGTTGTTCCAATGCATTACCCAAAATACCCAACGTTTCCTCACACGGGATATTAGTGAATAAACTATCTACATCAAGCGAGACTAATTTGCAACGGGGTGGCAAAGTCACATTTTTAATATGATCTACTAATTGTAAGCTATTTTTTATAGCATAAGGTGGTCTAAATGAAAGCTTTTGCTTAATAATGTAATTAAGTGACTTTGCTAACTCGTATGCTGGTGCACCTATGTATGAGACAACTGGACGCATAGGAATATCAGTTTTGTGAATCTTTGGCAAGCCGTAAAGCGATGGCGCGCGAGGATTCATTGGAATAAGTTTCCTCTTTGCTGATTCGGTTTGGAAAAAGTGTGAATTTTTGTTTATGGCTAATTTAACCTTAGCCACAAACTTATTTGTTGGGTCAGAAGATACCCTTAGAAATTGGTCACAACGAATCACGTTATTAACTTTCTCCGAGTAATCGTCGCGCCTCATCACCACTATTGTGTTACCCTTATCCGCTTTAGATACAACCAAGTCATTATTAGTTATTGTTTGTTTTAATGACTTCAAAGCAACTTCTTCAGGGTTTATCGAAAAACCGGAAGGAGTACCCTTGATTTCATTAGCTAGTAGACCCTTAACCATATTGTCCTTCTTATTAATCAAAACTGCCATTTCCGAATCTACCGCAAGCATTTCCAAGGCATTTTGATTAATCTTAGGAGAAATATTATATTTAAGACCCTTTTCCAGAAGTGTCATCTCATCCTTGGCAAACTGGACATTGGTTAAGTTTTTGACGCGAGGGTGGAAAGAAAAAGGTTCAGACTGTGATTCTGTATAGGATTGTACATTCCTCTTTTTATTTACTAAAGCCTGAAGCTTTTTCTTTTGACTAACATACTTAGCATGCACTTCGATTGATGCGAAACTACGTGCTTTTTCATCCAAACAATCGAATTCTAAGTTATGTAATTTGAATGAGAGCTCGGTATAAAGAACTTTGAGATGTTGTTTTAAATTATCTCTAACGGTAAACCAATGACGCGTCTCTTCGTTAAGCCAGATGGACTCTGCTTTTTTAATAGCCGTATTGGCGGCTCTACTGTGCGTGTTGGTTTTAACATTAATATAACTGGGAACAACATTAAGATGTTTGCATTGTTGATTGAACCAAATATTTTGGGCGGCAACTCGATGTAATTTTGTTAGCTTAATATAGAGTCGTGCCTGTACGGTCATGCTCACCGATTTTAAATAGTTAATGGAAACAGGCGTTACTTTGCGGAAATCCATAGCATACAATTTAAATATATTTTATATCTAGCAATATCCCGCGAAACAATTATAACCACAACCTGCAAGCAGATGAGTGAGTGTACGCATAGGCATGCGTTTGATGCACCTCCCTCCTCCCACACTGCTTATGCGTACACTCGCAAGCAAAAAACATGAAAACACCACCACCACACAAGCAATAATGTTAACACGATCGTGCAAAGTCCCACCACCATGCAGGTTGCAAAACTCGACGCGCGTTTCGCTCCGACCCCGGAGCATCCTCAGGATGTTGACTCTGCGAACAATGTTCGTTAAGTGATGCCGCCCGCCAAAACACCGCCTTATATTCCCTACAGCTACTACCCCTACCAACTAGTACCCCCACCAAACAAGTTAATAAGAGGTGACGAAGTAAGGTTAGTTTGGTCATTCAACAATGCAATTCTATTGTTGTTCTTTACTTTAATTATTTCTAACTGTTCCAACACGCTCAGTCGAAAGCCTTTATCACATTTATGTAATATCTTATAGGAATGACCATCTGGTATATTGTGACTACTATCTAAAAGATGTTTGGCAAAATGTGATTTATCATGATGACCATTTCTATAAGCCGCGATATGTTCTTTATACCGAGTCTCAAAGTTACGTCCAGTCTGACCTACGTATACACTGTCGCATTCAGGACAATCGATTCTGTATACACCTGATTGATACTTTAAATCAATCCGGTCTTTATTATTACATAATTGATTTTTTAAAGTATTATTCGTCCTAAATGCGACATGCATATCGTTATTTTTCATTATTTTGGATAAACGTGCAGATACCTCACCCATGTAGGTCAAACTGGACTTATATCTAACTACTTCCTTATCAGAGGTCCCTGCGTACAAAAACTTAACCAATTCCTTTTTATTTTGAATGCGACAGTGTATACGTAGGTCAGACTGGACGTAACTTTGAGACTCGGTATAAAGAACATATCGCGGCTTATAGAAATGGTCATCATGATAAATCACATTTTGCCAAACATCTTTTAGATAGTAGTCACAATATACCAGATGGTCATTCCTATAAGATATTACATAAATGTGATAAAGGCTTTCGACTGAGCGTGTTGGAACAGTTAGAAATAATTAAAGTAAAGAACAACAATAGAATTGCATTGTTGAATGACCAAACTAACCTTACTTCGTCACCTCTTATTAACTTGTTTGGTGGGGGTACTAGTTGGTAGGGGTAGTAGCTGTAGGGAATATAAGGCGGTGTTTTGGCGGGCGGCATCACTTAACGAACATTGTTCGCAGAGTCAACATCCTGAGGATGCTCCGGGGTCGGAGCGAAACGCGCGTCGAGTTTTGCAACCTGCATGGTGGTGGGACTTTGCACGATCGTGTTAACATTATTGCTTGTGTGGTGGTGGTGTTTTCATGTTTTTTGCTTGCGAGTGTACGCATAAGCAGTGTGGGAGGAGGGAGGTGCATCAAACGCATGCCTATGCGTACACTCACTCATCTGCTTGCAGGTTGTGGTTATAATTGTTTCGCGGGATATTGCTAGATATAAAATATATTTAAATTGTATGCTATGGATTTCCGCAAAGTAACGCCTGATTCCATTAACTATTTAAAATCGGTGAGCATGACCGTACAGGCACGACTCTATATTAAGCTAACAAAATTACATCGAGTTGCCGCCCAAAATATTTGGTTCAATCAACAATGCAAACATCTTAATGTTGTTCCCAGTTATATTAATGTTAAAACCAACACGCACAGTAGAGCCGCCAATACGGCTATTAAAAAAGCAGAGTCCATCTGGCTTAACGAAGAGACGCGTCATTGGTTTACCGTTAGAGATAATTTAAAACAACATCTCAAAGTTCTTTATACCGAGCTCTCATTCAAATTACATAACTTAGAATTCGATTGTTTGGATGAAAAAGCACGTAGTTTCGCATCAATCGAAGTGCATGCTAAGTATGTTAGTCAAAAGAAAAAGCTTCAGGCTTTAGTAAATAAAAAGAGGAATGTACAATCCTATACAGAATCACAGTCTGAACCTTTTTCTTTCCACCCTCGCGTCAAAAACTTAACCAATGTCCAGTTTGCCAAGGATGAGATGACACTTCTGGAAAAGGGTCTTAAATATAATATTTCTCCTAAGATTAATCAAAATGCCTTGGAAATGCTTGCGGTAGATTCGGAAATGGCAGTTTTGATTAATAAGAAGGACAATATGGTTAAGGGTCTACTAGCTAATGAAATCAAGGGTACTCCTTCCGGTTTTTCGATAAACCCTGAAGAAGTTGCTTTGAAGTCATTAAAACAAACAATAACTAATAATGACTTGGTTGTATCTAAAGCGGATAAGGGTAACACAATAGTGGTGATGAGGCGCGACGATTACTCGGAGAAAGTTAATAACGTGATTCGTTGTGACCAATTTCTAAGGGTATCTTCTGACCCAACAAATAAGTTTGTGGCTAAGGTTAAATTAGCCATAAACAAAAATTCACACTTTTTCCAAACCGAATCAGCAAAGAGGAAACTTATTCCAATGAATCCTCGCGCGCCATCGCTTTACGGCTTGCCAAAGATTCACAAAACTGATATTCCTATGCGTCCAGTTGTCTCATACATAGGTGCACCAGCATACGAGTTAGCAAAGTCACTTAATTACATTATTAAGCAAAAGCTTTCATTTAGACCACCTTATGCTATAAAAAATAGCTTACAATTAGTAGATCATATTAAAAATGTGACTTTGCCACCCCGTTGCAAATTAGTCTCGCTTGATGTAGATAGTTTATTCACTAATATCCCGTGTGAGGAAACGTTGGGTATTTTGGGTAATGCATTGGAACAACGTTTACCTCCTGGTGAAGGTGATGAATTGCTTTCCCTTACTAAAGTCTGCATGGAACAAAACTACTTTAGATTTAACAATCAGTTCTTTGTTCAACAAGACGGTCTAGCAATGGGCTCACCACTGAGTCCTTTGCTGGCTGAAATATTTATGGACGATTTTGAACAGAGAAATATTGTTAATAATAAGAGCATTTTATATTACTATAGATATGTAGATGACTGCATACTTTGTTGGACGGGTACACAGAGACAACTGGACGTATTTCTTAAAAATCTTAATAAAAAACATATTAAAATAAAATTCACACTAGAATGTGAAGATAATAATACTCTAAATTTTCTAGATTTATCTATCACTAGAGTTGATAATAAACACAGTTTTGGGATCTTTCGCAAACCGACGTATACTAATACTACTATTCATGCATCCTCATGTCATCCTTGGCAACACAAACACGCGGCCTTTCATAGTTATATTCACAGATTAGTTTCTGTTCCTCTTAGTAGAGTAAATTACCAAAAAGAGTTAAACATAATTTATCAAATTGCTGAGGCGAATGGGTACAATCCCAAAATAATTGATAATATGTTAAATATTAAAAATAAAAAGGAATTGGTTAAGTTTTTGTACGCAGGGACCTCTGATAAGGAAGTAGTTAGATATAAGTCCAGTTTGACCTACATGGGTGAGGTATCTGCACGTTTATCCAAAATAATGAAAAATAACGATATGCATGTCGCATTTAGGACGAATAATACTTTAAAAAATCAATTATGTAATAATAAAGACCGGATTGATTTAAAGTATCAATCAGGTGTATACAGAATCGATTGTCCTGAATGCGACAGTGTATACGTAGGTCAGACTGGACGTAACTTTGAGACTCGGTATAAAGAACATATCGCGGCTTATAGAAATGGTCATCATGATAAATCACATTTTGCCAAACATCTTCTAGATAGTAGTCACAATATACCAGATGGTCATTCCTATAAGATATTACATAAATGTGATAAAGGCTTTCGACTGAGCGTGTTGGAACAGTTAGAAATAATTAAAGTAAAGAACAACAATAGAATTGCATTGTTGAATGACCAAACTAACCTTACTTCGTCACCTCTTATTAACTTGTTTGGTGGGGGTACTAGTTGGTAGGGGTAGTAGCTGTAGGGAATATAAGGCGGTGTTTTGGCGGGCGGCATCACTTAACGAACATTGTTCGCAGAGTCAACATCCTGAGGATGCTCCGGGGTCGGAGCGAAACGCGCGTCGAGTTTTGCAACCTGCATGGTGGTGGGACTTTGCACGATCGTGTTAACATTATTGCTTGTGTGGTGGTGGTGTTTTCATGTTTTTTGCTTGCGAGTGTACACATAAGCAGTGTGGGAGGAGGGAGGTGCATCAAACGCATGCCTATGCGTACACTCACTCATCTGCTTGCAGGTTGTGGTTATAATTGTTTCGCGGGATATTGCTAGATATAAAATATATTTAAATTGTATGCTATGGATTTCCGCAAAGTAACGCCTGATTCCATTAACTGTGGTTACATGTATCAGAAAGTTGGCAGACGCTGACTTATTATTATTATGTTTGTGTATAGCTTCCTTGCTCACGGGCAATTAAATCCCGGACCTTTGGAAGGCATGCGTGGGGCCGAAGCCAACACGTTATTATTATTAATATTTTTGTTCTACCCAAACATGATAACAACTTTTTATTGTTCCAACGCGGGAATCAAACCCGCATCTCACTCTCATCACTCGAAGTGGAGTAGGAAAGAAGAAATGTAAATACAACAACGTCACATGGAAGTGAAACCATGCCAAAACTCAGCAATAGTCGTGTTGGTTCATAAAAAGTAAAACAAAAAACACTTCTACTTTCTGTATTTTAAATAATTTTCAAGAAATCGCTGGAAGGTTTACAAGTAAGGCGGAACTTAAAGTTATTCCCCCGGTGTCTTCGGGCGGAGTTGGCAAGACGAAAGTCATTTTCAACATCTGATTTGTTAAGTTTGACGGTGCGAGTCGCGAAGTTAGACATGTATAGATATCGATCGGCGAGGTAATGGGTTTAAATATACTGCCTATTCAATGTGATCTAAATGTAAACAGTATTGTCATCGATTTTCTTTATAGAAGATTGAATTGAAGAAGTGAACTTATAATATTTTAAATATAATAACCCCTTTTTAGTTTTGTTTACATATATTATATGGACAGGACGTAAATCACCAGTTACAATAACTTTGACATAATATGATTATACTACTTTTCTCATTCTGGAAAAATAGGTTTTTAAATTGTTTTTGTTAAAACCTTTTTTTTTTACATTTAATATTTTTAAGTCGCAAGAATAACACAAAAAAACGTAAAATTTAAATGTATTGTATATATTGCTAGTTAAAATTTATTTAAATTTTATGCTATTGATTTCCGCAACGTAACTCCTTATTCCATTAACTACAAAAAACGTGTTTGTTAAACTCAAAATTATAGTGATTGCTTTTTTTTCTAAAAGGAAGGGTAATGATTTCGGCAGTCTATGTATCTATGTATGTATCTGTGTATGTGTCGCAGTCATCTTATTGAATCTGGTTATTTAATTGAATCACTAGGCGGTTATAAAATGGAGTCAAACAGCTCGTACAGATAGCAATGTGTTGATATATTTTTTGATTAATTTACTTTAATGTTCGTTTTATTAGTACTCATTCGGAAATTTCGAAGTTTAAAACTAAAATATTAAATGGCTGTCCTAGTCTCGGATTCTAAAATTTGTTGGTAAAAACAGGATTCAATGAAAGCGCTAGTCATTCAATTAATTATCGGATTCAATCAGATGACTGCGACATATGTATTAGCAGTTAATCACAACCGGTAGATTACATAGAATCGTCCCGGGCTATAGAGACATACATAGTAGCGATTAAAATACTTGATATATAGGTATATAGGATTATTATATATTAGCTACTCGCACATCACTGTAGAGTGACGGTAGTAATGGGACCAGGAACGCAGGAGATATTTTATCTATTGTGTCCCAGTATGCGATACACACTCTTTCGTCCTTTAATCTCGTACTCATTAATATAGTCATGTATGTTTTCATTTAATAATTTTAAGAATAGGTTAGGCTAGAATATCTAACCCCCATAAAAACTATCCTACGTCCTTTCCCCTAGTGCTAATTTTCATGAAGATCAGCCCAGTAGTTTCCGAGTCTTTTCAATGCAAATAAGTCAATGTTATCAAATGAAGTTTTACAGTAGAAAAGACCGGTAAACGAGTAAGTCTTGTAAGATATTCCTTTATTAAAGGCGTCCAGTTTAAGTTAGCTTTAGAGAAACATGGGCCAGACGATGAGCGAGGCTAATTAAAATCCGGAACACCCTGTAGCTCCCCATAGCCGCCTAATGAGACGAAGACAAGATTGAAAATTGGCTCAGAATATACTCAAGTTTACATAAAATTATTTTATTAATCTCTTTAACGATGCGATGGTATGTAGTGATATGTAGAGAAGGGCGTTGAATTAACGAACTAGTTGAATAAAACGTCATGTCAACGTTTTAACGTTAACCATTTAAAAATTATCAAGTTGAAAAATTGTTACAAATATTATTCTAAAGGTGAAACGAGAGAATGCCCAGTAATATCCCCACTTTCATTCATGTTCAGTTGTTACTATCAAGAAATAATACCCGTGTTCTAGCTCTTTGTTCTTTTGATATAATTTGTACCTACCTTTATGTAATAATTTTATGTCATTGAGGTCGTTTCGTTAAATATCAGGTTGTTGGTTCAATTTATTTTACGCAAACGCTACCAAGTAATGTCGTATTCTACTATATATAAATGTGAAGGTTTTTGTGGATGGATATATGCATATTTCTGATTCTTTTGGGAAAAAACTACTGATTCTATAAAATTTTACCGTTTTATAATTTATACATCACAAAAACGAATAAACTATGCAGTTATCGTAAGATGAAGTAATCAAAAAAACACTAATAGATATGAATATGAATTTATATTGTTTGTGACGATTAGGTTCTTCACGAATTTAAATAGTTCGATCAACTAGTTTTAACGTTGCCATTAACGTTCGTTAACGAAGAAAACAACGACCCATCTCTAGTCATAACATGCTTATAATTCATTTTTCGTTGTAGGTCAAAAGGAACATGCTTTTTGTTTGGCACACGTCTTATTCACTAAAATACTATTTCACCTCATCGCATGAGGTGAAATAGTATTTTATAATAAGTTTTTTCATATAGTAGAGGCCATTACACCAGTCTTCGCACGTGATGCCCATAGACACATGTTGTGAATGAATAGAACATCGTACGAGATCCACCTTTTCATGAAACAGTCCCATGGAAATTACTGACACTAAATCTTATCTAGATATATTTGAAGTCAGTATTTCACTCTTTGTAGGACTAAATCGACACGCCGGGTCCTCGAACAGGCCTTGGGCGGGAAAACATGACCAGGGGTCAAAAACTCCTCTGCCTACATGGGAAATCAAATCTACATGGGAAATCAGAAACACCCAATCTCAGTACATCTTAGCTTTTACCTTTTTTAATTCTCAACGAAAACAGGAGTGTTTTGAGTTTGACGTATCTCTCTCTCCCTGTGTGTGTGTGACCATTTCTGTACCTATGCATTTTTGGATTTCCATCTGAATTATTTTCTTGTTTTAGTTTTTACGACCCCTTTTATACGATGTCAGATTATAGTTTTTTTACTAAAAGACTGTATAATAATGTAATCGCAAAGTGTAGTGTAATGTGTCAAGTTTTAACTATCACAACCGCAAAGGGTAGTGTTAAACATTTTTCTCTAAGAATAGAGGCTAACTCTACGTTGTTAACTCAGTATGGTGCAAGTGGGTAACTCAATTTAACATCCAGAAATTTTATACAATAACGCAGAATGACGTAAAGTAAAAATATTATAGGTACGTTTAAACGTGCCCCGCAAGTACGCGGTTTATGTTTACTGTCCTCTGTTATGACTCGCGGCGCCAAATTATATTGCTCATAACTTATAACGATCGAATTTGGAATATATCACTTCCGAGATTCCTGCACTTCTGTACAAAAAAGGACGATTCTACTAATTGGATCTTTTAGCACACACACACGTGCTTCAAATCAGACGTGTGCGATGGCGACGCGATGCCACGACCGGGAACTAAAGCGAGACTGTACTTTTAACCCCTGACGCAAAAAGAGGGATGTGGTAACTTTTAAAAAATAATTATAATTTGTTGCAAGGAATCTTTAAATGACAATTTTTAAAAATAATATACCTAGTTTAAGCATCTTATTTTGATTGTAAATATTATATAATTTCTATAAATATTATATAAATATCTCTAAAAATATTGTTATAAAAACTTAGTAATTTAGTTATTGTATATATTTATTTAAATTTGATTTATTATAACTTTGTTAAAACTTTTTTCTTATGTATGGAGAACCTCTGTAATAGCTGCATACACCTATAATTGACAATTGTGTTAGTATTAAGCAAAATAAAAACATTTTTACAAAAAGTTTTTATTCACAGTTAAAAATCCAAAGACAAAAAGTGTACACCTAATTAAATGAATTCATTTGATCTTCCACACCTGTTGGTAGAATTGGAGATTTAATGACCTCACCTAAGGAGAAATTTAATTCCCTAATGTCTTTAGAGAGGGTGGGTCTGTTAATTTTGAGTTTTACTTACGAGGACCCCGCCCGTCCTGATTATTGAAGAACTCTGCGAGACGAAATTAATTAATAAAGTGTCATACGCTATTGTAGATCATTCTCACAAATATCTTTATGGATAATGATTAATTATATTACTTATAATTGTTTGATATTGTAAGTACTATGAAATTAAAACAAAAAAAAATATTTTAAAATCGTATTATTATTTAAAAAAATCTTTATTATCTCTTCTATCTCTTTTTATCTATCTTAATTATTATTTAAAGATCGTGTTGGAAGTGAAAACTTTTTCACCGGAGTTGTGAACTTTCTGGGATGGGTAAAAATGTTGAAATCGCATCATGACCTGATCGAAAGTTTGACGGAGCGCTCTGTTACGACCGGGTATTTTCAAGAGGGACGCATAAGATTCGTCAGGTACTCCTACTAAAATGTGTTACAGCAAAAAAATCCCTATTAATAAAAATATTAACACCATGAATACGATAATCCAAATGGTATTTTGGCCTGATGCGTTGAAAACCCCACACAGACAAAAACGGGAACATAGAGTATAGTGTGCTTTGGGTTTTTACACATTTTGTGTAGAAGATATAGATTACGATATAGTTACTACGTAAGTAGAAGTATCTGACACTTTTTTGTTTTGTTTTTAGAAACACACGTTTCTAAAAACAAAAACTAAAAGTAAATTCAGTAAAAACCGTGGAATATCTTACAAATTTAGAATCAGGTCCATTCCCTGACAAAACTTAAATTTTATTACCCACCTAAATAGTGCACAACGAAGAAAGAAGTTTTTGGAAATGGAAGCGTCTGCGAATATAAGTCTGAGAATAGCGGTTTAAGAAAGAGAAACCGTATCGTTTACAATGGTTTTATCTACCTCAGCAATTACCGGACAATCTGTGAAATTATGACTATTATAAATTCCGTGTCCCCGGTAAGAAAGCCGTTAAAGCGTGTTTAAATCATTTTTATTAACTTGAAAAGGTTGAGTTACGAGCTGCCACTTTGGCGGCCGCAACGAAATGTACAGAGTTTCTTTAATTGTATTCTCAGCTTAATACAACGTGAGAAATAAATTTGTGATACAATTTAAGAATATATCGCTTTAACCCAGTTGACTGTGAGTAGCAACATTGAAACAGTTATTTTTTTACGCATACCAAAGAAGCGTCGGAATGAGATAAACAGATAGTTAAAGTTTAACTACACAACCATTAAAGGCTATGCAATGTCCACGCCATGAGTGTAAAGGGTGGCCACTCAAGCTCACTCAAGCGAGCCATGGCGCCTGATCTTCCGTAGCCCCATTGTAAATTTGCGATCTCACATAAAACATATTTTAGTAATGCTATTGATATTTTTCATTTCAATGGACTTCAGTATTATCAGGAATAAACCAAATTTAAAATTATAGACCCATGAGATCATGAGCAACATAGTCTGGGGACTATTCATTAATCACAGTAGATCAATATAGTCCTCCTGGAAGTTTAATAATGACCATAATAAACTTGATAACTACATTAAAAAAAACTGTTAATCCGACATAAACTATAATATAGACAAAGTTACTCAAAAAATCTTAATATTTGCTCAACAAATAGCAGAGTAATTAGTGACGATACAAAATCAAAGATTTGAAAGGTTAACAAATTAAATGTTTCCATTAGTATCTATAGCTAGCAGGAACATTTAAAAATTCCGTAAAGTAATCGATTGTCAATTGTATTGGCGCTATCGTGCCTTTCATACAATTATTATTATTCGTTAATGTTACTTTACGGAGCTTTCAAATATTCCTACTTGGCCTGCAAGTGTGTGTTTGGGAGAGTATTTTTAGATAATAATAAATCTCTGTTATAATATAGGTTATACTTTGCACTAGATTAGATGAACTTGATATATATTTGTATATTTGTTCTATCGTATGCGTGTGTAATAAATATAATATGATATTGACTTTTTGAAATACTTTAGCAAATCTTATACACCAAATTGAGAGGAGGATTCAATATTAGACGCTGAATCTCGTTGAGAAGTCAGGGCGCGCCGTAATCTCCTGAACACATAACGCTATGAAAACGTAAGTGTCCATAAATTCTGTCGATGCAAAAGGGACGAGCCCTCAGTTGGGGTGTACACGGATATATTTCGCGTAGCGTTGTTCAATTTTCACATAAACAGTCTCGTTGCTTTTCATACCCTACTAATTCTACTAAAAAGTTTGTAAGAATGTATCTGATCTTCACGCAAAAATTACTAAAATGTTTTTGATTTAACTTAATAATATAGCTTAACGACTCCATGGTCTAGTGGTTCAGAGCTTCGCTCTCGACCCGGAGATTGTGGGTTTGATTTACGCGTTTTAACATCGAATAATGTTGTTTTTAAGTTAGTTAGGTTAGTAGTAATAGGTTATCACCTGATTGTCTGGCAAGAAAGTTGATCCATGGATCGCATGGACATGTTTTAAGTAGGTCATGCGCCTGATCTCCAGCCAGTCGTGTCGGTTATCCGTCCCACTGGGCTACAAAAGCGAAGGGTGCTTCTGTGTTATTTTATAATGCCCAAGTGTGTAAGCAACAAACTTAGGCACTATAAAATAACTCCTGCGTAGCTGACCTGCTTTTAATTAAATCCACCGTCACTGAAATCAGTGTAGGAGGCATTATTATCTATACTTAATATTATAAAGAGGGTAGATTTGTATTTTGTATGTAACGACTAAACTCAAAAAGTACTGAACCGATTTTAATAATTCTTTTTTCATTAGAAAGCTACGTTATCACTGAGTAACATAGGCTATATAAAAATCAATTGCTGTTCGTTAGTCTCGCTAAAACTCGAGATCAGCTGAATTGATTCGTCTATTTTTGGTCTTGAAATATTCGTGGAAGTCCCGGGAATGTTTAAACGGTTTCCATGCTCAACGAAGTAGGCACGGGTCAGCTATTACTAATATAGCTTACACATCTCATAGGCTATATTACAATATAAAATGTCAAGTGAGTAGGAAAAATGCCATCTGCGACCTATAGTGCCGTACGCTGCAAAAAACGTTAGTTACACGTACCTAATGATTAACATTTAATTCGTTTATCTTTTTGTTATTTATTCAGGCCTACGAAAATTCCGCGATAGTATTCTCTATTTTTAACCCCCGATGCAAAAACGACGGGGTGTTACTTACAACGTGTCTGTGTAAACATGTCTGTCTGTGGCATCGTAACTCCCAATGGGATGATCCGATTTTAATTCGTTTTTTTTCGTTTGAAAAGTATATCTGTCGAAAGTGTTCTCAGCTATGTTAGGTGTAAATCGGTTCAGGTCTTCAAGGTCATCAGGTCGTTTGTAAAGTGTGATAGAAATGTTACACGCTAAGTCGGGGATTTTTTTTTAGTTTGTTTAAGGACTAGCTATTTAAATTCCGATTATAGGCACGTTAATAATGCAACAATAGAGGTGAATATTATTCCACAGGTAAATACTTGGTCCAGTGTGTTAAGCCTACTACTATCATCGCCAGTAGTACAACAATCAGTCTTTGTCTCACACCTGCAGTAATTTAGCTGTGAAACTGAAGGAGTAGTCCTAGTACATTACTAACCACTCGTGTAATAATTGTGTTATTATTAACGCCTCCGTGGTCTAGTGATTCAGAACTTTGTTCTCGACCCGGGTCGTAGGTTCGATTTCCACGTTGGAACAAGAAAAAAGTTTTCAAGTTTGGTTAGGGCAATGCAGGCTGATCACCCGATTGTCTGACAAGAAAGATGATCCATGAGTCGGATGGGCATGTCAAAAGTCCTGCGCCTATTCTCCCGCCAATCGTGTCGATTTACCTTCCCACTGGGTTATGAGCTCTTTTTGTTTGAAATAAAAAAATAAAAAAATGTGTGGCGTAAATTGTAGATACTGGGACCAGTATCTACAATTTACGCCACACAACTCTAATAAGTAAACATTGTTTATTATAATAATACTATACATTTTCACCCTTATATAAGCAACTCCATTTTTTTATTTCAAACAAAAAGAGTTTGTTTAAGCTAACCTTAGACCTCAATTTCACGTCCTTAAAGGTTGTCAATAAATAATAAATTTTCTCAAACTAAGATATAGCCCGCTATGTTTTGTTTCTTAATATTTACATAAGTTTTTATTTACATATAATTTGCATTGTAAATTGTATGTAAATAAAAACTTACCTTATCGTTACGGTCGGGGATTTAGTATGGAAACACTACCCTTCCGCCGAATGAATGAGGTTTGTTTTGTGGCAAAATAAGAGTAAAACAAACAATTTTAAAAGCTCCAGCAAGATTTTACTTAAGTGGAGCATTTTAACTTTTAAATAAAATAAGCTAATTCTAAATTCATTTTAAAAGCTAGGTAAATTTTATTTTTCTTTTATTTCAGAATTCTGTCGAATTATGTTATCCAGTGTCCAGTTTTACATAAATGTATTTATTTATAAATATTTTTTTTTGTGTAGATAGGTGGTTATTTTCGACTATTTATTGTAAAACCTACTGAACGCATTTTGATTAAATTGGGCATGTCAGTAATGAGATTATGGCAATAGGCTACATTATATCATTTGACGACCTCCGTAGCGCAGTTGGTTGATCCCAATATTAATACAATACGGCAACTGACATAGAAGTTAGCACGGTTCACGAGACATTCCAATTTGAATATATCGGCGGGGCTAGCAGGCACAATTGACAGCCACGTATTCGTTACCGAGTAAGCATTGTAAGAAATTCATGGTAGTCAGTCATTTTTTATTATTCAGAATGAATTTTACAAATATGTTTTCTGAACGTCGTTTCTATAAGATGCTTACCGCCGGTTCGGGAAAGACAAACCACATACAATAATAATAATGTCTAGACTCTTCACACCACGTCAATCTGGTCCTGAACTAAGTATCGTGACTTGTGTTGCAAGTACCAGACAACAGGAAATATATGTTTTACCTGTACATATATTTTGTATTTTTCAAAATACGAGTATATTATGTTTTATTCGGCCCATGTGCGTGTATCACAGAACTCCACCCAAACGGATCCATTTTTATGACATTTTTGTACACACAAATTTTCAATATAGGTAGACTCGAGAATGGCGTAGGTGGCGGTTACCAGTGTGTGAACTAACGCTATTTAAGATCTTTATGATAATTTAGTATACACACATATTTTACATCACATATTTTCACATATTTCAATTTTCACAAATTCACATATTTTAATACACATTTACCCAGGAATATTGAAAACTTTTTAGCTTCCTCGTCGGAATTTGAGCGCGAACCACAGTGGCAACTGAGGTTGTCAATTGCCATTCGGTAACGATTACGTAGTTAACAAATGCTCTTGCTTGGCCGCTCTCGTTTAATAACGAAGTACCTCGCGCGGCTGATGGACGTCCACAATATCCAAGTTTCAGCTTTGTCCTAATATTCGGGAACTTCGGAACCCTCCGGGGTGACTTCGTCTTATTACTACGAGTATTTATGTTGAGTGTCGTTCCCCCAACTTCGGTGGGAATTGTTACCGAAAAAGTTCTGTGGTCCCGACCGCGCAGGTAAAACGAACTCTCTCTAATGAGCTTAGGACAAACGAAACATTTGTATTTCTGTTTTAGATTGAAAGTCAAACTTGTTTCACTGCTTAAAACAAACACTGACAGATTTTTATATTAATAAGTATTTTGTAAGGACGCTTCAAATACGTCCATCTAGCCCCGTGCTAAGTATCCGAAGAACTAGTGTTATATGTACCAGAAACGGAAATATATTTAATAATTTTACACTATACACATATTTAAGATTTTTACTATATAGTATATTATACACAAATTTAATACACATCCATGACCCAGGAACATTGAAAACTTTTTTGTTCCATCGGCGGGATTCGAACCCACGACCTCGCGCATCGTAGTCGAGAAGTATAATCAACAGCATCAATAAAATGTATTATTTGATTATTATTTGACCTCTGGGGCTTTTCGACTCAAGGCAGAGATTGAAATCAAAGGAACAAAAAAGTTTTCTGTATTCCTAGTCTTGTGCGTATTAGAATGTTGCCTTCCGTGATGCAACCCTTGTAGAACGTCACATCTCTTTCACACCTATGACGTCCATGGCCTACTTGATTGAACCAGCGTTCGAGAACATTCTAGATCGCCAAGAAAATTACTTTAAGAAGCTTCTATGAATAATATTCCATTATTCGACATCAACAAATGAGCACGACAGCGCACATTTTTATACTGTTATCTGGAGGTGTTATTGAAGTCCAATAAAAGACAATGTGATATTATACCTCTTATAAGCCTCTTCAATTAATAGGCTTTCTATCTGTTCTGAAGTTGCTTCTTTTTTGGATATTTTGTCGCGGATATGATGCTATTTTTGTAATTTTTTTTTCAAGTAAATTAAAGTCATATAATAGTTACATTTTAACTATTGTAAGTTTTTCCATAGTATTAATAAATACCTCTGGTCTATTTAACTATAATTTTTAGTAAACTCAATACAATGACAGTATATAGTACGAAATGTCCGTAGCTCGGGTGCTACGAGTCATATAGCCTCTACGCCGCGGCATCTACACGCCTCTACGCTGCATCGCTACGAACCCTTTGAAATTAGTATACAACTTACGACTATTTGATGACCTTGGAGTTCTTTTTTATGTTTTTTTTTTGGTTAGTTTTAGTTTTATTTTTTAATTAGTAGCCAGTTATAATATTGAGATTAACATGTTTCACTTGTTAATTTTTTTGAGAAAGTGTAAGTAAATGTCTGTATAGTTATTACTTATTATTTATTTGTCCTATTAAATTATGAATGAATATTTTAATTATGACTAATAAAAAAGTAAGTAAAAACCATAACTGTTAATTGTAGTACAAAGTGGGATAATTTTCTTAATTCAAAACTATAAAAGAAACACATTACGTTTTAGCTTTTTCTTCTTCTTGAAGAGAACAGTCGTACCCATCTGCCGCATGTATTATCTTATTATCAGAGAATGAAGTGATCAGACTGCAATGTCCTAAACAGACTTGCAAGATGACCCATACGTCTAACGATTATGCCTGATCTCTCTCCAGTAGTGTTGGTTATCCATTCCAAAAGTAAAGGAAGAGAGCGTATTCTTTTGTACTGGGCACACACTTAAGGACCTTAAAAATTTGATGTCTAGGCCCGTACTAGTTTTAACACAACCAGCTATTGCCACCGAAATCGGATACAGAGCTTTTACTATTACTACTTAATAGTAACAACATACTAAAAATGCTCTTTTACTTTTAAATTAGCTATTAAAACATGTTACAATATACACGTGAAACCTAATTTCATCACACAAGAGCCCGCTGAAGGTAAAGTTTAAACGTATTATGGTCGTTAATATTACACGGAACTAGCATGTAAAAGCGACGCCAGCCAAGAAGTAATAAAAGTTGGAGCAGGCTTGCCGGACCGGCGGCGGCGGCGGCGCGACAGGCTAGCGAGCAAACTTTCCCGCTTATGAGCGAGCGAGCGCACTTCTCCGCCCATGAGCGAGCGAGCGAACGAGCCGAACTATAACCCCAAACTTTATTTTTAAAGTACAGTCACTGTTTTCGGAATGCTTAATCCGAAATTTTAGTTAAACAAGTTGCTGTTACCGAATTTCATCAACTATAGCGAAATTATATTTCGTAGAAAATAGAAGGGTTAAAAACACGACCACGTGAATTTTTTACCGAATAGATATTAAGTCATAGTGATTTAAGCGCTGTTATCGGACTACGATTAAGCTAAAAAGATAGGTAGTTATTGACTATTACTCCGAGATGAATGATGAGGGTGTCAATAGATAAGTGAAAATATAAACTCAAACTAAATAATTGCATACATTTTTTACATAAAGCCTTTTTTTACTACTTGTTTAGTTTATATTTTAGATAATAATAATTTACCTAAATAGTTTTTAATTTATTTATGTTATTTTTAATGAGTCATTTGTGTTATTGATTGATGATGCGATAAGTATATTATTATTTGCATATTATGTTAATAAAACTTACACAATTGTCCTACCAGATGCCTTATATGATAGCGTATGTTTGTGTTGGCTATAAAATTTAAGTAGTCGTAATAATGTTTTTTTAAGACGTGGTTATTGATGGAGTGGGTCTAAAATAAGCGTATGTTATTTTATTTATCTGGAATTATATGAAATTACATTGTCAGCAGCGTGTACACTAGACATAAATTATAAACACATGTATAATCGCTAGTTCTGTTGTCTCTGGTTACGATAACCGTGTACATCTGCACACTGTACAGAGCGGCTGTAATCCTGCTCTACTTTTTGTTTGAACATAAAGCCGTGTAATATTGAGAGTGTGTCTGGTCAGGTGTGTATGCGTTCCTTTCTAACCTAACTTACTTCAATGGTGAATGTTAACTATAGGTATTTTTTAGCTATCCGTAAATTCGATTAAAAATAAATAATGTGACTGAAATTAATATTGCGATACGTTGTGTACTTTCAAAAATATCTTATAAATATAAATTGCTGTTCGTTAGTCTCGCTAAAACTTGAGAACGGCTGAACCGATTAAAATATTCGTGAAAGTCCAGGGAAGGTTTAAACGGATGGTTCGCCCAACGAAGTGGGCACGGGTCGTCTAGTATTTAATATTAAATTCTCGTCACGATGACATCATTTTCCAACGTCTGCTACGGGCTGCCGATTTTTGAGATTGCTTTGTAAAATATACGTAATAAGGCTGCCGGAGGTTACTTTTTTGTCTATAGTTCTTGTACATACTGAACCCTTAGTCAAGAGGCCATGACTGTAATTTCTTACTGATGAACTTTCATTAACAAAAATTTATAGGATTCGACATAGGGTTAACTAAGTGAACTGTGAATTCGCATGTCATTTAGCGAAACTTATTTCAAATCCACATACATTTTTACTCTATCGAATTGTGTAAGTGATGATAGCGATGGCCAATGGACCATATTAAATGGAATAAGGGCTCCGATGAGTAAAAGTCCAACAAAACGAGAGAAAAACAAAATGATATTCGTCAACGCAACGTTCAATAGCTTCGTTATCTTAAATTGTATTTTCAATTAAGAATTACTTATGTACCAGCGGGAATTACAGATTTGGGTCAAGCAATCGAAAAGTGCAACTCGCAGCCAATAAAAGACAAATGTTAACATTTCATACAGACTAAAGATAATTTTTGTTATGTGAAAATTGCGGACGTTTCATTTGTACCTGAAAATGCTTTTTTAATACAATAATATCTACGCTTCACTCTACGTCAATCTAGCCCCATGCTAAGTATCCGAAGAACTTGTGTTACAGGTACCAGGCAACGGAAATTATTTTGTACTTTTATACCGTACACATATTATTTAAGATTTTTATTACTTGTTATATAAAAAAAAACATTGTTAAATTTATGTAGACAAATGTTATTTAGACAAATGTAACACATATCCATGACCTTTTTTTTTTGAGAAATGCTGCTTGCTGCATCCCGTGGAGCACGGGGATTCCTACCACGGGTATGTGGGGTTCGCTGCGTCCGTTGAGATGGTAAGTGGACGCAGCCATACCCACTACAACTCGGCGGTACTCCGACAGAACCGCCGCCCACGGAGCCACGGGAAATATAATACAACCGCGACTCCGCCGACGGGCGCCTGCATTGTGGGGTTGCAAGCCCTTCTCATGGGGGGCGTTCAGGCGCCCCTAAGGTCGAACAGGGGGGACACATCCATGACCTAGGAACACAGAAAACTTTTGTTCCTTTGGTAGGATTTGAACCTACGACCTTTCGCTCAAGCGCTACGCTACAGATATTATTGTTTTTTAATTGACTACCATATTATTTAGTAAAAGCTTCTGCTATCCACTTTAATATTTTCTTTCTTATTATATTACGATCCGAGCCAATATGATTAATATGTAAGCAAAGCTCAGTATAGGCGCCTAAAATGCTACCAATTTAAATGTAACTTAATAACCGCGCAATAAAGAAATACAATGGGCTCATTAATTTACTCGAATTTTAATTATTTGTTTACACTTAGATGACATTTATTCGGAACTTTATATACAAAATTGGTTTGTTCACGTTAAATAAGTTTCACACTGCAAGCACTAGCTTTTCCCGGTTACTTTGGGATCTCATATGGGAATCATGATATAATAATATAATAATATCTATGGACGCTTCACACCACGTCAATCTGGCCCTGTGCTAAGTATCCGAAGAACTTGTGTTACAGGTACCAGACAACGGAAATATATTTAATACTTTTATACTATACACATATTTAAGATTTTTATTATATTATACACAAATTTAATACACATCCATGACCCAGGAACATTGAAAACTTTTTGTTCCCTCGGCGGGATTCGAACCCGCGACCTTTCGTTCGAGCACCAACGCGCTCAACCAACTGCGCTACGGAGGTCGTCAAATGATATAATGTAGCCTATTGCCATAATCTCATCCCAGTATCTACAATTTACGCCACACAACTCTAATAAGTAAACATTGTTTATTATAATAATACTATACATTTTCACCCTTATATAAGCAACTCCATTTTTTTATTTCAAACAAAAAGAGTTTGTTTAAGCTAACCTTAGACCTCAATTTCACGTCCTTAAAGGTTGTCAATAAATAATAAATTTTCTCAAACTAAGATATAGCCCGCTATGTTTTGTTTCTTAATATTTACATAAGTTTTTATTTACATATAATTTGCATTGTAAATTGTATGTAAATAAAAACTTACCTTATCGTTACGGTCGGGGATTTAGTATGGAAACACTACCCTTCCGCCGAATGAATGAGGTTTGTTTTGTGGCAAAATAAGAGTAAAACAAACAATTTTAAAAGCTCCAGCAAGATTTTACTTAAGTGGAGCATTTTAACTTTTAAATAAAATAAGCTAATTCTAAATTCATTTTAAAAGCTAGGTAAATTTTATTTTTCTTTTATTTCAGAATTCTGTCGAATTATGTTATCCAGTGTCCAGTTTTACATAAATGTATTTATTTATAAATATTTTTTTTTGTGTAGATAGGTGGTTATTTTCGACTATTTATTGTAAAACCTACTGAACGCATTTTGATTAAATTGGGCATGTCAGTAATGAGATTATGGCAATAGGCTACATTATATCATTTGACGACCTCCGTAGCGCAGTTGGTTGAGCGCGTTGGTGCTCGAACGAAAGGTCGCGGGTTCGAATCCCGCCGAGGGAACAAAAAGTTTTCAATGTTCCTGGGTCATGGATGTGTATTAAATTTGTGTATAATATAATAAAAATCTTAAATATGTGTATAGTATAAAAGTATTAAATATATTTCCGTTGTCTGGTACCTGTAACACAAGTTCTTCGGATACTTAGCACAGGGCCAGATTGACGTGGTGTGAAGCGTCCATAGATATTATTATATTATTATATCATGATTCCCATATGAGATCCCAAAGTAACCGGGAAAAGCTAGTGCTTGCAGTGTGAAACTTATTTAACGTGAACAAACCAATTTTGTATATAAAGTTCCGAATAAATGTCATCTAAGTGTAAACAAATAATTAAAATTCGAGTAAATTAATGAGCCCATTGTATTTCTTTATTGCGCGGTTATTAAGTTACATTTAAATTGGTAGCATTTTAGGCGCCTATACTGAGCTTTGCTTACATATTAATCATATTGGCTCGGATCGTAATATAATAAGAAAGAAAATATTAAAGTGGATAGCAGAAGCTTTTACTAAATAATATGGTAGTCAATTAAAAAACAATAATATCTGTAGCGTAGCGCTTGAGCGAAAGGTCGTAGGTTCAAATCCTACCAAAGGAACAAAAGTTTTCTGTGTTCCTAGGTCATGGATGTGTCCCCCCTGTTCGACCTTAGGGGCGCCTGAACGCCCCCCATGAGAAGGGCTTGCAACCCCACAATGCAGGCGCCCGTCGGCGGAGTCGCGGTTGTATTATATTTCCCGTGGCTCCGTGGGCGGCGGTTCTGTCGGAGTACCGCCGAGTTGTAGTGGGTATGGCTGCGTCCACTTACCATCTCAACGGACGCAGCGAACCCCACATACCCGTGGTAGGAATCCCCGTGCTCCACGGGATGCAGCAAGCAGCATTTCTCAAAAAAAAAAGGTCATGGATATGTGTTACATTTGTCTAAATAACATTTGTCTACATAAATTTAACAATGTTTTTTTTTATATAACAAGTAATAAAAATCTTAAATAATATGTGTACGGTATAAAAGTACAAAATAATTTCCGTTGCCTGGTACCTGTAACACAAGTTCTTCGGATACTTAGCATGGGGCTAGATTGACGTAGAGTGAAGCGTAGATATTATTGTATTAAAAAAGCATTTTCAGGTACAAATGAAACGTCCGCAATTTTCACATAACAAAAATTATCTTTAGTCTGTATGAAATGTTAACATTTGTCTTTTATTGGCTGCGAGTTGCACTTTTCGATTGCTTGACCCAAATCTGTAATTCCCGCTGGTACATAAGTAATTCTTAATTGAAAATACAATTTAAGATAACGAAGCTATTGAACGTTGCGTTGACGAATATCATTTTGTTTTTCTCTCGTTTTGTTGGACTTTTACTCATCGGAGCCCTTATTCCATTTAATATGGTCCATTGGCCATCGCTATCATCACTTACACAATTCGATAGAGTAAAAATGTATGTGGATTTGAAATAAGTTTCGCTAAATGACATGCGAATTCACAGTTCACTTAGTTAACCCTATGTCGAATCCTATAAATTTTTGTTAATGAAAGTTCATCAGTAAGAAATTACAGTCATGGCCTCTTGACTAAGGGTTCAGTATGTACAAGAACTATAGACAAAAAAGTAACCTCCGGCAGCCTTATTACGTATATTTTACAAAGCAATCTCAAAAATCGGCAGCCCGTAGCAGACGTTGGAAAATGATGTCATCGTGACGAGAATTTAATATTAAATACTAGACGACCCGTGCCCACTTCGTTGGGCGAACCATCCGTTTAAACCTTCCCTGGACTTTCACGAATATTTTAATCGGTTCAGCCGTTCTCAAGTTTTAGCGAGACTAACGAACAGCAATTTATATTTATAAGATATTTTTGAAAGTACACAACGTATCGCAATATTAATTTCAGTCACATTATTTATTTTTAATCGAATTTACGGATAGCTAAAAAATACCTATAGTTAACATTCACCATTGAAGTAAGTTAGGTTAGAAAGGAACGCATACACACCTGACCAGACACACTCTCAATATTACACGGCTTTATGTTCAAACAAAAAGTAGAGCAGGATTACAGCCGCTCTGTACAGTGTGCAGATGTACACGGTTATCGTAACCAGAGACAACAGAACTAGCGATTATACATGTGTTTATAATTTATGTCTAGTGTACACGCTGCTGACAATGTAATTTCATATAATTCCAGATAAATAAAATAACATACGCTTATTTTAGACCCACTCCATCAATAACCACGTCTTAAAAAAACATTATTACGACTACTTAAATTTTATAGCCAACACAAACATACGCTATCATATAAGGCATCTGGTAGGACAATTGTGTAAGTTTTATTAACATAATATGCAAATAATAATATACTTATCGCATCATCAATCAATAACACAAATGACTCATTAAAAATAACATAAATAAATTAAAAACTATTTAGGTAAATTATTATTATCTAAAATATAAACTAAACAAGTAGTAAAAAAAGGCTTTATGTAAAAAATGTATGCAATTATTTAGTTTGAGTTTATATTTTCACTTATCTATTGACACCCTCATCATTCATCTCGGAGTAATAGTCAATAACTACCTATCTTTTTAGCTTAATCGTAGTCCGATAACAGCGCTTAAATCACTATGACTTAATATCTATTCGGTAAAAAATTCACGTGGTCGTGTTTTTAACCCTTCTATTTTCTACGAAATATAATTTCGCTATAGTTGATGAAATTCGGTAACAGCAACTTGTTTAACTAAAATTTCGGATTAAGCATTCCGAAAACAGTGACTGTACTTTAAAAATAAAGTTTGGGGTTATAGTTCGGCTCGTTCGCTCGCTCGCTCATGGGCGGAGAAGTGCGCTCGCTCGCTCATAAGCGGGAAAGTTTGCTCGCTAGCCTGTCGCGCCGCCGCCGCCGCCGGTCCGGCAAGCCTGCTCCAACTTTTATTACTTCTTGGCTGGCGTCGCTTTTACATGCTAGTTCCGTGTAATATTAACGACCATAATACGTTTAAACTTTACCTTCAGCGGGCTCTTGTGTGATGAAATTAGGTTTCACGTGTATATTGTAACATGTTTTAATAGCTAATTTAAAAGTAAAAGAGCATTTTTAGTATGTTGTTACTATTAAGTAGTAATAGTAAAAGCTCTGTATCCGATTTCGGTGGCAATAGCTGGTTGTGTTAAAACTAGTACGGGCCTAGACATCAAATTTTTAAGGTCCTTAAGTGTGTGCCCAGTACAAAAGAATACGCTCTCTTCCTTTACTTTTGGAATGGATAACCAACACTACTGGAGAGAGATCAGGCATAATCGTTAGACGTATGGGTCATCTTGCAAGTCTGTTTAGGACATTGCAGTCTGATCACTTCATTCTCTGATAATAAGATAATACATGCGGCAGATGGGTACGACTGTTCTCTTCAAGAAGAAGAAAAAGCTAAAACGTAATGTGTTTCTTTTATAGTTTTGAATTAAGAAAATTATCCCACTTTGTACTACAATTAACAGTTATGGTTTTTACTTACTTTTTTATTAGTCATAATTAAAATATTCATTCATAATTTAATAGGACAAATAAATAATAAGTAATAACTATACAGACATTTACTTACACTTTCTCAAAAAAATTAACAAGTGAAACATGTTAATCTCAATATTATAACTGGCTACTAATTAAAAAATAAAACTAAAACTAACCAAAAAAAAAACATAAAAAAGAACTCCAAGGTCATCAAATAGTCGTAAGTTGTATACTAATTTCAAAGGGTTCGTAGCGATGCAGCGTAGAGGCGTGTAGATGCCGCGGCGTAGAGGCTATATGACTCGTAGCACCCGAGCTACGGACATTTCGTACTATATACTGTCATTGTATTGAGTTTACTAAAAATTATAGTTAAATAGACCAGAGGTATTTATTAATACTATGGAAAAACTTACAATAGTTAAAATGTAACTATTATATGACTTTAATTTACTTGAAAAAAAAATTACAAAAATAGCATCATATCCGCGACAAAATATCCAAAAAAGAAGCAACTTCAGAACAGATAGAAAGCCTATTAATTGAAGAGGCTTATAAGAGGTATAATATCACATTGTCTTTTATTGGACTTCAATAACACCTCCAGATAACAGTATAAAAATGTGCGCTGTCGTGCTCATTTGTTGATGTCGAATAATGGAATATTATTCATAGAAGCTTCTTAAAGTAATTTTCTTGGCGATCTAGAATGTTCTCGAACGCTGGTTCAATCAAGTAGGCCATGGACGTCATAGGTGTGAAAGAGATGTGACGTTCTACAAGGGTTGCATCACGGAAGGCAACATTCTAATACGCACAAGACTAGGAATACAGAAAACTTTTTTGTTCCTTTGATTTCAATCTCTGCCTTGAGTCGAAAAGCCCCAGAGGTCAAATAATAATCAAATAATACATTTTATTGATGCTGTTGATTATACTTCTCGACTACGATGCGCGAGGTCGTGGGTTCGAATCCCGCCGATGGAACAAAAAAGTTTTCAATGTTCCTGGGTCATGGATGTGTATTAAATTTGTGTATAATATACTATATAGTAAAAATCTTAAATATGTGTATAGTGTAAAATTATTAAATATATTTCCGTTTCTGGTACATATAACACTAGTTCTTCGGATACTTAGCACGGGGCTAGATGGACGTATTTGAAGCGTCCTTACAAAATACTTATTAATATAAAAATCTGTCAGTGTTTGTTTTAAGCAGTGAAACAAGTTTGACTTTCAATCTAAAACAGAAATACAAATGTTTCGTTTGTCCTAAGCTCATTAGAGAGAGTTCGTTTTACCTGCGCGGTCGGGACCACAGAACTTTTTCGGTAACAATTCCCACCGAAGTTGGGGGAACGACACTCAACATAAATACTCGTAGTAATAAGACGAAGTCACCCCGGAGGGTTCCGAAGTTCCCGAATATTAGGACAAAGCTGAAACTTGGATATTGTGGACGTCCATCAGCCGCGCGAGGTACTTCGTTATTAAACGAGAGCGGCCAAGCAAGAGCATTTGTTAACTACGTAATCGTTACCGAATGGCAATTGACAACCTCAGTTGCCACTGTGGTTCGCGCTCAAATTCCGACGAGGAAGCTAAAAAGTTTTCAATATTCCTGGGTAAATGTGTATTAAAATATGTGAATTTGTGAAAATTGAAATATGTGAAAATATGTGATGTAAAATATGTGTGTATACTAAATTATCATAAAGATCTTAAATAGCGTTAGTTCACACACTGGTAACCGCCACCTACGCCATTCTCGAGTCTACCTATATTGAAAATTTGTGTGTACAAAAATGTCATAAAAATGGATCCGTTTGGGTGGAGTTCTGTGATACACGCACATGGGCCGAATAAAACATAATATACTCGTATTTTGAAAAATACAAAATATATGTACAGGTAAAACATATATTTCCTGTTGTCTGGTACTTGCAACACAAGTCACGATACTTAGTTCAGGACCAGATTGACGTGGTGTGAAGAGTCTAGACATTATTATTATTGTATGTGGTTTGTCTTTCCCGAACCGGCGGTAAGCATCTTATAGAAACGACGTTCAGAAAACATATTTGTAAAATTCATTCTGAATAATAAAAAATGACTGACTACCATGAATTTCTTACAATGCTTACTCGGTAACGAATACGTGGCTGTCAATTGTGCCTGCTAGCCCCGCCGATATATTCAAATTGGAATGTCTCGTGAACCGTGCTAACTTCTATGTCAGTTGCCGTATTGTATTAATATTGGGATCGAACCCAAGTATGAAGTTAATAAGCTCTTCAGAAGAACTTAGATACGCGAGGTAGTTATCTGTTCGAGTGAGTTTGAATTTCTAGTTATTATCTACGTTTTGAAGCTCGGTATAAAAGGACCTCATGTGTTTAATCCATCATCATTTGTCATCTTCCTGCTTATGACATTTTGACCAGCCATGTAGCCCAGTGGTTGAGTGTATTGGTCCTCGAGCGGGATGCGGTTGGAATCCCGCCCTAGGCCGGATCGCCGCTATTAAATTTGTGTATTAATATAATAAAATCTCAAATATGTGTATAGTATAAAAGTGTTAAATATATTTACTTTTTCGGGTAAATGTAACACAAGTTCTTTGGATACTTTGCACAGGACTAAATTGACGTGGTATGAGGTTTTCATAGATTATATAAAATCTTATAAAAAAAATTCTTGTCATTTGCGTGTTACGATGTAACAAACATACATATTCACAAACTTTGACCATTATAATATTACTAGATGTTGTGCACGGCTTCACCCGCGTGAAATAAAAAGTATCCTCAGTTACTCCTCCTACTTTTAAGAATATGTATAAGACTACTAGAATGTTAATATTTATAATATTTGTATGAAAGTGTGGAATACTTCCATAAAGCTACAAATATAGTAAATATTAATTAGCTTGTTTGTGTTGAATAGGCTCCAAAACTACTGACCTGGACTAAAATTTCAGAAAAAAAAAACATTATAGTTCAGTGTAAGGAGTATCAAATAAGTACTTTATACGCAAGCATGAAACCCCTACGCCTAAAATGTCATATTTCAAAAATAAAATTACTTCCTATTGCTACCGCCAGGATAAGGTAACAGTCGGTAACCTACACCCCGTTTATAACGTAGGGGCCTCATTTATGTCGGTCACGTTTCATAGTTAATTTATTAATATATATCATAGTTAAGACGATCACTGTGAAAGTGGCTGAGAGTCGGTGCTGAAGCTGGCAGCCGCGGGTACGAATCCCGACAAAAAAGTTTTCAGTATTCCTGGATCATGGATGTGTATTAATAATATAACAGATCCGTATTGTTTAATAAATCTTATAATATAAGATCTATCTTTATATAAAAATAAATTGCAGTTCGTTAAAACTCTTTAACGGCTGAACTGATTCGGCTATTTTTGGTCTTGAAATATTCGTGGATGTCCAGAGAAGGCTTAAACGGTTTGTAAGCTCAACGAAGTAGCCACGGATCAGCTATCATAATATATATTGGGCAAATATAATAGTCCATTGTCTAGTACCCGTACCACATGTTCTTTGTGAACTTAGCACGGAATCAGATTGACGTGGTGTGAAAGCATTCAGAGATATAATATTATTATTATAAAACTATAGCCCACTTTTGAGAGTATTTTTGAAGTCAAATGGAAAAGCGGAATGTAAAAATCATCAGCGTCCATTAACACATACTTAAAGAGAAAACGTTCGAATGGATTTTAAAACCTTTTGATGTAGTGTCTATAAAAGAGACCTATTGTCTCTTAAACAATGCCATTGAGAGATAAATATAATAGAACGGTGTCTAGTGTATTGTCATTTCAACTCGTCGCCCGTAAACAAAACGGCGATCTCGAATAAGCATTTTCAATTCAGTATACACTCGAAGTGAAAGGACCAGCTCGAAGGACCATGATCTGAACTAGTACTATAGCTAATCTAGTAGATATTTTTGGGATCAGTTCATGGTCCTTCGAGCTAGGATACATACGCTACTGAGTAAAACCATTTTTCTACGAGTTGACATGTATATTACTGTTTCAAAAATTTAATTTATTTTTACGAAGCCCCTTTTTTAAACATTAAGTACGGAATGGAACCCTAAAAATGGATTTAAACACGAATTTTTCTGGCTGTATTTCCGAACGGCTATCGGCGATTATATAGGAATCGGGAGTTACATTTGTGCATTGGGGGAGCTCATCAGAATCGCGTTACGGAGCAAATCACCTACGCGATGGCTTCGCGTAATACATTGCTGTAAATATTGGAGTGTGATCGCCGAACAGATTAAGATTCTATATTCTTTGTCTTTTGACGTACGACATGCAAGTGATAAATTAAATCGTATATAAGGTTTAAGACTTTATTTAATAGTATCTTTCATATTAAATTATAATACCATCCACCAGTAGTTACTTTTAAATAGACGATAGTTAACTGGATAACATTATTATTGACAACAAAGGTAACATATTATTTTCAAGATAAGAATAGAGAGTTTTCCATTAACGGAAAAACTAAAAGAAATCCATTAAGCTGGTCTATTGTCTGCTGTTGTTGTTGTTGCTGTTGTTGTCTAGTCATATCATTACCGTACAAAGCCAGGACGACATGCAGTAGCCTGGAGGTCGATTAGCGACTAATTAGCGATAAATTGTACTATAATGATGAATATTGACCTCCGGTTGATACCAAAATAGATATTAAATGTGTTAGGTCTAATTACAAGACACATCATATATTTTGATCTTTTTAGGTTGCTGATTATATACCATCTGCCAGACAAAACATACTGACGATGAACTAAGAACCTTTTCCTTTTTGGAAACGTAAAACGAACGAAGTGAAAATACTAAATTGTGGGTCTAATTCCAAAATACAAGCCAAAACTTGCATATAAATAAAAGCTTGTAAAAAGGTTTTTTACATTACTATAAATCGCTAAGCAGATTCATATGCCCAATAATATGTTATGAATTTCATTTAGATAAATAGATGCATTTGTATCGAAATAGAAAAAGCAGCGTACATGTCTATTTGTATTAAGTTTGAAGTGAATTATCAGCACAATGACGGTTAGCTTAGTCAGGTCCAGTAACCATATAAAAGTATTCAATGTTGATATTTCCCTGTTGAATCACTTCAAACCTATCGCTATAATCCAGGTGTAAAATAAATGAGTGATAACACTTTAGGGTGTGTATGTGCCTCCTATATAGACTGAAGAGTATACTGTGAAAGTATCAGCGCAGAAAGACTTACTTTTAACTTTTTTGTTTCTATGAGAAATGCCCCAACATAAATATGCTCATACAATAAGTAAAAAATGTACTTCTTTCAGCGCTGGTGATTTTTTTATAAACTTTATATACGAGACCCATACATACCCTAAAGTATTATCACTCATTAATATTACAGCCATAAATGGTATATAGATGGGGTTACCATATGTAAATAGAGGGATGCCTGTACATGAGCTTTAACTTCCTAAGGTGGAGGGTATACTTACCGAGGGATTTTGAAGTTCAAGGCGTTCAATGAAAGCGGTTTTTTGTCCCTTTCATATGGTGTATGTTTTGTTTCGTTGTTCCGTCAGGTTCACGAAATATTGTATTTTTTGTTGTATTGCAATCTCAACCACTGCGCCGCGGCTCAGGATCTCTTCCTGCAGTCCATGGCCGAGTGGTTGATAGATGTGGCGATCGTTGCAGAGCCCTACTATGTCCCTCCCCTACCGCACTGGGCTGGGGACGACGCGGGTTCCGTGGCTATTGTGGTGAGGCCAGGTGCTGGCCCTCCCCTCATACCCAGGATGAAGGGGCCTGGATACGTTATTGCTGCCCGGGGAGAGTACATCGTAATAGGGGTGTACTTCTCCCCGAACCGCAACCTAGCCGCCCTAGAACAATTCCTCGATGTTCTAGGGCCGCTGATAAGAAGGCTAGCCCCACTTCCCGTGATAGTGGCAGGGGACTTCAACGCCAAGTCCTCAGCGTGGGGTTCCACTGTCACGGACCCGAAGGGGAGGGAAGTGGAGGAGTGGGCTGTAGCCTCAGGGCTGTCCTTGCTCAATACCGGGACAGCCCTCACCTGTGTGCGGCGGACGGGCGGTTCAGTGGTGGATCTGTCGTTCGCCACTCCTGCCGTCGCGCGAAGAGTGCAGGGGTGGAGGGTGGTAACGGAGGTGGAGACACTTTCAGACCATCGCTACATACGGTTTGAAGTGTCTCCAGCCTCCGCATCGAGTCCGACGTCGGAGTCCAGGGGGCGCAGCAGGTTCCCGCGTTGGGCGCTCTCTAAGCTCAACCGGGAGCTTGCGGAGGAGGCGGCCATTGTGGGCCGCTGGAGTCTACCGTCGATGGAGGACATGGGGGTGGACGAAATGGCTGGCTGTCTCGGCAACGTACTCATGAACGTCTGTCGGGCAGCCATGCCCAAAATATACGGCCCCCCCTCTCCTCGGCGGTCGGTTTAATGGTGGTCGGCCGAGTTGGCCGACCTTCGCGCTGCCTGTAACGCGGCGCGGAGAGCGTACGGCCGCAGCAGGAAGCGCCGTCCCCAGGACGAGGAGAAGTCCTATCAATCGCTCTAGTGCATCTCGAGGATAGTCTCCGGCAACTGTTCAACCGCTGCCTTCAAAGCGGACAGTTCCCGGAGGCATGGAAGGAGGGTCGGCTCGTCCTACTACCAAAGGGCGGGCGAGCACCGGACTGTGCGTCGGCGGTGCGACCGATCGTGTTGTTGAACGAGGTGGGCAAGGCGTTTGAACGCGTCATAGCCTCCCGCCTCGTTCATCACTTGGAGGAAGGCCCGGGGCCCGGACTGTGTGATGCACAGTTTGGGTTTCGTGCGGGTCGGTCGACCATCGACGCGCTGAGGCGCCTCAAGTCGGTGACGAGTGAGGCGGAACGCGGGAAGGAGGTGGTGGTGGCGGTGTCGCTGGACATCGCCAATGCCTTCAATAGCCTCCCCCACAGCGTAATACGCGAGGCACTGTTGTTCTTCGAAGTGCCTCCGTATCTCGGGAGGCTATTGGACGCGTACCTCTCCGATAGGGAGATCGTGTTCGAGGATCGGTCGGGGTCCTTAGTGCGGCGGCGAGTCGAGTGCGGTGTCCCCCAGGGTTCAGTGCTGGGTCCAAACCTATGGGACGTCGGCTACGACTGGGTCCTGCGGAGCGGCCTTCTTCCCGGGATGAGTGTCGTCTGCTACGCGGATGACACTTACGTCACATCCCGTGGACGAACGTACCAGGAGGCTGCGCGGCTGGCGGAGGTGGGAGTATCCCTCGTAGTCAGCCGCATAGAGCGATTAGGGCTTCGAGTTCGTCTCGAAAAGACCGAAGCCCTGCTCTTCCGCGGGCCTGGGAGGAAAGGACCCCCACCGGGTGCACGACTCCTTATCGGAGAGACGGAGGTCAGGGTGAGCCCAACACTCAAGTGTCTGGGACTCACCCTGGATGGGAGGTGGACCTTCGGACCCCATTTTGAACAACTAGGGCCGAAGGTCATTAGGGCGGCCTCTGCGCTGGGCCAGCTCCTACCGAATGTAGGGGGGCCCAGCGATGCCTGCAGGCGGCTATACTCCGGAGTTTGTCGGAGTATAGCCCTGTACGGAGCCCCTATTTGGGCGGATTCCCTTACCGTCCGCAATAAGGCTCAGCTGCGGAAAGCGCAGCGGGTCACGGCGGTGAGGGTAATCAGGGGCTACCGTACAGTCTCCTGGGTGGCAGCCACTGCTCTGGCTGGAGAACCGCCGTGGGAGCTCGAGGCGTCGGTGCTCGCCGAAGTGCACCTCTTCCGCGCTGAAAAGAGGCTGCAAGGCGAGGTGCCGAATTGGGAGGAGCTCTCGCGACTGCGGAAGCTGGGGCAACAGTGGTTGCTACGAAGGTGGGGTGAGGTTCTGGCGCAGTCCCCGTATGGTCAACATACGGCCACGGCACTGCGCCCAGTTCTTGCGGCGTGGATGCGCCGTAAGAGAAAGCCCCTCACCTTCCGTCTTGCACAGGTACTCACCGGACACGGATGTTTCGGTGCGTACCTGTGTAAGATTGCCAGGAGAGAGCCTACGCCAGCTTGCCACGCATGCGGCGCTGCGGAGGACACGGCCCAGCACATCTTAGAGGTGTGCGATCGATGGGCCGTGCAGCGCCACGATCTCGTGGCAGTGATTGGGCGGGACCTCTCGCTCTCGAGTGTGGTTCGCTGCATGCTCGAGAGTGATGAGGCCTGGCAGGCGGTGGTCTCCTTTTGCGAATTCGTCATGTCGCAGAAGGAGGCCTCGGAGCGGGACAGAGCTACTGATCCTCTCTCTCTTCCGCTTCGCCGGCGCAGGACGGGGGTGCGGAGGCGTCGTTTTGTGGCCCTCCCATCTCACGTCTAGTACGGGGCTCCGGGTAGAGGGATGGGTAACCTCCCCGGCTTTGTCAGTCTCGGCGCCGAGGAGAGCGCTTCAGTTTGCCGGAGCGCTCTCTTAATTTGATGGAAGTCCGGTCCCTATAGAGGTGAACCGGCCGGTCGAGGGAGGTGTGGCCTGTGTTTAGACAGATCCAGGCACTCCACCCAACATAACGGCTGATGGCAATCCGCAAGTGGTTTTAGTGGGTAAACCGGCCGTAGCGAGCCGGGAGTCCCACACACCCCTCGGGGACCCTCCCGGGGGGATGCGTAATGCATTTCCCTTGCGATATAAAAAAAAAAAAAAAAGGGATGCCTGTACATAGTACCCAATGTGCCTGATTTTTCAGAAAAATGCCTGTCTAAAGCAAAACGCTGTAGGTAATAACTAATAAGTAAAAGACATCGCGTAATTGGAAAATGCATGTCTAATACCAATGCCGGCCGCACGCCTGTCTAAACCTTAAAATGCCTGTCAAATGCGGCAAACGCCTGTCATATGGTAACCCTATATATGGACAAGGGGGCTGATTACGCAACTTGCGTGGCTTTCACGACCGTGGGCTTCAACTGTCATTGTGACGTTAAATCTTTTTAAAACACGATTTAATATGATTTTCAATGATTTTATCAAATTAAAAGTGTTTTAAAAAGATTTAAGGTCACAATGTCAGTTGATGTCCACGGTCGTGAAAGCCACAGAAGTTGCGTAATAAGGCCCAAGGTATAAATGCAAAAAAAACTTACTTTCAACCGCACCATCGCGTCGTCCCGCAGAATTTCGCTGACCTAGAAGGCAATTAATAAATTACATTTATGTTTCACATAATCTCGGTATAAAATAACTCGGGCATAATTGGACGATGAAAATGCTGCAGGTGTCCCGACGCGCGACATTTTTACGGCGGGGAAGAGTTAATAACGTTTTATGTAAAATACGCTAAGTGCTTTCATTTGAGAATTGCGGAGATGCCGTACCTACATTCCCCGTTATTCGGTTAATTTTGTTTTACTGAAAATCTTATTATGCGTACATAATTTATAGTATACTTTACCTTTGTACGAGATCTCTCTGCATCGTCTCCTATCTTATATATACTCATCTGCATATTATGGATTTGTGTTTATCAAACTATATTTTTGGTTTATTTTGTTTTACTGAAAATCTTATTATGTGTACGTATACTAAATATATCTAAGTATACTTTACCTTTGTACGAGATTTCTCTGCATCGTCTTCTATCTTATATATCCAAATCAGCATATTATGTTTTTGTATTTATTAAACTATATTTTTGATTTATTTTGTTTTACTGATAATCTTATTATGCGTACATAATATTTTATAGTATACTTTACGTTTGTACGAGATCTCTTTGCATCGTCTCCGTCGTCCTTTATCGTCTGCATATTATGTTCTTGTTTCATTAATTAAACTGTATGTAACTCATTTGCTGATTTAGTTTATTTACGCGAATATAACTCATTGCAGATTCATCTTTTACGATAACCTAGTGCTTGATCACAGCAGGATCGACATGACAGTTGTGTTACAATGTTAGCTAAAAATATTTAAACTTCTTCAATTATAATTTCTATTCCGCACCACACAGAAAGTGAAAATCATGAAGCCACGGATTTAACTTATACCACCCGACTATTTTATGTACCTATCACTAAGCTTTACTATTACTAACACCAGCCTTGTTGAATAATGCTAGAATAATTTTGACTTTATCTAATGTATTAGCTGAAGCATTAGGATTCAGGATAAAGTGGAATGAATATTTGCCGTTATAAAATCTGTTATCTGGTTTAAGATAATATATTTCTCAAAAATAATACGATTATTCACTTACATTGCGAGGTTACTACATTCATAAGATTTAAATTTGACAATTTAATACTTCATTTATGCGCTGAAATTAATTGAATCGATGAAGTTGATATGTAGCAAAAAAGAAAATTACCCTGAATATTGTTTTATTCATCACACTGATGATTCTAGAGACGGATCTTTAGATTAATGTATGTAATACTTTACGACGTATTCTAAAATGTTTAAGTGACAGTTTGATCTTAATTTTATCAAAATCATAATTTTGCTACATATCACCTTCATCCATTCATGTCATCAATTATTTTAAGCTATCTAAATGCCTTCTCTAAAGTCTTTCGGCTATTAGTATATTATGCGACTGCTCATACCTTTGTACCAAAAGGCACCAAATGTCCCGCCATATTGGACGTGTGTATCGCGGCACACGCCATGATACAAAAGTGATCAGACACATCGCCCCTTAATCGGAGATAAATGAATTACGCCGCCATCCATCACTGTCCACTGTTTTAAGATAAAACTAACGGCACATTATCGACGAAGCACTATATTAATAACTCAATAAGGGATGACATTTTCTGAAATAACAGTAATATAACTTTATTTTCTTACATTGTAAATAACAAGTACATTAATAGCTCCTCACTCCGATTTCGGTGTCAGTGGCCGGTTTTTTGTTGAACCACGCAGTCATTTTCATAGTACCCAAGTGTACTCAAGGTAGGAGGGAGGTGTGACAATAGTACACAAGGATACTCTCTCCTGCTGTTACTCTCATTAACCAGTAGGACGGTTAACCGAAACGACTAGCGAGAAAACAGCCGCAAGGCCGACTTTTTCCATGCCCATCCGACGCATGGATCATCTTTCTTGTTAGACAATCTGCCTGTATTGCAACCAAACATAGAAACACAATTTTTTGGTGTTCCAACGGGAATCAAACCCAGGACCGGTCCGGATACCGATACGAGAGCCAATCATACTGTTATAAAGCTGAAGATTTTCTATGAACGCGCTAATCTCAGGAACTACTGGTCCCATTTGAATATTTCAATGTTGGGATGGCCCATTTGTCGAGAAAGGCTATATAGCAGCTATAATAGGCTAAACGCAGTCACAACAAAATTAATAGGAGCAGGACACCAAAAAGGAATTGAAATTGCGTGAACAGTAGTATAATGTATAGGGTGTAAAAATACCAGCTGTGATAACTTTGAGATCTCATTCCAGAATTGTTTTTTTTAATATATCCTAAAGTAATCACCACTATTTTTAAACAGTGTATTATTCCCTAAGGGCTTGTATACAAAACTGCGATTCCTTCGACGACCGTTAACCGTACTAAACGTATTTTGAATTGAAAACTAGGTCGTGACATGGATCGTAAAAAGAAGTGTGCACTTTTATTATTGCTTAGGAGATACAGGAAAAAGAAACAAAGAAGATTTTGCGTTCATCCATTTATTACTATTATGAATCCCGATGGAAACTATTTTCTTCTAAAATATAAAGTCTCAAAGAACAGGGCGCTCCATAGGAGCTCTTTGAGACACTAGTAATGAAGATTATAAAAACGGTCGGTTTTCAAAGCTTTATATTTTAGAAGAAAATAGTTTCCATCGGGATTCATAATAGTAATAAATGGATGAACGCAAAATCTTCTTTGTTTCTTTTTCCTGTATCTCCTAAGCAATAATAAAAGTGCACACTTCTTTTTACGATCCATGTCACGACCTAGTTTTCAATTCAAAATACGTTTAGTACGGTTAACGGTCGTCGAAGGAATGGTCACCCTGGGAGACGCCTTGCCGCACGAAATCGCATCGCAGCAATTCGTGTCGTAATTTTCTGCGTTGCGAATTCGCATCGCGTCGCATCGCAGTTTTGTGTACAAGCCCTTAGGGAATAATACACTGTTTAAAAATAGTGGTGATTACTTTAGGATATATTTATTATCACTGATTGCAGTGATATTAAAAAATCAACGTCGTATCCTGTCGATTTTAAAGTACACGTCTTGCCCACACGCTGTCCCTGAGCGAACTAAAAATGCGTCAACAAGTGTGACGCAACATCGCAGGAATGTGCGATGCGAATCAATTCGCAAGTTCTTGCGATGCGTAGAGGTAGCTCGCAGATTTGTGCGATGCGACGTCGCATCGCAGTTTTGTGTACAAGCCCTACTAACCTACAGTTTCTTATTTTCTATTTCCAAGTCTATTTTTGTTAGTTCGGTACAATTTCCAATGTTCTTTAAAGTGCACCCAATTTTGTAAATCGGGGATACCTGATCACCTTTTCCCTTATTTACCTGACGGAAGTTTCGGAATGTGCTGATGCCTCGCCTTTCGTGGATCGCGCCGGGGGAATTCACAACTATTTATATACTATACTAGCTGACCCGGGCCCACTTCGTTGGACATACAAACCGTTTAAACCTTCTCTGGATTCCACGAACATTTCAAGACCAAAAATAGCCGAATCAGTTCAGCCATCCTCGAGTTTTCGTGAGACTAACGAATAGTAATTTTGTACCCATATTGCTAGACTGGCCGACAAACTCAGTTCAGCAGCATATGCAGTTAGTAAAATTAGACAATATTCAGATGAAAGTACAGCACGCCTAGTGTATTTTAGTTACTTTCATAGTATAATGTCCTATGGCATTCTGCTATGGGGCAGTGCTGCAGATATAAATAGTATCTTTGTGCTGCAGAAGCGAGCTGTTCGGGCAATCTACAAGCTGGCCTTCTCTTAGAGAAAAGTTTAAGGAAAGTGGAATACTAACTGTAGCTTCTCAATATATCCTCTCCAATGTATTATATGTTAAGAAAAATGTAAACCTGTTTATAAGAAAATGTGATAATCATAATAGAAATACTCGGAATAAGAATAAACTTGTTGTTACAGTGACTAGACTAAGCAAAGTAAAGAATTCGTTTAAAGGCCAATGTATACGCCTATACAATAGGATCCCAGAAAACGTTCAAAAATTTTCAACTAATAAGTTTAAGAAAGTAGTCAAAGAATGTTTGTGTGCAAAAGCTTACTATAAAGTTAATGATTATATTAATGACTAGCTGTGCCCGCGACTTCGTACGCGTGGAAAAGTGATTTAGGGCAGCAGTTCAAATACATTTTTAGTTTATGAACACTGGTCGTTTGGATATTTAAAATCACTAATTTATAGTAATGCTTCTTTATACACGGTATTAGCATAGGCAAAAGAAGTAGGCCGATGGAGTAATAATAATAGTTTACTGTCAAATAATGGCCGTTTTTGTCGTAAATGTTTTGAGGTATTTTTTCTATGAAAATGCTAACAATTCCTACTACCAGCTCGAAAAATGACCGTGTATTATTAACCGACTTCAAAAAAAGGAGAAGGTTCTCAATTCGTCTGTATGTATAATATTTTTTTTTCTTTTATGCGAACGGGACTTCTTGATAGTACGCTCATATACGCGACGAAGATCTCTGTACTGAGATTTGTATGGACTTTACGCCGCAGCGACTGCAGACGATGATCGTTTTCACACCGACGCTGCGCTGCTGGTGCCGTGCGCCAAATTTTTGACAAGTCTACTCTCGGTGCTCAATTCCAACTCGGACTTGCCCGGTTTTTTATTTATTAATTACCTACGCTAACAAACATGTAGCCTACTTAGGGACTTTACGGTTAAAGTACTAACTTCCTTTAGACGACAAAATAACAAAAGTCCAAAAGAAAGAAAAAACGCAAGCCGTACCTAGCATGAAAACTTATAAATAAAAATATCATGAAAAACATAAATCTTACTTATATTGACATAACTTTTCTAATTTAAATGTACCTATGACATCTCATTCATATCTTGAAAACAAACTAACCTACGCCTATACTTTATGAATCGTATTTGCAAAACCTAAGTATAATAATAAATTACTTCGCACAAAGTAATAATTATTTTCACTTGTACTGGAAAATAAGTATTACTTTGTGCGAAGTAAATTTAATTATTGTTTCTTTTAGTTTACCTTTTGAAGTCGTTTTTTTTTGTTTAAAATTATTTAATTTTCAGATTTTTAGTGATGGGTATAGACTGAGTAGGGATAATTCTCTATTGATCAGACGACGATTATTTGAGGACGGAAAATGAAAAACAAAAACGATTAGATAAAAAAAAATAGTAGAAAGAGAAAAAGTCTACCCAGCCTAGTCTGGCGTAAGCCAGAGATATGTATTGTATATATAGTTTACCGCAGCGTGAAATTTTTCAATATATATATATATATATATATATATATAGTTTACTGAAACGCGAAATTTTTTGATATTATAGATCCAGGATAAGGTGCAAAACCTTACTGTTTGGTAACATAATATGCTAAGACTACTTCAGAAAAAATCAAAATCAATATATTATTCCACATAAATTTTGAGGATTTCCTTCGATTCCTCACGGATCCCATTATCAGGTCACCATTTTTGTGACAATGGGACCAAATTTATCTTATACCCTACACAACATAAAAAAAAATTAAAATCGTTTCAGAAACGATGAAAATATCCGCGAAGAAACATAAAAAACAAACATATATTTACGAATTAAGAAACCTCCTCCTTTTTTGTAAGTCAGTTAAAAATATTATGTTGGTTATTTCATGTTACAATCTACCTTTGTGCCAAGTTTCATTTAAATACGTTGAGTAGTTTGGCTGAAATACCGTCAAATAGGTAGCTACAATTTTTTGAAGATCCCACGGGAACCCTTACGTTTTTCGGGATAACAATTTCCAATAATGCTCTTCAGGTTATAAGCTACCTGCTTACCGAATTTCATTTAAATACGTTGAGTAGTTTGGCTGAAATACCGTCAAATAGGTAGCTACAATTTTTTGAAGATCCCACGGGAACCCTTACGTTTTTCGGGATAACAATTTTCAATAATGCTTTTCAAGTCATAAGCTACCTGCTTGCCGAATTTCATTTAAATACGTTGAGTAGTTTGGCTGAAATACCGTCAAATAGGTAGCTACAATTTTTTGAAGATCCCACGGGAACCCTTTCGTTTTTCGGGATAACAATAATTTCCAATAATGCTCTTCAGATTATAAGCTACCTGCCTGCCAAATTGCATTTAAATACGTTGAGTAATTTGGCTGAAATACCGTCAAATAGGTAGCTACAATTTTTTGAAGATCCCACGGGAACCCTTTCGTTTTTCGGGATAACAATTTTCAATAATGCTCTTCAGATCATAAGCTACCTGCCTGCCGAATTTAATTTAAATACGTTGAGTAGTTTGGCTGAAATACAGTCAAATAGGTAGCTACAATTTTTTGAAGATCCCACGGGAACCCTTTCGTTATTCGGGATAACAATAATTTCCAATAATGCTCTTCAGATTATAACTACCTGCCTGCCAAATTTCATTTAAATACGTTGAGTAGTTTGGCTGAAATACCGTCAAATAGGTAGCTACAATTTTTTGAAGATCCCACGGGAACCCTTTCGTTTTTCGGGATAATAATTTTCAATAATGCTCTTCAGGTCATAAGCTACCTGTCTGCCAAATTTCATTTAAATACGTTGAGTAGTTTGGCTGAAATACCGTCAAATAGGTAGCTACAATTTTTTGATGATCCCACGGGAACCCTTTCGTTTTTCGGGATAATAATTTCCAGTAATTCTTTTCAGATCATAAGCTACCTGCCTGCCAAATTTCATTTAAATACGTTGAGTAGTTTGGCTGAAATACCTTCAAATAGGTAGCTACAATTTTTTGAAGATCCCACGGGAATCCTTTCGTTTTTCGGGATAATAATTTCCAATAATGCTCTTCAGGTCGTAAGCTACCCGCCTGCCAAATTTCATTTCATTCCATACAGTGGTTTTAGCGTGATGCGACGACAAACATTCCCATATGGACAGACAGACAGACAGACAGACAGACAGACAGACAGACAGACAGACAGACAGACATTTTTTTCAAAAATGTTATTTTTAGATTCTGTGGCTTATATAGACCCCCTTTTTTGAATTTTCACTTAAATATTCTTAATGTACAGACATGACCCCTCTACAGATTTATTATATGTATAGATAGATAGCACACCTTGGGAATAAAGTAGCCCCCTACAAGGCTACTTATATATAGTACATTCTATGTTATTTAGCTTTAGTATTGATATTATTTAGTATTTATATGTAAATTTATACTTATATGATAGTAGATAGTATTTATATGTAAATTTATACTTTTTTTAAAAAGAGAAATTTTCCATCTTTTTGGTAAAAGATGGCTCCATGCGAGTTTCTTACGCCGGTTCTTCTTGCTGGGCTAGTTCCCGAACCGGTGGTAGGCATCATATGGAAACGACGTTCAGAAAACATTTTTTTGTAAAATTTACTCTGAATAAAAATATTTGATTTGATTTGATTTGATAATTCATTTTATTTAAAAGAAGACTAGCTTTTGCGCTGCGTACAAAGAGTGGGAAGCCCTGGGAAGACTGAACTTTTTCAGATTAAAATCTGATTTTAAACTGAACTTTTTCAGATTAAAATCAGGCTGTGTTGATTTAGGGCGTTAGTATCCTGAATGATCTTTATTTTATCAAAATTGTGCCTGAAGAAGTGTTACTTCTAATACGGACACTCCTGAGATCATATCAAAGGGTTTTCGGTGGTTACTATTGTTAATCCTGGCTACACGGGACTTGCAGTGGTGGGAATGTGTGATGGGATTTGACAGATAAAAACATACAAACACTTTTGCCTCTATAATAATGTGATTAATCAATCACGCTAATTTAGATCTTATTGATTGAAAATAATCTAAACGACCCACTATTATTATTTGTACACTTATAAAATAAACAATTTACATAAAAATAAAACTAGCGCGGAACGTATCGAACAATAGGGAACGGTGAAACATTTCTCGAGACGTTCGAGGCGGTATTTCTTTGGAATTGCACCTGGGCTGCCTCTCGTTACTTACCCAGACAATAATCCCGCCGGATAGAGGCATTTTTTAGGTACGCCTGGATATGCACATTGTGCAAGTAAATAAATATGCATTTAATTTTATACTATACTTGCTATACTAATCTTGTTTCGGATTTGTCATTAACAGCTTTCTTATATAGTGATTGATTTCCACACATCTATCCATCCTCTATGTCCATGTGCCCCGACTCTGGCGTAGCCTAAGGGTTATGTGTATATTTTTAAGTGATGCAAATTACTGATCTCGTATCGGTTTTCGGTCAAACAAAGCTATAGTACATCCGAGAACAATTTGGATAATGAAGTATAATCGTCTAACATTCCGGTGAAAGTGTATATAAGTGAGAACAATACGTAAATATGTGAAAATTTCGGTGCTTTTTATTTGTTTACGTTTAGGTTAAATTTATCTCGGACGTACTATAGCTTTGTTTGACCGAAAACCGATACGAGAGCAGTAATTTGCATCACTTAAAAATATACACATAACCCTTAGGCAACGCCAGATTCGGGGCACATAGACATAGAGGATGGATAGAGGAATTAATCACTATATAAGAAAGCTGCTATTGACAAATCCGAAACACGATTATGATTTTCTAGATGTTTCCCACTTCGTGCGCGCAAAAAGAAACCTGGCGAACTATACATTTTGCAGCAATCTAAAGAATTTATATAATTTCCCATTGTCTATTCTTTATTTGTGCAAATCTACACTCAAATCCGTCCAGTACCCGCCCAGTTTATTCAATGCAAATGGTCATTAACGTCTTTTTCCTATTTTATAGAACATATTTCATTTCAATGCTATTATGCTATTATTGTGAATACAATAATAGAGCAATAAAGATCTCTTAACAAAAGGATGGGTTGACTGTACATTAACGTCCGGTTTCAGTTATCTATCTATAACTAAAAAATAAAGTCGTTTAATTGTTGCAGTGATCGCTTTTACAGATCAACGTTATCAACTTTTTGTTATTAGTGGATAGGTTGTTGGAACCGGCCGTCCACTTAGTTCACTAATTACAGCCCCTTTTACTTCTTTAAATATTCGCGGTTGTTGTTGTTTATGTATATATTATATATTTTAATTTGGACTAGGTTGCTGTAAATAAAAATAGTGCGTAAATTTTAAATCGTTTAATAAAATAAGTGATGTATTAATTTCATATAAAGAACACATTTCAAGAGCAGTCATTTGCATCACTTAAAAATATACACAAAACCCTTGGGCTACGCCAAAGTCGGGACACATAGACATAGAGGATGGATAGTGTAATCGATCACTGTATAAAAAGACGAAACTGTTAGTTTCTACCTTCTAACTCCATAATGCTCAATCCATGTTCTATGTCTACGGTTCAACAGAAAAGCGAATTAACATTATATCAGATTCCTTGTTCATAAATGGGCCAATGTAACGAGCTCATAAGGTTTGCATTCAGAGTGAACCAGCGGAAAAGTTGCGGACCAGAAAATTTTTGATAAATGAATCCCGCACCCTTTGCATTCAGACCATTTTTCTCCTATCCTTATGAAATCGCCGCGAATTCGCGAGTTTTAATATGACGTAATTTGTTATTTCTTTATGGAAGTTTTTGGCACCGAGTTTTTTTAACTGGGCAGCGAAAGTGCGTAATATGCTGGTGGGCTGTATTTTTTTTATTGCATACGAATTACAGACCAAATAAATGTGAAGACATTATATATGATTCACGATTACGACCTATTTCCCTTAACTCAACGCGAAAAAGGTCTTAATACTTAATACTTCAGCTCGTTACATTGACCCAAACATCGATCTTACAATTTAATACAACAGTCACTGTTAAAATAATAAAAACCAAAATTTAAAAGCGTAATTCCTAAGAAATCGTAAGGCCGTTCTACGTAACATCGTCCCACCAAAAACATCGGAAGTGTAGACATAAGATTCTAAGACTATAAAGCTTTCTGTCCTTAAACGAAAAAAATATATCCATTAATTAATACATATATAAAATATTAATAAATTACGCTCTATTTATAGTTGATCGCATTGTGTACATTATTTGTTCGCGAGGCTTTGTGCGCTAGAGGCGTGTTCACTATTTGACTAGCGCTTACGCAGGTCTCACTATTTGCGCTGTAGATGTATCTGAGCAAAATAAACGAATGCTGCCATTATAAACAGCACATCAGCTGTCACGGGACTACCACACATTCGTATAAACGTGTACACCATAACACAAGTATGAGAGTGTGTAGGTTTCGCATGCAGAGTCGCGGGAACAAATATTGTGCCGTCTATAATATATCTATACTTTGTTACAAATAAGAATCTTTCGTATTCAGAAGTTTTAAGTACCGACATCTATTATTTCCTGTAATAATATTCTTTTATTCGTCCATTTCCCCTCGCATAAAAACTTGTTCTTATCAAAATATTATTTATTTCACTCTCGACGACCGATGTGCGATCTCGCTCTCGTAAAATATGTTAAGAGTACATTTACAATATTATAAACGTAGGAAAAACTTGTCGATAGCCCAATTTCACAAAAAATGGACGCCATTTTGTTTGCAGCGCCATTTTGACTTCATTTGCTTTCGAATACGTTCACTGCGAACTTAATTATTCCATTACAAAAGTACTTCATCATTATTGCACAGGCTTTTTAAAATAAACTAGATTAAACTTGTAAATAAGTATGTGAACGCCGTATGTGATGTAAGAGTTAGTAAAATAAATGCAACATGATAACTAGTAAAGGAAAATAATGGTTTGTGCCGTGACAAGTTTATACTGATCCAGTACATTTGGTAGTCATATTTAAAGCGGCGTTTTTCAGTAAATTTTGTTCAAATCATTAAAAAACAAATTGTTTAGTTTATGCTGTGTTTACATGAACATTTGATGCCAGCTCTATAATATTATTTCTAACTTGGTCAAGTATCTACTGAATCAGTGTTAACCCACCATTAAGTAACAATGGCACAGATATTGTTCTATAAAATGGTATAATTAAACTACACATGTAAAATTGTATCAGGTACAATTAAAATACTAACGTAAGCGTGTGGGCCTGAAATGAGTAACTCTAGTAGTAATGTGGATACAACGAAAACTAAATGTATTTTTTATATCGCTAAAACTTTACAAAAAATATTCAACGTAACGTAATACTTTTGTAGCATTTTCATAGATATTTTGTAATGTAGGTAGCGATAGTATTATAATATAAAACATTATGTACTTACTGTTGTAAATGGCTAAGTATTTCATTGGGCAAGCAAATTATGTACTTTGAGTTATACAACACTTGACTAACAACATACAATAAAAATATTCGAACTATCAATAGACAATTGATTTTTGCTGATTCAATGAACTATTTAAATTAAAATATCACTCTTTATAACTATATCTGATAGACAAAGATTTTATTCATCAACAATAATATTTCACATGATAAAAACAATTACGTATTGCTACATCCAGTTTACAACGTGGATATATAAATCTTAAAAGTACGCACTGATCAAGAGTATTTGAAATCGGATATAATACATGTTATGTATTTTAGACAAATTTAACTTTTCATAAAATGTCTTCTCTGATGTCTTTTTTTACTTAAATCAATCCATTGCATTAGGCATGTCAAAGCGTGTACGACAATGCTAGTAACGAGGATACAAGCTACTGGCACGTTTGAGTGGTCACTAAGGTCCCACGCACACTTTGAATAGCGCTTGTATTTTTAACCTTTTAGGTTGTGGAAAATGCTATCCATTTGTAGATAGTTCGTCTTTGAGCCACTGCGGGACGGCACGGCCTAGCCTCACGAGGAGTTTGGACAGGGCCGTGTTATGGGGCGTGTAATACCGCTTCAGGAACTTGGCCGATCGCTCCTCCATCGGCGGGTAGACCCGACCTTTGGATTTGCCCAGACATTTCGTTTTCTCGTTACTCACCGCTTGGCAGAAGAAACCCTTTTTCGGATCATATCTGTAACAAATGGAGCGTGGTGAATGCGAAGTCAATGTTTTAAATATAAATTACAAGGACCCGAGATTGACGTTTTTCGTCGGCACAGATAATGAATACAACGATCTATTTGTTACGCTACGTAAATATTCTCTATCGTGTTATAAAAATAATGATAGTAGTCTTGCATTTTATTTTATCAGTTTATAATTCTGCCGTCCTTAGGAAGAGTACAATAAGTCAAGTTTTTGGGCAAATTGAGTTAAGACCATAGATGTAATCAGCTTCTTTTCCTGATTACGGATATGGTCTTAAGTCAAATTGCCCAAAAACTCGCCTTATTGCACTCTTCCTCGCAGACGTCCTGCGTTTCTATTTTCAAGGACGTCTACTAGATTTTAAAGAGTCCAATTTATTTTCATAAGCAACTACTTTTCAAAGGACATCTAAACTAAAAGCTTAAACTTTTACATTATACTTGCGAAACGAAAAGTTAACAAGGATCTTTGACACAGAGAAAAGTAGAGTATTGATATTAATTCATTCCACGTACCAAAACAAGCAAATCGAATTAGAGTAATTGAGCTTCAAATTACGGAAGAGTCACGGGCAGTACAAGTTGATCAATTACAATAGGGACTTCTCAATTTCGCCAACTGAAACTTGAGGACAATAGGGAAATATAATTATAATGATTTATTGTCATAATTCCGCCGTTTTGTTTTGAAAACACTTTATCCCACAAACAATTGATCCTGGCTAAACTTTGCCCTTTGTTTCGAATCTTTCGCGCGTTTAACTATTTTCCTCGAATATAATTATGAATTACGATTCGCTGGAAGTTACATTAATCCTAAAATTATATTCACGTGACGGGAATTGTTATATTTCAAATGTTATGTGGTGAAGGGAAACGTCCCTTTGTGATAAGACAAACAGGGGTATTCATATTATGTCAAACAGAACGTGAATATTGAAACTATCTTTGTCTCTACGACGAACCTATTGAAATCGACCAATTCTAATGTTTATTGGTTTCTGTATTAAAGTTGTAAACGAACACTGATATAATACTACGACGAACCTATTGAAATCGACCAATTCTAATGTTTATTGGTTTCTGTATTAAAGTTGTAAACGAACACTGATATAATACTACGACGAACCTATTGAAATCGACCAATTCTAATGTTTATTGGTTTCTGTATTAAAGTTGTAAACGAACACTGATATAATACTACGACGAACCTATTGAAATCGACCAATTCTAATGTTTATTGGTTTCTGTATTAAAGTTGTAAACGAACACTGATATAATATTATTGAGCTTATGGTCTAGGCCCTAGTGTTATATTTTAGATTTTTTCGAGGCTGAAATAGCATATTTGTGTTGTAAAAATTTATTAAAGGATAAAAAGAATTGTAATAAAAACAATCTTTTGTTTATGATTAACAAAATGATTTACAATACAAAGCAAATACAATATAATGCCTGGAATAGGCTAACATCGTTGTTCACGTTGTTACAGATACTTAAATTCTGTCTGTGAAATCCTCTCGTGGGCTAAAGACGTGTAAAGGCATCACAAATGGAGCCTGATACGCTCGGCATGCACCTGGACAAGCGGATAGATAGAAGCGTGAGCCTCCTCGCCTCTCATGAGCTTTATGACGTATGCCATGCTCAGCAGCAGCTAGCAGATGGATAGGCACTAGACACTAGACAGTACTCACTTGAGCAGCTTGCTGTAGTCCCGGTGCGGTGTGAGCTTGAGGCTCCGCTGCAGCGCGGCCATGACGGCGGCTGGGTCGGAGCGGAGCATTGCCCCGTCCAGCACCAGCAGCTGGTGAGCACCGAACTCCGCCGCCCAGCGCTCGAGGTAGTGGCTGTACTTGCCGGGGTTGAGGCAGCGGTTCCTGAAATAAAAGTACAGTCAGCCGTCTGTCATCATCATCACTATTGCCATCTACTACTGAACGTGGGCACTCGTGGATCACCAACCCCTATCTGTGTCAATATACATTAACCCCCGGTTTCCCGAACGCATTTCAAATGAATGATGAACTAACATTGCATTCAAATCTACAACCCATATAGAACGCTGATTGGTAGATCATTATCAGACAGAAAGGAACGGACAGATATTTTATAATTGCATCACGCTCGCACTTGCAAGATTTGATAAAATTAAACAGATAAGGTTAATTCACCAAAGACACCGATTAGTTGATGTCAACTCGCTGATTCAAATCGTATGTACGATTTGAATCAGCGAGCGAGCGTGATATAATATCTGTCCGGTCCGTTCTGTCTGATAATGTTCCACCAATCAGCATTAAATATGGGTCGTTGATTTGAATGCTATGTTAGTTGATCATTCATTTGAATAGCGTTCGGGAAACTGGGGGTTAGTTTCACAAGGGCTCTACTTAAAAAGAATTAGAGGAACACTTCACATGGATATCATCGACACTTTGGTAATAATGGGACCAATATTAAAGGAAACCCAACAAAAAAAATATATTTGAAAATTGGTTCATAAACGACGGCGTAATCGTTAGTCCTACAAAAAATCAAGTGTCAAGATATATAGCGTCCTCCTTTTTGAAGTTGGTTAAATTTCAATTTTAATCACAAGAAATGTATTTATTTGTACCAAAGTCGAATTACGAAATTATATTAATCTAATACAATATTAAGAATCCAGTTTTACAATTTAATGGTATTTGTTTACCAAATATCAACAGAAGGGAAGAAAAATAGCTTTATTCTAATCCAATTTGGTGTTACTCGGAAATTCACGATTCTATTAGAAATGTAATAAATATTAAGATGGATAAGCTGAAGTAACTTAAGTGATGCCTTATTAATGTGCCATTCCGTCGGGCCCTAATCTAATAAATTGGAATTCGGACTTCATTCGGCACTGCCTTTATTAATTCAACTAAAATATTTGCTATTAATAAGATTGAATGAATGATAAAATTAAATATTGATTTATAACTTTTCTACTTCGTTTTGTACGCCAGAAAGCAATTTTTCAGCGATAGAAAATTTTGCAGCGACGCCCATTTGTTAAACTGATGAGCGACCCGATTAGTTCGAACACGCACAAAACAAATTACACAAATTGGTCTCTAATCGTACAATATTTATTATTTATCTATATTTCATTATTTTAATACACATTTAATAGGTACTAATTACATAATATTATATTACAAAGTGTGTAAAAAGAACAGTCACTATAACATTGGAATATGATTATACTACCTTTTCTTATTCTAGAAATGTATATTGTTTAAATTTTTTTTACAAAAATTTAAAAAAAAAAGTTTTTTTCTAATTTTTGTAGGATAATATAAGTATCTAAGCTGCGAGCGACGCTCGATGGTAACCCTGCCAACCGATCGCAGGATCACGGGCATTGTTTGATGCTAATATAAATTCGTACAAAGGAGCCTTCACGACTCTATTTTGGTCACGAGTCGCGCGGATCCGAAGGGGACCTTTAGGCCTATTGTGCACACACCACACAACTCTAAGGACACAAATCTAAGGTGAAATATGTAGGCATGGTATTTATTATTGTATAATATAATATATATTATCTATAGACGCTTCACACCACGTCAATCTGGCCCTGTGCTAAGTATATATTTCATACTTTTTATTTTTATTATATTACTAGCTGACCCTTGCCCACTTCGTTGAGCATAAAAACAGTTTATGATGAAATTCAACTAAAAAAAACAACCCCTAACTCGGGAACGCGGAACCCGCAACGCGGGAACCCGGAACCCGCAGCATGGGAACCCGAAACCCGCAACCCGCAACGCGGGAACGCGGAACCCGCAGCATGGGAACCCAAAACCCGCAACGCGGGAACCCGGAACCCGCAACGCGGGAACCCGGAACCCGCAACGCGGGAACCCGGAACCCGCAACGCGGGAACCCGGAACCCGCAACGCGGAACCCGCAACAGGGAACCCGAAACCCGCAACGCGGGAACCCGGAACCCGCGACGCGGGAACCCGGAACCCGCAACGCGGGAACCCGGAACCCGCAACGCGGGAACCCGGAACCCGCAACGCGGGAACCCGGAACCCGCAAAGCGGGAACCCGGAACCCGCAACGCGGGAACGCGGAACCCGCAACGCGGGAACGCGGAACCCGCAACGCGGAACCCGCAACGCGGAACCCGCAACGCGGAACCCGCAACCCGGAACCCGCAACGCGGGAACGCGGAACCCGCAACGCGGAACCCGCAACGCGGAACCCGCAACGCGGAACCCGCAACCCGGAACCCGCAACGCGGGAACGCGGAACCCGCAACGCGGGAACCCGGAATCCGCACCATGGGAACCCGAAACCCGCAACGCGGAACCCGCTACGCGGGAACCCGGAACCCACAACGCGGGGACCCGGAACCCGCAACGCGGGAACCCGGAACCCGCAACGCGGAACCCGCAACGCAGAACCCGCAGCATGGGAACCCGAAACCCGCAACGCGGGAACCCGGAACCCGCAACGTGGAACCCGCAACGCGGAACCCGCAACGCGTAACCCGCAACGCGGAACCCGCAACGCGGAACCCGCAACGCGGAACCCGCAACTTGCAACACGGGAACCCTGAACCCGCGACGCGGAACCCGGAACCCGCAACACGGGAACCCGGAACCCGCAACGCGGAACCCACAACGCCAAACCCTTCCGTGAACGTTGCTGGTTCTGCGCTGTCAAATGGAATAAATAGTATCCTATGTCCGTCTACTGGCTCTAAGTTACTTCCTCACCAATTTTCAACCATATCGATAAAGCCGTTCTCGAGTTATAAATAATTCATTTAACTAACACGACTTACTTTAATACAAAAAGCTGATGTAAAGATGAAACTAACATAAGCTAACGCCCGGTGAATGCTCCCGTCACAGTCGGTCCAGCCGATTCGGTGATCATTAGTTAGATAACGATGATGATGATGAAAAGAAGCCTAAATTAATCCTTATAACTTTAGCTATCTACCAGTGAAAGTCTCGTTAAAATCGGTCCAGCCGTTCCAGAGATTAGCCGGAGCAAAGAGACACGCTAACAGACAGACAGACATTTTTTTTTAATTGCATTTTCGTTTTCAGTAGCAAGAAAAAAAAAAGACAGAACAGACAGACGTTAACTTCGCACAAAGACAAATGGCGACAAAAGACATAATGGTGTCTTATCATGACGTTTTCGATTTTTTTTTAATTGTTCGTGAATTATGGCCATGGATCTAACTCCTTCGATCTGATTTTTAAATTAACATTTATAGGTAGTTTTCCAATTATAGCACTAGAGCGCATTATGCGGCATAATGCTTAACATTGAATGTTTCAACTACAGCAACGCTTCGCACAGTCGAGCACTCTCAAAAGTAGTGTTTTCGCTTGATGCGTGCAATGGATACCAACTCAGTGACAGAAAATTAACAAGTGTTTTTTCTTTATGTTGACATTGATCGGAATGTTTTATTTATATTATCTTTAGTAATATTATTTATTGGTGACAAAATTTTTAGAGCTTTCATTGCGTTGTAGGTTTTTGAAAATAATCAAAGTTAATTCAACCTGTGTTAAAAAAATTAATATAAATATGGATGAAGGTACAAGCATTGATTTTTTTTTTTTATATTCCACATTTAAAATGTGAATACAATTTCATTAAAAAGTATATAATTCTTTTAGAACTCATTTAAAAAAATTACTTAAAACAAATGTTAATTAAATAATCAAAATCAAAATTACTTAAAATAATCGTAAACAGTTCTCATACAAATAATTATTTATACCACTTTATTGCATGCCTCATATGCGAAGCGTTGTTTACACATTAATGAGGTTATTGCTAACTCTATGATTTTTTTTTTCAATACTGTAATTAGCGCACTCTACTGGTGCATTTAAAAACTAATTCACGTTCCAATTAAGCTTCAGCATAAATCAGCATTGTGCGCCACTGAGTCGCACAATGCTTTGTAATTGGAAAACTACCATAATATATTCTTATTACAACTTATAACTTAAGTACTTTTTTTAAATAGGTATATTTATAGTTGTTAAAAGATTAATCGATTTTTTGAGTAAGTCTCTAGTGTTTAATAAGAAAAAGTGTTAACTGACGTAACATTATCACGACGTTTATTTAATTAAATCATAATTTGTATATTATATTTAAGATCGTTTATCAGTGAAAGCAAATCGTAAAAAAACTCATATTGGTTATGTTGACAATAAATATCTAATAATTATTAAATAAAGTTTAGTAAATTCTGCAGTTTTAACAAAAAGAAAATATTTATTTTATTATGTCGTCGTTACAACGTTACGTCGCTCATTTTTGATAAACTGTCAAATGTTACCTATTAAAATGACCCGACTATTTATTAGTGGTGGACAAATAGTTTAATGAATCCAAATAGTTTAAGTTTATGTTAATACGTTATTTATAGCATTTCATAATTTTTATTTTCCATTTGTAAACAATGTCGTTACCATGACACCAGTGTCATATAAACTGGCAACGACGTGAATCGATTGAGCCCAGGTTCAAACCCCGCGTGACCATCACGTATTTTCTTCTTTTTTCTAATTTTCTGCTTATTTTTTTCAACATTTTCTTTCATAATAACCTTTTCGTGACAATAACGAACATACCGTAAAAAAAATTGCGAAATTGGTCAAGCCGTTGTCGAAGCGCACACGACGTAAGAAATTTTGGAGGTCGTTTTTTTACACTTTGGGCTACATTTTTGGGGTTTTAGTAAGGAACCCTACTTTTTTTAAACATATAATATAACCTATGTTCAGCGCTAGGAATGTAGCTTTCCAACGGTGAAAGAATTTTTCATATTGGTTCAATGGTTTCAGAGCCTATTCCATTCAAACAAACAAACAAACAATCAAACATTACCTCTTTATAATATTAGTATAGAATACACAAATTTATTTAGGTATATTAATATCTATTGAATTTAGAATTATTCCTAGATCCGATATCTCGTATCTACTTTACTTTTATCTCTATAACCACCTAAAGGTTGACTGGTAGAAAATGTCTTGAGGCATTAAGTCCGACCGTATGTACAAAATGTTCATGATGCATAAATAATAATAAAAAAAAATATATACAATCCATATGACCCAGGAACATTGAAAACTTTTTGTTGCCTCGGCGGGATTTGAACGCGCAACCTCTCAGTTGAGCACCAACGCGCTTTTAACCACTGCGCTACGGAGATCGTCATCTTGTATGGAGCACTGTTATACCGGAGCTTGTTGATATTATACGTCCAAGTTTTACGCAGCTATAATATGTTGGAGAATATAATAAAATATAATCTAAGATCATATTTAATTTATATAACTAATTTGTAATAATAATTATAGTATTGCACCTTACCTAATACATTATACCTTATTGAAATTCTTTATTCCTTTAAGGGCCGATTTTTAAATCGTCAGATAACTTTTATCTATGGAATAAATATGTGACTTTGGCATATTTTGTATGGAACAAATGTCAAAGTCACATGTTTATTCAACAGATAAAAGATATCTGACGATTGAAAAATCGGCCATTATTATAATAATTCTTTTTATTATAAAAACTAGGACAGTTCAGAGCAACGTCTTGCCGTGTCCAGAATTGATCTGAACTTCTGATCTCTCGATATTGAATCAGCCCTTTTTTTTTATAAAGTTGAACAAACAAGTTGTTGTCGTTATTGTAGATTGCCAGGTGGGTACTGCAGGTGTGATCATTAGTACGCGTCATAGCTGTGACGAATCAATTGGCAATCTAAATTATGACATTTATTTGTTGATTTTGAATTGTTTTACACTCCGACAAATACACCCATTTATGTGCTCCAAAATACAACATTGACAACCGAGGCGAATTAACCTTGATTTTCGAGGCGAAAAACATGTCTGTTAAGAGGAAACACCACGGTTGAGAGAAAAACAAAATAAGTATTTATAAAATCTATTGCTGTCTCGCAGTGCCTTAGCTAGCCAGCACTAGCGCGATAGAGACAACTGCAACTTGGACTGAATTTACCTATTAAAAGTACCAGAAATCGACGTTTAGGAGATTCCTGTTTCCTCCTCCAAAACTTAACCGATTTAAATATTTTTTTCTTTATTAGCTTATAAAAGAAATGAGCTAGGTTCCTATTTTTTGATTTTGTTGTTAATTGTAGTCAAATCTGTGTCCTGGATGTTTAAACATAGCGGAGAGTCTGGCCATTTTTTTTTCGGTTTTTGAACGTGCATATCTCTTGAGATAATTAATTTATTAAAAAAAGGAAAAAATAGGGACGTACAAATAATATACATAAATATTCATGAAAAAAAATTTTACTCTAGGGGTATTATCCAGGGAGGAAATAGAAATCCCCTAGACCCCTATTTTTTAATGGATAAAAATTCGTAGTGTTTCCTCTTAAATGTCAATCAATAGGCCTTACCTGAGGTCCCTAAGCGGCTTCGGCGCTGAGTCGTTGGCTGTGATGACGGCGTGGAAGGTGTAGTTGTTGGCCGCAGGGTCGCCGTGCGAGCGGATGTGCTGGTACCACGAGTACGCCCTGTACAAAGAGTATATTATACTAACATATAAAGAGAAAACATTTGATTGTTTGTTTGTATTGAATAGGCTCTGAAGCCACTGAACCGATATGAAAAATTATTTCGCCGTTGGAAAGCTACACTATCACCGCTGAACATAGGCTATATTATAGTAAAAAAATTATAGAAAAAGAAAGAAAAACAATGTAATAGTCACCGGGGTTTGAACCTGGACTTGATCTTTTCCGTCGTTACCAGTCTATATAATACGGTTGTCGTGGTTTACAAATGGAAAATAAAAATTATGAAATGCTTTAAATACCGCATTTATATAAGTTTAATCTATTTGGATTAATATTTTGGGTGCCACGTTAAGGGTTCAGGGTTGTGTAAAACTATGTATATGCTTAACGCAGTGAGCAGGCGTCTATACAAAATTTGATAAAAATTGGTTGTCTGTAAAGTCGGATTATGGGTTACTACTTATAGTGTAGGTTGTGTGTTATCGATGTCTCTTCTCTGATTGTACGATCTCACAAGCACGCTCATGTGCTTGTGAGATCGTGTGGAACGTGACAACGAGTCATGCTTCTCCGTGCGTGCATCCAGGACTCATCGATTTATAAGATGTTATCACGTCAAATGAGAACCATTATACTATCTCTAATAGTACGATTTATACGAGGGTGAAATGATAAGTGATAATACTTTAGGGTGTGCCCCTTATGTAGAGTATACTGTGAAAGTACAAGCGCTGAAAGGCTTTCCCCCAGTTTCCATAACGCTATTCAAATGAATGATCAACTAACATAGCATTCAAATCAACGACCCATATTGAACGCTGATTGGTGGAATATTATCAGACAGAAAGCAACGGACAGATATTTTATAATGACGTCACGCTCACTCGCTGATTCGAATCGTATGTCAACTAATCGGTGTCTTTGGTGAATTAACCTTATCTGTGGAATTTAAACAAATCTTGCAAGTGCGAGCGTGATGTAATTATAAAATATATGTCCGTTCCTTTCTGTCTGACAATGTTCTACCAATATGTTAGTTGATCATTCAATTGAATAGCGTTCGGGAAACTGGGGGTTATTTTTGACTTTCATGTTTTTATGAAAAATGCCCCAACATCATACATTTTCCTTTACAATAATAAAAAAAAAGTACATCTTTAAACGCTAGTATTTTCACATTAAACTCTTTATACGGGACTCATACACACCCTGAAGTATTATCATTAATTAATAATATAGCCTGTATATATATTTAAAATAATATTTTTTTCATCTTTTTGCTTTTTCTTACCGCGCCGGTTCATCTCACCGGGCTAGTTTCCAAACCGGTGCGCGGTGGTAGGCATTGTGTAGGACAATTCTATATGTGTTTTTTAATAACCTATATAGAATTGAAAAGTATTGACTAGATTTCAATTATTAATGCCAAAATATCCTTCCCTTTTGTCGTAGTTGGATAACAAAAGTAAAGGTACGCTTTGACTTAAACGAAGTACCTAATTCGTTTAAAATATGAATACACGTTCTGAGTTTCTTTTTATTCTACTGCTATGAAACTATTATCTTGTTGTGCAATTTTTCGAGAAAACAACGTTGGGTTAAGCGTAACACCAGCGTGACATGATATAATTTGTTTCAAGCATCTGTACTTTTATTTTAAAATTTAGCATCTTTTCGTTCATGAATTTTATATAGCCCTGTCAGGAGAGCCCTGGCTGTGACATTACTTAAATATAGAAATTTTTGTATGAAACATTCCGTGCCGTTTTCTCACTATGTTAACCTTTTGTACTTTTCAATATAATTCTTGTGTCGCGTAAGTAATGTATGTCAGACAAAGGTGAACAAAATGTTACGTAAAAGGCAATATATTATTTTCTATTCGAATCGTTAAGAAAAAAATCGGTTCACAAAAGACAATGGGCAGAGTAATCGTTGAATCGTTTTACACTTTTTAATGTATTAATGTTATGGCCCTAGTAATAAATTGAGCATTACTCATAATATTGTCCATCACCTTTGGGCAGAGTAATAAAACATTTTTTTAAATAATATTCTCATTTAACTTAAAACTAGCCCGATAGAGAGATAGATATTATTCATAATGAATCACCTGGTCCATAACATATCGTTAATAAAGTGGCACCACTTTAGAACGGCAACACCATTTTGATGGAGACAAAATAGTCTTTTTAAATAATTAAAAAAAAACATTTATTTCAGGCTACATGGCCCATATTATAAATACCTTACAGACTAACATACATACAAAATATACTTAAAACTACACTTAAACTACTTAAGTGGGGGTTGCATGGGTAGTCGAGACACTTTTTCGGTAAAGCGGTCGGTTAAGGGGTCGGTTTGAGTATTGTATTTCCTAAATTAGTTATTTTAAACTTATTATCGTTGTTTAATAATTCTGTTATAAGTTTTTGTCCTGATTTGTTTAGATGATAGAGATAGAGATTTTATTATTTTGATTCTGGAGTCGATTGATATGGTCTGGAGTACGAAAAGTTACGATGAAACAATTTTTTTATCCTGATTAGTTCCAAAGTAATCCACTAAATAAAATACGAAGAACCGTTGCGATAGAACTGATTCAATTCTCGAATGTGTCGGGAGTAAGCCTACAGTGCGGCACTATAATACACAAAAGTATAAACTTTTCTGTGTTATAGTGCCGCACAGTAGTCTGGTCGACTCATTGAAGCAAACAATGACAAATTGTGCGGGAACATTTATAGAATATTATACTAAAACACGCTCTAAAACTCGACATCCTTTCCTCAGTGAACGTAATATGCGCGCCCGCGCATCTAGTGTGCTAAACTGTACGCTTACAAAAGTTACGCACACCCTTTCCAGTAGAGGACGGAGGCCAATTGTGATATCAGCTTTATACCGCACTGCTGTAGTTCTGCACAAAATGTTTGTAATCAAATATGCCGGACACTATTTTGGTGTAATCGTATCGAACGATTTCGATCGAATTTCAATAACCGATCGATTCGGTTATTGAAATTCGTCAATAGAAGTGAGAGTGAGGTTTACGTTCAAAATGAAAGACGCGCCTAACCGTAAACAATACGAATTTAATACAATTCAAGCTAGCTGTCCACTTCGTTGAGCATAGAAGCAGTTTGTGATGAACCGTTTAAACCTTCCCGGGACTTACAAGAAAATTTCAAGACTAAAAATAGCCGAATCGGTTCAGCCGTTTTTGAGTTCTCAAGTTTCTCGAGCTGACCCGTGCCCATTTCTGAACGATGAACCGTTTAAACCTTCCACGAATATTTCAAGACTGAAAAGGGCCGAATCCGTCCAGCCGTTATCGTTTTAGCGAGTAACGAACAGCAATTCATTATTATATTCAGACAAAATACGACAAGACAATCGTAGTCGTTATTGAAATTAGTCACGAGTCTCCCCCTACAATATGTTCGCGACATTAATATATTTTCGTACAATAACATTGTTTATACCGACCCGAACAGTCGAGAAATATGGGACACGGGTATTACTTGGAGAGCATTAATTGCCTGTTTAGGGAGTGATACAGTGGGAGTAGGGTGACCATGCACGCGGGAAAGACCGGACAGAACACCTTGGCTACTACTACTAAATGCAAAATGGGACCTAATGGTACCAACTATTCAGTTATGACAGGGTAATAGTCTTTTGCAAAGACATTGTACATTTACATAATTTATTTTATATAAAATATTTAAATCGTTACATATTATAAAACAGACTCCTCCGCCGCTTCGGTCTGTCTGTCTGTTCGGGATAAACTTAAAGACATGCTGCTAGGTAAAGTGGTTTCAAGAAAGGTTTTAGTGTACTAATTGGATCAGGTAGGTGGCGCTGCTGTCAGTTTATCAAGGTACGAAGTTCGCCTGGACAGCAAGTGTATACTTAAAAATATGTGATATAAAATTGCAACAGGATTTTAATATTTGTTCTCGTTAGATCAGATGATTATTGACAAAATATAATCTCAGCCAGTAAAATTATATACATAATACTTTCTTTATTAAATGATAAAGAAGGAAAGAAAAACGGGTAAACATAAAAAGAAATAAACAACATTAAAAAAAATTACCCCTGCTACGTAAAATATAGCCTATGTTAACCCGGGCTCTTATTGCGAATCTATCGACACCTTGTTTCATTAAAATCGGACACAAAATCGGACGGAGTAGAACAAAAAAGGGTTATTGTCTACACTACTTACTACTAAATCGTATCTTTTTAACTAAAATTATTATCAGAGTAAAAATAACCAGGATAAGTCCACCCAAATACAGACGGATGGTAACCTCAAGTGGGACCGAATTAACCAGCCGTAACTACGCTACTAATTTTCTTCTCTCAAATGAGTTTTTTCATACAACACTGCGGTGGGATATTTATGCGCTATTTACTTGAGCCCGGATTAAGTACGAGCGCGCGTTTCGCTATAAATTTTATATTTATTCTTCCCACTATTAAGCATCTTTTCGATCGAATTTCGTTCTGCAAAGCTTTTAGGGTTTTCAATATTTTCCATATTTTTCCTTTTTAAGATATGGACAAGCGTTCGATGTTTCTTTCTAGATAAATATTTTTTAAAATTTCAAAAAATATAACAAGTCTCACTAGTAAAGTACTAACAGAAGTTCAGTGTAAAATAATGCATCTAATATATAAAATTCTCCTGTCAACTTGCGGGTTCCGCGATGTAATTGGATTTCATCACAAACTGTTTCTATGCTTAACAAAGTAGGCACGGGTCAGCTAGAAATATTATAATATACAGATTACAGACATTTAAAATATTTTATATAGGTACTATTATGTACCTATTTAAAAGAAAGAAGGCATAAAATACTTTGAGACGCGATGAACATTCTCCAGTAGTCAGCTTCAAACTTTTATTCAATAATGTTTAATGTAAAAAACTTCTTCAATTTCGAATTTATAAAAGACTAATTTTACAAGTAAGCTAGATAAATTGGCAGACCTAAACCTACATAAAATTAATTTAAATATTTTTGTCTTTTCTTCGAAGTTGTTTAATTTATTCAATCTAGACCTGGGGATTATTTAAATGTTGTTTTAAATGAGAACAATCTGTCCTAGTTTGGAAAGTAAATTTGAGAGTAAGTAGGTATAGGAGAAATATCGTTGTTTAAACCGATTGTCTGAGGACAGTTGAGTTAGCAGGAACAGTATCCCAAGCACGAACATTTGAAAGGTCCTTAAAGTAAAGCAATCCAACGTCCATTGTCAAGCTTTTCATATAATGTCATTCGATAACGTTCCTAGTCCAAGCAGGAACATTTGAAATTTCCGTAAAGTAAAGTAACCGAATGTCAATGATTGTAGAAAATTGTGACTGCGCTAGTATAATTGATATTAGATAACGTTACAAATAAGAAGCTGTCAAGTGCCTGCTTCGGCTACTGATCCTATGTTGTTTTTTCTTTATTATAATCGGATTATTTCTCTCGACGTGACGTTTTGGTTTATTTACAGAGATCGTGGTCAGGATTACAAATGTCATGTTACCTATACTATATAGTACATTCCATTTTATGCAAAGTACGCAGATTCTGCTAATAAAATAAGTATGATATGATCATCATTTCAGCTACGACGTCCACTATAGACATAATCCTCCCCAAAGTATTATAGAGTACTAGATAGAGTACCGATAAACAACCCATAATATTATAATATCATATTATAACGGGTGTAAAACAACAGTCACTATAACTTTGGGATATGATTATACTACCTTTTCTCATTCTAAAAATGTATTTTTTTAATAATAATTGCTTTTACGTTATTCTTGCCACTTAAAATAAGATTATATTTCCAAAATGACGAAAGGTAGTATAATCGTATCTCAAAGTTATGGTGACTGTTCTTTTTACACACTGTATATAATATTATGATATATAATTCGTAAAACGAGTCCAGTATTTCCAGTCACTAAAACAATTAACAGATATTTAAGAATGGCATAGCACTTAATTGGTACAATACCAATTAAGTAATTAAATGCTTATATAGTGATTATCATCAGGGGTTCAATTTGCTTGTTTCCCTGCTAGACATGGCCTACAGTAGTCCAAGCAGGAACATTTGAAATATCCGTAAAGTAAAGTAATCGAATGTCAATAATTGTAGAAAATTGACATCAGATAACGTTACAAATAATGTGTCAAGTGCCTGCTTCGGCAACTGATCTTATGTTGTTTTTACTTTATCATAAAGGTTCAATTTTCTGGTTTCCCTGGTAGACAAGATGTACAAACCTTTTAGAGGGCGAAATGAGTATGGCGATGATCTTGGCGTTGGGCAGCAGCGCGTGCGCACGCCGCGGCACCAGCTCGCCGTCGAAGTACGTCGCCGACTTCTCGAAGTAGATCCTGCTCGAGTTGCCCTCCGTCGGCGGGAAGAAGTTCAGATACCTGAGAACAAACATTTTAATATGTTAACCGCTGGTTTCTATAACATGTCTTTAACCAAAGACGCTCACTTTCACTCTAAGGCCCGTATAAATAAAACAATCTCAAACCCAACCTCACCTTGATAACCTATTTGACAAATAAAACAATGTTTCGTTTCACTTTTAAAAGTGAACAACTTTATTAATGTTACATAGTACCTACTTTAATTTATTTTCTTTTTATACCGTTATATTCATATTATAGATTCCGAGGAAACAATAAAATAAGTATAATGTATATTTTTATAATCTTTATTTTTAAGTTTTAAGAAAGAAAAAAATTAAAGTATGTAACATATAAGTAAAATTCTTCATTTTTAAAAGTGAAACGAAACGTTTTTTAATCTGTCAAATAGGTGACAGGGTGAGGTTGGGTTTGAGATTGTTTTATTTATACGTGCCTTAGTAAGAGACTAACTTTGACGTTAAATAAGAGAATTGTTAAGTTTCTGGAGTAAGATTTTTTGATAAATATGATTGACGACAGCTTACGGAAGAATGGCATGGCTATAGAACGTTTATTTTGTACTGTAGCCATAAAAAGGCAATATATAAGAGTCATAAGATTTGTAGAGTTAGGTAATTCTACAAAATATATTTTTTTCGTAAAGTAAAATATTTTGTCAGTGTCTTTATTGAATACGAAATAGGTTATTGAACCTGACTCTAGTAACTTGAGTAAGATGTTTTAGCTAAAGACAAGACTGACGGGAGTTTATAAAAGAAATACCTACTTATGTTCTTTAAAAATATAACTTGTATTTTTTGTAGCCATAAAGTGTCAAGAAATTGAAGGCATGAGGTTTATAGACACAAAATGTTATACTTACACAATATAGAATTTACTATACGAATTCGTTATGAAAAAATCCAATCCAACCTTAGATAACAGCGCAAAATAGCCTGTCAATCTCTTGACTGGAGCCAACTGCCAATCCGTTGAATTCCGGAATTTGTGTAACGGCAAACAGAGGCTCCATACGGCTCGTGAGCGAGGTAACAAATATTTATTGACATCTGGCTACGAGGAATTGGCTTCGAGCTCAAGGCATAAACTTGTTTGTGAATTTCTAGAAAACTATAGATCGCCCTGAGGTCGAAATTTTGTCCATAATTCATATTTTGAAAATTTCACCGTTTTCGGGTTCTTTTGCTTCTTAGATAGGCTTAAAAAATATACGTTGTCTATGGTATCTCTAAACATTTTTTTGTGACCCCCGAATAGCGTCGGTTCGGCCATCTTCGGCCAAAAAAACCATCTTCGGCCCAAAACCCGACTGAAGCCGAAGGTCTGAGCTACTGTCGTGATTGAACGAACTGCTACGAAAGACTAAGTAAGAGCGCGACGGTCCGGCTGCACTTTGTTCAGTGTTTTGTTTTGAATTTGTGTTTATCAATTAACTACCCCCGAATTGTCAAGCAATAAGCGAACGATGTATCATACTCGTAGCTACGAACACACTCGATCACTTCAGCTTTCAAACAACAAAAAGTATATCAGATCGGTTCACCTGTTTGAGAGCTACGATGCTACCGGCAGACACGTCAAAATTATAAAGTAGGCTATTGGATTTGTTATTGGATATTTATACAGTATTCTCAGAGCGAAGTAACCACTCTTTAATTACACCGTAGTGGACGGGCGGTTTTAAATGTCACTTGGTTGCCAAGCACATACGGCATTACTCACAATATAGTCGAGGTAATGACTGGTCAATACGTCTGGGCCAACCATATGCTGGTTTCCTCACGATATTTTTCTTCACCGTTATAGCGTCTAATGTACTTGATTTTGAGAAGTCACATTGGTACATTCCAATCAGGGAATCGAACCTGCACCCTTTCAAAAGCTAATTAACAGTCTATGGTGACGGTGATTCTGGTGAGAAAATCTACAGAAAATACTTGCAAGAACTCTGTATATACGCATCGTCCCTCTATCTGCCCCACTCAACTCTTGTCCCTCTCGACTACTATCTCACTCTAACTTGTTCTCTCCTAATTATTATCTCTTTTCTTTATTGTTATGTTTTTGTCTCTATTTTGTGAATATGTGTCTCTTTCTTCTATATAGCCATAGCCGTGGTTTTAGGAATAAATCATGCACTTCTGATCTGACCGTCAAGAAATTATTTTACTCTCGCGCAAACCCCAACAAGTCTAGCCACTACGTTATGGACGCTACAAAACAAACTTATAACACCCTCCGTTTTAGTCGGTATACGAGAAATACAACGTTAATATCCACATGTTCGCATCGCACGCAAAGGATTTGAGTATCCTTTGTATAGAAAGTCATATTATGGGCCCGTCCTAATCCGATCCATAAAGAATGATTGATAATAATTATTTTTATGGTTTTAGGCTAAACAGACATTGGCGCAGAGTCGAATAATAATAATAATATCTATGGATTGTCTGGTACCTGTCACACAAGTTCTTCGGATCATTAGCATGCGGCGTGGTGTGAAGCGTCCAAAGATATTATTATTATATTTTGATGTGGACGTTAAGCATAAGAATTGTGGTGACAGTACTATATCGGCCACCAGCGTGGAGCGACGGCAGACATTTAAATCTGAGCCACAAGGTCTTCCCACAGACTAAAACACTGCAGCCATACTTGCCATGGCTCGTTAGCTTTAGAAATTAGAATTAAGCCCATGTTATTTATATTATTCTGTTTTAAGTATTGTTGATAAAGCGACGACCAAAATTTTAATGATTATTATAAAGCGCCTGACACACACTCGACGAGTAGTATGGGAAGTAAGAGGAAAGGAGGCAGAGACTTAGTGCATATGGTGCGGCAGGCGTATTAGAAAAGTTACTTGACAGACAAGGACAAAACATTGTAGGTAGTCAAATTTACGGGAGCGGATAACACTTTTATAAAAATATTAAAATTTATTAAACTGAACATACAGAACTAATCACAATTGAAAATTAAAAATTATTAATTAATTATGACGTCTGGGCAGAGATACTCACAACCAATGAAAGGGAAGGGAAGTCTAGGATTAGATGACTATTTTAATTCTATACTAGTCTTAAAATAGTCATCTAATCCTAACTTCCCAGGTAATATAATACTGTTGGGATCATTAAAATGTTAAGTTAAGCAATAATTCTAATACTAGGGTGACCAGAGCCTAACATGACTAGGTAGGTATAGCATATCCAGTATGTAAATATTTTTATTACTAAGAGGTAAAAAAGTGGGCACCTATTTAAATGGTAGGCGTAAAAACCAAGCTGGTTTTTGTATATACAGATTTGAGTAACTTCATTTGTGATTGGATGTCGAGGCAAAGCCAACCGACACTCTAATAAAGTAGTGCCTGACTTATGCGGTTAACTGTCGTATGTTTTTTATCATTATTTAGGCAATTACAAAATCAATCTAACACGTGTCACCACTTACAACCCCCCTCCTCAATCTCATCTTGAATCACAAAATTCATTCAATTATTTCGTCCCGTTTCTAAGCCCTTTTGTTGATTGTACTTCAAAAATTTGCTCTCGAAGTATAGAATAAAAGCTTCATCAAAATACAGATTTATAAAAGGGAAAAAAAACCAGAAGCGGTTGAAATTGGACTAGGTAAGCCGCTAACCCAGATTTTAGCCTTTTTGTCAATTTGCCAAGATACCTATAATCTAAATACAAAGTTCGCTTTCGATATTGGAGGAATTGCTAACAGAATGTTATTGGAAAATACTACAAAATTTGTGTGATCATTTCATTACATAATGAATACAAGAAGAGTAGTGCGAGTTTTTGCCACTGCTCACCGTGAGAAAGTTAGCTACAATTTGTATGGCTTCAAACAACGCCCCTAGTTGCAACTATGGCAACTAATTTCATACCCTACAAATTGTTAACTACCCTACAAAAGTTAACTTTCCCACGGTGAGTAGTAACAAAAGTGCGCACTGAGCACATTGCATTATCCGACTACACCAATAAAACCTACAAACTAATTTGTAATTAGAAGCTAGCCCACAGTGAGTTAAAATACCTTTCGTGACAATCTTACGCCCGCGGCTCGAATACCAAAACGCTAATTAAAGATCCTATTCGCAGGCTGACACTTCCACTCTTTAACGAAATGACAAGGACGGCATGTGATTTGAGCCATTTAACTATCGTTTCAAGAACAATTCGTAACAAACTGTAAAGCTAATAATATTATGATATTTATCATTATTTGTAGTCGCATTCATATATTCTACTCAACTTCGACATAACACTAACTTTGTTATAGCACCGGAAGTAATATCATACTGGCCAGCACCACCGCGACACACAAATATATATACGGAACAACGAAATTCGCAACAGCCAAAAACGCTATGAATCCAACATAATATACTATGTATGCATAACCAGTGAATAGCGTCCTGATACTCATCGGCTTCTTAAGCAAACACGGACTCCCTAGTGATTACACTTCCGTCGTAATTAACAAATCACTGAAAAAACTACAAAACATTTAAGAAAACGAGAGAAAATTGTTACAGATCAAAACAAGTGAGGGATAAAGAGTTGCGTTTGAAATCTTGGCTAGAGTAAATAAGGATGTGGCAAATACATCTGATTAATTTGTGTACCTATTATTACTGTGTAAAAACATCTGACTTACTTTGACACAACACACCACTTGTGGACGCACCACCGGACGGTCGTTTTTTTACATAATATTATATACAGTGTGTAAAAAGAACAGTCACTATAACTTTGAGATACGATTATACTACCTGCCCTCATTTTGGAAATGTATTTTTTATTTGTCAAAAAAACATTTATTAGTTTTAACAATTTCTTATTTTTTTGTCATAAGAAAAATAAACAATAAAAATAAATAAATACATTTCTAGAATGAGAAAATGTAGTACAATCATATCCCAACTTTATAGTAACAAAAAAGTCATCCACTGCGTCTGTCCGTCTATCTCTCTGTTCGCGATAAACTCCAAGACTGCACAGATCTTTGTTTTCACCAATGGATTAATTATTGAAGACATGAATGGATAAAGATTACCTTCAGTAGCAAATTGTTCATGTAGCAAAGTTCAGATTTCGAGAAAATAGAGTTCAAACTGTCACTTAAACATTTTAAAATACGTCGTAAAGTATAAAATACATTAATCTAAGAATCCATCTCTAGAATCAATGTACTTAATACGTTACTAGATATCCTAAAATGTTTAAGTGTCAGTTTAAACTCAATTTTCTGGGTAAATTTTTTTGCGACATAATATCCTCTTCATGTCTTCAATTGGTACATCTAGTAAAGAATTAAGAATATATATGTCGCAGTCATCTGATTGAATCCGCTATTTAATTGAATGACTAGCGCTTTTATTGAATCCTGTTTTTATCAACAAATTTTAGAATCCGAGACTAGGACAGCCATTTAATATTTTAGTTTTAAACTTCGAAATTTCCGAATGAGGACTAATAAAACGAACATTAAAGTAAATTAATCAAGAAATATATCAACACATTGCTATCTGTACGAGCTGTTTGACGCCATTATTTAACCGCCTAGTGATTCAATTAAATAACCAGATTCAATATGATGATTGCGACATATATAAGTTAAAAAAACACCCGTTTGATTGCATTGTCCTTGTCCTTGATACGTATGTAAAATTACAAATCAATCAGACTTACGGAAATTTGTGTAACATAAACTCAAAGATTCCGTTACATACGCTTACGTGTGTCAAAAAAAAATCGAAAGGAATGTTGTTACACATCAAAACTTGCGAAGGCTGAAAAAATTGCGTTTGAAATCTTGGCTCCAGTAAATAAGGATGAGGCAAATTAGAACAGACGCACATTTCCGCAGAGACCACTTGACACTAAATGTGATAACTGTCGCGACATTGAACCGTTTCCCATATTGTGCAAACGATTGTGCCACAAACTTACACAAACCTTGTCTATGTCTATCGACATTTGACCATAATTCAATTTGTAGGTTTCAACTTATTTGGATTCTTTCGTCTCTACTCGCAATAAAAATATGTAAATGTTCTCTGTGGAATCTTAAAGAAAGATTCACAAACGTGTCAAACCTGCTGTAAAATATACAAACACATGGTCACACATGGTAGTTTGAGTTGTTATTTTTTTATTTTATGAATTTGAAAGAAATTATAAAATTTGAAATTTTTTTATAATTAATACATGTAATACACATACAGTGTAATTTTGTAGGTACTCTTTCAAAATTTTCGTAAAAGAGATATCCCACCAAAAACATTTTAATGTAAAAATGTTGTCAAGACGAGTCTACACAGCTTACCCTGTAAAAAAGTTATCAGATATCGTATAAAGCCAAGCTCTACAATACACCTTAATCAAAATCTATCAAAAAGTGGTTAGATCTCATGTAGAACCTAAATTCTTGATCTATGCGCCCTTACTTCACCAGGCTTAACTTCACTTACGCTATATAGCAGTTAAAACGTGATGCTTGGCCGTTTTATTAAGCACACGATTAATGAATTCGTATGACATATTCGTAACGGTAGCAAAACGGTCAAGTATCACGTTTTAACTGCTATATAGCGTAAGTGAAGTTAAGCCTGGTGAAGTAAGGGCGCATAGATCAAGAATTTAGGTTCTACATGAGATCTAACCACTTTTTGATAGATTTTGATTAAGGTGTATTGTAGAGCTTGGCTTTATACGATATCTGATAACTTTTTTACAGGGTAAGCTGTGTAGACTCGTCTTGACAACATTTTTACATTAAAATGTTTTTGGTGGGATTTCATTTATTTTTGTAAGCTGGTTAATGGACTTTTTTTAATTTAAAGATAACTTATTTTGACCCCGGGCCTTTTCTTACGGAAAATAGAACAGTCAGCGCCTTAGCATAGTGACCCCTAGTGACGTCGACTGATGTCACCGTCAATATTATACCGTGTATAAACTTTCACCGCAATTTTTAAGAGGTAGAGGCCAATTTTCAAATAAATGTCTCGTCCATATTTCTTTATTTGTTATATTATTATATTATAATATAATAAATATAAATTATAAAATATACATTATTTTATTGCTGGAGTGAAACTTCTTATTTGGATATCCTAGGATGCCACGAGTATTTCGAGTAATTCAACACTAATAATTCGAGAATTTGAGAATTACTTATATATACGAGGGAGATTGCCTTTAATAAAGCATGTTGATTCTTATTAAAATAATACAGTAAGTCTATAATAATATCGTATGTAGACGACGGTCACTAGAGGTACTAATTCTTGTACGGCTCTTATAAACATATATTATATGCTAACTGCATACACCTAAGTGCAACTTATCATTTTTAAAGGAAAAAAATGTATTTATTTTTATTTTTGAAAAATAACTTTAAGGTTTTCTTTTGATTATGGCCATCTTTAAACGTCATGACGTGACGTGTTAAAAATCATATTATAATCATATTATAATAGTCATAAGATTAAACACTAAAATTATTTATACATTGATCGTGTAATATTTTCGTTTATTGTTATCATTATAACGTTACCGACTGTTAAATATATTGGTAAATGTGTGTTTAGATGTTTCACAGTTCCAAACATAGATTGCGCTGTAAGCCACCTACATCGCGCTATCGATGTGTCGAACGGTTTTACATAAGATTCCCTCTAAACAAAGTTACATCGTGAACGTAACATCAGGGAGCCCATACCGGACCGATAGTTTCAAGTGATCGACTTAATATTTTGTTTATCCGACAACAATTTACTACTTGCTGCCTGTTAATTCTTACCTAATTTTTACTTACCAAATATTATTATAGGTACATAATTTTAAATAAGTAGATATAAAACTAATTTTCTCATAGACATATTTTTCATTTACAAAAAGTCGGTCACCGATTAATAATCGGAATAAAATAGAACATACTGATTGCAGTAGTGCAACGCACACAAATAAATAAAGTGGGATAGAAATAATATGGAGTAAAAATCTGACCGATTATCGGTCCTACAAAAAGTAGGTCTTATTTTTTTATGTAGGTACTTGTATAATATTGTATAATATAATATTTCTTTTATGTCTTAAAGATCATATCCGTATAATAAACATATTAAACATCAATTTTGTACCGTCCACCATATTGGATTCAAAATGGCGGCATTTATATTTTAATAATTTTTTTGTTGGTTTTGTAGCAATAACAGCTTACATAAATAATATCAGCTTACTAGGACGTCAGGAAGTACCTTATGAATTTTGATGATCTATAAATGAGTCAGTGACGAAATCTGGGGTTTTTAGACATTGATAAAATCTAAAGTATAATAGCTACAACATTGAAACTTTGTATGTTTCATGTTTTTACTGGTGTCATTATATGTTGAAATTTTCAACTATGTAGCATCATCCAAAGCAAAGTTATGAGAGTTCAAAAAATCGACGAAACCTTTCGAGAAAAGGTAGGTAGTGCCCTTGCGCTTCGCTTGGCTCGTCTTGACGGGGGCACTCCCGTGCCCCCAGATGTTATTGTTTTACGATTAAAAATCCTTTGTACCATCTGTTTCTAAGCCTATTTATAATCAATGTCAATGTGATTGCATTGCAACTTCAGATAGTAATATAACACGCTAACTGATCACGGAAAATCATATTTACCAAGTACCAACGTGTAAGAAGTGTGGAATGCCAAGCCTGCTAAATACTACGGATTTCCAGATAAATATCATAAATTCGAGAGCCATCATTTCCAGCGGATAGAAATATATTCTAAAATGTTGCGAGCGTAAAAAATGTGTATAAAATCCGCACCTTTAATCCTCGACGCATAATCTACATAATAGAAGGAAAAAGTAAAAATATTTTTTGCGAAACGTTAACTGCGCGGCAAATGTGTGAGCAAATTAAATTTTCGCGGTTAGCTAAAAGTTTGTGCTTGAACGTTAAAATTCTAGGATCACCAAATAAAAAAAAATGTGCCGAACAATTAGGAAATTTTATCTACATTTTACGAACATTTTACAATAGTTTTAGATCAGTTTTTTAATCTCAAATGCATTATTGGAGGATTTGTAATTAGTATAAGTAAGTCTACCTGTCTCTAGAGATTTAAACTTGTTAGCTTATTACTTAACTAGCGTTTGCCCACAGCCTTACCCGCGTGAAAATGGTATCTTAAAGAAACGCTGTAATTTTGCAGGACCAGAAGTAACATATATATGTCGCAGTCATCTTATTGAATCTGGTTATTTAATTGAATCACTAGGCGGTTATATAATGGCGACAAACAGCTCGTACAGATAGCAATGTGGTGATATATTTTTTGATTAATTTACTTTAATGTTCGTTTTATTAGAACTCATTCGGAAATTTCGAAGTTTAAAACTAAATTATTAAATGGCTGTCCTAGTCTCGGATTCTAAAATTTGTTGGTAAAAACAGGATTCAATGAAAGCGCTAGTCATTCAATTAAATAGCGGATTCAATCAGATGACTGCGACATATATATGTCTGCTTATAAATGTTATATAAAAAATGATTAATGGTTTATAGTGTGAAGAGAAGGACGCGTAGAGCATTTTTTGTTTTGGCTCCTCATACAAATTACTTACCATAACGCGACAAATCACCATTAAAGATCTCCGAAATGAAAGTCAAAAAACTTATGAGTTTCAACCATGGTGTTCATGTGTATACACTAGGAGCCAGCGAGCCCCAGCATAGTAAGATTCACTCCTTGTGGTCATTTTAGACCTAAGATTTTTTTTCAGTTATGTTCAGTAATTTATACAAAGTGCCAAAACAAAAATGCTTTTCACGTCATTCTTCACACTATATTCGGATCAATATATAAATCATGAATCAACCTGTATATTAGTCCAGCCGTTTGCAAGTAAAAGAGTAACAACCTTCGCATTTACAATATTAGTGTGATTTCATGTTGATAAGTTTAAATCTGCATTGGTTAAACAAGATTATAAGGATAAATGTTTTCTTTGTTTAATATTGTAAATTCACTTACATTTTTTAGAACAAAACTTTGACAATTGACGCAGCTATTGTGGATTCGTCCAGAAACACTTGACGAGAAAAAAAATTAAAATGCATCGCGCACAGCCCCGGGGCACGAACCCTAAAATAGTAACTGTAAAGCAATTTGGCCAACGTATTCGTTTGTACATTTATATTTGGTACAATCGGCTGTTTGCGTGATTTTTTGCCCGTTTTGGGGATAGTAAACAAGCGAGTTAGTTAATTGGGCTGCACAACGGCTCGGTTTTTCAATTTAGCGCACTCGACCGCTCGGCCAATTTATTTTGTAGACGATTGAGTACTTTCAAATCTAATGACGGAGATAGCTTTGATGTTTTATTGAAGCCTTTTTTGTGTTTCCTGTCCCTACTATTGAAGGTTTGTTAAAATCAATTAAGAATATTATGGACATAAAATATCCGTAATTGATTCAGCTCTCTATTTATTAAAACAATCCCAATAATATTAAGTGTTCAGCAATTTGGGTTACCGCTAATATAAAGACGTTTAAATAATGAAAGTTACCCGATATAACCCTAACAAAACTACGTCAATTTTAGAGCCTATACATACATACCATACATAATTTTATCTTACGAATCTTAGCAAAAACCTTTATTTATAAACAGGCGGTAAAAATAATTAATAATTCCAACTTTTGACTTCGCCGCAGTTGGGTAGAAACTAAAAAGATTACGACTGTTCACTTATAGCCAAATATCCCATCATATAACGACCTTCGCCGAGATGATTATTTGATGAGTAGTATTCTATATTTAATTTAATATGTCAATAAATATATTGCATGTGGGTTGCCTTAGATCAAAAAGTTGTCCGGAGTATGTTTCATTAATAATTGGATTTTCTTTAAACTATTCATCGGTTTGATTATTTGATGAATTCTACTCTGGATCACCCATATTTTGATAAGCAACCCACTAGCAATATATTTATTGAAATATTAAATTAAATAAGCATTTCGGTGAAGGTCGTTCTATGGCGGGATCTTAGGGCGTGTTTCACCAAGCAATGTTAAAGTTAATCCTTCGTTAAATATCATGTAGTTCCTCTCGTAATTCCTATCAATGAATGAGAAGGCATGGTATTTTAACACGCCGTTAACACTAACATGCGTTGGTGAAATCGGGACTTAGGATATTATGCTATATAATTATCGCTACACCAGTAAAACTCGAGGACGATAACTAAGTTATAATAGTGGGAACCGCGAAGGTTGTATCAAACCTGCAACTCACGTATATCAATAGCATCAAACATATTACATGATACATTTGCCGACAAACGATACCTGCTGTGTAATGGTCTAAAAGGATTTTTCACATAAGGGCAGGCCGCCCTAACTATATATCAACACGGGGTCGGCCATTTCCACTACAATGCCTTTCATAACTGCCGTTTGATTTCCACCAGGTCTTAACCCCACAGCGGCCTTCGGAGAAACTTGGCGGGCCGGCTGAATCTTAAACAACTTGTGCCCTGTATGACTTCATCATAATTAATTATTAGTTTGCATCGATCGTGAGATATTATTTAGGTGAATTACGTTGAATTTCATTTTAAGTAACCGACACACCCTTTGTTAAGATAAATCAACATTTTATAAAAGTATGTAATTAAAGATTAGATAGGTGATTTTTATGAAATTATATGTTTGCAAGTACTTATTAAAATATGATAAACTCTATGTCAACTAATATTGCATTGTCACACAACGTATATGCAAAATTTTATATTTATCGCACTAAGGGAGTTCAAATATAACGTACAAGATTTACTTAAAACACACACGCGAATATGTGATAGTAAATAAAAGCGTTTAAAAACACAATAACAATCACAACAACAGTCTATTCTAATTCTAATGTCCTCCTACCCAGACTCTGATTATTTATGTATGGATTGTATGGGATTTGATGTGACATACGAATTCGCTTGTCATTTAGCGAACATTGTGTCAAATCCACATACATTTAGAACTTCGTACACATTGATAGTAGCGATGGCATCTTGAATGAGGATCCGGGTCCTACGCAAAATAAGTAGATATCATAGTTTAATAGGGACCCGCTAATTAAATTGTTAATTACCAAAGGTCGGCTAATAAAGGTCGGGTTACGCACACTGGATCCAATACGGGAGCGGCCTGGAGGGTGTCGCCCTATTACCATATTGTATGTCTCGCTTTAGGGCGACGAGGGTGAAATATTTATTCAACTCTTTATTATGTCATGACTAATACCAGGTAGGGTTGTTACGACGGTGCCATGTTTATAATATTATACTTGTGTGTGTAAGTTAATTCGAAATAGCTCATTGGGGATTTTTGGACCGTCCCATGCAGACGCAGGGTTAAATACCACTCATTGGGACACAGTTAAATAACACGTCACAATTTCAAATTATGGCCCACGAGCTAGAATCGGAGACCTACTTTATGTAGGTGAAATTTATAAATAACATACTGTACTGTTTAAGTCGGTCAAAAATAATACAGAGGAAAAATCTATCCGAATATCAGTCCTACAAAAAGTAGGACGTGTGAGAAAAGCGACATTTGCAATGCAAAATGTAAAATAAAAATAAATTGAAAAAACGTTTTATTTCCAAATGAAACTTAACAAGCTATTTGGAAAGTCAACAAGAAAAACAAGCTACCACTAAAATACTTGTGGACACTAGAATTCGATCGTTGTTCGTAAACTCTATTATTTTATGGACTCGTATATTTAGGAAACAGGAGCGGGTGTACATTTGGGTCGAGTGCCAATAACACGAAGATTACACGAATGGGGTTATTCCAATGGATCGTACAGTGACTGAGTCAACAGACAATGGATGTTCACTAATTTATATTATAAGCTCTCCATAAACTCTGTTGAAAATAAATAATTAATCTGTCTGAAAAAAAATAACAATACGTCGTGTAGTTTCCGAGATATACATGTTTCAAATTCTCGACGCGGTGACGTCATTTTACAAAAGAAATGTCTGTAAACTCATTAATACTAGGCTTTTCAATCAATCTAGTGTATTTGTATAAATATAGTAAAAATATGAGTAAAAAAATTATTAATGTAGTTTCCAAAATGTTTAATTTTAAATTTTCAGGAATTTCAAATGTCTGTAAATTCATTAATACCTACTTGGTATATTTCAATAAAACTAAAAGTAGTGTATTTGTACAGATACAAGTCCTAGTGTGACAACACATAAATTTTGTATACCTAGTTTATAAACATTATCCATTATTGTAAAAGTAGATTATAGTATTCAGTTGTCCAAGCAAACGAAAAACCTTTTTTGTATAAAATAATTTATATGTATATTTGTGGTAGTTGTACCTATATTGGATAAATGTTTCATTAAAAGGAATGATTTTTAATTCTGTCGGTTCTATTCCAGGCTAGGGAAATATATTTTTAGAAATTCTAAAATGATGCAGTTATATTTTGTATCGAAATAGAGCTCGCGACTCCTTCTAGCATTTTTTCTTCTCTAAACTCAATTTCGCTATCTCCTATAGTTATAACATAACAATTATATAGAGATACAATTATATACGATACAATGATACCTACTCCTTATTTATAAACAAGAAATCTCTTATAGCAGCCCTACAAACTCTTGAACCAGAAATCCCATTTTAAAGATTCATTGTATATATATGGACGCTTCATATCCATCTGACCTCGTGTGTGTGTGTTATGTAATAGACTTGGGATAAAACTATATAAATAAGAAAAGTATTAAATGTATTAATTATTTTTATCAAAATATACATATTAGTTTATTGAATACACAACCATGATCAAGTTACATTGAAAACCTTTTAACCTCAGGTTATTGTGCTTCCTTTGCGAACAAGTGACATTTAAAAAAAACCTACAACAGACATATCTACCAATGCAACATTATAGTAAACTAATAACTAATAAGCTCCAATATTGAGTATAAGTTGATGCGATAAGTAAATACTACTCGTAGTAAACTTATTGTAAAATCGCATTTTCCTAAATAACATCCCCTAAAAACAATACCGAGGAGCTGTTTAATAAACGATTAAGTATTCCATCTTTTTATAATCGATTTTTGAGTGGCACTTCGATTACTCGGCTGACACGTTATCGGATTACTCGGATAAACGAAAGTAAAAATCGTTTCAGTTTCGTCGATGACAGGGTGACAGGGTGTCTCTTTTGTTTCAGTCGCTCGCTCAGAAAAACGAAACTCTTTAGTTTTGATTGATGTATTTCCTACCCTTGCCTTGCCCTGAGAAGCCGCTTTTGACACTTTATCAAAGTGCTACGAAAATGGTGGAATGATTGAAGATGCTATACCGCATTGATTTTTGAAGTGAAGAAACTTCATCGGTGGCGTTGAGTGACATTTCAAGGTCGCGTGACTTGACGCGTCGCGATATTGGATACTAAATTTTTTACTTAGGCCCGTATAAATAAAACAATCTCAAACTCAACCTCACTTGAGAACCTGTTTGAGAGATAAAACAACGTTTTGTTTCACAAAAGCCTCTTAAACACCTTTTACATAGTTACATAGTAGTTACAAAGTACTTTAATTTATTTTCTTTTTATACCGTAATATTCATATTATAGATTACAGAAAAACGTTAAAATAAGTATAATCTATATTTTTATAATCTTCATTTTTAAGTAAAAATAAAGTGTGTAACATAAGTAAAGTTCTTCATTTTTAACGTGAAACGTAACGTTTTTTTATCTGTCACATAGGTTCTCAAGTGAGGTTGGGTTTGAGATTGTTTTATTTATACGGGCGAACTACACATTAGGCGCTTTCAAACGCGCACTTTGTCAACGCGCGTTTTGAGTTCTGTACAGACAGTGTACTCTGTCATACTCAAGCACGCGCTTTTTCTTTAACCAAAAAGCTCTAAGGTCCGTATTAATAGAGAAGTCTCAAATATAACCACACTTGATAACCTTCTTGACAAAAAAAACATTTCGTTTCACTTTACTTATATGTTACATACTTTATTTTTTATTTTATAAAACGTAAAAATAAAGATTATAAAAATATAAATTATACTTTAAAAGTGAAACGAATTATCTGACAAATAGGTTCTCAAGTGAGGTTGGGTTTGAGACTTCTTTATTACTACGGGCCTAAAATAACAAAATAATAGCCAGATACAGCGCAATGAACAGGGTGAAGCTACTCGTATTAAAGCATACAAAATGAAAAACGACAATTGCCGAAACACATTAAAGTTGCTGTATCAAATTTCTATTTTAAATGTTCTTCGATTCAGTTTATTATCGAAATATAGCGAGCGTTCATTTATAACGCGCGTGTACGTTATAATATTACATCGACAATACAAATTTTTCCTTCCTGTAAATCTTTAATGTAGACCGTAACATTGACTTGAATATTATGTATGTGAAAAACTTGAGGCTTCCACTATGCGCCAATGTAAGTTAAACCTTAAAATTAAATATGAACCACCGTGGAGCCTAAAAATTGTGTATTTCAATAAATTTCGTTATGGCAAAATAAAATTGAAAAGGCTAGACAAAGGCAATTCGTGAATTTATGTCGCCGTGCATCGGTTGACACATAAAAATGTATAGAAATGACAGAGCCCTGCCATACACGCCGTGATTTGTGGCCAATTCCATACATTTCTATACACACATAGCGAACGAATCGTTCGGTCCTGACGGGAGTGTTATTCGATTGAATTGTGACACAAACTTATGATGATCGGTTCTTTTATGTCCTTTGTTTTATAACTCGCGTCTGTTATTGTGATTGGCTAAACGAGGTTATCTAAACTTTCCTAAATCATTACAAAAACGGAGGCTCTCTGCGAGGATTTACGTAATGTTATTCCAACATGAATGTTTCAGAATATTAATATATCGAATTTACCCTACTTATCAATATTTTTTCATTTATTTTAAAGAGGTTTTAATTTAAACTTGAAAATAATGTATTTTCTTTAATAATGAAACTGCTGCTTTAAATTGCAGCATCTTTGTGACAATTTTTTTTATTTGTTGTGTTTTAATATAATTACATCCTGGAGCCATTCTCCTTCGCTATAATTCTGTACACCACCTCAGCATATTCCATGAATATTTTTCTCAGTTTGTTGACATTATTATGTAGCGCCCCCAGTAGAAAAGAATATGTCAGCCTCATCATATAATTCACAATATATCATGTCAGTAGTAGTAATCTGTCTCGGCGAATATAAGCTCACTTGAAAAGGGAGTTGTTATTTCATTTAGTTTGCTTGGAACACCGCCAACGTCTACACGTGTCACAATTCCACAATGTCTGTCTAAATTAAGTTTTTTTAAAATTTGAAGTGTCGTAATAAGCGATTTCAAATCATGAAATCAACTTTGAAATGTTTAAAAAACTTTTTTCTAAGTTCGTTATTAAACAAATTTTGGCATATACCGATACGTTATCTAGTGTATTCTTGATCGAAATTATCCCATTAATATTACAAAGGCGAAAATGGTGTGTGATATAACATCTTAACGGGCAAACAGCTGGACTGGTTTTGCTAAAATCTACACTAATAACATAAAGAATTGTATTTTTGTATGTAACGACTTAACTCAAAAAGTACTGGACCGATTTTAATAATTCTTTTTTCATTAGAAAGAAACATTATCACTGAGTAACATAGGCTATATAAAAATCAATTGCTGTTCGTCAGTTTCGCTAAAACTCGAGATCAGCTGAACTGATTCGGCTATTTTTGGTCTTGAAATATTCGTGGAAGTCCCGGAAAGGTTTACACGGTTTACATGCTCAACGAAGTGGGCACGGGTCAGCTAGTTTGGTATACGGGAAGCTGACACCCTGGAGTAACAAATGGACTGGAATGGAAATGGATGCTTTTTATCTTGAAAAGTAGCAACAGTTTTTATGTTGGACGTTGTTTTTACGCTGGCGGATCCTCTGTCCAAAGCCAGTACTTAGGTTTAGGTTTAAAGTTTCTTAATTGAAGGCATGAATGGATGAAGGTGATATGTAGATAATAATGATTTCGAGAAATTCAATTCAAACTGTCACTTAAACATTTTAGAATACGTCATATAGTATTAAGTACATTAATCTAAAACCGTCTCTAGAATGAATGTACTTAATAGGCTAACCCTAAAATGTTGAGGTGACAGTTACACCTGACAGTTACAACAGAAACTCAATTTTCTGGGAAAAAAAAATTTTACGACATAACTATCACCTTTGTCCATTCATGTCTTCAAATATCAACAAGGACGCGATGCCACTTACGTGATAACATAATTTTGATCAATTGTAAAAAAAATAACTATAGTCTGTGTTAGTATGCAGCTCCCTATTTATAATATGCAACTCTTATACAATTTTGACGTTATCAAACTTAGTCTTTACTCACCAATCAAGCCCCTTCATATAGTTGTTGTTATTGAAGAACTGGAGCTCCTCGTAGGTGGTAGGGCTGGGCAGGTTGGCCATCAGCGCCGGGTGCATCGACAGGAACGTATACAGAGCGGTGCTGCCCGTCTTCTGGGGACCGATGATGAGGATCTTGGGCAGGGTGTCGCACCATTTGCTCTTGGACCAGATGCGCTTGTGGCGGATGTCGTCGCATGGGTTCTGTAGAAAAAAATATATAATTAAAGAAAGTATATTGGAGATGAGTGAATAGTATAAACTGGTTCGAACTCTCCGAACTGGTTCGATTTTGATTCAGATTCGACCGTGCCGCGTACTCCCGAATACATTGACGTTTGTTTATTCGTAGCTTCCAAACGTATAAAGCGCATAGTCAAAATTTAAGCGTGGGGTTCTGATTCAAAGTGCCATCGCTATTATCGCTTACGAAGTTCGAAAAATGTATTAGATTTGACATAAGCTTCACTAAGTGAAATACAAATTCGCTTGTCATTAAGCGAATCTTATGTCAATAATTCCATAAATTTTGGTTTTCGAACTTCGCAAGTAAAAATAGCGATGGGATTTGAATAATGGCCTAGGCCCTAGGATCGAGAAATATGGCGACTACTGCACTGTCGGTGACAAGAGCCTAGTTCTAAGATTTGAATAAAATAATGAATGAACAGAAATATATAAAAACGATACAAATACATACATAGAACTCTCACTAGAAATGGTGTTTAGATTAAAGCGACATCTAATACTTCATGCATGAAGCGTATGCAGCACGAACACAAACACACGCAAGCATGCAAACGCGCGCACATATTTTTTATTTCGGGGCTCGGGCATTTTAATAATAATAGCTCGCCTCACCGATTTCGTTGTCGGTAGCCGATTTCATTGAAACCAGGCCAGCTATGCAATACACAAAGACACTCTCTTCATTTTTCACCCATCACCCAGTGAGACGGTTAACCGACACGACTGGCGAGAGAACAGGCGCAGGACCTACTTTTTACATGCCCATCCGACGCGTGAATCATCTTTCTTATCAGACAATCAGGTGATGAGCCTGCATTGTCCTAACTGAACTTGTTGTCCTAACTGAGTTGGAAACAACTTCATTTTTTTGTTCCAACGCAGGATTCAAACCCTCAACCTCCGGGTCGAGAGCGAAACTCTGAACCACTTGTCCACAGAGACGTCACTACTAGCCGTGAAGAAATTAACTACAATTTTTTTCTTTTTTTTAAATCGAAGGCTGGCCTTGTCAGCCTAGACGTCACTGCGACCCTTCTGGATCTATTGTGACTCCTTCGCTTTAGACTACCGTCCCCAGTCCTATGTTACTCATGAAGCGAACGATATGGTGGGGGTCTGCGGTGCGAATGTTGGAAATGGTCCTTCGGGCTGTATCAATACTCTACAGTTAACTACACTTTGTATGGCACCAAAACTACGCCCCCATTGTAAACAATGACTTCTAATTCGATACAAATTGTACACACAGCACACAGTAATACAATAAGTCGTATCGGCGTATAATGTCTTTGACACCCCATAATTTACTATTTATTTCCAAACATTGGCAGTGGGATATTAAACAGCACTTAAATACGAAACTTGGCGCACCTAATGACAAAAACTTTGGCCATAAACATCAAAAATTAGAGGTAAATAATATAAAGGGGGTGTACGCCACCGAGTGCTCATATTAAAAGACTAGCTGTTCCCGCGACTTCGTTTGCATAGTTTTTGAGCCGTTTGCATGCAGCCGCACGCAATGAAAGTCCCCAAATGTAATTAATTAATTTTCTTCGTTTTTGCAACATTTCTCACTGACGCTTCGCTCCTATTGGTCGCAGCGTAATGTTATAATATAGCCTAAAGCCTTCCTCTATAAATTGACTATCTAACAAAAAATATTTTTTCAAATTGGACCAGTAGTTCCTGGAATTAGCGCGTTTAAACAAACAAACAAAGAAACTTCCGCTTTATAATATTATAGTATAGATTACTCGACGATAACGCGGGAAATTTTAACACAAATAATATTTTCGACGAAATTAATGCGCTAAGTACGGTCAACATGGAAATAGGGCGAGGATAAAAAACTCCTTCCGCGCTAAGCTTAACTCAAAACAAAGTTTGTTGGAAATTTTCTTGTCATATTAACGTATTATATGGGAATACTTTGCGGTATCATTCTGGTACTCGGTTAAAATAATAGGGTTTGACTTTTTGTTGGACTATATTACCCATTATTGTAATTACAATAAGATTTAGTATCTCTCAACTTTTTACTAGATTAACCATTATTATAATAATAACTAGCTGACCCGTGTCCACTTCGTTGAGCATACAAACCGTTTAGCCCTCCCTGGACTTCCACGAATATTTCAAGACTAAAAATAGCCGAATCGGTTTTAGCGAGACTTACGAACAACTCTGCCCGCGACTTCGTTTGCATGGTTGTCGGAAACACTATCGCGTTTATCTTTTTGTTCACGTTGGTTTTTGTTATTATGATTATTAAAAATAATTCTTTTACACATATTTTTTGAGTAACTTAAACCAGGAATGCAGCGCACGCAACGAAAGACCTCAAATGTGAATAATTTTCCCTCGTTTTCGCGACATTTCTCACTGACACTTCGCTCCCATTTGTCGCAAGCCTAAAGCCTTCCTCTATAAGTGGACTATCCAACAAGAAAAAAAATTTTCAAATCGGACCACTAGTCCTGAGATTAGCTCGTTTAAACAATCAAACAAACTCTTCCGCTTTATAATGTTAGTATAGATAAGATCTATTACCCATTATTATTATAATTGTCTTACGTACTCACTACGTACTTAGTAACTATTTAGTGATCCGTGATGTTATGTAACAAAGGACAAAACAAACAAAGGAACGTGACATTTCAGTAGGCCTACTTTCGAATCTAATTTCAATGGATCGACATTTTTGTTTTCGGCACTGACAGAATCAACATTGGTTCTGCATTGAAATTTGACAGCTTTCTGATCTTAAACACGACGTAAGCGCCAAGCTAGTTAGAAATGGAGTGTCGATTTTATAGATCTAAACGAAATCAGAGTAACCCCGCCGATTTCATTTAGGTTCATACAATTGCCTACGATTGTAAAGTATTTTCAATGACGGCCTGATTTAAAACATATTTGTATGGACCGCAGTGATGGGACATGTCGAAATAATTTAAAAGTACCCTACATGCAGTTCGTATTCACCAATGTGGAAAAGCTTTGTATATTTTGTAAGCCCGCATCGTTAGTGTATGAAACATACCGAGAATCAATCTCGCAAATTGAATCAGGGATGTTTTAATATCGGCGAATATGATTAATATATTTCGACATCGGGTCGCATTGAATTAAATTTTTCAACGTCACATTCAAAGAATATGCTACATTGTAATTATTCATCTAACAACTCTATGCGATAAAAAATGTCAAAACATTAATCATCAATGTTCCAGTTTTATCAGGGTGAGTAGATACGTACATATACAAGGTGTAAAATAAATGAGTCACAATACTTTAGGGTCTGTATGAGTCCCGTATATAGATTTCACTGTGAAAGTATGACCACTGAAAGAGGTACTTTTTTAATATTATTGTATGGGTAAATTTATCTCATACAAACATGAAAGTCAAAAGTAAGTCTTTCAGCGCTGGTATTTTCATAGTATACTCTACATACACACCCTAAAGTATTATCACTCACTTGTGGCTAGCCACTTCTTGACTAGAACCAATTCTACTCCGTGACCTTTTTAATCTGTCGGGTAGCGGTCTTGCTCATGTCATTAAGTGTGAAGGCAGCTCTACCACTATGTGACATTTTAAATCCAACTTATTTGTACGTAGCGGCGGCGCGGACGACAGACGCACGTTGGTCCAGCACCGCAGGGCCTACGGACTCGGACGTACAGCGCAAGGCGGTCTAGGTTACTTGGCGGTGTACTCACCCCCCACAGCGGGCTGAGCTCGTCGGGCCGCATCTGGAAGTACTTGTCGGCGAGCGCGAGCGGCGGCGCGGACGCCAGGCGCACGTTGGTCCAGCACCGCAGGAACTTGACCACGGACTCGAAGGTGTACAGCGCGAGGCGGTCGTTGCCGTAGTTCGACATGTGCGTCATGAAGATGTTGATCTGAAGAAAAAACGATTTTATTAGCTACACGAATAGTTTTCAGATACAGGCTTTCAGATATACTAAGATATCTTCTTATCTACATGAAAGTTAGTAAAAAAGTACTTAAAACATAGACATAGACAATCTTTGTCGGTTACGCTAAAAAAGTCATTTGTAAAATACAGCAACGCAAATTAGCATGTCGTTGGGTTTTTTTTTGTAAGGCGTCGCGATGTTCGAATTGTCTGGCATCTTTTTTATTTATTTATTTATTTATTTATTTAAGTACATGGAAAACTAACAGCTATGATAACTCTATAGTAATAATTCTATTAACCAGTCAGCCAATTACAAGTTTTCACTTCTAGGTTACATAACAAAAGTCAAAAAAAAAAAAATTGTGAACGGTCATGATAGGTGTTAGGTTAGGTTAGGTTGGATACATATACCTACATAAAAAAAACTATAATATTAAAAAAAAAACACAAAAACAAAAATAATAACAAAACGATGCCACAGTTTGCACTATTACTGGAGGATTATTTACTAAAGAAATTGGAGCTCAAGATTTTCCTTGCCGACGAGACTTTCGTATTGAAAATATCGAAATCATGATTCCTGCATAACTTATTGAAATTGCGACTCGCTCTCACGATATACGAACCTTGTCTGTAGTTAGTGGAAGCCGATGGCACTGATATTGGTGGATTGAATCTAGTAAATTTTAATGGAACATTAATTGAAAATTTTGATAATAATTGGTTACAATCTATCTCATTGGTCATGGTCTTCACCAATAAAGTGCAGTCGGCTATCTCGCGGCGACTTTTTAAAGGTAAAATGTGAAATTTTTTACAAAGGCTAAAATAGTTGTCAGAATGGTATGGTATCCTTTGATGATAGCATATGAATTTAATAAAGCGTCTTTGGATCATCTCAATACGATCTATGTATTTGTGGTAATACGGGTTCCACACCTGCGAGGCATACTCGAGATGGCTGCGGACATACGTACAATATAAAATTTTGAGTGTCTTCGCTTCGGAGAAACATTTTGACATTCTCATTACAAACCCCAGAGCTTTGGAGGCTTTATTAATGACAGATTCAATCTGCACGTCAAACAATAATTTAGAATCATGAAGCACGCCCAGATCTCTAACACAATTTGACCTAGATAATATTTGGCCTCCCAATAAGTAGTTGACGGTAATGACTGAGCGCTTTCGAGTGTAGGTTATTATTGAGCATTTGCTAGGATTAAGATCAAGTTTGTTTGCTTCACAATACTTCTCAAGTTGACAGAGATCTTCTTGGAAAGCTAGTACGTCTGCATGAGATGATATGGTAGTGTATATTTTCATATCATCTGCAAAACACAGTAGTTTAGTTGATTTTAAACAAGTGTCAATATCATTTACGTACACTACAAATAGTAAAGGCCCGAGCAGTGAGCCCTGTGGCACACCACTGGGAATAGGAACCCAACTAGATATGTAATTACTAAGCACTGTAGCCTGGGTTCGATTCTCAATATAGGACGACAACCATCTGAGCAAATCTCCACGAACTCCCATATTGTTAAGCTTAGTAATCAGTAGGGTATGATCTATGCGGTCAAACGCTTTGCTGTAATCGGTGTACACGCAATCTACCTGGTTACCTTTATCCAATGCGTCAGTAATAAAGTCGTTAAAAAGTATTAGATTTGTGACAGTGGACCTACCTTTTAAAAAACCGTGCTGGAAAGGACTAAAAGAATTTTTAAGAGCTATATAAACCTGATCATAGATTATCCTTTCAAATACTTTGGCTATAATGCATAATTTCGATATCGGTCTATAGTTGGTTATTTCAGTTTTAGGCCCCTTCTTATGGATAGGAGTAATAAAAGCTTGTTTCCAAATTTTGGGAACGATACATGTGTGTAATGATTTTTTAAATAGGATGAAAATTGGTCGAGATATGGAGTTGGCACAACGCACTAAAAGCTTTGCAGATATATGATCAGGACCAGCGGCTTTAGTTGTGTCCAATTTGCGAAGCAGGTTAGTAACTTCATCCGATTTGATTACTATATGAGAAATGTCAGAAACAGAGTTAGTACCAGCACATCGATGAGAAAGGGAGGTAGTGTGTGTGGAGTTGATAAAAGTGGAGTGGAAGTATGTAGAGAACGCATCACAGATGCCTTCCCCGGTTGTAAAAATCTCGTTATTGTATTTTAGTGAGCTAGGTACTGCATTACTAACATTTCTAGTTTTTACGAAGGTCCAAAAATGTTTAGGGTTATTGACTATCGATTTTTCAGTTAAATTTATATAATTTTGGTAGCAATCCTTTGAAATAATTTTAACTCTATCGCGAAGTAACCTGTATGTTATTTTGTCGGCTAAGTTGTTAAATTTTTTTATTTTTGAAAAATATTTATTTTTTTCTCTTATTAATTTTATTAGCGAGGAGCTGAACCAAGGTGGGTATGCCTTGTTGCGTTTACTTTTTTTAGGTATGTAACAGTTCTGTAATTCTAATATTGTATGGTTGAAAAATTCTACTGATTCCTCCATACTCAGACTAGCAAATTCACGTTCCCACTCTATTTTACTAATTTCATTGTTAATGGAGTCGAAGTCACCCTTATCATATATATACAAAATTCTGGGAGCCTGGTGTAACAAGGAAGTCACAACGAAATCGAGGTGGATCAAAAGTCCCGGATGATAAGGATCAATGGCAACCAAGGGATCTAAACATTCACTAACCTTGACTACCTCGTTTGAAATTACTAAGTCCAGCATCTTGTCATATTTGTTTTTTATCGTGTTATACTGATTCAAATCTAACGTGCTCAGCTCGTCTACAAGAGAGTACTCATCACTAGAGGTGAGATTACGCGGAATCGAGAACGTATTATGAGATGAGTCAGAGGGCAGCCACTCGATTCCGCTCATATTGAAATCGCCTACGATCAAAAATGTGCTTTTACCCAACAGTAGCAACTTCACTACACTTACTCGAACGCTAATGATCAACTAACATGTCATTGTAATCAACAACCCATATTAAACGCCGATTGATGAAATATTATCAGACAGAAAGGAACGGACAGATATTTTATAATTGTATCACGCTCGCACATTCGAGATTGGTTAAAATTCCACAGATAACGTTAATTCGCCAAAGACACTGATTAGTTGACATCAGGGCTTGAATAACCGAAAAATATCGGTAAAAAGGTAAACGGTATGACGACATAGGTACCTTTTAATTTATGGTAACCTTATATAACGGTACCGCTAGTATGTCGGTACCGCAAAATTATGGTATCAATATTTTTTCAGATACCTAAATCTGTAAAATAACGGTTTTATTAGTAGATAGTCTTGAGCTTGTGTAAAGTTTCGAATTGACAACGCCGCGCCGCGTGAGTACGTGGGACGTAGCTATGAATTTTTTCGGTACCGAAATGATTTCGGTTACGGTAGCGACAAAATATAACGATATTGAGGTATAACCATACCGTAAAAGAATAAAGTTATATTTCGTTATATTGCGATACCGCAATGGTGAATTTCAACCGTTTTGACTTAACCTTAACCTTAAAGAATTCAACACAAAGATAACAGAGGTGCAAAAGACACTGGAGGATGTTACCACGGCAATGGCATTTTTAAACCAAGAATATGAGGATGTAAAGGCGGTTGTGACACAAAAAAGCGAACTAATACGATTACTGGAACAGGAAAACAAGAAAATTAAGCAAGAAGTTTTAGATGTCAACTCAAGGCTAACTACATTAGAACAAATCTCACGGGCGAATAACTTAGAATTCCAATGCATACCTGAATTCAAATCCGAAAATATAATTGCTACGGTAAAAAAAATTTCAAACATAATTCAATGCAATCTCAATGATGAGGACATTCAGAGCTGTTCAAGAAAAATGAAGATGAACAAAGAAAGTCCTCGTCCCCGATCGGTACTAGTTAAATTTAGCAACCCAAGAATACGCGATAAATTTCTAGCTTCAGCAATTACTTTTAACAAAAAATCTGCGAATAAAGGAGACAAACTCAACACCAGTCACATTGGGATCGGCGGTAGCAAGAAACCTATTTACATATGTGAGCATCTGTCTCCTTTGGTAAAGGCTTTACATGCTGAAGCTCGAACCGTGGCAAAAAATAAAAACTACCGCTACGTCTGGGTTAAGAACAGCAGAGTATTTATGCGAAAGACAGACCAAAGTGAATATGTGTATGTGAAAAATTCCGACGTCCTGAAGACCCTTAGTTAATTATTCTATTCTATCTTTTTGGCACGAATCTGTTATTAATATTGTCACATTCGATTCTCTTACCTGTTATTATCAGAATGTTAGAGGGCTAAATACATGTATGTCCGATTTGCGACTAGAAATCTTAAAAAATAATTATGATATAATCGTACTTACCGAAACATGGCTTAAGGGCAGTGTCTTTGACTCCGAAATCCTCGACGATAGGTACTCAGTCTATAGGCGAGATAGGGAAACTTGCAAAATGTCTAATCATAAAAATAGAGGTGGCGGTGTACTTATCGCTATAACAAAAACAATTGACTCAATACGATGTTCCGATTGGGAAAGCGACTGTGAAGACCTTTGGGTCTCATTAACCATACGCCTAGGGGGAAAACCAATCACACTATATATATGTGGCGTTTACCTACCACCTCCCTTAACACTTGAACTTATTTCTACTTTTACGGAAAAGGTCAACAGTATGTTAAATTTACATAGTCGGAAAAGTTATACCGTATTGTTGATAGGGGACTTTAATGCCAGCGACATACCATGGACCTCAATTTCTAACGCTCAGATCACGTCGGGGCTAGCTATAAATAACATTAAAAGTACCCTGACTGACTTTTTGGCCCTTAACTCACTAACTCAATTTAATAAGGTCGTTAATAGCAAAGGGCGCATACTTGACTTAGTCTTATGTTGTGATCCAATAGTAACCGTTACAGAGTGCTTCTGTCCCATTCGTACCGTTGACCCACATCATCCAGCTCTTGAAGTTAAAATTGATGCCCAAGCTCAACAAAGCAACAAACCCGCTTCCAGAATTAAATACAACTTTCATAGGGCTGATTACGAAAAAATTGTCTCATCACTTAAAAATGTTCATTGGAGTCAAGAATTAAATCATGTTAATGACATAGACAAAAAAACTGATGCCTTCTACACAATTCTCAAAGGCACAGTCGATACATTTGTCCCGAAAGCACAAACAAAGTTAAAATCATCTTTTCCAATTTGGTATTCAAACAGACTTATTAAACTCTTAAAAAAGAAAAACAATTGCCATAAAAAACTAAAAAAATATAATAACCCTTTAGACAAAATCGAATTTAATTATCTTAGAAAGGATTGTGATAAAATGATTAAAATTTGCTATAAAAACTACATCGAATCTATAGAGGACTCAATAAAAGTTAACCCAAAACAGTTTTGGACACATGTCAAAAATTTAAAGAGAAATCGAAGTACTTACCCATCTTGCATGAATTTAGGGGAATCTGAAGGTTCTGATGGCCTCAGTATAAGTAATTTATTTGCAAAAAATTTTTCCTCAGTGTACGAGCTTTCAACTAATAATAATACTAATTATATTGCACCAGATCCCCAAACATACATGGGAAACATTTATATAACACAACGTGAAGTTTATCAGTTTTTGAAAAAACTGAACTGTTCTAAGGGGCCTGGCCCCGATGAGATTCCTCCTATCTTCTTGCAAAAATGTGCATCCGTTCTCTCTTTTCCCCTTCAACTCTTATTCAATGCCTCATTAAACTCCGGTATTTTCCCCAAAAAATGGAAGGAAGCTCGTATAGTACCAATTTTCAAAAGCGAGAATCCAAATAATGTGGCTAACTACCGACCTATTTCAATTCTGTCAACAATGTCAAAGGCATTTGAGACTCTAGTGCATCAACACTTATCACGATACATAAATAAATTAATTAACATCAACCAACACGGATTCATCCCTGGGAGGTCATGTGGTACTAATTTATCCTCATATGTATCACACTTGATTAAAGCAGTTGATGAAGGAAGCGAAGTTGATGCAGTATACACCGATTTCTCAAAGGCCTTTGACAAAGTAAATCACCACATTCTGATTCAGAAACTCAAATCCTTTGGTGTAACTGGCTCCTTTCTCTCCTGGTGTTCCACTTACTTAAGAAATCGACCTTCCTTTGTAGAAATTGACGGCCATCGGTCTGAGTCTTTTATTTCTTACTCTGGTGTCCCTCAGGGTTCTATTTTGGGGCCCCTTTTCTTCAATGAGTTCCTGGATGATGTGGTTAAAATACTAAAAAACACATCAATAGAGTTATATGCTGGCGATCTAAAAATTACGAGAATAATTAAAACAAAAGATGACAATACAAAACTCCAGGAAGATATTGACTCCTTAGTAAATTGGTGTAACAAAAACATAATGTACCTAAACCCGAAAAAATGCTACCATATTAAATTTACTCGAAGAAGAAAGCCTATGGATACGGAATACAAGATCGGTACTGATAAAATCTCAAAGGTTCAAACAGTTCGAGACCTGGGTGTGATCTTAGACTCAAAGTTGAGCTTTTCACATCATGTTGATGACATAGTCGGTTCTGCTCTAAAGTCTCTTGGCTTCATACTTAGAACATCCAGGAATTTCTTTAAAGCATCTACAATAATTACATTATATAATAGTTTTGTTAGAAGTAAGCTTGAATATTGCTCTACTGTTTGGAACCCTCAATACCGAACCCATATAGACAGAATTGAAAAAGTCCAAAAGCGGGTCATCCATTATATTACCTACCGCTTTGCCCGTTGTGTAGTAAATTCTTCATATAGTAAAAGATTAGAATATTTTAATTTAATATCCCTGGAGTCCAGAAGACAAGCTCTTGATGTAATATTCTTACACAAACTAGTTAGCAGTAAAATTGATTGTATGCCTCTATTATCCTTGCTAAACTTTAATATACCAGTTAGAATGCCTAGAAAACATGTAACACTATTTAGATCTATTGGTTATAAAAGTAACTTAGGAAAGAACTGCCTTATTAATAGAATTTCCCATAGTTACAATGAGCTATCGTCAAGGATCACGGATCTAGACATTAATCATGATAATTTGAATAGTTTTAAATCTAAGATTTTAAAATATTTTACAGCCAACTTAACATCTGACAATTGATATAAATATTTTAATTATTTCATTATGTTTTTGACATTATTTAAAAAATACAACTAATTTCATAATTATTATTGTACTAATTATATACTTATCTGACTTGCATAATTTTTACCGACTTTTCTTTTGACATTGTGTTATTATTTATGGGATTATTATTTTTATTTTATATTATTATTTTTCTTATCTCTTTTTTATTATTATTACTGTTTGACTCGTTTTTTTTTTTTTGTATTTTTGTGGCCTTTTTCTTAATAATTAAGTAGTAGTTTTAAGTATTTGTTCCTTTTCTTATATTTAATTTTGTAGTTCGACCTTATTTTGTAGCTGAAACTTTTATTCTTATAGCATGATGTAATAACCTGTAATTAAAAGTGCAATAACCTTGATAATGTATTATAATCGACATAATATTGTATGCATAATTGTTACTTTTGTTGGTTGTTCATAGCAATAAATAAATAAATAAATAAATAAATAACCTTTAAATTTAAGCGATATCGTAGTTTAGTACCGGTATAATACTTTTATATCTGTACCGCTTTCAAGCCCTGGTTGACATACGATTTGAATCAACCTTATCTGAGGAATTTTAACCAATCTTGCAAGTGCGAGCGTGATGTAATTATAAAATAAAATAAAAAAACGTTTTATTTCCAAATGAAACTTAACAAGGTATTTTCGGAAAGTCAACAAGAAAAACAAGCTACCACCGGTTCAACCCTAACCCGCCGAGATATAAAATATATGTCCATTCCTTTCTGTCTGACAATGTTCTACCAATCAGCGTTCAATATGGGTTGTTGATTTGATGCCATGTTAGTTGATAATTCATTTGAATAGCGTTCGAGAAACCGGGTGTAAGTCTGAACACCATTGAAGTGATCCACATTTTGCTAACATTATTAGTTCGAGTTTACATTATTTAATAACGATTAAGTCACAAAATGATTCACAGATTACCTTAACGTCCTCGTTCGTTTCTCTAAACAAACACCAAGTCTCCGTAGAGCAGTAAGGTTTTATTTTTCGTTTGGAAGTAGCGCTAAGTAAATGGAGTTACATAGGGGCAATTCGGGCGCCCCCAGGGGCACTTTGACTGGACTTCCGTTCTCATTGTTTTTTGAGACGCCCGTATAGCTCCGGTGAACTAGATACATAAGTTACATACGGGATTTAGGCAAACAATGTGTCAATAGAGCAAGACTTGTAGATACGAAAAGAACACGAAAAGTTTTCTGTGTTCCTTAGGCCAAGGATGTGTATTAGTATTAAACCTGCGTATAATATACAGAGTGATTCATTGTTCATATAATAAGCCGAATATATGTAGTGTGAAGAGAATGACGCGTAGAGAATTTTTTGTTCCGGGACCTTATATTTAGGTAAATTACTTAATATAACTCATAAAAATTCTAAGGTCTAAAATGACCACAACAAATCTTACTATGCTGGGGCTCGAGGGCTCCTGGTCTAATACACACGAACGCACTGGTCGTTGACCTAAGACCTAACCAGGATTCAAACTCATTTGTTTTGGGACTTTTATGGAGATCACGTGTGGTCGCGTTATGGTAAGTAATTTATATGAGGTGCCGAAAAAAACTCTACGCGTCATTTTCTACACACTATATTCGGCTTAATATATGATATTAACCTGTATTAACATGGTGAGAAAGTATCCATTAATATAATTATCATTATTATCAAATGAGGGAAAGATACGATCTTTTCAAAAATACCTAACCCACAAACCATATTGTTGTATGCTTCTACAAAAATAAGAATTTTCAGTCTTCCATAAAACCTTTTTCCGTATAAAAACAACATTTACAACATTTTCAGTTGTATGTTCTTAATGTACTCGTAACAAAGGACTATCCGTCTTGCACAAAGCCTAGTGTATTGTACGACCCATGCGATCTCTGTGAAGACTAAATAATAGACCTGTCTCACGTACGTACCGCAAAGAATAAAACAGTCTGACTTATCATTTAAAGTTTACAGTTTAAGCCTTTGTGACTACACTCTTACGAGACTAAAACTTGTATTGTTGTTAGTTCTACGACATTTTCTAGTGAAGTTGTCGCACAATGAAATAAATTATTGCTGGAATAGAAAACACGCGTTCGAATTTATACGGGACTAGCTGACTCGTGCCCACTTCGTTGAGCATGGAAACCGTTTAAACCTTCCCGGGACTTCCACGAATATTTCAAGACCAAAAATAGCCGAATCAGTTCAGCTGATCTCGAGTTTCAGCGATACTAACGAACAGCAATTAATTTTTATATAACCTATGTTACCTACTCAGTGATAATGTAGCTTTCTAATAAAAAAAGAATTATTAAAATCGGTCCAGTACTTTTTGAGTTAAGTCGTTACATACAAAAATACAAATCTTTCCTCTTTATAATACGAGTATTATGTAGTGTAGATGTAAATTACACTGTTATTTATGCAGTGTAAAATTGGACAGAAATTGAGAACTTTAAACATGAATATCTTTTAGACTTAATTATCCACCGGCCGTACCTACCTAAAAAGGCTAAAACGGAACCCTCATAGGATCACTTTGTTGTCTGCCTTTCCCTCTGTCCGTCTGTTCATCTGTCAAATTATATTTTAAATTATTTCAAAATTACTACCATTTTCCTTCTGAACGCTTAGAGTTATTATACTGAAATTAACGCTTACAGCGGGCCTACTCCCGACACAATCGAGAACCGAATCCGTTCGATATCAGTGGTTTTTCGTATTTTATTTGGTGAATTACTTTGAAACTAATCAGGATAAAGAAAATTGTTAGATCGTAACTTTTTGTACTCCCGACAATATCAATCGACTGAGAATCAACATAAACAAATGTCAATTTATTAGGAAGTACGCGGCATGATCGTATCTGAATCAAAATCAAATCAGTTTGGAGAGTAAGGCCCCAGGTATTTTTAATACTCTTGTCTATAATACCTTTAAGCTGTAAAAAAAAACTATGTCAACGCTTTACTTAAGACATATCTACAAGTTTGTACGGAACCGTCGCGGTGGGCGAGTACGACTCGCGCTTGGCACTCGCACCGCACCTCCGCAACTAAATTAATGCCCTAAACTATTGTGAGTTAGAAATTATTGCAGTGTATGAAAATAGCTGAAAATGGACGAGAATACTTTAAAAAGTTATTAATCATGGCCCGCGACACCCATGATGGATCGTGTCCACAAACCGTAGGGTTCTTCGGATAAAGTGGTGAAACAAAAGAGCCCTTGTGACATTTTTTTACCTACTGTGTAAATATTATTTGTTAACATCAGGAATATTACGTTCCTCATGAAATTAAAATCAAATATGACCTCTAATATCCGTTGGATGGTTATTGGACTTATCTATTTATAATTTCTATAGACAAAAGAGGTGACACCTACATTTATGAAATATTTAGTATAATTTATATATTCATTTTATTTTTATTTTATTATATATTAAAAATATCAACATTGTTTAACAGACAAATGTATTGAATTGTATGTATAATTAATTGTTCTAAATATTACTATAGGATACGCACAAATTTCAGAAATAATAATAACATTATCTATGGACGCTTCACACCACGTCAATCTGGCCCCGTGCTAAGTATCCGAAGAACTTGTGTTACAGGTACCAGACAACGGAAATATATTGAATACTACACATATTTAAGATTTTATTGTATTATACACATCCATGATACAGTAATATAGAAAACTTTTTCTCTCGGCGGGATTCGAACCCGCGACCTCTCGCTCGAGCACCAACGCGTCATATAATAAAAAAAAAAGATATTTGCGATTATATTCTTGCGACTTATATTTTACTACCTTTTACTTTGGCGTGACGTATAGGTACCTTTTTTCAAAGTTGCCGCATCTTTTTGGCCGGGCACTGCACTTGAAACCAACGCTTTCGTCATAGTCTGTAGACAAATTGTATTCGTCATATTGACAGACATACTCGTGCTCGGTGAGAGCGCGGCGGGTTATTGATGATCGCTTAGAGCACTCGACCGCGCTCGTTACCCGTAACGAGTGTTGACCGACCGCACACGTATCCGCAACTAGGGCTGCCAGTACTTGCAGTAAATTGAACACATGAGTGGATGAAGGTGATATACGCAAAATACTGATTACGAGAAAATTGAGGTCAAACTGTCACTTAAACATTTTAAAATATTTCGTAACGTATCGAGTACATTAATCTAAAGATCCGTCTTTAGCATGTATTTAATACGTTACAACATATCATAGAATCTTTGAATGTCAGTTTAGAGTCAATTTTTTGGGTAGAAAATTTATGCGACATATAATTATATACCTTCATCCACTTGTAAGGGTATATATTGTGTACCATGACTATAACATGTGTATGTATGCTGACGCGTGCGAAAGTGTGACTGGATGTTAGTATTAGAATAAGATGGAATAAACAGTCGGTAATTAGCATTTGAGCGTTTCACTTGTGTCCCCTAATATCTAGATACCCTCATGTCTTCAATTCAGAAAAAGAAAATGTAAAGTATGATCTGATAATTGGATACAACCGGACGAATTCATGTTTAATCTGCGTCCAATCTTATCAGCCTATTATTAACTTAAACTTAAAATTGATGACGAGCTTGAGATGTCTCGGGAAGTTCAAACATCAAAATAAAGAAAATTAAGTTAATTATCACCCACTTGAAGTCTATAATCAGGTTATTCGCGATCATTAAACCCCAGGGTGGTAAGACTCGCCGAAAGTTAAGACCAATTCCGAAAACTCTAGCACGACGCCCTTTAGTCCGTTAAGCCATCATAACTCGAGCAGAATACAATGAAAATGAAAAATATTTTATTTTCAAATAGGTTAGAAACTAACACTGTTACGTCCTAAATGATGGCCTACCGGTTCGGGAACCCGGCGAGGAGAACCGGCGTAAGAAATTCGCAATATAGGTATTATTGACAAATTTAAAATCCTTATATACTAACTAGCTGTTCCCGCGACTTCCTTCGCGTGGTTTTTAAGTGACTTAAATCGTTTATGTATACCGTGCGCTGCGCACGCAACGCAAGCCCCAAATGTGAATCATTTCTCCGTTTTTGCAACATTTCTCACTGATGATTCGCTCCTGTTGGTCGCAGCCTAATGTTATATAGCCTAAAGCCTTCCTCTATAAATGGACTATCCAACAATTTTTTTTTTTTTAAATCGGTTTCTGAGATTAGCGCGGGTAAACAAACATACAAACTCTTCCGCTTTATAATTATAATATTGTTAAATAGTTAATGGAATCAGGCGTTACTTTGCGGAAATCCATAGCATACAATATAAATATATTATATCTAGCAATATCCTCCTCCCACGCTTGTGTGTGGGTCGAGGGAGGTGCATCAAACGCATGCCCATGCGTACACTCACTCATCTGCTTGCAGATTGTGGTTATAATTGTGTCGCGGGATATTGCTAGATATAATATAGGTATTTAAATTGTAAATTATAATATTAATATAGATAAGCCGGTAAACGTTGACGGACACCATATAATTATCACACCGGTGCAGCGGTGTCCGGCTTTATCCGGACGCGTGACAGCCCTACTCACAAGTATCCGCACGTATCCGAACGACACAATAAAATTCAATTTTCCAACCAGTTTAAGGGGACATTGTTTATTATTACTGCTCGCGTCTACGACGGTTATGTTGCCGATTCAAATATTTTTTTTAACAATCGCTTACCTTTTATTGGCAATGAAAATATAGCTTGAAAAAAAAATCCGAGATTCTACAGAAAATTATCCACCCTATTATATAGGTCTATGAATAAATACAATCATAAATCCTTAATAAGAATAAAATTTTTGAATAGTTAATTTAATACGTGCACTAGCTATTACTTTTTAACCGACTTCCAAAAAAGAAGGAGGTTTTTCAATTCGACCGTATATATGTTTTTTTATTAACAACCCAGGCGTATCTACTTATAGTTTATTTCACAAAAAAATCCTAATATAATTCAATCTTAAAAATATTTTTGATCACAATTATAGTAAAATTTCGATCCCTTATCCTACTAATATGTTATGGACGGATATTTCTTACTCTTTCAAAAAAAGACTACTCAAGGACGTTTGATGGAATTTCGTATTAGAATAAAAATAGTTTAAATACATTTATTGGGTTAACGCATAGGCTACCTTTTTCGGCTGCAAAATGTACTATTCCTTCGGGATTTCAGTTTGCGCGCACGAAGTAAAGGAAAACATCTTGTTAATTCATAATTTTCATCAGATATATATGCTCAGTAAAAAAAGTATGTTCTGAATGGTGCAATTAGATATGCAAACATGGATATCGTTTCACCAAGAATTCCAGATCCCTAGTTCCTAGAAGCTATTAGCGCAAATAATATATAGGTATATTATGTACAATGTTAATTAAAAATGAAATGATTACTATATAGGATAACTTTATTTACTCGCCTTAGTCAGTTTACAATAAAAAGTCATGACTACAAATTGTTTATCTTTTATTTACATTTAATTTTCCGTATTTTCATGAAGATCATGGAGAAGTACCTTTATAATATACCTAATCATTAAAATGTTAATCACATTTTTATGTCTTTAATATCATTTAATATAATATTTGTCGTAATTAGAGTAGTCTACCGCCACTGCATTGGCAATATAATATGTGTCGCTTTGCCGTTATCTAAATGCAAAATTACGCTTACATTTCGCCTAATTTTATCTTCGGTTGCTGTGGCTAATTATGACATATAATTCTAAATATCCTTTGCATGTGTATACACAAATGTAGTTTGACACGAAAACTATCATCCATTTTTTACCGACTTCCAAAAAAGGAGGAGGTTCCCAATTCCGACTGTTTTTTATGTATGTGCACCTATTACTCTGAGGTTATTGATCCAATTTGCGTGTTTTTTTAATACCATTAAAAGCCATTACGAAATTACAACTTAAAAATAAATTATATCTATATAATAATCACACATACAATTGTGCAACATGATCTAGGTATCAGAAATATGTCTGAAAATGTGAAGTATTATTTAATATGAATATTCTCTAATAAACGACAAAACAACAAAGACAGTTACGCCATTAAATTCATAAAATTTGGTAAAAACAAACAACAAAACTGCAAGACGCAATGCAATTTAGAATACGAAACAAACAAATGTGCATCGCAGCGCGCGGTTAGGCACGATCCCACTGTTTTCCACCTCATAGAACACCCAAACTTCGTCCCGAGCCATTTGGACTGCAGCGGAGTACTGGTCCGAGATCCCAGCGACGACAGACACCCACTACACTCTTACCCTGCGTATCCACCAGAGCTGTGCTGTGCTGTGTAGCGAGGAATGTGTTTTAAGGTACCAATAGAATCGCTTCATTTATCACGCATCGGTCAGCGCGGCTCTTGACAAGCAACTCTATTGGTTCTTAAAAACACATTCTTCGCAACACAGCACAGCTCTGGTGGATACGCAGGCATAAGCTGGGGCTACACTACCTATAATGTATAGATTTACGATGCCACGATACGTCTAGCCAAAGAATTATTCATGCATACGTTCATTGTACACCCTAACATTACAAAATGGGACATGTTTTCCCAGTTATTGTGTAAGGGGTGCCTGGCAATGCTGTGATCTCGGTCTATACGCGCTACGTCACAACACCAGGACAGATGAATTGGAAACTCCAATAAACCGAAACTTTATAACTTAATACACTTTAAAACCGAATGCTCTTTATTTCGCGGCGGGATCGAGGCCGTTTTTTATCTGTTTCCAATATTTTTTCGCTAAAATAAACGTGCGTTATATTACTTTGTAAGTTCAACAATTCTATATAAATGTTAATATCCATAATCCATCGTATTAAATCTAAGGGAAAATTGTGATACTATTAGTGATAATTAAGTGTCTGTCAAAATATGTCAACTATCTTTTGAATTGGAAATTCCTAAGTTTACATAATATCGGCGAAGCTGGATTAATATTATTAATCCAGCTTCGCCGATACAGACTTCGGGCCCTTGATTCAAGAGGCCATAGCTATTTATCGCTTACAAAGTTCGAAAATAAAATGTATGGGATTTGACATAAGCTTCGCTAAATGACAAGCGAATTAGAATGCCACTTAGGGAAGCTTATGTCAAATCCCATACATTTTGTTTTCGAACTTCGTAAGCGATAAATAGCGTTAGCATCTTGAATCAGGGTCCTGGTCAAGATCATAAAGATAGCCTACACATAACTGGAAGGTTTATGTATGTTTTATGTGTGTGTGCCGCCAACCGCCGTTTCAATACTTTTCAACAACAAGTAGACACGCTGGTTGTATGTACTATGCTCTTGACGACGGTTTGGACCAGCTTGCCAGTTGCCACCCCATGTATGCTGCGGTCAAGGCGCTGTCTGCCGCCCGGGTACCGCTTCACCAGCGGCGCGTGTGTGTGTGTGTACTCACGGGGTTGTTGACGACGGTCTGGAACAGCTCGCCGCCCTGTATGCTGCGGTCGAGGCGCTGCCTGCCGCCCGGATACCGCTCCAGCAGCAGCGTGTGTGTGAACAGCCCGCATGTTTGCCGCGGCAACACCATCACGCCGCGGTGGCGGAACCCGCGACGGAGTCTAAAACAAAAAAAAGCATATTATTGGATTAGCTGACATCTCGCTCGCTTGTTAGAGAAACAACGCTTGTCACACCATCGGGCGTGTTGGTCCCTCCGGCCAAACGTGAGTTTACAAGTCGCCCCAATGTCTTATTGTGACCAGTTATATTATTATAGGTGAATGCGAATGTTTGTGAGGATGTGGGTATGTTTAATGCCGCGAACATATTAAAATTTTGCATAGTTTATGTACAAATGTTATCCCATCAAAATAGTCGGGTTTAGTAGCATAATTAGATTTTATTACAATGTGAAATTACAAACATATTTCTAACTATTCTGACCGAAATAATAATTTCACTGATTAGTTTTAGGTAGACTATAACACAAAATAAAACTTTTTAAGTAAAACTGATGATGATGAATTATAATAGAACTCCCGCGGTCCGGTCAGCTTTAAAAACTACATAAAAACCGGTTCATCCATTTTGGGGCTCCCAAATGTTACACACATCAAACTTATAACACACCTGCTTTTGGGAGTTAAACATTAATGACACATTAATTCGTTGCCATTCAAAATTACAAGCAACGTAATTGGCAAATGTTCGTTTCACGTGGAAATGGTGACCGTGTGAGTGTTACGTGGAACCCAGCCACAAAGGCCCGGCCAAAACGCATTTACCCAAAATGCAAACTTGCTATTACGCGTCCGTATATTTCAGTCTACACTAGTCTACAGTCTACCAACTTACGTTTCACGAAGAAAATGAACATAAGCGTAGTAGTGGGTTACGTAAGTTACTACGAACACTACTGCAGTATTATAGTTGGTGTAGTGTGCACTAAATTATTTAAAAGGGTAGACTCCGTCTATAGTCAGCAACCTCAAGTATGTCTCTCTATTAGCACGTCCATCCTATAACTGACCGAGAGGGGGCAACCCCCCACCAAGGTATATTATAGTTATGCTACTTATATTGCCCACGATAAGGAGACCACAGGTTAGACAAACACTACAATGGGTCATGTAGAATTACTCCACATTCAATAATAATAATCATAGCTCCCCTCACCGATTTCGGTGTCGGTAGCCGATTTCATTGAACCAGGCCAGCTACGCAGGAGTTATTTTATAGTGCCCAAGTGTATGCGCAATACACAAAGACACTCTCTCTTCCTTTTACTCTCATAACCCAGTGGGACGGTAAACCGACACGTCTGGCGAGAGAACAGGCGCAGGACCGACTTTTAACATGCCCGTCTTGGATGGATGTGGATGGTCATGGATCATCTTTCTTGTCAGACAATCAGGTGTTCGGCCTGCATTGTCCTAAACAAATTTGAAAACAATATTTTTTGTCGTCCCAACGCGGGAATCGAACCCACGACCTCCGGGTCGAGAGCAAAGTGGTGCAGCCACTAGACCATGGAGGGTTCAAAGTAGTAGTTTACGTAAGTTACTACGAACACTATGTAGTATAGTGGGTCATGTACAATTGTACAATTACTCCACGTTCTATGTTCATTATATCTCAACGTGGCAGATAAATTTTTAACCGACTTCCAAAAAAAGGAGGAGGTTTTCAATTAGGCCGTTTTGTTTAATGTACTATGATTACTCTGATATTAATGGTACGATTTGCGTGATTCTTTTTTTATTCGACGCAGAATAGCTACCATTTCCTGGTCCCGTTAAAAATGTACTTTTTATTTTATGAACATATTTTACCAATTTCCAGAGGTGATTCCTACTTGACGACTTGACTATTTTTATTTTATATGAATATGGTACGGCTAATTAAGGAGTTTTTTACTTTCTAGTTTATAGTAAACTCTCGACACAAAAAGGAGGTGGACATTATAAATACCTAGGTGTCTGTCAGTCAGTCTGTAGCACAGTAGATATCAAACGAATTTATCTTTTACTTTAACTTAGAGACACTAAAAAGTAAAAAATAAAGAAGATATTACGTTTAAAAAACCGGCTTAAATTTGTTTTTTTAACGTCCTTTATAAGTGTATTAAAAGTTACAGAATATGTGTATTACTATAATCATTGCAGACTATATAGAGTACTACTATATCATGTACTATGCAGTATTCTAGTAATTATCATTGATGTTAACTAAAAGCAAGCATATTATAGCATTCTACATCTATCGGCCAATCGCCATGGCGCTAACTGATCAATTTGAACTTAGAACTGACCGTGTTTGAGTGTGGATTTTTATGACGGTTTATACTGTTTATTCATGTCGATTGGGCGACAGACAATATGGTATAAAGGAGCGGTGCAGGTTAATTCTTCTTCAGGCGAACGCCATAGCCTATATACTAGGTAGGGAAGATGAATGCAGTTATAGGAACCAAGCTACTAGTGTATAATATCCTCGGAAAAAAACTGCACCTACAATTCCGAAAAGTATTCATTTGTAAAAGTACAAAGTGTGTCATCCTTTAATACGGTCACATTGCAGCTGGTAAAGTAATGGCATATCCAGCCGAGATATGTCTAGCAACATTAAACAACTGTTATTTATAGCAAGACTTCTCTGGCAATAGGATTTTATTGTTAGTAAAAGAAAATGCCATAACAAATTAGATAATATTACGGTTGGTTCAGACATTTAAATATCAACATAAGCTTCTGATAATTTAGTATAGCACGCTTAGCATGACCTACGTACAAAACATGTTTGCTCAAGAAATGAAACAGATTGGAGGAATAAAATGACACATTTTCTTTATCAATCAGTAATTTTGTCTATTCCTTTGTAGAAATGGTGGTCATACTGCGCGTGCTGATATTTAACGAATAATGGTTTATACTTTAACCTTAGACCGGTTTGAATACACACACACAGACTTGCCTTACAAGGCAAGGCGTGGTTTTGTAACATATGTGTGCGTGACACTGTGTAATTACACGCCGCGGCGTAGTTTAGTTCGGCTTCACTCTGTGGTTTACGGAACTCTGTCCTAACTTTTTAAAATGACACCTTTAAGTTGTAAATCCTTCCTTATCTTGGTAGATCATCATATAGGACAATTCTAAAAGTGCTAGTTTCTCTTTGTCTCTAGTCCCTATTACTCTAGTAATCTACTTGTTCGGGATTGGACCCAACAATGAATTATAATAAAAGTAGTTTTAAAAAACTTCGAGACAAAATTTGCAAAAACTATAACGATAGTCCCTTAAATCTTGCCTCACTTAAAATACTGAAGTAATTTTCACACTCGCGTCACTAATATACAGGGTGTAAAAAGAGCAGTCACTATAACTTCGTGGGGTACAACCAGGTAAGAGATATATACATTGGTACTAGTCATTTGCTTTTAATCCACTGTTTTAAAAATTTCAATAGGCAATAGGCAATGTACAACGTGCACAACACAGCGATCAGCTGATTACGCTGAGAGGTCAATAGCACGCGTTCATTACGTACTAGGGCAAAAATTATAAAATTTAATAATTTAATGCAGAACGCTGTTCCAAACAGTTCTGCCTTGCGACTAAAATAAAAATTGCAAAAAAAAAAATTTTAATATAATGAAAAAAAATCATTTCTAGAATCAGTCAAGGTCCTTTAATCCTATCCCAAAGTTATAGTGACTGGTCTTTTTACACTCTGTATAAAGAGCAAAAAGGTTATAACGTTAAATAAAGAATGTACTTTGCATGTTCTCCACTCCTACATCCATCGAGAGTTGAAGAACAAAAGTTGTTCTAATCGGCTCACTGACAAAAGAGTTCGCAGCTGTTACTTTAATTTAGCCATTTCCGTCCTAATTTTGGCATTTACAGTTCTGCGATTCAATTTAGTTTCAAACTCCACTAACGCAAACTACAATATGCCTTTCTATATATTATATAGGTGGACTTATGTGAAAAAAAGTAACTCCTCTCAGCACAATTATTACTGTCGTAATTCGTCGTGTAAAATTGTGTCGTGTAATCGTGAGCTCGATTTTCATTAAAAACTAAAACTGCATTTTTTTTTGCAATTTCTGCATTAGGATTTTCGAAAAATCTTTTTCCCTGGCCGGTATCAAAAACGGGTTATTTTGAAAAAAAAAATATACCATTTGATAGTGTCGATTATAAATAACAAATATTGGAAAGCCACAAACAATATAAAAAACTAGGCAATAAAATTTTTTGGATTTCTACACCAACTTTACTTATGGATTGTTCAAAATGAAATCCATAGTTAATACTGCACAATTGAATTCGCCTATATAAAAAAATATTTGGCTTTATTATTATTTTTACGACAAAAAAAAATAAGAAATGGCAAAAAGTTTTTTTTTTTTAATTATTTGGCAAAAAAAAATTTTTAAAAAATACATTTCCGAAATAAGGAAAGGTAGTATAATCGTATCTCAATGTTATAGTGACTGTTCTTTTTACACCCGTTGTATATGAAAACGATAGTAAAATTCACGATTCCCCAGATCGGGTAATTGGATTATCAAAAATCTAATGTTTTAATTTTTATCAAAATACTAAATATAATGACTTACTTTTTTTTAATTCACCTGTATGTAAAATTCAAAGATTGACCGAAGTATCAACGCACAGGCTCTTAGGGCTTTGAATTTCGGCACACGTATTCCCCATAGTATTTTAACGAAGACATCCAGAAAGTAAAGACAAAATATTCAACTTCAATTTAAAATAAAATATATTTCATACCGCAAAGCAGGAAAAATCAAGTTAAAACATAATATTTAAACATAATAAATTTTAGTTCTCATATATTTCACTAGATGTCACTGTGGTCAGTCTACATCGCGCTATCACTTCACCGTCCTAAATTACATAAGACTGTAGTTTGTTAACATAATATTTATAAATAATTTAGAGCAAATAGGTATATTATAAAACCTGTAACCTTATTATACAAATATATTTTTGGCTGCTCTTATCCATTGAACGTGGCAGAGCAAATATTAAATTCGTGATCGTACACCAGACACCTTTTCCGACAGAGGTATTTCCCATTGATGCCCATATGAGCAGCGACAAAGTCACTACAATATTGTACCACTAAGTACTGGAAGAAAAATTCGCGATCTTACCATAGTACACAAAATCATCGATCGCAATCTGTCATGCTGCAAGCTCTTTAGTAACTAAGCTTTTGCGTGGAGCATCTTGGAGAACTAATGTGGGGAAATAGGGGGCCACCCCAGGGTATGTGCGATTTATTTTGCTTTACTAGCTGACCCGTGCCCAGTTCGTTGAGCATACAAACTGCATACACCTTCCATGGACTTCCACAAATATTTCAAGACTACAAATAGCCGAATCAGTTCAGCCGTTCTCGAGTTTTAGCGAGACTAACGAACAGCAATTCATTTTTATATATTACATGAAAAGGATTTCCACACTAATAAAACTATTCACGTCCATATACTTCTCCAATTTTAGATTTTATCGCAGGCCAGTATTGAACCACAAAATTCAAGTCAAACAACGTACTATTATAATCATCGTTTCCATAACGCATAGCCCATGATGGCCGGTTTATTGGCGTCGTAAATACAACAGCTTCACTTGGAATACTAAACTACCGAACACGTAGGAAGTCATAAACAACCCATCGACCAACATTAAATTAAGTTTAATATCGGCCGTAGTTAACAATTACTTGAGCTCTTCAAGTATTCAAAGTCTGTTACGTCATACAGTATGGGATAACAACGTAACGCAATAATTCTATTGGCCTATTATCGAAAATTCATAATTAGATTGTAGGCCTCATAATTACACGTCAGTCATTAAACTTAGTTAAAGTGACTTGGTCATTTTCACAAGTTTAATGTCATCACAATTCAGGTTAATTTGATTTAAATGAAATAAATTTTAACTTAAACAAAAATATAAAAAAATCAAACAAACTATCAGAGTCAAAGGGACACGAACTTAGCGAAATGTACTATGGAGTTTTTAATTACGCGGCACGGCACTAAATATCTCTGGGTTAAATATAAATCGTAATTTAAGTTTAAATCAATTATCTTCAATATAGGGGCTAACTCTGGCTTATTTTAACCAACACCTTCGTGGTGTAATAGTTCAGAGACTAGCTCTCGACCCGGAGGTCGGGGGATCGATCCCCGGGTTTTGGTTCCAAGTTTGGTTGGGACTATGCAGGTTAATCACCTGATTGTCTGATAAGAAAAATGATCCATGCATCGGATGAGCATGTAAAACGTCGGTCCTGCGCTTGAACCCCCGCCAATCGTGTTATCCGTCCAACTGCTCTACGAGAGTGAAGGAAGAGAGTGTGCTTCTGTGTATTGCGCACTCACTTAGGTAATATAAAAATAACTATTGCGCAGCTAGTCTGGTTTTGCTGAAACCGGCCACCGTCACCGAAATCAGTGTAGGAGGCATTAACTTCTATATAGTCTTCTGAACGATGTTCGGTGTGCATCTCCCACATTTGGCAGGGTCACGGAAACCGCGCGCAACTAATATATCAAACATACGCAAAAAAACTCACCTAGCCGGCCTCAAATGCGGGTACTCCTCAGTGCTGGTGACCTTGACGTCTTGCTATATAGCAAACATACGAAAAAAAAACTCCCTTAGCCTCTCCCCGCTTTTGGCAGGGTTACGGAAACCGAGCGCAACTTTCATAGCAAACAAACCCTAAAAAACTCACCTAGCCGGCCTCAGATGCGGGTACTCCTCGGTGCTGGTGACCTTGACGTCCCAGACCTTCCGCCACGCCTCGTACAGGGGCTCGTGCACCGGGTACACTCCGGAGTGGTGCGGGGACACGGAATAGCACGAGTTGGTCGGTATGCCGTGCTCCAGCGCGAACTGCTTGTTCAGCATCATCTCGGCCTCCAGCTGCGACACGTTGTTGTACAGGTGGGGTTGCTGGTGGTTCCACATGTGACAAAACCTGGTGAAAAGAGAATATTATAGGTTATTGTGAATTTATTTATAGATGGTCCTGATGTGGAAGCAAGATGCTTTCACAAGTGACAAAACCTGGTAAGGAATTGTATTTATGTACTAATAAATAATAATATCTATGGACGCTTCACACCACGTCAAGCTGGCCCCGAATGCGAAGAACTTGTGATACAGGAACCAGACAATGGAAATATATTTAATACTTTTATACTATACACATATTTAAGATTTTTATTATGTTATACACTAGAAAACTGCTACAATTTTGTATTTACGTTGTAGAGTCGATCAAATAATCAAAATTAAATCTTTTTTGTCAGATATATCCCGAAGTGGGCAGAGCGCTTCCACCCTACCTACTACGAAACCGCCTATTTAATACACATCCATGACCCAGGAACACTTGAAAAACTTTTTGTTCCCTCGGCGGGATTCGAAACCGCGAAGGGAACAAAACCCGCATCCGAAGGGAAAAAACAAAACGCTCGAGCACCAACGCGCTCAACCACTGCGCTACGGATCTACGTCGTTATATATATGTCGCAGTCATCTGATTGAATCCGCTATTTAATTGAATGACTAGAGCTTTTATTGAATCCTGTTTTTACCAAAAAAATTTAAAATCCGAGACTAGGACAGCTATTTAATATTTTAGTTATAAACTTCGACATTTTTAAATGAGTACTAATAAAACGAACATTAAAGTAAATGAATCAAAAAATATATCAACACATTGCTATCTGTACGAGCTGTTTGACGCCTTTATATAACCGCCTAGTGATTCAATTAAAAAACCAGACTGCGACATATTATGTAAGCAAGGTTCAAAAACGTTATCAAAGTTTTTTCTACATTTTGTTGTCTCTATGAAACTAATAGGAATATCCCAAATATTTTTATTTTGTTTAGTACCTTTCAATGTGGAGTTTGTATATTATGCGATATTATATTATGTACATATTTAGTTAGTTTATGATATTTTTACGATGATTATGTTAGTTATTATTTTGGAATGGATCCACATATTTAATAATATAACGAAAAGTATAACAGCTAATAAAAATTGAGTGATTGATCCTGATAGATCTCGTTGCGGTGATTCCAAATAAACTATTAAGTCATTTTCGCCAAAAATGTCAATTGCGTTGTTTATGATACGGGCGGCAGAATTATACTTACGTAGAGATATTAAGGATCGTTCAAAGAATTATACATTTACTTGTTTTTTTTCTCTTGTTGTAATATGGCTGTGTAAAAAGAAAAAGGAATAAATAATTATTATAATTATACGCAGGTGAACTTCTGTTTCGGCAGTAAAATTACATTTCCATAGCTTTCTTTCCCTTGTTGTATATTAATAGAGACATAATAATTATTGTAAGTTGTCCTTTTTACCGACGATAAAACTACAGAATACATATAAGTCTACATCACAAAAATCTATAAAACCGGCATTTGAGCTGACCTCCTTATAACCAAGAACCCTCCAAGGTAATCGATATTCAAATTCCACACTCACCAGTTGAAATGCTCCCTGTTCTTGAGTAGGGTGTCGTCACCCCTGTTTTCCAGCACCGTGCCATGGTGATAGTATTTGGCGCTGAAGCCCAGGTTGAAGCGGAACCCAGGCACAAGTCGCTGAAGAGCCGCCTGGGACGCTAACAGAGCTGATACATCCTCTTCGTGCAGTCGAGTGCCTGAAAAAAAATTGTTTTAGTTCAAGGTGTTTGTAACAGATGGCGTGGTAAACTATCTAAATTGACTTACGAGTAAAACATTTAATATACGGAATATGTTCGTATCAAACCGCATTTTATTGATAGATTGTCTCCCGGTTCCATCCGAGTAAATACAGTTAACTTTTAGTTAAATACAAGACCGTACTGTCGCCTGTAATAGAGCTTAAATTCTCATGCTCTATATTCCTACCAAATTTCAAAATAACAAGTTTCAGACCCTATTTATGCAAAAAAAAACTTTCCTCTTTATAACAATATTAACCTAGTAGGCTAGTGGTGGTAATATCACGATGATGATGTGCCGGTGAAAATATTTTTAATAATGGAGTATTAATTAACGTTGCTCCGAAAATAGCACAGTCTTTCAAAATGACTTTTAAAAAATCTGTTTAATTACGTATTCGTATATCCAACATATTTAAAAGACAAGAAAGAAATGATTTAATATAACCTTACAGCCACATCTTATAACAGAAGGTAGATTCTGCTATTTCAATCTTACAATAATACAGTTTCGGTATAGACGTCCCATTTGAAAGCAAAATGGTATTCTCATAAAGGTCAAACACTGTACCTATATAAACGTTAAATGTGCAGTAGAATAACGACTTTGAGTCAGTTTCAATAACAGACATTGCATTTATAATTCATTGAAAAATAAGTGAACATGTGCATTATTATTGTAGAAGTTTACATAGATGAGTATGAGTAATAATAATACTTTAGATATTGATGAAAGATATTGCTGTAAAAGTACCAGCGCTGAAATAGGTACTTTTTAAACTATTGTATGGGCGAATAATGGGACAATATATGACGTTGAGGCATTTCTCATACAAACATGAAAGTCAAAAGTAAGTCTTTCAGCGCTGGTACTTTTACAGTATACTCTACATACACATTACACACCCTAAAGTATTATTTTACACCGTGTATAGACACATAAGTAACGCCCGAATTGATGATGATGAATTATAGCTGAGAACACTCTAGATCACGTTAGCTTTCAAACAAAAAAACTAGTTCAAAATCGCTTGTCCTGCAATGTTTAGATGCTACGATGCCACAGTCGTCAAACATATATATACAACCTCTTTTTTCGTTATGTGTTAAAAATGTACACAAGCTAAGGAATGTTTCAAACTTGGTAGTCATAACCTATTTCGACTGGAAACATAACGCGTATAGTTCCAGTGTATTAAGAGAAGATTGCCAATTAAACGTCTTATATGAACGCTAATATTGGGTAATACCCGCAGAATATGGCACTCAATTTCACATATTATAGTTAAGCTGTAACATTTGAACCTAATGAAAACATAATGTAAATGCCACATGTGCAAACAGAGCGAAACAATTAGATTATTATGTAAATAATATTTAGTTTTTGGCACAGACAATGATAATAATATTAGGGACAAGAGGATATGGGTGGTAACTTTGATTGTACCATGGCCTAATGGGGATTGTCCAATTTTTTTTAAATTGTGTCCATTACAAAAACATTTCGAGGAATAAAGTCAGTGATCGTTTTTCTGTATATAAACTTAAAAAATACCCATTAGTTTATACAATTATATTTTAAACAAATGTGTTTAACCTTAGTTTGACCTTCAATGACTTCATCACTGAAAAGCGTTACTATCATTACTTCATTCCGTAGGGATTTGAGATTAGTATTTCTTATGACATTTAACAGCATGTTGAATTTTGATAATGCTCTTTTTTTTAATTTTTATTATTGTCGATGTTGACGTCATAGATCCGAAAACTTAAAAAAAAATAAAAAAAAAACTAGCCAATGAATTTCAAAAATATTTCATTTATATTCTGAAAATATAGTATTTCAACGAAAAAAAAAAGTACTTGTGATTTTTTTTGGACAATACCCATTGCGCCTTTTTGCCCAAAATAACCATAATATTGAAAGGATGTGGGTTCGATACCCGCAATGGAACCACAAAATGTTATTTTCAAGTCTGGCCCCTGATTCAAGATGAAGCCGTTATTTATCACTTACGAAGTTTGAAACAAATTACATAATACATAAGCTTCGCTAAATAACTAACGAATTCGCTCGTCATTTAGCGAAGCTAATGTCAAATCCCATACATTTTGTTTTCGAACTTCGTAAACGATAAATAGCGTTGGCATTTTGAATCAGCCCCAGATTTGGACAACCTGACTGTCTGACAAGAAACATAATCCTGGTCTGTTTTCTATGAAACCTACCACCGGCACCGAAATCAACTATAGTTCCCCTTATAATTATTACTATAGAGTAATGTGATCACTAACGGTACTAATATTATTAAACTATTTGCTTTCAAAAAAAAATAGGTGCTCAAATGTCCTATTATAATAAAGTATATCGAAGTATAATGTGGAAAAATCTGCACCTTTGTCAAAGGAAAGGGTGCGCAAGTTGCCCAAACACAGTCAGCAAAAATGAGACCCTTTTGGGTTTTCTTTGTTCGATATCGAATGTACGGACGGTTCTCGAAACGATGTGAAATAATGGTTATTTATTACAGTTCTTTTTACCAATTATGTGCTTGACTTTTTTATAACAAAAAATTTTTATCAAAAAAATTGGGTTTAATCTGTCACATTTTAGAATACGTCGCAACGTGTTAAGTTCATTAATCTAAAGATCCGTCTCTAGAATCAATGTACTTAATACGTTGCTACATATCCTAAAATGTTTAAGTGACTGTTTGTTCAATTTTCTGGATTTTTTTTTGCGACATATCACCTTTATCCGTTCATGTCTTCAATAGTCACAATCACCATTAAGCCAATAGACGTCACCTTTATATCGCATACAAAATGACCGTACTCATACAAATTGGAGTGAATAAAAAAGCAATCAAATCAGGTTTAACGTAGGCAAGGACCGTAATGACGGACAATAATTAAATTGTACGGCGCCGCGCCGGTGCGCTGCTGACTCCATTTGTAATACGGGGATTGCGATATTTTTATGGTGGCTATAGGTACTGTAATTACTAGACAATAAACATACGAAGACATGAATGTATGAAGGTGATATGTCCCAAAAAAATATCCAGAAAATTGGGCTTTTGTCACATAAGCATTTTAGGATATGTAGTAACGTTTCTTACGCCGGTCCTTCTCGGCGGGCTAGGGTTGAACCGGTGGTAGCCTTTTTATTGACTTTCCGAAAATAGCTTGTTAAGTTTAATTTGAAAATAAAAATATATTGATTTTGATTTTTATTAAGATTTTTATTGATTCTAGAAATGAATATTTAGATTAATACGTAACGACGTATTTTAAAATGTTTAAGTCAAATTTTAAACTCAATTTTCTCGAAATAAGAAATTTGCTACATGTCACCTTCATGCAATCATGTCTTCATATAAACACTACAAAATGATGGAGCATAGAAGCGATGTTAAAATTGAGACAGTGTACCTATACAAAATGTTAATCCTAATTTTATTAAGCCGCGGCGAGACGTGCTGTATTTGATGATGTCCCCAGTCCCCAGTCTCCTGTTATTATAAGTTGGTTATAAGTATATTAATTTTAATAATAAAGATTTTTATTCAGAAAACTAGTTCCATTTTGTTAATTTTAATTTTTTTTGTTTATATTTAGGGTTAGTACTTTTAATTCTAAGGTGGATGCACTAGGACCTGAATAATGTGCTTCAACAAAGGCAAATCCCATTGGCAACAATGTGTATGTATAATGATGTATGAAATTCGACATAATCGGCGAATTAAAATAGTACCTACAACAAAAACTTATAAAATTTGTCTCGATCTTAAGCTTCAGATACTTTCTACCGTTTTCAGTAAAGCCTAGGCGAGACGTGAGACGACCCAGTCTCCTCTTAATTTACTCATACCCTTTAAGTATATTACATGATACTTAACATATAATCGACGTATAAGTCCTAAGTCAATCCTAGGTACGATAAGGTAATTGTTGATGTCCCCGGCTCCAATCTTCTCTTATAATACGTTTTACTATCGACGCTTTAGAATAAAAAAATAAAGACCTCCGACTGAGCGTGTAACGTTCCTATCACATTCCTATGAAGACCTGGATCGATTTCCACCAAATATAGCTAAGAACACTCTCCACTGAAATACCTTTCAAACGAAAAAAACCGCATTAAAATCGGATCATCCGCTTGGGAGCTACGATGCCACAGGCATATACATTTATACAGGCACGTCAAACTTATACCACCTAGTCGTTTTAAATTAAAATTAAAAACCATTTATTGCAAGCTGCATAGGCCCATATTATAAATACCTTAAACACTAACATACATAATATTAAAAATACTTAAAAACTACACTACTTTTAGCGTCGGGGGTTAAAAATATTGAAAACTGTCTCAAATCTCAATCCTAAGCTTAACTGTTTTCAATAAAGCCGCGGCGAGACGTGCGATACAGTATTTGTTTGGGCCGTCCCGGTCCCCCGTCCCCGGCGAACGTGACCGGAGCACATATTATCAGGTGGCGACCGCCGACGTAATTCCTCATACCAGTCCCCCGTGTTTAATCTTCGCACGTGTCTCTATTTATATTGCGCTCTGTCTGTTTGTTTGTTTAATTGAAACGTCGTTTAGATTGTACAGCGCAGAACGTTTTCTAGTAGGAACAGTGATTGTTTAACAGTTTGACAGTAGTAATATTTTGTTTTAATTACAATGTGGTTTAAAATCATTAATTTCTCAAAAAATAATTCAATTATTGACGTTCATTATTACATTACGAGTATTAAGCCTTATATTTTATAATATGCGGTTATAAGTCGCTCGTCGGACTTAGGAAAGAAGTAAGATCAGTAAGATCATCCTTACTCTCCAAACTGATTCGATTTTGATTCAGATCCGTTCGTGCCATGTACTTCCGAATAAATGGTAGTTTGTTTATTTTGATTTTCAGTCGATCTATACGATCGGGAATACAAAAATTTACGATCTAACGATTTTCTTTATCCTGGATAGTTTCAAAATAATCCACCAAATAAAACAGCAAGAGCCGTTGAGATCGAACTGATTCAATTCTCGGGATGTGTCGGGAGTAAGCATGCAGTACTGCCCAATTTTAGAAGTAAGTAAACAATGATTTCGACAGTAGCAAGTACAATATACTATACTAAGTATGTATAATTCTGTACTTAAACATTGCATAGTATAGAACTGCACAATATTTCGATTGGTATAAAATTTTAAAGCTAATAAAAACCGCAATTTTGTTAGCATTTTATAATTGGAAATGTTCAGAAGGTAACATTCGCTAAAAGGTTTGCGACTATTCTATATGAATAAACAAATTGATACGATCTTTTCGTTACAACGTTTGTAGATTGTAACACCGTATAGTATGCTATTAAGGCGTTAACACACGTACCTCAGAACTAGTAGGTATTTGTATGGACTAGATATGGACTAGACCTGGCGGGTCGAAAATATTGACGATTGTGATAATTCTACTGCAGGCTTACTCCCGACACTATCGAGAACCGAATCAGTTCGATATCAGCGACTTTTGGTATTTTATTTGGTGGATTGCTTCGAAACTAACCAGGATAAAGAAAATCGTTAGATCGTAACTTTTTGTACTCCCGACCATATCAATCGACTGAGAATCAAAATAAACGAACGTCAATTTAATGGGAAGTACGCAGCACTATCGAATCTGAATCAAAAACGAATGGTTTGGAGAGTAAGGCCCCTGTAGTAGTTTATTAGCATATAAGGTAGTAAATTTGATTCACTTTATGTATTGATTAACTTTGTTATAATAAAGTTACGTACTAGCTGTGCCCGCGACTTCGTTCGCGTGGTTTTTGAGTGACTTAAACCGTTTATGCAGCGCACGCAACGAAAGTCCTCAAATGTGAATAATTTTCCCCGTTTTTGCACCATTTCTCACTCACGCTTCGCTCTTATTGGTCGCAGCGCAATGTATAAAGCCTTAAGCCTTTCTCTATAAATGGACTATCCAACAAAAAAAGATTTTTTTTGAATCGGACCGGTAGTTCCTGAGTAATCTCAAAACTAACAAACAAACTCTTCCCCTTTATAATATTAGTATAGGTTATTTTTATGACAAATAAAGTGTTAAACCTGAAACCTAGCCCGTACATTATATTTGGTCTGTAACATTGTATTTGATAGCGAACTAGAAGTAATAAATGGTTTAGGATCACTAGCACGTAAAAATTGCTATAAAATATAATTGTAGAAGTCATAAAAACGCGTAATAAAATACGAACGACTTTAAACTATGTTCCAGACCAGTACTTTGATACGATTCGTTTTATGGCAAATCAGATGGTTTTAGTATTAGTAGAATTAGCTGTATCGAAATTCGATCGTAAAAATTGTAAAGAGGAAACACTAAGAATTTTTTTCCATGCAGAAATAGGGGTCTACACTCTACTGTTTCTGTTTTTCCTGAATATCTATGTGTATTATTTGTATGTCCCTATTTTTTATTTTTTTTAATAAATTAATTATTTAAAGAGATATGAACGTTTAAAATCCTAAAAAAATGGCCAGACTCTCCGCTATGTTGAAACAGATTTGACTACATTATACAACAAAATGAAAACATAGGAACCTAGCTCAATTCTCTTGTTAGCTAATAAAGATAGACATTTTTAAATCGGTTAAGTTTTGGAGGAAGAAACAGGAATCCCCTAAACGTCAATTTCTGGTACTTTTAATAGGTAATTTCAGTTCAAGTTGCAGTTGTCTCTATCGCGCTAGTGCTGGCTAAGGCTCTGCGTGACAGCAATAGATTTTATAAATAGGTACCTATTTTGTATTTCTCTCAACCGTTCTGTTTCCTCTTAATGTCGTAACGGACAAACATCAACGATCAACATAATATAATAATAATAATTGCATCAAACGCACGCTAGTGAGAGCAATCTGAAGCAGTTGCTTTTATTGCAGAAGCATTTTATTACTTGTACGAATAGCATGACAACATAACTATAGGTATTTTTAAGCATTATTTAAATTCCTCCCCTTTTTTGATTGCGGATACTATCGGTTTTCTTATCTACGTCAAAGAATTACGAGAATTGTCGAGGGCCATTACGAAACTAGTTTTACTGTACGAATTTATGACGTTAACGGCTAGCAGTAAAAAAATAATTGAACAGTTAATAAAGAATATTTTATTGTTATGTTAATTCGCTGATTATTTTAGAATTCAAACTTGATAAAAACCAAAGTCATAGCTCGTATGCACACATCAATCCCAAATAGTATATTATAACTTAAATGTATTTATTAGGTAAATATAATTATTATCTGTTATTAAATAAAACTATTATTTAACTAGGTACAAAAATTAAACTGTTTAAATAATAAAATAATTGCGGTTTTTATTTATTGGCAGGGTTTCAATGGGGCCGTTTTATCGAAAATATATATACAAGTGTGGTTGCGGTCGGCCGCGCTTTCCACCGTCCTCAAAATATATTAAAACTCATGTGAAATTATATTAAAACGGGCTAAATAAATAACATTAGCGTATTTTCCTTTCAAGTTATATAAATTCACATCGGTTGTTCCACGCGTTGGAACAACAAAATATTGTTTTCGTTTAGGTTTAGGATAGAGGTAGGAACAGTCAGTCAGCTGATTGTACGATAAGAAAGAAGATCAATCATTGATCATTATGCGTCGGATGGACATGGTTAAAAGTACTCGGAGCTTGATCCCTTGCAAGTGCCGTTGATAACCCTCTCTAGGACTCTCTATGCCAAGATTTAAAAACAAGAGAGTGATATCTCACTTCTTTTTCTACTTTTCGCGTCAGTCATAGTACTTTAATTTCTTTTCTTTTTGAACCGTAATATTCATAATATAGATTATAGATAACATTAAAATAAGTATAATCTATATTTTTATAATAAAATAAAGTATGTAACATTAGTAAAGTTCTTAATTTTTAAAAGTGAAACGTAACGTTTTTTTTAATGTGTAGAATAGGTTCTCATACCCAAATGAGAATGTTTTATTTATGCGGGCCTAAAATTAGAGTGGGATCATTATTGTTATGTACACTACACAATAATTATACGTCATTATTCTATAATATAATTATGTACTCTACATATTTGCTAAAACAGACGAATGCGCAGTGACTGTCCTTCCTTCAATCCTTGTCGATAAAATACGTTTTTGTTAATAAATAAAATAATATGACAATAACAATTGTACACGCTTTCAAAAAATTATTTATTTGATATAAGATAAAAACTAAAATAATTTATTAACACTTAAATATTCCTGAAGCTGACTGGGCAAACTAAGCTAACTCGAAACGAACATTTTTAACTTCAAACGGAAATTAGAAAAGTGTTTTTTTTCTAGACCATGAATTCTAAATGGTAATTAACGCTATCCAAAGTTGAGGGACTCAGCAAAAGCCATTAATTTTCTCTTATACAAGTTTGAAGTTTTAAAATTTTTTGGTTAAGCCAAGTTTGAATTTGTTTAAACATTGTGGACGTACAAAGTTTGATTTGATTAATAGTTTATTTTAATTAGGGAATTAAAGTTTCAGTGATCCTCGTAATCGATCGACATTATTCCGTATAGCATGTGAGCCATCGCTTTCAAAATAAACATTTTAACATAATTGAATTTGTAGAGAAAAATTTGTGATGGATTGAACAGAAAATTCGAATCGAATCGATTGATATAAATATTTTATGTCAATATCTTTTAAACATAATCTTGTAATTATAAAAATATATTGATTTATAAGTTATAGGAATTACAGCGAGGTAATACCTACTGCCTAACCTAACCTAACCTAACCTAACCTACTCCCTTGATTTAGATACAGTTTTTTACATATATCCTTTTTTACCCGACTTCGGCGAAGCCAAAAGGAAGGGTAATGATTTTGGCAGTCTATGTATGTATGTATGTTCCCTCGTAGCGGCTAAACTACTGGTCCGATTTTATTAAATAAGGTGTCAATCTTTTTGTAGTAGTGTCGCGAGTAACATAGGGTATAATAATTTTTTAGAAAAATTTTGGATTTTCAAAATTATACCTCAAAAACTATCTCCAAAAAAAAAAATTAAGATAATTGTATCGTGTTTGGTATAAAAATATAGGCCTTGACGAGTACATCACAAATATGTATTTAAATATTTTATTAATTATTAAATTTTATTTTTAAATTCAAAATAAACATTTAAAATGCGGTCGTACAAGTAGTATCTAGGAGAAGAGTTGTTTAGTTACTTACTATAATGAAAATATATTTGATGAGAATACCGAAAAATATAAAATAAAAAAAAGTTAAAAACTATACAAAAAAAAAAAGATTAAAAAACTATAACCCGACTTCACAAAAACTGGGTCTAAAAAGTCTGAAACAAGAAAATAATTCAATTTGATGATTTGAATTTCAAGTTTTTGTGAAGTCGGGTTATAGTTTTTTAATCTTTTTTTTTTATTATTTGTTTAGTTTATAGTTTAGATGATAATAATTATTAACCTAAAATAGTTTTAATTTATATATGTTATTTTAAGGAGTCTTTTGTGTTATTGACAATAAAAGTTATATGAAATTGAAATTAACTAATATTATAGTTAAAACTTTTATATTCTCAGCTATAGGGATCATACCTACTTATAACTTTAAATGCATTTTTCATATATGATAGAGAGAGAGAAAAGCTCTCTCTATCTTATACCTTTATCAAATTGCAATTACCCATTATTTTAAAATTACAGAAGATACACTCAATTATATAACCCTATAACCGTTTAAGCTATATATATCTGTCCTTGTCTGTCACAAAGTTTGAAAACATTTCATTAGTAAGGGGGATAGTATTAAACGTCTTATATAAAACGGAACTAATCTCGCTCGCCCCAAAGGCTAAAGCGGACCCGTGGTAGCTCAGCGCGGCGGTACAAACAAAACTGAGGGCCCGCGCTGAACAGCACTTAAATCGGTAAACGCCGTTCTACCGCCCGTTGTCAGGTATCACCGTGGCGAGCGGGATACCTATCTATAATATCTCCCCTGTGCTCTCACCTCGCTCCCCCACGAAGATGTCGTCGATGTCAACAAGTATCCAGCGGTCGAGGCTCAAGCTGAGCTGGCCGTGGCTGAGGTAGCTCAGCGCGTCTAGGAACAGCAGCCGGTGCAGCCAGAACTGGAGACCCGCGCCGAACAGCACCCGCTGGACGCCGTCCAACCTCCCGTGGTCTTGTACCACCGTGGCGAGCGGTATACGCTCCTCTGTAAAGGTTTGTCTTGTTATACTTGTGTCGAAGTCAAATAATTTTATTCAGAATGCATTTCACAAAAATATTTTCGGCACAATATGTTATAAATGGTTGCGCCTAACCCAATCCGTTGCAGGAAAAGCACAAATGTTATTTTGCACAGATGTTTTGTAAGGAAAGGTAGTCAATTGTGTCAATGGCTCTTAATGTTAAAACACGCAACCTAGAAATAAGATTTTTAGAGTTCCATTCCAACTAGTAAAAATTAGATCCTATTAGTACTATAAGAATCCACTGTCCGTTTGTCTGTCTGCCGCTAGGCAGCAGGCTAGTTCTCATGAACCGTTCGTTTTCACAGATGATGTAGGTATTTCTGTTGCCAAAAAATAACAGAATCAAATAAAAATTACTCCCATAGTCAATTGAAATATTCGCAGAACATTAAGTTGTATATTGTGTAATATATAAATAATCAAATTAATAAGGAGTAGCTCTCGTTACAACAAACACTATTTTTTGCAGCTGTGTGCTGAACATTCTATCGACTAATTAATAGTTGTATACACAATGGTAAGTTCGAAATTTAGTTTTGCTATTTTATATACTGTTATCTTGTTGTATTAGGCGGGTCCGGTGGCCCAGCACCAAGCGGAGGAAAAGGGAACTTGGGGTTTTAATGCGGTAAACCTGAGTGCGTTCCTTACAACGCACTCAGGAGAGTCCCACATATCCCGGCCGACGTCCCCAGTCAGACGGGAATCCCTACAGGATTTCCCAAAGTAAAAAAAAAGGTTCGAAAACCTTTGTGCGCGTCCGACTCGCTGATGGCCGGTTTGTGACTCTACGAAACAACAAAGAACGTTAAAAGTGCTACAAAGCATATTTTTAAAGAAAACATTTGAACAAACTAAAGTGAATATTTTATACAAAACAATTTTTTATCCTGCAAGTAGTTTTCATTCTGTAAAGTGTAACAATAAATGCATTTGCAGTTCACCAAAAAACCCGCATAATGCAGTTTTAATTATACAATCGGTGTTTGTAAGGAAGTTGAGAATATATTACGCGTTCGCTATACTTGACGAAAAGCGCTACTTCCTAAGTAGATACACTTTGGAAAACATAGTTCTGCTTTTATCCAACCCTAACACAGGATATTAAAATATACAGGATGTTACTTTTAAATTCAACTTTGTTACAAAGTATACTGAGAGCTCGATGAAATAGATTAGGTGAATTTTAAAACCTATTTGTTTTGCTTTTAGTAAGTATCTTACAGTTGATTCTCTTTAAGAGGGTTAGGCCCATACCTAACATAACCTGTGGAAAAGGTACAAATTTTGGATGACAGCTATCGAAAGGTTAGGTCAATAAAATGGTTGTTATACCTAGAGTGGACGCCTCCGTGGCCTAGTGGTGCAGAGCCTAGATCTCGACTCAGAGGTTGTGGGTTCGATTTCCGCGTTGGAACAACAAAAAATGTTGCCCAGTGGGACGGATACCCGACACAACTGGCGGGAGATCAGGCGCTGGACCGATTTTTTACATGGGTAAAAAATCGGTCCAGCGCCTGATCTCCCGCCAGTTGTGTCGGGTATCCATGTAAAAAATCGGTCCAGCGCCTGATCTCCCGCCAGTTGTGTCGGGTATCCGTCCCACTGGGCTATGAGAGTGAAGAAAGAGAGAGTGCTTCTGTATATTACGCACACACTTGGGCTATAAAAATCAATCCTGCATAGATGGTCTGGTTTCAATGAAACCCGCCACCATCAGCGAAATCGGTGTGGAAGGCATTAATATTATACCTAGCAACGTTTGCTAGGAGTTTTTAAATTGGTCATTATTTGACTTGACTTTGACTTCCTCTGTACGATATTTTTTCCACCTCGTATCTTGACTAGTAGTTTTTTGATATCTCATACCCGACTCGTTTAAAATGAAAAATAAAATAGAAGATATATCCTACAATTTATGTCCTTGTATTTCTACAGTTATTGTACATGCTACCGAAAACGCTTTGCGTCAAAATACTTATTAGCACATTTTTTTATGCAAGTAATATTGTGCATCACCAGTGCAAACCATAAACGAGACCCTCATCAATCTCTCGACCCCAATTCATCATTAGGAGCGCTAAATGTTGCAGGGCGTTTGTTACTTCCGACAGCGTTACCCGAGGGATTGATGAAGTCATGTGCTACGTTACATATACTCTCAAAAATCACAATTCCGTTTAAAATCCTAAAAAAAGTACCAATTTTCAATAAATAAATCAACAAATCCCATACACATGCCGGTGTGATAACTTTTTCAAACTCGGGTTTGTTTTATACAAACAAATATTTCTTTTAGTTGATAAAGTTGAACAAGAAGAACCAATTGTCAAATAAGGACTTAGAGGATTTTCTTACCGTACTATGAAAATTATTCGTCCACGCCATATCGATACCATAATTCTAAACAGAGTTATCCGTACCGGGGCGCCAAAATTTATGATGATTGTGATCATTCAGTCAATTATGGCTTATTGAATAAAACAACTTCATGGGCCTTCGCCCCTGTGAGAACCAATTACGTGCAGCTTATAAAGTTGACAAATAAAAACAATCTGGCGAGGGGACGTCGAAATTTTATTAAAATACGCGAACGGACCCTCGAAGCAATCTTCTTATTGTATCTTCAATTTGACTTGTAAAATATAAATCATTTCATTACTAGCGACGATGTTACAGCTATTGTCTTGAGGACGAGTAAAAATGCATAGAGTTATAGCTACAGACAATAAGGGTATCCCACTTCTGATTTTGTCATCAGTTTCGAAGATCTGCAAATGGCTGTCACGATTAATAACGCCATGTTCAAAAACAGAACGGAATGGAACAAATTTCGTGATGCAGCGCTGTCGGCGTCTATGTAATCTATTTAGTCTTGTGATCGTCCACCGACTTTGTCAATTAGTATGGCAATTAGGACTAAATTCCTTTGAACTATGACTTTTGCCATCGTCACTTCAAATTAGATCTTAATAGACTTAGACACAAGGATACTGTATAATGTAAGATTCTAATCAAAACTGACTTCTGCCTTAGAACGGCCTCGAATTAATCTTTATCCGCATTGAAATATACATATATAGAAATGATGTGTATAAACCTGCGAATACATATTTGACTAGCTCTTGCCACTCGCGATAGCACACATCGCGTTGACACGCCAGCCCAAATGATGCATACACAAACCGCACCGAAACATAAAAGAGACACATTCATACTGCTCACTGTACAATGTAACTGATGACCCAGTATTTATTACTAGCATAATGCTCTCTTTTAGTAGCACTAAATAATGAGTCATTAACGTTATTAATACTAGAATTCATAGACAAACACGCTGATTAATGCGATGACAAGTAATGAAATATCTATCGTTGAGGTAGCACTAAATAATAGCTTTTGATTATTTTCCATTAAGGGTATTCTACCCACAGCGGGGACCACCAATTCTAATATTCTTGGGCAGAGACCACCGGGTCCCATAGGAGGAGGCAAAGACCACAGAGCAAATCTGCAACCCACGTTTAAATTAATATACGATTATTAGATGGATAATAATGAATGAGTAACGCTATACAAGCTTATAATTGCTGAATCCATGAACAAAGAGACTGATTAATGTATAGACAAGCGATGAAACCTCTATCAGCCGCTAATCACCAGGGCATAAGGCTATAACGAACGGTATTGTAGCCGTTTATAATTGAGTACATTTTCAAATAAGGTCACGTAATTAATAACACGTCAGAGTTTGATGTGAAAGCAATTGAAAATTCATTAATTATTTCGAAAATTACTCACTCATAATTACCCTGTATTTGATAAAACGTTGGCACTGGCTTTCATTAATCTTAGGGATTAGGGATGGACGTGGTAATTTTTAGTTGTGCCAGTTTTTCTACAATAAAAAAAAAATTAGGAATTTTTCATTATTTCTAGTTCGGTGCATCTTTTACCATCAGAAATGTGTGTGTGTGTCAATTCATTCAGAATGGTCGTAAATTTCCTTTTTATTGGACAATTTATATATTTATATTATACATATATACAGCAACAGCAGATATATCTGCTGTTCCTGTAACAAAATCATCAGTGAAAATTTCACCTACCTAGTTATCACGATTCATGAGATACAGTCTGGTGATAGATAAACGGACGACGGTCATACGAGCCTGCTTTTTACCGTCTCGATATGCAGATTGCATAATCTGCCGTCTCGGGTATTTTCAGACACATTTATTTATAAAAGAGCTATTTTAAAAGCTTTCAAGGACTATGATCTGTGACTGGTTTATCGGACATCTACAGGTGCCGTGCCCTATTGACGTTTGACGTTTGAGCTTTTTTAAACACAATTGAAGTTCATCAGACGGTCACTCATGTACTTGTTTACCCCCCGGCGACTAGAACTGCCCTGCGTGACGCAGACCCGGCGCCGCGGGGACACTATGTACAACCTACACTGTGGCCTAGTGAGTAGACCGTTCATTTACACTTATAAGGGGGCAGGTTCCATTCTAACGTTGTGCCGTGCATCGATGAGACTTTTTTTCAGATCTAGATTAAACGGACGCTTTAACAGTGAAGGAAAGCAACGCGTGGATACCAGCTATAGTTGGTCTCAAACGTATTGACCAGTCACTCCTCTGGACTAGTCTATGTTGTGAGAATGCCGTATGTGCTGGGCAACCATTTGACATTAAAACCGCCTGTCCCACTTGACAATTAATTTTTTCACCAGAATTGACAATTAATTTTATTTGGTAAATAACCGCCTATTTTAAAATGTTTCCGAAACGCTGAAAGATAGAAAAACCGTTCCTAGACATATAACGGTTTTTCTATCTTTCAGCGCTTCGAAAACATTTTAAAATAGGCGGTTATTAACCAAATAAAATTAATTATCAACTGTGAAAAGCGGTTAAATAACAAAAACAACCTAATTAATATTGAAGTTCAGAAAAATCTGGATTTTGAAATGGTGTATAATGGCATTAAATAGTGAAAATTGGCCAGACGTAATTTAGCCGCCTTTTAGTTTTAGGAGTATAGTGGTTACTTCTCTTGGAGATTACTGTATGTATGAATATGGCCTAAGTGTATGTGCAACTCACCGCTGGGCGCGTAGTCGTTCTGCCGCAGCGCCCACGCGACGGGCTCATACGTGGAGCTGTTCGCGCGGAATACGGCCCAGTGGTCGCCGGGCAGCGCGCCCCACGCCGTCTCGCCCGCGCGCGCCAGCCGCAGCACCGGCGACGCAGGGTTAAGCGTCGCGTCCTAGAAGAATACACCATGTAGCCCTCATACAAAAAGAGAAGAGCTTCGGTTATGTTAAGGGTCGGGTACCATAGCAAAAATCTCTTTTGATACATTAAGGGCGTGTTTCACCAAGCAATGTTAAAGTTAATCCTTCGTTAAATATCATGCTGTTCCTCTCGCAATTCCTATGAATGAATGAGAAGGCATGGCAATTTAACAAGCAGTTATCACTAACATGCGTTGGTGAAATCGGGACTAAACATCAATGATATTAATGGTAGAGCTATATATGAATACCCTGGACTAATGCAATAAAACTGAAAATCGACCACATGAGTGTCAAGTTAATTTGTATTTCCGATGAGTGTCATTTTAAGAACTTCGACAACTGCCGGATTCAAAATAATGTAATATATCTACTTTTTTCTGGTTTCTGTTACTTGATCATACATTTGGATAGGGTTCCAGGAACCGGGGGATAGACTGTCAGCCTAAAATTAGCCAATACACCTGAAGAGTTGTTTAATTTTTATTTTTTCATAAAGAGGAACAGGTTCTCGATTCCGAAAAATTATACTTTTTAGTTGTTCATGTCGGTTTTTTTAAACGTTTGAATTGAAAAATTACTTTAGTGAAACAAATCACTAGCAAAAAACTTGGCTATTGTAGGTATTACGGTGCGACCATTTTAAGTCGCAAATAATAAGAACGATGATGATCATACTATTAAGTAATTCAATTAAAAAAGTTAACAGCACAAATTTTCAACTATGAAATATTGCTCATAAATTATAAAAAATACCTTAAGAAGCTTTTACTTGACATTAATGTAAAGAGATTGAAATCACAAAATTAATAAGGTTGTTTTATTCACACAGCGTTAATTAAAAATAAAATATTTTATTATTTTAATACAAGTCACGGATAGCTGAAATCTTAGCCGTGGGTTCTTATGAAGGCAAATTCGTTTGTTTCATTTATGACGTCATCTATTGGATATAAGCCTCCCCCAAAGTATTTTTTTTTTATTTATTTATTATTATAGAAAAACAAATTGACAGTATTTTTTTTATGGTACAGTCGGCTGCACTAACATGGATACATCTACAAATTTGCAAAAATATGTCTACGTTAGTTTTTCAAAAATATCGTCACCTTATTGCATTCAAAGCGATGTAACCAGCAAAGTGTTTCAAAATTATGAATACATTATTTCCATAATGAAGTAAACAGCAGTATTTCAGTGAATAGTATGCACACTTAAATTCATAATTATATATACGCGACAAATTTCAATAATATGTAAACATTGTTTACTTCATTACAATGTAAACATTAATTGTATCAATAATATGGATACACTTATAAAATTTTAGCATTTTTCACTTTTCTGCAAATTTGTTTTAAATGCCACAAAAATGTACTCGTGGTATGTTTCAATAATATGTAAACATTGTTTACTTCATTACAATGTAAACATTAATTGTATCAATAATATGGATACACTTATAAAATTTTAGCATTTTTCACTTTTCTGCAAATATGTTTTAAATGCCACTAAAATGTACTCGTGGTATGTTCCAATAAGATGTATACATTCATTTTTTCTTTTTCTTTTCGCACAGCCGTAACTACAAATGGTAGAAACATGAAATTTGGACTACTGAATTCGTAAAAAATCCCTTTTTGCACCTCCAACAAAAACAGAGGGATTTTTCGAGTCTGTCTGTATGTCTGTCATCGTTCGCTCCCAAACGGATGAACCGATTTTGATGTAGTTTTCTTTGTTTGAAAGCTGACGTGGTCATGTTAAAACACTAAAGCTATGATTCAACAAAATAAATTTGCTTACTGCTGAACAATTCCAGTATTACTTAAAAAATAATTTTATTTTATGACTAGAAAAAACACAAAAAGAAAAGAATGATGAAGTTTATTACAGTCAATCAGGCATTTTACCTAAACATATATTTCAGAAACTATTTTTGTTAGGTTTTTACTTCTACCCTCAAACTATATCTATGATTTTTTAATATTATATTAATTTTGTTTATCATACAAAATGTTAGCTTGCGTGTCTGCAAACTACATAAACTTACACTATGATATAAGTTTGACGTTTATTTATGTATGTTCGTCTGTTTGCTTGTGGCATCGTAACTACTAAATAGATGGACCGATTTTGATATACTTTTTTTATTTTTATTCAAAGCTGACGAGATCGCAATAATTCGTCATCAGTTCATTCACTGTTTGACTATTCAGGGGCTAGTTAAAAAAATAATTTTGCTTTACTGACCAAAAAAAAACAAGAAAAGACAAGAATTATCCAATTTATTGCAATCGATCAGAAATTTTACGCGAACATAATATTATATTTCAGAGACTGTTTTTATCAGGTTTTTACTTCTACCCTCAAACTATCCATAATATGATGATAACGAAACCAAAAATATTTAGTCACGAGTTTGTCCAAGAGAGTTAATTTACAGTCATCGTTCGCACTTCGCAATATTCATTATTCAGTAATTTTTTTTTTTTTTGGTTTGTTTTTTGTTTTTAAGTTTAGGTAATCCAAATAGAGTCATTTAAAACTACAATTTTTATTATTTTAAAATATGGGATGTTTTTCATGTTCGATGTTTGCCCGTGTTAGTTTATATTATTTATATTTACAATATTACTAATATAGAACGATATTAACATTGTTTAGTTTTGATCATATTATAGTTTGAGGGTAGACTATAAAAACCGATGAAAGTATCTTTGAAATATATACGTTCGCGTGTATCAGAGTTATACCTATTACACTAAAGAATATAATCAATATTCTAATGTATGTGTGATTTTTAAATAACCGTCAATAATAATACCCGTCAATATATCACCTCTATTATTTATAGAATTCATTATTGTATATATTGCAATGTAATGAAATTTTGCCCAGCCTTTTCTGAAACACAAAATTAACGTTTACATTATAATGAAATAAACAATGGTTACATGCTACTGAAATTTGTCGCGTATTCATAATTATGAATTTAAGTGTGTATACTATTCACTGAAATACTGCTGTTTACTTCATTATGAAAATAATGTATTTATAATTTTGAAACACTTTGCTGGTTACATCGCTTTGAATGCAATAAGGTGACGATATTTTTGAAAATTAAACGTAGACATATTTTTGCAAATTTGTAGATGTATCCATGTTAGTGCAGCCGACTGTACAACATAAGTTTACACAAACTTTACCGTGTACCACAGGCCACCACCGTTATAACTTATAACTAGAATATTACAATAATTTTAATAATATGCTACACCTTAATTCTTTAATAACAATTTTATGCGGAATATTCTGCATATAATACTTTGGGGGAAGCTTATAGAGCTAGTAGATATTTTTAGCAGATATTTTTTCTCTAGGCATAACTTGCCTACCGTGCGGTGCAGGAATAGCTCCTCCCCATCAACCAGGCTATAATATAGCCTATACTCGCCACGCCTGGCCGGCGGGTTAGGAAGCGCAGTTTATAACAATGTCCGCCAAAACGCTGCTGGCTATTTCCGGATATATAGTGTGACTGGTGAATACAGTGTGACGTGATATTTGGCTATTATATGAGATGAAAAAAAATATATATAAAATAATAATATTAATTAATCACTGAGTAAATGTATCTTAAACTTGGATAATTCTTTACCCAACGCGGACACCGCGTGTAGGTACGTGCCCGTACTACCTACGTTGGTGTCGCACGCCGCCGCCGGGGTGCCGCGCCGGCTACATAGGTATGCCTACTTGCCTAGCCGCGTAATTTTCATAGTATCCATGATTCACTTATTTAAAGGAAAATTTGGTAAAAAATTAAGTACCAAATTTTATTACATATTTATAATGGGAATCGAGTACCGTGTACTCTCCGTAAGTATTGGACATGTCTCACCAGTCAGGCTGTATATTCCCTCTGTCACCTTTTAGGACACCCTCGAAAAAGATGGTTGATGCTAAAAATATCTACTAGCTCATATAAGTACAACATAATCAAAATCTATGAAAAAGTATCGTAACGGTAACAAAAAGGCCAAGTATCACTTTTTGACTGAAATATAGAGTATGTGATATTTAGGTGAAGTAAAGGCTTATAGATCGAGAATCTGGGCTCTAAATGAGATCTGACACTTTTTCTTTGATTTTGTTTAGGGCGTAGTTAAGAGCTAGTAGGTTTAGAGCGTGTAGTCTTTAGAGCTTGGCTTTATACGATATCTGATAACTTTTTCACAAGGTAAGACTCGTCTTGGCAACATTTTGACATAAAAATGTTTTTGTGGCATTTTCATTGCTGTTAAACAACTTGATTTTACATTAATATTTCAGTCGGAAAGTACATCAAATAACATAAAAATAATAATACCCGATGTCGAGGAAAACGTTGGCAAAAGTATTCCTTAACCTTTATGTCGTGTTGATTTGGGGTTCTGACCCCAAATCGACAGGTTAACGTGTAACAAAATACATTACATTTTGTCTTACGTGACAAGAAAATATCCATTTTATCATTTTATCAGATAAACAGGCGGATACTGTTACCTTAGTTTAAATGAAGTGGCTCTCAAGTTACATGTTGTCTTTGTCATTCTGGTAAGAAGTAACAGTGATAGTATGAAAATTTGAGGTCTCCTAAAGTGAGCGTTTAAAAATAATGAAGACATGAGTGGATGAAGGTATTTATGTCGCAAAAATATTCTACCCAGAAAATTGACTTTAAACAGTCATTTAAAGATTTTATGATAATATGTTGTAGTAACGTACCAAATACATTTATTCTAAAGACGGATCTTTATATTAATATACTCGATACGTTGCGAAATATTTTAAAATGTTTAAGTGACAGTTTGACCTTAATTTTCTCGAAATCAGTATTTTGCGTATAACACCTTCATCCACTCTTGTCTTCAATTGGATCCATAGATATTGTTACTAACGCATAAGCTTCTATCTATACGTGAACATAATATCAATGCCACCGTAGACGTACGATGAGTATTATAAACGTAATTTTACAGTAAACTGGGTACATATTGTCGGCGCGAGTATGGCGAACAATCAATTTCAATTTACCTTAAGCCTAAGATTGGTATGCATGAAAAGTGGGAATCCTTTCAGCTGAGCGCCAACAAGGGTCTCCTCCCCGGGCGTGGCGAAGCCGACCACCCCTACCGAGTATTCTCGACAGTACTTGTCGAGAAGTTCTCGATTCCACTTGTCCATGTTCGCGTACTTCGACAGCGACTCGAACACTATGACGCCGTAGCGCCCCTTGTCCAATGTTGTCAGCACTGGCAGACTTTTACCTGCCACTTCTACTTTGTACCTGTGAAAGAGAAAAAAATATCGTGTTATTTATTTCTTAGGTAACATGGGCCTTACTCTCCAAACTGATATGATTTTGATTCAGATTATATCGTGCTGCGAACTCCCGAATAAATTGACGATTATTTTTATTCTCAGTCGTCTGATATGGTCGGGAGTACAAAAAGTTACTATCTAACGATTTTCTTTATCCTGGTTAGTTTCAAAGTAATCCACCAAATAGAATACCGAAAGACGTTGAGATCGAACTGATTCGATTCTCGATTGTGTCGGGCCTAAGCCTGCATGTAACTAAATTGCAAACACTATCGTGGAGTATAATGCGGGAGTAGATTTTTGTGTTTAAGTTGTGACTTCTTTATTTGGCTCTAAATGAGAAAGAAATAAAATATTACGGTGTTCTAGTAACAATGGTAATATTTACATTGTTACACAAAGCAGAATAATCAGTTTTCGTTTTCACCGCTCTCGGATACTATTTATTATTCATTTCTTAGATCTCAAGAAGGTTTTCTCGAATGCGAAAAGAGGAAAAATAATATTTACAAACGTTTTAGCTCGACATAACATAAGCGAAAAACTTATTCGTATCGGGTAAGAAATATTGTTTGTCAGCGATTTGAAGGTATACATCAAACGAGCGACAGCTCATTTTATCCACACTCTATCAAATTCTTTTAGTGTAAACGTCAGACGTAGGGCATTCTTTCGTTGTTCTGTTATTACTAAAACACCAAGAAATAATGTTCTTATTCTAGCTCTTTGTTCTTTTGACGTGAAGTCATCTTTATAAAGGTCAAATACAATTATGTTGTCGACAACTCGTGGTAGGGTCCGGACGGCGTGTGATGTGGTCGGGTCGCGCGGAATGAAATCCTCGTAGAACTTACTTAGGCCGGGGTTCGGTCGTACCTTTGTCGTTTATGAACTTTAACCACACCGAATGATATATTCAAAATGAATATTTATTACATAGGTAACCTTTTCTCGATAATATTAAAGAGATTGTTACTGCATACTCGTGGAAATTATAATAGCTCCCACGCCGATTTAGGTGTCGGTGGATTGAGTAGTAGTTTTATAGTGCCCGAGTGTGTGCGTAATACACAAGAATAATTATATCTTTCTTTACTTTCAAAATCCAGAAACGAATACCAGAAACGACTGGTGATAGAACAGGGACGGGGTTGACTTTACACGTGCCCATCATATGATCGTTCTTGTCAGACATTCAGGCGATCTTAAAAATTCCCAACGTGGAAATCGAACCCACGACATCCGAGTCAAGAGCAAAGCTATGTAATCGAGACGTTAAAAATAGTACCTACCTCGTAGACAAGATATTTATTTCATGAAATACAAAAGGGTCGTATATAAGGTATAAGGTACATACAAGTACTACAGGGGTAAATAATAATAAATAAGAACCCACAAGGGAATAACTTCAATCTAGATAAAATTTACACAGACTCGGGGAAATCTTCGCTTTTGTTTTTCTTCGCGTTCTCTTTTATAGGTTAATCACCAGAGATAGAAGATGCTTTAAAGTTTATTTAATCATAATCCGGAAGTTTCCATAATAGTTAAAGTAAAAAAAAACAACACAAAGAATACCAATCTCTTTCTTGCCATCGTGAATTATTTATACAATCGTAATAAAACAATTCCGTATGAATGTTTAATGCGAACCAAATGAACCGATCATGCCGATATCGAATATCAAATAACCCACAGCAATTTGAGCAATATTAACCAATTCGATAGGCGGGCGGGTCTCCAGATATTGGAAACGCAAATATGCGGCCGCGTCGTTTGAGAAGCCGACCGAAAGTATTGAAAAGGCCGGTTCAATTTGCCGGAGTTACGGCTAGTTTCAATTTGGCAGACTGCATTACCGCACCGAATAGCACTTACACCGGGCCTAATGTACCTATGACGTGTGCTCCATTTTCAGCGCAGGCTTTGTGGTACGTTAACCCCAAGTTACCTTCATATTTACACCGGCATTTTCAATTGAAAGCCTCGCAGACAGAAAAAATTGGACGCTCGTTTTTCAAGACATATTATTTGAAAATATCATATCAGTCTTATGTGCAAGATAACTAACGGTTCTTGGAGATTATATGAAGCTTTCCTAATTAATATTTGAGGTCACAAAAGGTCGCAAAATAAATCTCGAGGTCGGAGCGAGAAAATACGAAAGTTTTTAACATCTACGCAGCTTACGTAACTTTTCAAATTACCTTAATTAGTGTCCAGCAATTGGAGACAGTATTCCATTTAAATTAGAGCCGGCGACACGGGCCAATTTCACCGGGACCGAGGGGCTAATTCGTGATAAGGGACCGGGGCCGAGTGAGGGACCGGGCCGAGTGAGGGACGACGTCACGATTAGGGTCCCCGCAATTTCACAGATAACGAAAATTATCGGCACCACCCCATCTCTTGCGGCCGATTGAAATGTTTATAATTGCGACCACGTTCCAATAGGAGCGTTCGCGTTCATAAAACGATGGAAACATTACGGTAATAACATTGAACTTAATAAAAAAATACATTTTATGTAAAATGTAAAAAAACGTGTGCTGCCTCTGTCTCTCCTTTACTCGCATCTCGGCCTCACTTGCACGCTCAGCTCAACGTGACAATAAACCATGCTTTTTCGTGCATGCAGCCGGCGTGCATCGATTTATAAGACGATACCGAATCAAAAACAACAAACATAAAGACTTAACGAATGCCCCGTTAAGCGAAAACAAAAAAAAACTAATTAATAATGCATGAGCAATGAGCGCAAAATACATCGGGTCATTAGACACCGGTGTGGTGAGAGTTTAAAAAAGCATATTTATACTGCAAGTGGGGGAGCGATAAACAACAAGTTGTGAAAACAACGCGATAAGGAGCCGGCCCTAATGGCGGCGGGGAAGACGCGAGTTAGTAAACTAACGACCGCTGCCCGCCTACTCCAACTGCACAACTTCGTGGCGAGTTATTAGAACAATAACTTGGTACTGGCTAAAATGCAGTCGGAATAAATGTATACAAGAACAACAAGCCGGGTTGGACGAGACAAGAAAACCGGCGAAATTTTCTTTCTGGGATAAAATAAACAAACGCTCGGTCTTACAATATGTTTGATTCTAACAGTTTAAGCGATGGATGGAACTCCGGAATCTATTTTGAATATAAAATTATCGGACATGACTATTATAATATATTTTGTAGCAGTAGATAAGTGCTAGTTAATTACTGAAATATACAAATAAAAGTTATATCAGAACACTGATTACAAATATTCTTATCTTTTACTATTCTTATTACATATTCAGCACTCACGCACAATTTTTTTTTTAAATAATTTAAACTTCTCTCTTATTTATTTTTAACTGCAAAAAGTAAGTTTAAAAAATCGGATAATAAAAAAAATATTAAAAAGGTAAAGGTGTAAAACCTTGCCCCCAGAGAGATTTGAACTCTCGACCCCTGGTTTACAAGACCAGTGCTCTGCCCCTGAGCTATGGAGGCTTGTGATGCACGTGTTAAAATAATCATATAGTTTGAACGAACATCTTAGCAGCTGACCTTGAATATTCATTCGAAACCAAAAAAACATATGTTTTTATTGATTTGCATTAAATTAGATACAGGCATTGTTAATTTTGTCGAGCGCGATGCCAAATTGAACAAAATAGAATTCTTGATGGGATTACTGTTCAAATATCTTGTGGTGTAATTAAGCCTTTTTGGCGGCTTAGCACTGGAGGGTTAGCAAGGGCAGCTGTTTCTTAATTGGTCTCGGCTTCCGCACGACGATTTAAATTTTAATTACTTCTTTATTTACTAAACCCTTTATTATTAAAACTTTGAAAATATAATATATTTTGCGTAAAGACATGTGTAAAATACAATATCTATCCGCATTGGGAGGCTGCATCGTCGATTATATTATACAATATACATATAGATATAATATTATGTAGACTACTTAAGTCATCTACAGTATGTAAAATAAATGAGTGATAATACTATAGGGTGTGTATGGGTCCCGTATATTGAGTTAACTGTGAAAGTACCAGCGCTGAAAGAGAAACTTTTTTAAAATTATCGTATGGGAAAATTTATGAACTTTTTCATAAATTTTCCCATACGATAACACATAATTATCACTCATTTACTTTACACCTTGAATGACAAGTCAATGGGGCCAACCCAGTACGCTCGTTTCCTCACAATGCGTCCGTATAATGTAGTTGAGATCTAAAAAGGTCTAGTCGGGATACCTGGGAATCGAACCAGCACCCTTCCCCGCAAACCCACCAGACCAGTCGTTTTATGGCGGCGTTTTATAGCACCACCAAAGTTATCGCAACGCGAACATACAAATCGCCACACATTAAAATGATTCGCGCGGTGAAACGTGGCTTTAATGTCAGTCGAATCCGATCTTTAATCGGTTTAATTTCCGCGGCCATCGGGTCCAAACGAGCCCCTAAAAGGTGGTCACTCATCAAGTCAATTGAGCGGCGCCGGCCCCCGGGACTGACCCCTCCATGTTAATTTGTGAAATTACATTCGCCGTGTTTGCTTCCCGTACTAATCCGCTGGCTGGGAGTGAGCCGTTTCTGTTTTATTCGAACTTTGATTTGCAGAATGGCAATTACTGTACCGGGCATTTTTTTTTTCCGCCGAGAAAGCTTCCGGCGGTAGATGGGGACTTATACCGCGGGTATGTGGGACTGGTGAACTGGCGTCCAGTTCACTATCTCTTCGGACGCCTCTACCCACTAAAATCTCGGCGATACTTCGCCACTACCGCCGTTGGCGGAGTCGCGGGGACACCGTCCCTTCGTTCCACTTGCTAAGTATAAACGATTTGAACGTTTTTTTCGTTCAGATTCGCTTTTCTTTAGCACTGTTTAGGATCCTTTTGAACTGTTTTCACTAGTGTTCCACACGCACTGTCAGCTGTCAAAAACTGTTCAAAACGCTCAGAATGATCACGCCATTTCGCTTATTTCTACCCAGCTCCATAATTGAGACAAAATGTACATTTTTTGACGTTTACTTGGATTTGACAGATTTCACTGATGTCGATGTTATTTTTAGGTTATCGTGGAGGAAATTTATTAAGGATTCTTTTGTATTATTCTTGAAGTTGATAATTTTAAATATCATAAGAATTTATTAGATAAACGAGAAGTGTCAAAATTTAACATCTGTCAGTCGTTCCACTAGCAGTAAAGCGATCAGATCGAAAATTTCAAAATTTACATTATTATGCTAAAGAAACGACAGTGTGCGTTATGAATGATCTGAGCGTTCAGAGCGTAACGAGGAACACACTGTGTATTACATACATCCGCGACTCCGTCGACAACTGTACCGGGCACCAGGCCTACTTGAACTAAGTCTCAATAGATCGGCAATGGAATTTAACAGTTCCCTAATCTTGAATTCAACGCTTGCACCAGGGCGCTTTTTGAGTATTTTTTCCAAACCGAGTGTCGATTTTATGGAACTAACTAGCTGCCCCGTGCCCACTTCCATTAGCATTAAAAAAACCGTTTAAACAATTAGAGGAATTACAATTTCGATTCAAGAGTAGGGTTATTGAGCCAGCTAAATGGATTATGAATGACGTCATAATATTATTATGGATGTTTATATATGCAGTGGAACGATCCTAGTACTAGCTACTGATATCTAAGAAAAATTTTAAGGCGCCTTTTCGCTTAAACTTTATGGCGCGGAATGGTCATTGTCGAAACAGACTATCGGAGAAAACGTTGTGGCGTATGTCGTAACGTTACTTTTTATGGAAATTTGTTAACTATTCTTTAGCTCGATTAACCCCTTTCGAGTTCGGGCATTGAATTCTATTATCGTTAGGCAATTTGTGATTCTCTTTCGTTCGTTTCTGCAGGTCAAAACTGGCCACTGTAAGGCCACAGTGAGTGCGCTAGCGCTCATTATTAACCCAGTGTTAGTCCTTTAAAGGAGAATTATGAGCTGACTCTGGGTTTACTTACAGACCCAGACTGGCGAATATGAATATGTAGCAGCCAGAGGTAACTTATCAAATGATACTATTCTTTTTTAATTATTTGACACTGTCATTACGGTATGAATCGTTTCTAAATTTTTGCTTTTTTTAAACCCCACCAATAAAATAAAAAATTCATGCCTAGATTAGGAACCAGAGTCATGTGGGACACATACATATATTATTTATTTTAATCTGACGAGCTCGAAATTACTACAAAAATCACTTGTTCGGCTCCCTTTCTATAATACGGCAGAATTTGTTTAACGTATACCTAGTACTTATTACGTATTACTTTAAAATATAAAACAATGTTTGTATAAACGAAACTTGTTTTTTAATTTTCGACAAATCCAATAAAAGTAACACTGCTATAGACCTCGCCGAGGCCCTTGCAGGCCTTTGACGGAGATAATCAACAGTTCACGAGACATTTACGGTCCCGAGAACCGCTATCGGACGCAGATTAAATTTAACGACTTCTGTGGAAGTAAATTGTGAATGAAAACGAGATAAAAAAGAAATTTACTTATCAAAGTATATGAGAGACACCGAGAAATATACCGACGGCACTCGAGTAGGCGCGGCCGACGCCGAGGGAGTTTTGAGTCAATAAAAAAATATAACATGGAAAAAGCAATTTCTTTCCCGTCAAACATTTCATAAACAAGCGTCGAGAAGTTGAGGCAGATGTAAGTGGAAAACTATTTTATCGCGATGGAACTTCCAATGTAAGAGTGACGTTATACAAACAAAGTCAATTAAATATTAATACATGTGATATTAGCGGCCCTTACAATGTGGCAGCTCCGATAGCTGTCACACTGTATGGTTTTAAATTTTAATTATAGACTACAAGCTCATGGAAAAAATTACGTATGAAAGAACACAAAGTGAATAATGCTTAGAAGGCTTTTACTACATCATAAAACAACTCTGTGCGCTCCAGGTGAGTAAATGGAATTTTATCTGGTACACCGTACAAGTGAGGAATTACTAATTATTGATGCACGGCTTTTGTGCCATACAGATTACTTAATATTTTTAATTCGCCGGGAATTGTTGAATTTATTTAGGACAATGCAGGCTGATCATCTGATTGTCTGACAAGAAAGATGATCCATGCGTCGGACGGGCATGTAAAAAGTCCTGCGCCTGTTCTCTCGCCAGTCGTGTCCGTTTACCGTACCACGATTTGAGAGTAAAAGGAAGATTGAGTGTCTTTGTGTATTGCGCACACACTTGAGCGCTATAAAATAACTCCTGCGTAGCTGGTCTGGTTTCAATGAAATCGGCTACCGACACAGAAATCGGTGAGGGGAGCTATTATATTTTTTTCTATTTTTGAAAAAATTACAATTTCCTCCATGTACTCGTGGGTGTGGTAGGTATAGACGTAAGTATAGATCACATGTGTATTTTATTAGGTTAGAATTTAGATGGGCACTTAATGTTGATGTAAGAGATCCTTGAACATCTTATAAATTAATTAACTATGACGAGACTTTCCTGAGAGTTAACATAATTGACGCAACGACAGAATTGACAAGTAGGTAAACATAATCAGAAGTTTTTGTTTTTCAATATTTTATGCATCTATTTTAACAACATAAAGATAAAACTAGACGTAATTTAGAAATTGAATATTAGAATAAACTTTACAAACTCTGGTTTGTACAGTTTATTCAAATATTAGATATGCTAGATCACAAAGTAGATATGCTAGTACTGCGCTGTTCTCATAGGGGTAGTTAAATTCGACTATTTTGAGTCTTAAAATATTTGTTGAAGTCCAAAGTTTAAACGGTTTGTCTGCTCAACGAAGTGGGCAGGGGTCAGCTAGTTTGTGTTTAAAATTCATATAAAATGTGTATCAGATATATTATATTTAACCATTTACTTTATTTAAATTTAATAAAGTAAACAGGTCTGGTAAAAAATGTTTTTATAGTATAAAGGACTATTTACATTTTAAACAAAAAAAAGTTTGTATAGTATTAAGGACCAATTAAATGAAAATAATAAAATTTAAGTTTTGTTACTTTATAAGTTACACTATAATTTTTTTGTTATTTAGTTTTAAACTCAAATGTAAGTAAGTAATTAAAAAAAAACTTTGAAGTTAGGAACATCTATCTAATTCACAAAATTTATAATTATGTTCTAAATGATTGGATAAGCAGGTATGTACTATCGATTATTTTAATTTGGATTAAAACAAGCGATTAGATCGTTATTTTTATTTAAGTTAGATAGTTATTTAAGTTATTAAATAATAAGTTATTATCAGAATGACTGTGTTTGTTTCGCCGGTTTTTCTCGGCGGGTAGGGATGAACCAAAGGTAGATATTTTTAAGTAAGTAAACAATATATTTTATTCCTTTTAGGTTTAGGGCGTATTTCACCAAGCAATGTTAAAGTTAATAGTTCGTTAAATATCATGCTATTCCTCTCGTAATTCCTATCAAGGAATGAGAAGGCATGGTAATTTAACAAGCCGTTAACACTAACATGCGTTGTTGAAACCGGGACTAAGTATAGAGTTAACAGTATTTTTAATTAATTATTTGATGCAGTATTTTCTACTAATTCAGTTGCGTTTATGATACGATGAGGAGGGCTTCACATTGGTGGAGAGAAGAAAGAAAAGGAAACCCGCCGTCTGCAACCACCGCGGCACCGCACCCTGCGGACCCGAGCAGCGCCTGCGGTGTGAAATACCCACCACGCCGCTGTACGTGTCCCGCCTGCACTGGTCCACGAAGGTCGAGGATGTCGTGGGCTACATCTTGAAGAAGACGTCCTTCAACTTGAGGGTCGAGCGTCTGGAGTCTCGCTATAAAGTTAACTTTAGTTCTTTTGTGGTGAGAGTACCGACAGATCGCTTATCGACCTTCGAGGTGGAGGAGTTCTGGCCGATGGGTGTAGTTTACCGGAGGTTCCGGGGAAGACTCCGGAGCGAGGCGCACATCACGTCGCCGATCATAATACGTGATAAATCTTAGTTATAATTATAATAATATCTATGTTAGTCTGTAAGGTATTTATAATATGGGCCTATGCCGCCCGAAATAAAGATTATTATTATTATTATGTTTGTGTATAGATTCCTTGCTCACGGGCAATTAAATCCCGGACCTTTGGAAGGCATGCGTGGGGCCGAAGCCAACACGCAGAGGCCCCGTTACACAATTTTAATTTAAATGTAATGTGACACTAGCCGGCGACTCTCCCTGTACGCACCATGGGAGTGCGCCCACGGAGACCCACCGGTTAGTGTAGGACTATTGCATAATAATAATAATAATAATACACGTCGCACGCACGGTGCACCAAGGCGGCAACATTTACAGAGCGGCTTGAGGCAGGAGAGGTGTCGCTGGACTTTATACGCCGATCATTTGCACCCTCAGAGGGTCCCATCACGACGCCCACTCGCCACTTACGCTTCACATCCTCCCTCCGAGCACGAAGCTCTCGCGACTCCACTCTGACCGGCTGGTTAAGGCAAGTCAGAGGTAGGGGCTGTTCTTCCTCAGTAATCACTCCGGCCGGCCAGTGAAGGCAAGCCGGAGATGGAGAACAGAGTCCTTCCCCTGGGAGCACTCAGGTACGTGGGGTCGCTACTCCCCAACAGCTCGCCACAAGCTGCCCTGCGGGCGGCTTAATATAATAATAATAATAATAATAATTATTATTATTATTATTATATTATTATGATTATATAGGTGTACCGGGAATTTAGTAGTTACGTGCTTAATGCATATGTCGCAGTCATCTGATTGAATCCGCTATTTAATTGAATGACTAGCGCTTTCATTGAATCCTGTTTTTACCAACAAATTTTAGAATCCGAGACTAGGACAGCCATTTAATATATATTTGTTTTAAACTTCGAAATTTCCGAACGAGTACTAATAAAACGAACATTAAAGTAAATTAATCAAAAAATATATCAACACATTGCTATCTGTACGAGCTGTTTGACGCCATTATTTAACCGCCTAGTGATTCAATTAAATAACCAGATTCAATATGATGACTGCGACACATACACATACTTCTTCAAAGATCAATTTATAGTCTTCTCATTCGCGTTCTGAGAATCGTGTCATGGCTACACCTAAATAATGCATTCCATATTCGTTTAGCGTTGATGAGAAGCATAACAAAGTTGTGGTACCTATTGTTGGTACTGGCATGGCCTACCATCCCATACAATCCATGTTTAATACGATTCCGGAATGTACCTGGACCTAACCTTTTATCAAAGTAAAGCTAAAGCTAGATTTACAATTTTTTTTTTTTTTTTTTTTGCACTTGAAATGTAGGAAACAGGAGCCCAAACTAGGTTACCCTGTGCCTTGGGACTCCTGGCTCCCCCTCTCTAGTAAATACACAATTATCCAATTGTATCAGAAAATTGTATATTCACACAATTTTCTCATATATAATGATACTACTAACATATGATTAATTATAAATTAAAAACTACATACATGTTTTAATGTTAGATATTAAATTTACTAATACTCAAAAAATCTATTGGAAATCGAAGAAAACAAAAATAGCCAGTCAAATTGCCAGTATTAGGGCCAAACCATTTTCTAGTACTAGGTCGTGTCTCCTTTATATATATCTACTTTGTGGTACTGGTAAAAAAACATATACCACCTTTACGGAGTGGGTCCAAAATTAAAATAAACATTCAGTCGCCCACTTCCAAAATGGGAGTTCTTTAGAATAATAAAATTAACAAAACCTTCGTCGTTTCCTCGTTTAATGTTTACATAATAAAGAACCATATAATGTACCTACCTGTACCTTTACGATTGTGCATTCATATAACTGATTACAGAAGCGACGGTTAAACTGAGCGTCTCTCAAATCAAGTGCTATTCTTTTTATTCCGCCTTGCAGCGACAGTGATTTTTTGGCTTTTAACTGTAATTAGCGGACGTTGTCGAGTGAGTCTCTTATTCATATCGACATTACGCATCATGTATGCGGTACGACATTTTCTAAACTCGTCACAAGTCACCGGTCACTGTGAAAAATTAGCTTGACACTCAATCAAGTGAAAACAATGTATGTGGGAACCCTGACTATAATACAGAGTCCACGGATCATCATAACATAATGCATTATGTATACGGTCCGCCATTTTCTAAACTCGTCACCAGTCACTGCGACATCCCTATGGCTTTACATCGAATATGTCTGGCTGTTCTCATATGCAATGCATCACTATTCCCGTTTGTAAATGCGACATTACACGGATCATGGGTCGCTCAGTAATGCATTACAGCATTGGTCGCCGGCCAGGTTAATATTATATTAGCGTTATAGATTTAGAACAGATTTAGTTAGGCTAAGTCAATTTTGTGGGATTTGGTATATACATGGCCTACCAACCCATACAATCTTAATACAAAAAAAATTGCAATAGATGTCACTATTATTAACGTTTGTAAATTATAAAATGTAAATATGCCGAATTAAGTATAAATATTGACATAAAAATAAAGAGAAGCATACTTTTTAAGCATATCATCACATTAAGCTAAATTCAACTCCTTAATTGAGAAGAAGATACGGAACGAAATTAGTAATTAGTATTTTCCAATAGTGGCGCTAGATGGCGGTTTCCGGAATGTGACAGGAAATCGAAGAAAACAAAAATAGCCAGTCGAATTGCCAGTATTAGGGTGATACCATTTTCAAGTACTTGGTAGTGTCTCTGTTATATATCTACTTTGTGGTATATATATATCCTTAATGTAGTGTGTGTTTGGGTAGTGAGAGTTATCCTCCACATATTCTTGGAGAAAACACTGAGACACTATACAGATTGATTCATGGTTCATATATCAAGCCGAATATACTGTGAAAAGAAGGACGCGTAGAGCATTTTTTGTTTTGGCAAATCATATAAAATACTTACCATAACGCGACAAATCACGATTAAAGATCTCCATAAAAGCCACAAAACAGATGAGTTTCTGTCTCCTGCAGGCTTACTCCCGACGCAATCATGAATCGAATCAGTTCGGTCATCAGATTATCAGATCTCAACGGCTTTTGGTATTTTATTTGTTAGATTACTTTGAAACTAACCAGGAAAAAGACAATCGTTAGATCGTAACTTTTGTACTCCGAACATATCAATCGACTGAGAATTAAAATAAACAAACGTCAATTTATTGGGAAGTACGCCGCACGAGCGAATCTGAATCAAATGGAATCAGTTTAAGTTTATTATATGAGGTGCCAAAACAAAAAATGTTTTACGCGTCATCCTCTATACACTATATTTGGCTTAATATATGAATCGTGAATCAGTCTGTATAAGTAACGCCTCGCCGTGTCAAAAATCACATACAGTTCACCTAACAAGGTAGGCGTAGTTTAGTTACACATATTGTGTACACGAGTCACATATTATGTAATGAAACTATCGTCCTATCGCCTCCGTGGTCTAGTGGTTCAGAGCTTCACTCTCGACCCGGAAGTCGTGGGTTCGATTCCCGCGTTGGAGCAACAAAAATGTTGCTTTCAAGTTTGGTTAGGACAATGCAGGCTGATCACCTGATTGTCTGACAAGAAAGATGATCCATGCGTCGGATGGGCATGTAAAAAGTCGGACCTGCGCCTGTTCTCTCGCCAGTCGTGTCGGTTTACCCTCCCACTGGGTTATGAGAGTAAAATGAAGAGAGAGTGCTTCTGTGTATTGCGCACACACTTGGGCACTATACAATAACTCCTGCGTAGCTGGCCTGGTTTCAATTAAATCGGCTACCGACACCGAAATCGGTGAAGCTATTAAAAATGAAACTACGCCTCACCTTGTTAGGCGAACTGTTTGTGGTTTTTTGTGTCACAGTCACACGGGCACTGCACGTATAAACACTACACGGCCTCAGTTTGCGATTGACAAAGCTCTGTTTTCACTTGTTTATTTGGTCTGAGAGTGCCTGTACTTTTAAAGGTAACTGTGATTTAAAAGTTCATTTTATTTTTCCGAGAATTCACTTGAAAAATCTATTCTCGCACAGTTCATTTAGTGGACTTCAATTGGGTTATTGAATGAATATTAAATTTATTTACTTTTGGACTCATTACGCAGCAAATCAAGAAGATAAAAGCAAAATCTAAAATAAGAAATAGGATAAGTTTTAAAACATTTAAGTTTTAAGTATTAAATTATAATATAATATGTTTTTTTCGCATAAGGATATTTGTACACAGAATGTTGTAATGTGTCTATGAAGAAATAACAAAGAGACGTCACAACTCACAATCGGTTGTTCCCTGTTCTTGTTCGCACATTATAATATTATGTAATAGTTTAATATCTTCATTATTTTAAATGGTAGTTAAATAATTTTAGTTTTACATTATTTGTTTACCAGGGAGGGCTTTATTAACATAAATTAAAAAAACATTCAAAAATCCAATTATCTATTTATATATTTCTGTATATTATTATAAGGTTAAAAAGTTCAATATTGTTTCTGTTGTTAGAATATACATTTTTTTAGCCAAATTATTTAATTGTACTCTTCCTCCCCTCCCAAACTTACCCCATCGGCGTATAGTTGGGGGTCGGTATATGTTTAGCATAATTTTAGCTATTACTAAACGATTATTTCTTAATCTATCTTTTATAACTGCATATTTGTAGTGTTTGGCTAAATGGTGATCTCTATACCGTGGACAATATAAGTACTATAATTGGTGGGGGGCTGCCCCACTCAATCAGTATTAAGACAGACGTACTAAGAGAAAGACGTACTAGAATTGTTGACGGTAAAAGGAGCCCGCCTTTCGTATAATTTAGTGCACACTACAAATGGCGACGAGGATAAACCTATAATACTAGTAAGTCAGTAATAAGGTCAGTGAAAAAAATAATTAATTTTGTAAATCACGTGCGTATTGAAAAACTAAATTGAAAAGGAAGGATGAGCTCATTGACACCTAAAGTACACTAAAGTATCATGATTATAAACTAGTTTAACTGGCGTAATTGTATTGCATTTCATAGGAGTTTAAAAGATAAGAAAATGCTTAATTGTTTAGTAAGAATGTTCATTACACCCTAATACGAGTCTGTTAAACTGGGCACAAAAAGTGTATCAGGATAAGGGGTTAAAATCATCCGTTCAAATAAGTAATATTCTACGAATATGATGAATTCAACAGTGAGTAATAAAATAACAAAGTTATATGGTTGTCTAAGATGGCGAATTCGTTATTGAAATTAAAGGTTGACGTGTAAAATAAATGACATCTAAAGTTCTAGCTCCTCTAAATGTCGAAAAATTAATAGTTAAAACACGTTTGTATAAAAAAAGATGAAGATGGCGGAAGCTGCATAATGCCCGTCTAAGGGTTCATCGGGATTTTCAATATTACACTGTTCTCACAAGTGCAAGCACGATTTTGATACGATATTCCTCATGAAAGGCAATGATAGGCAAGAGCCTATCTCTCGACTCCATCATCACATCAGTTCGAAAGTATCATATTGTTCAGAACTACATAAAGTTGCCGTTCTATAACGCAACGATAGTTGGAAGATGGATAAATTAGTTACTTTCCATTACAATATTAGTTATAAACAGACCAACAAATAAAAGGGTTTTTCCAAAAGTGTAATTACATTGCACTAAAATATGTGCGTATAGTGGATCTTGACAATACTCTAATACTAGCTCAGTTCATATTATTATTTGGAAAATTTAAACTTGATCTTTAAATATTTATTATAATTATGGTAATATCGGGTCGATAAGGCATCCAGATTAGAGAACCGACAGTTAGTTATAGTATACGTATGTAGTAAACTATGATGTGTAAAATGGAAATATAAACTTAAATTAATAGTTTAAACTTAAATTAATACAGCGTAGATAGGCAGTGTCTATAAAGTCCACATCAATTGTTGTATTGTGCGGTGCACTTGCAACTGTAATAGTTATACTGTAAAAGGCGCAACAGCTATTACTTTTTAAGCAAAAACATGTAGTCTGTCCTTGGTTTTGTTGTTTATATTATATCTCTTAATACAAAACATAATCTAAGACCAACATGTTAATTATTATTATACACCATGCATAATTGGGATTCCTTTAATTTAAAAAAATAATTAAGGTTTCATTATATGAAGTCACTTGAAATTTCAAGTAATATATGAATAACTCAAGGATATTGTAAGCCCCTTACAAGACTGGCTGGCTGGCTTACTTGGTTTATTGAATTTGTTAATACATAGGTATATAGCAGGTTGTAGTGAATAAACAGAAACCTTTAAAAACCCTTCTCATAAATACTGTCTTTGTATCTTACAAGTGACTGCAAGATGAAATAGATTTATATGTTAGTTTAATCGCATTAGATATGGGTTCTAAATCAGTAATTAACCGTGACCGAAAACTATAAAAATGTGTTATTCATTTCTGCGAATAAGTACAACCCATATTCAAAATTAGAAAAAAAAAGAAGTTTCAAATACTATGTAGCTTTGGGTGGTACAAACTGTCTGAAGCGAGTTAGTATATTGGATATTATTATAGAACAATGCAAGGAAAATTTATCTAGCTCCAATATTGCAATGCTACGCAGTATTCTAAAAAGCGTCTGCTTCAGAATGAATTATTTAATTATAATATGAATATGAAGTTGTTACATACAATGCAGGAATTAAATCTTTGACAATTACAGCAATGCAAAGCTAAGCCAAGATGTAGGTACAATCTTAATTTTCATATATTTTATTATTAAATAATATTAATGAAGGATAAGGTTTACATTGATATCAGAGTCATTGCTACCGGTGTATAATTAACAAAAAACATGGTAAATGCACAAGTTAAGATGTAAATGAACTATTCTATTTAACTAAGACTTTTCTGTTACTTTGATTGAATCATAACTAAAGTCTCTTGTGCATTTTTAACTGGGTTTTGAGGACTTACAAGACTTATTTGGCGTCTGTGAGAGTACTGTTTTATATATCTCAGTACTGGGTTGTATCTTCAAAAGTCGGAAACATACAAGAGTCTAAAAATAAACTTTGTTGTGTGCTATTAAATACCACCAGATACTCATTATTACACATATTTCAATATATTAGTTATATTCTAATTAACCTTCTATCTATAATAATGTTATGCTCTAATATTAACATTATAATATGGTGTTGAAATACTATGTCAAATAAGTCAGTATCTACAAATTACCGAGTATGCAAAAACCTAATTAAACAATAATTACTTGACAAAAGGATAGAGCTATAGAATGTAGGTATGTACATTGTACATATTATAAGACAGTGGAATTATGGTAAGTGGATTTTTTAAACTGCCTATTGCTTGTGTATTGCATACATATTATATTCAATTCTCTAACTCGAATATTATATATTGATGTGGTTGAATGAGTTTGAAAATTAAGCTTTTATTAGGATTAAAAGTTTAGGCCTTTCCTCGTGCTATATAATCTACTACTATAATCTATATAGTATTCTACGAGTGAGAACTACTTTAGAAATATTTTATAATGTAGTGCTTGGAAAGCGGTGACCAATGATGGTTTTAAATATTTTTTTTGAATTCTCATAAAATGGTCGGCCAATTCGTCTGGAACTTAGAGGTGGTGGGTGAGAACAATGGACTTCCGCGTAAAAAAGAAAAAAAAAAGTTGTTTTAAATTGTTTAGAGCAATACGGGCTGATAACCTGACAGTCTAAAAAAGAAGATGATCCATGCATCTGACAGGTGTGAGGAGGGTTGGTTCAGGTTGGTTCAGCGCCTTATCTCCCTCCAGCCGTGTCAGGTGTCCGTTCCACTGGATGCGATGTTGAGGGATGATGGATTACTATTGTGTATTGTACTTGACCTTTTTAAAGATGGCTCCGGCATAGCTGGCCACTGGTTTGAATGACTGTTACCGGAATCGGGTGGAAAGCAAAACAAGGCGTCCGTAATATACGTTAGAATCTGGAAGTATCTCATTGGTATGGCTACAACCTGGGAGAGGGAAATTTGCCATCATAGTTCTTAAAATTGATATTTATATTGTTGTTATATTTTAATTATTATTCAAAATACTCAGTAGCACTGATAAGAACTTTATATTTTACGCTATGGTAATTGAAATGACGTGTCATATTTTATTACATTTTATTACTTTATTATTTATTAGAAATAATAAAGTAATAAAATGTTGTTCTGTGAAGAACATGAATAACGTAGGTAGGTACAAATCTAATCACAACTTTTGAGTACAGATAATGATTACGACCTGCGAGCTAAGCAAGCCTTAATGGCTAAAATCTACCAAGGACCTCGAGCTTCATTCATATCTTCTAGAATCTCTCACCGTCTCATCCCTTCTACTATAAAATACTGTACTGAACCGTGCATTGAATAGGAGCACGGATGATCAAAAGCAGTATGTGCCTTCAGTCTCAAATGAAAATCATACTTTACCTGTTGGTAACCAAGGTGTACAAAGGCAGTATGAGCCTTCAGTCTCAAATGAAAATCATACTTTACCTGTTGGTAACCAAGGTGTACAAAGGCAGTATGAGCCTTCAGTCTCAAATGAAAATCATACTTTACCTGTTGGTAACCAAGGTGTACAAAGGCAGTATGAGCCTTCAGTCTCAAATGAAAATCATACTTTACCTGTTGGTAACCAAGGTGTACAAAGGCAGTATGAGCCTTCAGTCTCAAATGAAAATCATACTTTACCAAGTGGTAACTAAGGTGTTGAAAGGCAGTATGTGCCTTCATTCTCAAATGAAAATCATACTTTACCAAGTGGTAACTAAGGTGTTGAAAGGCAGTATGTGCCTTCATTCTCAAATGAAAATCATACTTTACCAAGTGGTAACTAAGGTGTTGAAAGGCAGTATGTGCCTTCATTCTCAAATGAAAATCATACTTTACCAAGTGGTAACTAAGGTGTTGAAAGGCAGTATGTGCCTTCATTCTCAAATGAAAATCATACTTTACCTAGTGGTAACTAAGGTGTTGAAAGGCAGTATGTGCCTTCATTCTCAAATGAAAATCATACTTTACCAAGTGGTAACTAAGGTGTTGAAAGGCAGTATGTGCCTTCATTCTCAAATGAAAATCATATGTTACCGAGTAGTAACCAAGGTGTCAAATGACAGTATGAGCCTTCAGTCTCAAATGAAAACCATAATATGGTACCGAGACGTAACAGAAAGTCATTAAAGGTATGATGGGGAATTCATCATAAAATATTATTATACAATTAAAACACCAGCAAAGAGAGACAATCTGATATCTGATATTGAAACAAGTATTGGAATTTGTTCTAGATGGCGTTTTACTGTTATAGATACTAGTAAACCTGTTCGTTCGGTGGCTGGAATTAAAATGGTTGAATTTTATGGAATCAATATCTTATTAGATAATTAATGTAATAAATAAAGGTCAGAATCATTAGTTATATCTATGGCAATTTGCTTGCGTACTATTTTTCAGCACAGCATATTATGTTACATACGTGAGCCTCTTTACTAGGGCTCGGCGTTTCGATGCCGCGATGTAGGAACAGCCTAGTGTCATCTGTATGACTATTAGCAAACAGTTAGTATCATGGAATCGTCCTGACATGTCACTGATCTCTGTGAAGTTTTACATAATAGAATTGTAACTAAATCGTTACAATGTATTTGTATATTCTGTATCTTAGTCTTTATTGTCATACATTACTGGATAGTAACAGACTTTGTTACTAATATAATATTCCTTATGTTGGAATTTAAAAGCTAATAAATAAGTTAATATTATATTACATTATCAAAGTTACTTATGGTCTTAATTTTTTTTTAACTAAGATTTTAATGAGTTGATCATTGATGTAAATATTATATACATAGATGTTCTTTCACCAAATCAATTAAAAAGAAAAGGAAAGGGAAAGGCTAAGTATAATTAAATTTATAAAAAAAGGCTAAGGATATACAATGTATAATGTACAAGGTATATTCTGTATCTGTGTCTTTATTTGTCATACATTACTGGATAGTAACAGACTTTGTTCCTAACAAGAAGTATGGGCCTTAAATGTTTAATATAATATTTCATATGATGGAATTTAAAAGCTAGTAAATAAGCTAATATTATATTACACTATCAAAGTTACTTTTGGGCTTAAATTTTTTAAACTAAGATTTTAAAAGCGTTTGATCATTGATGTAATTATTATATACATAGATGCTCTTTCACCAAATCATTTAAAAAGAAAGGGAAAGGAATAGGCTGAGTATGGCTATCATACATCGGGAGGAAATTAAGTTATTCTTATGGTTAAATCTGAATATGCATTTTGACTAGGTTTGATACTTGTACTTTTCTATCTTACAACTGTAGCTTAGAGTTATTAAAATATACTTCTGAATAAGGAAGGGATGTAGTGTTTGGCTAAATGGTGATCTCTATACCGTGGACAATATAAGTACTATAATTGGTGGGGGGCTGCCCCACTCAATCAGTATTAAGACAGACGTACTAAGAGAAAGACGTACTAGAATTGTTGACGGTAAAAGGAGCCCGCCTTTCGTATAATTTAGTGCACACTACAATATTATTTTACATTTTTATAAGATAGTGATAGAATTTTTTTAGTTGTGACTTGTGAGCGACGGAAGGAGGACTAGTTATATTTCCTCTCTGTATTTGCTCTGTATATGCTGTACATTCTCTCTGACATATATATATGCCGCCGACAAACCTATTTAACGCAATGTTGACAGGAGGGCCGTATTGAGCTATGAAAGTCAATTTAAAATGCCTTTGTTGCCCAAATTCCGGTGTGCCATTTCAATGGGTTTTATCATCGTGTTTCTGGAGAGCAAGGGTTGTGAGCACAATTTTTTTAAATGAATAGAGTTAAAAGATTCATTTACGTATTAATATACGAGAGTTAAAATAATCTCTATTGGCGCAGGACGGTTTAGATAACAGTTTAAATCTAGCTGCCATTATCGCTTATTATGTAGGATCACTTCGCCTGTTCGCGTCCATCGCCCTATTCGCGTCCATTTTGCGGACCGCCCTTGAAAAATCCTCTAAAATAAGTAAACTAATACACACATCAAACGAAAAGTCGTTACCGCTTATACCTCAATGTATAAGTGACACGCACACATAGACAAAAGTTCCGTGCGTCTAACCAATGCATTTAGAAAAAATAGTCAGTCTCGGGTGTTCAATAAGGAAGCGCGTACGCGCGGGTTTTTTAGATAAAAAATAGTGAGCAGCGGCGCGTTTGATGGTAAGTTTTTTATTGTTTTATGTGAATTTTAGGATACATAGTTGTTTGTACACTTTTATTATGAATATAGAAATAAGATTATTTATGAATTTGCTTATGTTTTTTATATTTAACGAATAATATAAGGTGGACGCGAACTACTACATCGAATTGTACAAAACTTCCAGTTTGCGTCCGCATTGGACGCAAACTATACCTACATTGGATAGTAATAATCCATTATGCGTCCACTATTTTTGTTTAACACTTGCGTGTAATAATAATTTAAAAATTATTGTTTATTATAATTATACATTTTTATTATGAATACGTACCTATTTTTAATTTTATTTTTTAATTGAAATAAATAATTTCGTTCATTCTTATTTTTTTTATTTAAGATGAGTTCTTCGGAGAAAAGAACGAAGAGGGAAAAGAGAACATACACAGAAGAAGATTTAAAGAAAGCGTTAAATGAAATTCGAGAGCAGAATAAATCAATTAGGCAAATATCCAAAGAATATGCTATACCTAAGACCACAATATTAGACAAAATTAGTGGGCGCAGACCCGATGGGGTAAAGAAACCGGGACCAGAACCAGTGTTAGGAGAAGATGGTGAGAAAAAAGTAGTTGAATGGCTTCTTAACATTTCAAAATGTGGATTTCCAGTCAAAAAGCAAGAATTGTTGGATACTGTTCAAAAAATAATTCGAGACGGAGAGTTTAAAAATAATTTCAAAGATGATCGCCCCGGTCAAAAATGGTTTGAAAAATTTTTGGCCAGAAATAAAGAAATCACAATTAAAAATGCAGAGGGTATTAATAAAGCTCGAGCCCAAGTAACAGAGCAGTCAATCAGATTGTGGTTTAAAGAATTAGAGGAATATTTGGACAGCATAAACCAAAAAGATATTTTGTGTGACCCGAAAAGAATTTTTAATGGGGATGAAAGTGGTTTTGCACTTTGTCCAAAGTCAGGAAAAGTTTTAGGCCCAAGAGGATTCAAAAACTTATACCAAATAAAACCAAGCAATGAAAAAGAAAATATAACGGTATTATTAACATTTAATGCGAATGGCGAAATGTGTCCACCTTGTGTCGTATTTCCATACATTAGACCACCAAGAGCTGTAGTGAATAGTATGCCTCCAGAATGGTGCTTAGGCAGATCGGAGACAGGTTGGATGAGAGGAGATGTATTCTTTGAATACATCACCAACGACTTTAACAAATGGGTAGTGGAAAATAACTTAAAAAAACCTGTGCTTTTGCTGGTAGATGGACATAAATCGCATATGTCCTTAATGTTGAGTAAGATGTGTGAACAGATGGAAATTATTTTGTATGCCCTTCCGCCCAACACCACCCATATTTTACAGCCAGCTGACGTTAGCGTATTTGCACCGGTAAAAACATATTGGAAATCCACAGTCCGTGCATTCTTGTCAAAACCAGAAAATTTGAATTCTGCTGTCACAAAAACAAATTTTTGTAAATTGTTGAATGATACATTGAAGAACACTAAGATGCCCGACAACATCAAAAATGGGTTTAAGCGATGTGGTATTTACCCATTCGATGCTAATAGTCCCGATTACACTAAATGTGTACGAAACACCTTGGAAAACGTTCATGCCGTTGATCAACTGTCACAAGTTGTTACCCACTCAGACATTAAGAGTTTTAAAAAAGTTCTGAAACACTTGAAACCAACTCTAAAAGAAAAAAATATTAACATTAGAACAATAGCGAAAGAAGTCAATAGGTTGAAAAAGTCTCTCCCTGTAGAAGTAGGATTTGCAGAGATTTCTATCGAAACTGAATCTGAGAGGTCACATATGGAAATTTCATCAGAAATTAATAGTACTATTTTGAGTCATATTGATTGCGAATTGGATGTAACTAAAGAAATCACCATCTCTTCATATCACGAAGACGTCGTAAACAAAAATGATGAAGCTAACTCCGATCCTACTGTACATGTTCATACAGTATCAGCTGAAATACATTCTGCACCAAAACAATTTACCCAACCATGCACATCAACAATAACCACCAGCAATAGAGCTCTAGCATATTCCGAGATTGACTACGATGAAATCACAGTATATCCAGATTTTTCATATCTTGACACCAACAAAAACGATTCGTTCCCTGACTTGTCCTTTTCGACGTTAAATGTTTCAGGCCTCGACGTCGGCTCTATGATGTCCTTAGACGACGTTCTAGTTCTACCATTAGAAGATATTGATTCGACTCCAACCACATTAAGTGTTGAAAAAGAAACTCTCAAGAAACAATCACCACAACTGCCTCTGGCTTCATCACCAACTATATCGCTACCATCCTTCTTACCTACAGAGTCTCTAGTACAACAAGCTTCATCATCGACACAAAAGAGAACCTCTGATCCATTTAAAGAACACCTGATGCTACCTGAAATTACTAACAAAGCACGAAAAAATAATCAACGAACTCCAGCGTCCATATCTTCTTCTGCATGGAGAAAGTATTATGAAGATAAAGAACAAACTAAGAACGAAAAGCAGGACCTAATACGAAAAAGAAAGTTAGAACGACTAGAAAAACAGGAACAGAAAAAGACTTTAAAAGATTCTCAAACGCGTAAAACTGCTCCAAAACGAAAAAAGAAGATACAAGAAGTCACACAGGAAACAGTTAATGAGGATTTTGAGAAAGAAAACTTACCAGCCGTAGAGCGAGTGAAATGTTTTAAATGTGACGACATATTAATTTCAGACGTTGAAGACGACGATGAAAAAAACATAGGCTGCGACAAGTGTATTAGATGGTATCATCTAAAATGCACGCAATTTGTAGGATTAAGCTATTTGGAGGCAAAAGATAGGTCTTTTGAATGTGACCAATGTTATGAATATTAAAATCTTAGGATTTCAATTAATAATCACACCTTGTTATGTTTATAATATGATAATTTATTGATTTAACAATTATTTTCGTTATATGATTAGACAAAATTCTTTTATTGTTTTCTTTAATATAGCCAAAAACTTATTATAATCGAGACTGATTTTTAGTAATAATAATAATTAATACCCTGTGATTTTATTGTTAAGTTAACAGAACTGATTATTGTTTATTTTTTAAGTTGCAATCATTGTTTGCTTATCACTTACCTAATTTTAAGCTCAATTAATGTTAAGAAGATTATTTTTATTTTTTAAGTGAATTATTTAATGATGATAATGTTGATTTTTTTATATTTAAATATTCTTAAATAAAGAAATTGTTAAAATACACTCTTTCTTTACAAATTCCTAAAAATCACCCTTGTATTCCTTTTCTAAGCTGCTGGACGCTAACTGGTCCATGGGTGGACGCAATCTGGATTTTGTGGACGCAAACTGGGTAAAACGCCTAATTCCGAAGTTTATCTATTTAAAAAGAAAACGCAAGAGCTTTCTAACAAAACTAAAAGTTTATCTTAAAATAGACTATATAATGAATACACTACACAAATTTTTCATAGAAATTAATGCTGGAACTTATTTATTATCGCCGTCAAACTTGCCAACTGCACTAATTGGACGCGAACTGGCGAAACAACCCTATGTAGAGTGCCTCCGTGGTGTAGTGGTTTAGAGCCTAGCTCTCGACTCGGAGGACTCGGAGATCAATTCCGCGTCATCAAATCCCGCGTCGGAACAACAAAAAAAAAATATTTTCAAGTTTGGACACCGCACGCTGATCACCTGATTGTCTGACAAGAAAGATGATCAAGAAGGTCGGTTGGGCATGTAAAAAGTTGGTCCTGCCCCTGATCTCTCGCCAGTCGTGTCGGTTATCCGTCCCACTGGGCTACGAGAGTAAAGGAAGAGAGTGCTTCAGTGTATTGCACACACACGGGGGCACTATACAATAACTCCTGCGTAGCTGGCCTGGTTTCAATGAAACAGGCCACCGTCACCGAAATCGGTATGGAAAGCATTATTTTTATTATTATTATGTACAGCTAGGTCAATTTCAGAGATTATTATTAGTGGCCAAAGGTGACGATGATTATCCAAATGGTAGAGTCCACACATTATTATTCCACGAACCCTGCGCCTACACGTAGCAATAAAAAGTAGACAGGTAAGCTACAACTGTAACCTATATCACGAGGTACGGTCGACGACAGTTTTGGTTTACCCCTTTTCGACCGTATCACGTAGCAACACGGTTCAAAAGTTGTAAACCAAGTCTGTCGACGACTGTACATTATTGTCAGCGGCCTCACGTACATTCGGGTGCGTCACGTGTACATGTTTATTTCCATACAATATTTACTGTTCACCATTTTTCCAAGTGAGCAGGAATTTCGGGATAGTGACTAGCGTTAAACTATTTTAGTGACGTGTTGTGTAATTCGCAACGCATATTTGTGGCCAAATACTGAAACGCATATTCAGGTAAAGCCCTTCTATTTCACCAAGCGGTGAAAGTGACCGCGACTCGGCGACCCACACGTTCAAGTCGCGCGTCCGAGTGTTGGTCGCGCGCCTTACAAACTGCCTCCCTTATCATAAACAACGCAATCTACATTTTTGGCGAAAATGAGTTAATAGTAAGTAGGTATATTCGGAATCACCGCAACGAGATCTACCAGGATCAATTATTCAGTTTTAGTAGCTGTTATACCTTTCGTTATTTTGTCAAATATGTGGATCCATTCCAAACTAATAACTGGTCATAACTGTTACATAATGCTATGTCATTATGTATTATGATTAAAAAACAATAAGATGTCAAGATGACGTCTGACATTGAAGCCTAAGATAGATTTAATATTAGTCCCCTAGGGAGGCCCCTAGAGTTAAGATCTGTATAGGTACCTAGTTATGTATAAGATACTGTATATTAAATTAGCTACGTATGAATAAAGCCAAATACGATTAACTAGGAGTGTATTATTGGACGTGTAATTGGAACCTAATAACAATAACACATATGCTGTGGCACTAAACATGGTGTCAGAAGAAGAAAAAGAAAAGATTAACCAAAGAGAGGGTACGTCGAGAACGGCGAAAAAAGAAATTTCGAGACCGGCTGGGTGTGGTTCAACAACAATGACGACAATGGCTGCAAACGGAGTACAAAAGCTGGAAATTTCGACGGAAATCATCAACAATAATGCTGAAAACTTCAGAAAATGGACTCAGTCGTTCGAGATATATTTGCTGGCGTCGGGAATGGAGAAAACTGAAGACAAAAGGAAGATTGCTATTATGCTACACTCTATGGGTGAAAAAGGTCTAAACATCTTCAACTCCTTCAATTTGGACCTAAGCAGTTCTCCATTCAAACAAGTTAAGGAAAAATTTGTTGAATACTTTGAACCAAAGAAGAATTTGACAGTTGCAAGACACAGGTTCTTCACATTAAAACAACGTGTGAACGAATCGTTGGACAATTTTCTGATGGAACTAGAAAATGCAAGTCATTCATGTGAGTTTGGTACGCTTCGTGAGTCCCTGGTGAAAGATATTCTCATCGCTAACATGGCCACAAACTTCTCACAAATTCGACAAAAGCTGCTACAAGAACAAGATCCCTGGAAAGAGCCAAGCTGCTATGTAGAACACTCACTATGGCACAGAAGAGTGAAGATTCAATCAATGGGGGTGAAAGAAGAGAAGATGCCACCGTATACAAGATACACAGAAACCGTCGGAACAGCTCTCCGTCATCATCGTTTTCATCGCATCAGCATAGAAATAAAACCAGATCTCCAGTGCCGCATTATCAACGAAGAAGATCAGCCACACCCGGGTCCAGAACAACGTGCGGGAGATGCAACACAACACATGCTCATCGCAACTGCCCAGCATGGAAGCATAAATGCAGCTCATGTTTTAAATATGGACACTTTACTAATTTATGTTATAAGAAAAATAATGTCAGGAATGTTGTTTCTGAAGTAGACAACTCAAATCTCGATGATGAAGTAACAAAAAAAAGTGCTGAGAGATTTACTGTAGGGACATTGTTCAACATTGAATCACAAAGTAATAGTAATAGCACAATTTTAAGTAAAAATGATAATTCTTGGCATTATTTTCTTAATATAAACAATAAAAGAGTAGATTGCATAATTGATACTGGAGCAGATATAAATATGATGTCTTTAGACACATGCAAAAGCTCAAAGTTGTATATTAAAAATAAAGACAAACAACAGTGTAAAAATTATAATATTTTTGCTTACAATGGTCATAAAATTCCCATAGTGGCAGTATCTAATGTATCCTGTTTATTAGATAATAAAGTAGAGCCTGAAACAATTACTTTTGTAATAACAAGTTTGAATTGTCCAACTGTAATTGGCTTACCAACTTGTATAAAGTTAAACTTAATAACAAAAAACTTCTCTGTAAGTTGTCAAAATGACAATAAAATTGTGAAAAATATACATAACCTATATGAAAAAACATGTGACAATATTGTAATCAAATATAATGATGTTTTTCAGGGTCTAGGATGCCTTCCATATGAACACAGTATTGTATTAAAGAAGGATGCCACACCAAGAGTAGATCCCCCGAGGAAAGTACCGTTTGCTCTCATCGAGCCGTTAAGGAAAGAATTAGAAGTCATGGAACAACTGGGAATTATACAAAAGGTTAACAAACCCACATTATGGGTAAGTAGTTTAGTCATTACCATGAAAAAGGCAGGAGGATTAAGGGTATGTTTAGATCCTAGATATTTAAATAAAAATCTATTGAGAAGTCATTATCCTATTAAAAATATTGATGAAGTCAGGTCAAAATTATCTAAAGCTACATATTTTTCCCACTTGGATGCGTTCTCTGGTTTTTATAATATAAAATTAACAAAGGAAAGTAGTGATTTGTGCACATTTCAACCCCATATTGCCCTTCGGGATTAATACTGCGACAGAAATATTTTATAAAACTATGATTGATTTATTTGGGGACATTGAAGGCATAATTATTTGGTGTGATGACATATTAATATATGGGGAGACAATTGAGATACATAATAAGAGATTAGAATTATTTTTAGAACGGGCTAGGCAGGTAAATCTGAAATTAAACAAGCTCAAGTGTAAGTTTCTTTTAGAAGAAATAACATATTTGGGTTATATTTTTAGCAAAGATGGTGTTAAAATTGATCCAGATAAAATTAAAGCTGTAAAAAATATGTCTACACCTAAAAATGTTAAGGATTTACAAAGATTTTTAGGCATGTTAAATTTTTTAGCCCCTTTCATTGAAAACTTAGCAGACAAAACTAATGTCTTAAGAAACTTGTTAAAAAAGGATGTACCATTCCTATGGGATGATAATTATCAAAAGTGTTTTGAATCACTAAAAGATATTATTACTAAAGCACCTGTATTAGCTAACTATAATTGCAATGTACCTTTAATTTTGTCAGTAGATTCATCCAAGAATGCAGTGGGCGCTGTAATCATGCAAAATAAGCGACCAATTGCATATAGCTCAAGAACATTGACAAGCTCTCAACAAAACTACGCTCAGATTGAAAAGGAATTGTTTGCTATACAGTTTGGTTGTAATAAATTTCATCAATATATTTATGGAGGTCCTGTTACCGTTCATACAGATCACAAACCTTTAATTTATCTCTTTAAAAAACCTCTTCATGAAGTGCCAGCTAGATTACAGAGAATGATGCTTGCGTTGCAAGGATATGACTTAGAAGTAATTTATATACCTGGTAAACATATGTATATAGCAGACACGTTATCAAGAGCTTCACTCAATGAAACATATGTACCGCGGTGTGAACAAGATTTACAATATCATGTCAATTCAATTTTTTCTAATATTTCAGTATCAAAGTCATATTTAGAGTCAATTTTAAAGGAAAGTAAACAAGATGTATCATTAAATTTGCTTAAATCTTATATAAAAAATGGTTGGCCAACAAGCAAAAACAAAATTAACTGTTTGGTAAAACCATATTGGAATATTCAAGGTGAAATACATATAATGAATGATTTACTCTTTAAGGGCAATAGGCTCATAGTCCCAAAGGCTTTACAAAAGCAAATATTAGATAAAATTCACTGTGGTCATTTAGGTATAAATAAAACACTTAACATTGCTAGGGAAACAGTTTATTGGCCCAATATAAATGCAGACATTAAAAATTTAATTGAACAGTGTCTGGTATGTGCTAAATTTAAACCTAACACAAATAAGGAACCTTTGAAGTGTTATGATATTACACAACTCCCTTGGGAACGAGTAGGGGTTGATTTATTTTATTTTGATGGGGAGAATTACCTTGTCTGTGTAGATTACTATTCTAAATATTTTGAGCTAGCTTCTTTACATAAGAATTACAACGTTGATAACGTGGTTAAAAACTTGAAATCGTTTTTCGCACGCCACGGAATCCCACGATCATTAGTGTCGGATAATGGTCCACCTTTCAACTAATGTAAGTTCAAATCTTTTCTGGTTGAATGGGACGTGGAGCATATAACCACGAGTCCATATTATCCAAGAAGTAATGGTTTTTCGGAGAGCGCTGTAAAAGTATCCAAAAATATACTACGTAAATGCGCTCAGGATGGATCTGATGTGTATTTAGCATTGCTACACTACCGTAACACAGCTAAAAATGATTTTCCCAGCCCAGCATCATTATTAATGTCTAGGAGTTTACGTATGAATATGCCTGTCCTGTGTAAGAAATTAAAACCGAATTTAGTAAAATTTTCTGTTTACAAAAAATGTCATGACAACAATAAAAACAAAATGACATATTACTTTGACAGATGTGCAAGGCAAAGAAATGAAGTCTTTAAGCCTGGAGATGACATTTATTTTAAAAAGAATCCCAAAGATTTTTGGACTCCTGGTGTAATACATAGAAATCTAGATTGCGGTAGGTCTCATTATATTACCGATATGAATGGTGTTATTTATAGGAGAAATAGAGCGCATATTAGACATAGGAAAAATAATTTAAAAAAGATAAATCCTCCTTCCTCTTTTGCGGGTGACGGTAAAGATGAATTTAAAAAAATAGATCCTGCTTATATTGGTCATGATACGTGCAATATACTTCCCATAAATCCTAGTTGTTTCACGAGTGAAAATTCTCAGGATATTAGTAGGCATAATGATAACTGTGTTCCTGTGGAAAGGCAAATAGGTACAGATTATGTTACCAGATCTGGTAGAACTGTAAAACAACCTAAATTGTACATACATGAGAAATTTAATTAGTAAGTTATATTTTGTAATCATGTATATTATATGCATTGATATATTGTATGCGTTTCTCGAAAAAGGGAGATGTTACATAATGCTATGTCATTATGTATTATGATTAAAAAACAATAAGATGTCAAGATGACGTCTGACATTGAAGCCTAAGATAGATTTAATATTAGTCCCCTAGGGAGGCCCCTAGAGTTAAGATCTGTATAGGTACCTAGTTATGTATAAGATACTGTATATTAAATTAGCTACGTATGAATAAAGCCAAATACGATTAACTAGAAGTGTATTATTGGACGTGTAATTGGAACCTAATAACAATAACACATATGCTGTGGCACTAAACAATAACTATCGTAAATATGTACATATAATATCGCACATGCAAAGTCCACATTGAAAGGCACCAAAAAAAATTTGGAATATTCCTATTAGTTTCCTGAGGCAACAAAATACAATAGAAAAAACTTTGATCGCGATTTACTCGAAAGTAACCTGCAAGCGAGTGCGTTGTTTATGATAAGGACGGCAGGATAGTAGGCAGCGAAAGCCTTGTGGCGTGTCTCGTGGTTATGGCCTTAACAAAGCTAAAGAGTAATGACAGTATCGCGCCACTCACCGGATCCTATTGGCGACCAGCAGCTCGGCGATGTCCCGCCCCAGCCGCGAGTACAGCGACTCGGCGATCACCAGCACCTTGGCGTCGATGCGGAGTCGCGCGTCCGAGCGGTGGTCGCGCGCCGTCTGCGCCGCCAGCACGGAGCACTGCGACAGCGGCCGCGGCACCCGATCGCGCCACACCAAACTACATAACAAATTCAATATTAGAAAACTTTTGACCTTGTTGCGATGCAATGTGCAGGCTTGGGGACACTAATTAAAGATGTATTGTTTCCGACTGTCGTTTATTAACTCACTTACATTACTAATATTCATACAATATATACGTATAGGGAGGTGATACACACACTACAGCGAGTTAACCCGGGTTTCGTCACAGTCTGTGAAGCCTGACCGGCCTTTGACCACGATCTTTTTCGCACGTTCTTGTCGTACGTGGTCCACTTTTCATCACCAGGGCGGCGATTCTCAGGCCTCAAACTTAGTTCCGAATATTAGTATATCCCGCTCGCACGCGCGGTAAATCTCATTTGCATGAGCGGGACAGACCGATAGTAAAAACTAAGTTCGAGGCCTGAGAATCGCCGCCCTGTTATCATCTTTTCGTTCGAGTCAGACTCGCATGCACGCCCGTCGGTAGCCCTCCTTAAATATTTACTTCATCTATGATTTTAGTATTTGACGATATACCGGCATACAATATCTGTATGTAATAATTTCAACAATTTAGCTGTCGGATACAGTTGATACTGGCTGGTGACAGACAGACTGAAGTTCCAGTAATAGGGTTCTGTTTTTATTATTTGGTTACACCCTAAAAGTAAACTAAAAATGTTGTATCACAAGTTCTCAACTACAAGATTGTTATGTACCGCAGAACCTAGGTATCGGTATCTGAAGACATGAGTGTATAAAGGAGAAAATTGAGTTCAAACTGTCACAATCTTAGAATGCGTCGTAAAGTATTAAGTTCATTAATCTAAAGATCCGTCACTTGAATCAATGTTATTAATACGTTACTAGATATCCTAAAATGTTTAAGTGACAGTTTAAGCCCAATTTCCATATATAATATGTCGCAGTCATCTGATTGAATCAGCTATTTGATTGAATGACTAGCGCGTTCGTTCATTGAATTAAACTTTTACGAACAAATTCAATGAATCCGACACTAGGAAAGCCATTTAATATCTTATTCTCAAAGTAAAAAATTTTAGAATGTGTACTATTACAACGCTCATTTAATCAAAAAATATATCAACACATTGGCTATCTGCATGAACTGTTTGAAGCCATTAAAAGACCGCGCTAGTCATTCAATCAAATAAAAAAATTCAACCAGATAACTGCGACATATAACGGGTGTAAAAAGAGCAGTCACTATAACTTTGGGTTATGATTATACTACCTTTTCTCATTCTAGAAATGTATTTTTTTTTCTTTTTCTTTTTTACAAAATATAAAAAAAAATTTTGTTTTATTGTTATTTTTGCGACAAAAAATAAGAAATGGTACAAAGTAATTTTTTTTTAAATTTTTGACATAAAAAAATTACATTACCAAAATGAGGAAAGGTAGTATAATCGTATCTCAATGTTATAGTGACTGCTCTTTTTACACCATGTATATCACCTTCATCCATTCATGTCTTCAACTATTTATTATATTACCTATTACCCATTATAGCACCCAAGGTTTCAAACATTCCAGCCCGGCAAAATCAAGATTAACATCATAATCCGTCTAACGTTATAAAATATACGTTCACAACTCGGCTAAAACACGTTAAAGTTTCAATTATGAATTACGGTGAAGTTACGTTTCGCGTGGCTCCAACTAATGAAGCCGTAACGAGTTAACTCGCGAACTAAAACCTAATTCTCCTCTACAAATATTCATAACTTCGCCGCGTTTAATACTTCTCTGTGTTTTGGTGAAAAATTGTGATTTCGAAAACTGAAATTCGTATGCACCAACATTAAAATGAAACTAGAAATCCTTCATTAGGGGAGAATATTTTTTATTATTTTGTAAATTCAGTGGACATGGGTAGGTATTTAACATAAATAGGTAATTATAATTTTTGGACTAAAAGGACTTTAGCATCGAGATGAAGATTTTCTTTTGGACTCAAAATAAGTAGGTTTAAAACGAAAATAGAATCCTAACGTTCATTAGGGGAGTATATTTTTTGTTATTTTGTAAATACAGTGGATATGGGTCTAACATAAATAGGTATTTATAATTTTTGGACTAAAAGGACTTTAGCACCAAGATAAAGATTTTCTTTTGGACTCAACATAAGTACCTACCTATGAACACATCCATTTCGGATTTTTATTCATTTTTGTTATCCTTGCGACAAAACAATAAAAGATAAATTGTAAAACGAAAAAAAAATATGTTTGAATTTAAAGAAAAAAAATATACATTTTCAGAATGAGAAATGGTAGTCATCATATCCCAAAGTTATTATAACTGGTCATTTTTACCCTGTGTTTAGTTGTTTTATGCTTACCTTATAGACTAGCTGTGCCCGCGACTTCGTTCGCGTGGTTTTTGAGTGACTTAAACCTTTTATGCAGCGCACGCAACGAAAATCCCCAAATGTGAATAATTTTCCCCGTTAATACAAAATTTCTCACTGACGCTTCGCTTCTATTGGTCGCAGTGTAATAGCCTAAGCCTTCCTCTATAAATGGACTATCCAAAAAAAAAAAATTTCGAAATCGGATCAGTACTTCCTGAGATTAGCGCTCTTCCGTTTTGCAATATTAGTACCTATAGATATTATCTAGATATAATTTAAAACAGATGGTACCCGCTCTCACATCGAACAATACTCCAAGTTATAAACCGTATAATTAAATAAAGCAAATGCAATTAAAAGTTTCGCAAAATTGATTACAATGTAATCCGGCCTGACAAAATTCTGACGGGAATCAATCAAACGGCGAAGTTAAGGCTGCGTTTAAGTCGAGCCACATCAAAGGGCCATTATGGTTTATCTCAATAGCGTCAGAATAAATAAAAGGAATTTGTGAAAATATTTATCGCCCGTCTGAGTACAGACGGGCTGTTCGCTGTGGCCTCTTTTGGACCGAGATCCCAAAGCCGACAGACTACTCGTATGTTCTTAATCATAATAATATTATCTATGCACTCTTCACACCACATCAATCTGGCCCCTGCTAAGTACCCGAAAAACTTGTGTTACACATATAATATTAAATATCTAAATATATATACTAATATTTTAAAGGTGAAACATTTGATTGTTTGTATTAAATAGGTTTTGAAACCACTGAACCGATATAAAAAATCCTTGCGACGTTGGAAAGCTTCACTATCAGCGGTGACCGTATGCTATATTATATTATCACACAAATTATGGATCCGTACTAAAACTCCAATAATGTAACCTAAGGTGTAAAAAAACGACCTTTAAAATTTCATCTTGAACCTAAGAATTGGCTCATGGCAGAAGTAGCGGGTATTCATTGAACAGAAATACTACAACATGGTGGCATGTTTAATCACTAAGAATATAAGGGATGTCTGGCGGGACCGGGATCTCGGCCTAAGTATTTAATGAAAAGCCCGGCCGGCCGCGAGAACTTTCACGAATGCCTGAAAAGAATAACCGAGCCAAGGCACTGTCATTTCCTACCCCAAAAGAGTTTCATTAAATTTGTTTTTATCATCGTTCCTTTTATTATAATTAGCCTAGTTAAAAGACAATGTTCCAACCGCTTTTTGTACTAAACCTTTTTTACAGATGCGTATCCTCGACTTATCCCGACCCGGTGAATACAAAGAGTCGATTCTTTCTATCGTACATCGTTTCCCAGATATTTTTAACGATACCACCCTTAGATGTGCATCTAATCTTGTTATGTTTATTCTAATACGCTTTTCCGCCTCAGCCTTGTTGCCTTGTTTGGGATTGTGGTCGTAATACGACAGTAATACATTTCATTTTATTTTGATCCAAAGGAAAATTACTAAGGATTTTTAATATTTCTTTTCTTATTATATAGAATATAATAAAAAATAGCAATGAAAATATAGAAATGTTGTCTATGGAATATGAAAGAAATACTATAAAAGCGACAACTACCTAATGTAGGTGTGTAAGGTGATATGTAGCAAAAATCTGATTCCGAAAAAATTGAGTTTACATAATCTAGGGATCCGTCTCTAGAACCATTGTACTTAATATGTTAATATTAGGTCCTTACATATGAAATTGGCGTTTTGTATGGGAGGAACATAAAGGCGATTTTTTCATATTAAAATATATGTTATTAATTAAAGTATGTACCATTGCTATCTATACACTTTTGCCATCTTATAGGTAGTTCATTGATCCCTTTACTAAAAAAACCATTCGGACGGGAATCAATGAAATCTTTGAAAGCGGTTTGGACTGCCTCATCGGAATTGAATTTTTTTCTTTTCAAGAAGTTATCCAAATTTCGAAAAAAATCGGTAATCTGTTGGAGCAAGGTCCGGAGGGTAGGATGTCTTAGACATTCCAATTGAAGCTCCTCTAATTTGGTAGCCGTCTGTTGGGCCGTGTGTGGTCTAGCGTTGTCTTGAAGCAGCAGTGGCGTAGAGTGATTGACAAGTCTCGGTTGTTTAACGGCGAGCTTTTCCATCATGGTTTGCAGTTGCTGACAATAGACAACAGCCGTAACCGTCTGACCAGATTTAAGAAAGCTATAGTGTACGACACCGGCAGTAGTCCAACAAACCCTTATAAGTAACTTTTTTTGAGTCAATTTTCGCAAGACTTTGCTGGTTCACCAGGGTTCAGCCATTGCGATGAGCGTTTACGATTATCGTACAGGATCCACTTTTCATCACATGTTATGATCCGATTAAAAAATCCTTCATTATTGTGCCGGTTGAGCAATGTAACGCAGCAGTCGACGCGCGTTTCTCGGTTTGTTTCACTCAATTCATGAGGTACCTTTGAAGCTTTTTCACCTTCCCAATTTGCTTCAAGTGGATTAAAACGGTTTTGTTACTAACACCGCAGCCTGTAGCTAACTCTGATGTGGTTTGCGATGAATCTGCTTCCACAATAGCCTTCAATTCATCATTATCGACCTTGGTCTCCGGCCGTCCACGGGGCTTGTTCTGCAGGTCGAAATTTCGAGAAAGCGTTGAAACCAAAAACGCACCGTGTTTTTTTTTGCGACACCACCCCCGCACACATCATTAATCCTTCGAGCCGTTTCTGCAGCACTGGTGCCACGGTGGAACTCGTACTCCTAAATAATGCGATATTTTAAGTTTTCCATTTCCAAAAAAACAAATGAATTACGGTTTTCAAAACACAAATGCATGAGTAAATAGCTGTTTAAATTTGAATTCGGAATTCCTAACCAAAGAGGATATATTTAAGATCAAAGGGTCCAGTACGACTAAACGCCAATTTCATATGTAAGGACCTAATATTAAGAACATAATCTAGAGATCCGTCTCTAGAACCAATGTACTTAATATGTTAATACATATCCTAAAATGTTTGAGTGACAGTTTAAACCCAATTATCTGAAAAATTTTTTTCGATATATCACCTTCATCCATTCATGTCTTCAATTATTATTAGCATATAAGCTAATCCGAGGTAATGTGTCTCGTATTTTTATTAATTTAATGTATTGTAATATTGATATTATATCAGCGTAATTAACTCCACTACATCCAATTATTATCAATGTGCCAAACTCCACACTCATGCGCATAACTTATGTAAAACGGATTACAAAGTGTTTGCTTTACATATTTACCTAACAGTGATTAGATGAAGCTCACAACTTTTAAGTCAGTTTGCAATTTTATTTTAATTGGCTCGGGTGTGTAATCGCAAGTCGGATAGCCGCAATATTGCCGGCTAATCCCCGTGTTTGTAGTCGGCTAATCTCGGCTAATACCGATCGTCGGCTTATCTTATTGTCACTACGCGATTGACCCTACACGCCTTAATCCGGCCAATTTATAGTAGCAAATAGCAAGTAGTGCTAACATTGACTAGCTTATCTTAAAATGATTGACGATGGCGACGACAAAGTGTATTATTCCGCGAAAGGGGATTTTAGGGATCGTGTTTTACATGAAACTCCAAAATTCCAAGAAACCATGAAATTGTGCTCCAAATAGAATAAAAAGGCTGTTGGAGGTATGTGAAAATCCAATTCATCATAACAAATACAAACTTTGACTAGCTAAACTTAAAATGATTGACGACGAAGGCGACATTCTGCGAAAGGCATTTTAGGGATTCCATGTAACTGTTGTCGGGGTGTGAAACTTTAATTTAGCTGGAAATAAAATTAAAAGGCTCTTGTATATAAAATTCCAACTTATTATAGCGGATAGTAACAAAGCGCTAACTTTGACTAGCTAATTTTGAAATGATTGACGTCTATAACACGAAAGGCATTTTAGGGATTGTGTTTATTGTAATTGTTTCCGGGGCGTGAAATTCCAGGAAACCATAAAAGTTTAATTTTGATGGAAATTCAATTAAAAAGCTTTTATATATTAGTAAGACCCTTTATATCAAATTTATTTTATTTTTGTAGCGTGGATTGTCGATTGTTGTTCGAAATATTGTTGGTACAACATCAAATTATGTTATTGGTACAATATCAATAACGAGGATAATTAAAATCATATTCAATTACTTAATAACTACATTTTTTAAAACAAACTGTAACCCGACTAAAATACATATATTGGCTATGTTATAACCAGGCCATTATTCAGAATCTATTGACACTTCTTTTATTAAAATCAAATTAGTAGCTTAGGCGCTACGATGTGACAAACATACGTACATACATAAACTTCTGTCATTCGGCTTTACTTATTTGGGTAAAACAGTTTTTTAAACTCGTTTCTTAATGAGTTCTAGATAAAAACAACGATTAACAGCCAAACCACATAACATACAGTAAACCTCTCAACTGCGAAGAACTGCATCAACCACTTAATGCTGTTAATTCCGAGAGCCACTTAGGAGTTAAGACCGACAATGAAGTGCAGTATCTCCGACTGATAGTCGACAACGTTACGACTTACGGCGGGTTTTGTTTGTATTTATAATTTATATCTCAAGTTTTTTTTAATATCTTTGGCAATTAGGGATAATATTTCTCAATAATAATGGTTTTCGTTAGTAGCTCATGGAATAATTGAGGTCTTAGTAGACTGATATTTATTTTAATGACACAACCGTAATGATTGCTTTCGTATTTATCTTTGTCACTACTAACTAGCTGATATACTCTTCTCACACAAAACACAATCTGGTGGCGACGGGATATCGAATGTTATTAGTATTTTTCTGACAACACTCGACATGTTGAAAACCATGTCAAACCGCTGTCAGAAGTGGGATCACTAGATCTTCTGCTATCAGATGTTACGTGCTTAAAACCCCTGGGTTTACTCGCTAAATTGGAATAAAAATGATTTTACAACCTAACCACACCTCCCAGTTACTACCATTCGCAACCAATAACTTTTAACCACGGCCATTGCCATTAAAGGGTGATACTTATCTCTAATATTATCAATTTTCGGATCAGCGTCTCCGGTTGACTGCTTACCGGTATTTAATTCGAGTTTGCACGTTGGCAAAGCGGCTTTCATTAATTAGTCCGAACACAAGTTTTGCTATAAATTCCAGCGAGTCGGAAAACTTGCCGCCCCCACCGCTCATCGCGGCGTTGTAAATTTAAGCCGATAAAATAAAATATTATCGCTCCAGCAACACGACATCCGTCTAATTACGGGGAATCGCCTTACAAATTAGGCCCTAAATCGCCGTTTTCTAATTTTAAAACGGATAACCGCTAACCAATGCGAGCGAAAGTCAAAATCCAATTAAAAGTGCTCTAGAGAATGTTCCGAATTTTATAAGCGGTTAGGACTGACATGTTTACAAAGTTCGTGGGCAAAGAGTGTGCCAGCGAGCTGAGACTGCGTGACAAGACAAAAGATTTTAGTTAGAGTTTCAGGTGGTTTTCGTAAATAGGTGCTAATTAGCTGAACTTATTAGACGTTCGTATGTAGACACATTCGGAGTACCCTTGTAGCAAGGTGTTGTTTTGCCTAAAATTTGAACAGAAATTCTCGCTATTTCTTGACGCATATTATTAAGGTGCTTTTATGTTGCAAAATATATTATTTTGTAAAAAATATTATGCAAGATAAAGTAGAGAAGAGAAGAGGAAGAGGGAATCCTTGGAGTAACTATATTAAACAAAAAATTAGAGTTATGTCGTAACAAGAGTTATAAAGTAAAGCACAGAATTGAGATGTAAGGCGATAGCTCCACCGATACTTATCGGTGGTATACCAAGCGCTTAAGATTTATATGAATAAAATTTAATCATAAAGTACCTAAAGATAATAGTCGTGATTAGCGATACCCATAAGTTTTTTTTGATCGGCTGTTTTACCACTTACTCAGCACTGGCCCGGCACCGGAGATGTTTTTTGCACAATAGAGAAAATCTCAAATTCTAAGTTCCGTTTTTTAGAACAAAACATAGTTTGTGCATACTTACGAGTAGTACTGCACAAGCAAAATGGTTCGAACTAACGTCACTCTATTTTGCTTTTAAAGTTTTTAGAAGTAACTTAAATAGTGTGTGTTCGATGTGAACTTTTATCTACAGCGCGAGAATTGGGCCCTAGGTGAGGTGAGAGTCTATACCGTACCGTTGCCTGGCCGGTAAGTCAAAAACACGTACTTCCTTTTTTAAAGAATTCTGTAAAACATTACCATATTACACGCTAATGCTACCCAACGCAACTAACGTATAAGGAACTTAATTTCCTGCAAATCGCAAAACAATATATTATATAGAAATATTCAAAGGGCCAAAAAGTCAATAGCAACTGCCCCGATCTCAGTAGTTATTTGTTTCATGTTTCACGATATTAGATGTTAATTTTATTTGCGTCGTAGTGAGCCAAATAGAGAAGAAAATCAGGACAAATGTTTCGGTCAATAGATAATATCCTCATTCACAGTGGAGATCAATATAGTAAAGGAAAATGCCCGCTGAGAATATTTGCTTTGGGAGACCTAGATCGATATCTGTGCCTCATTCCAAACCAATCAAGCAAACGAGACCTAGCCAGTAAAGTATGATTGATAGGTCCTGTAGTGTTTGATAAGGGTAGACGACGTCAAAGGCTAACTACCCATTACACACACAAGGCCCTTGCCCCGAACCGAAAGCAAATATATCTGTGTACTAATAGGATATAGAGGTTTTACCGGCTCCTGGCCCACAATAGAGCCTCGCGTCGCAAAGTACACAACTGTCAAAGCGCCACTATTCACTGACTATACAATTAGACAAGGGACGTTTTGAAATGCCTACTGCGAACAATTCGGGACGAATTTTCAAAAATGTTTTGTTTGCGAGTCGTGTTATCGCGCAGTGTTTCTCTTATCTATATTTCTTCGAACAATGAGCGCCGATTTGTATATAACCCCGACGAGTAAATTATCCGTGTAGGTGTTGTAACGCGAGTTCGGTGGCAGGAACATCGTACATCACGGCGTTTATGCAGTTTCGCTAATATTATTGGTGCGCTACACAAACAAAGGCGCACTAATCTATGCCGCTACTACGCGATCTGACCGCGCGCGATAATTTCATATTATTAATTTACCCCCTGGCGACATGTTTGCACCCGATAGTGAGCGAGTAAATTGGATTTTATTCGAATAATGCATTTCGACTACAGTAATTAATTATGTTTGAGTTTATATCGCGATGTTTTAATTTTAAATTTTATACTGATTTAAATTTAAAGCGCCATCGATGATGCTCTATGATAATTTAAACTTATCGATCCGACTCCAAAAGTATTCATCGAAAATAATAATCATAATTAATGACCCGCGGGTATCGCCAATATTTACCAACGCTACGAACGATCGTAGATAGTGCTACGAGCATAAATGTTTTATGAAAAATTGTGTTAATTTTCGCTTACAGTACATACCTGGTGAAAGGTGCCGTGACATAATTGGTATAGATGAATATTGTGAGGACGGAGAGCAACATCACACCGGCCACGCATTTCCTCACGTTGATGTGGCTGGCGAGCCAGAAGCAGCAGCGCAGCGGCGCCGGCGTCTTGTGCGCGTGCGCGTACTCGCCGCTCTCCAGCAGCGGCGCGCGCGCCTTGCGACCCTCGCCCGACATCCCTAACATCTACGGACCACTATATTTACACAACACTATAACACTTAGGCCTCTAGTACACTGTACAATCTCTATCTCGGAACCGTGATAGCCGCGCTAGTCCTCGGTGGAAACTTTTGTCGCCACTTGCCGTGCTTCCACATTTCATAGGAGCTGGTGGGGGCGGAAATGCGCGCGCGCGCTGGGCTGCGGGCGAGGGCGCCGCTGACGGCCATCTCGTGCTGACGAACGGATCCGTTGCCTCGTTAAAATGGCCGCCGACGCATCTTGGCGGGGTATGCTCATCACGGCGACGGCGGACGCACTCGGGGACAGAGCTACGGCATCCGGGTGCGATGCCAGGGTGAGCGCTCCGCAAGCGACATCGGATTTATCTGGAACAAGACAAGAAAACATGTTAATAATATTATCTCGTTACAAACACAAAAAACCTAGACTCTAGAGGAATGTCACAAACAATATAGTGCACTGTTTGTGACGTAAAAGGTGTAAATCAGGATGAGATCGTCGTATTATGGCAATAATAAAACAGCTTATTAACAATGAGTCATAACTTCTGCAGCGGAATATAATAATTCGTGGAAATGTTGATACAGCAGTATGTATGGATGTTAATTCACCTGGCGAATTTCGAATACTCGCTTACTTTAATTGGATTGGAATATCGTAATTATTGGAATGCCTCCAGTTACACGGTTATTTACAACATTAATGCAATAATAATAGCTCTCCACATCGACCGACATTTTACATGACCACGCGACGCATGGTTCATTTTTCTGGGCAGACACTTAGGTGATCGTGCAGTCAGCATTGTCTCACGACAATTGAAAACAAACAGTTTTGTTTTTTCACTGCGGACATCGAATCTTCCACATCTGGGATCAAAAGCCAAAACCACTACAATACATACTATCGAAATAAAACTATCGACCTAATGGGTGCTGCTTTAATCTTTTGTATCGAACTGTTCATAAATAGTGAATTACCCAACCCGGAAGGGCCATCGAATCCCGCCACACAATTATTTGAAGCCACATTAAAACACTTTCCTATAACTTTAAACAAATTCATTGATCCGCGAAATTGGACGGACAGACCCGAAACTCTGACCTTTCATTAAAACTTAAAAAAGGCCTTCCTCTATTGTACAAAAGTTGGTAAACAGGTTCACCATTAACTAAATGAGTTAAATACAGTTTAGGGGAAATAACATTTTTCCTTTGCATCCACAGTTTGCCGGAAAGCCTTTGTACAAACTAGTTGGGAGGCTGCTTTACCGTCAGGTGTCGACAATATTAATTACTAGATGTTTCCCGCTACTTCTTTAGCGTAAAATGAAATTCCGCAGGAAGCATACCTTTTTCTGCGGTAAAAAGTAGCCTATGTGTTAATCCAGGGTATCGAATAACTCCATTCCAAATCTTATTAAAATCGCTCCAGCGGTTAAGACGTGAAGAAGTAACAAACATAAGTGTATGTTACAGCGTAAAAATAAATTCCGCAGGAAGCGTACCTTTTTCTGCGGTAAAAAGTAGCCTATGTGTTAATCCAGGGTATCGAATAACTCCATTCCAAATCTTATTAAAATCGCTCCAGCGGTTAACCGCTGGAGGGATTTTAATAAGATTTGGAATTTTTGAAATTTTTTTGGACTTTTGGTTACTTCTTCACGTCTTAAGACGTGAAGAAGTAACAAACATAAGTGTATGTTTACACACTTACCTACTCAAAAACTTTCGACTTTATAATGTTAGTCTGAATTGTGATTGTTTTTGCAATAGAAAGTTAATAATAATTATAATTATGTAGCAGTATCCAGTTACTGTCTTCCAACATATCCAATATTCATAATATCCGTTGTCCGATACCCACAATACAAGTGTAACTTAGGATGGGATTAGATTGACGTGATGTAGGTACTTATATTATCTACATGTTGAGGTGTTCCATTGTATTATATTATTCGTGTAAATTGTAAGAAATATTTATTACGTTAATTATTATTCTATTATTATTTATGCGCAGAGCCAAAAATGTAGAGAGGAAAAAAAGGCTGTAAAGTTTATTGTAAAAGATTTTTTTAATAATACCTACATAAATAAAAATAAGAACAATATCTCACTGTTTCTTACGTTAGCATTTTTTAAATCTTTGTTTTTTAAGAAAATTTATAAAAGCAAATTAAAAAAAAAGAAATACAAAATATAATATTGTGGATTTAATACATAATAATTATTATATTTCGAAAATATTCGCAAAAACATTCTACCAGTTAGTTAGGTACTTACCGACAGATGTTTGCATAATTCGATAGAAAATTTATCAGCAACTTGTACTCTTCATAAATCAATTATGAACTCTATACTCATTTTCTTTTTTTGAATATTTACGTTAATATTAAAATATCGTTGGAGAGGAATTCCCGCTTCAGCCGCGGATGGGAATCGCCCCGGGAATCCCTGATTGCACGACCCTCAGAATATTAACTATTCCACTATTACTCGCAAGACCTTATCTCAAAGGATTCCAAACATTACTGTATTATAATCTATAGTCTATACCTGAGGCGAAGTCGCCGACCTTGTTATACGGATATTAGTCCCAATAAAGTGCCAATTTCAGCAACGCATGATACAGTTAATCTTTCGTTAAATATGATGTTGTCACTCTCGTATTCCTGTCAATGAATGAGAAGGCATGGTATTTTAACAAAACGTTAACACTAACAAGCGTTGGTGAATTCGGGACTAAGGGCGTGTTTCACCAAGCAATGTTAAAATTAACGCCACGTTAAATATCATGTTATTCCTCTCGTATTTCCTGTCAATGAATGAGATGGCATGGTATTTTAACAAGACGTTAACACCAACATGCGTTGTTGAAATCGGGACTTAGGCTCGTATTAAGCACGCTTCGTCGAATCTTTAACTTTTCAAAAATAAAAAATGAAAATATGTAACATAAGAAAAGTTGTTCATCAGTTAAATAGGTTCTCAAGTAGTAGTTGCGATCGCAATTCTTGAGACCGAGTATAAGACTTGTTTAATATACGGGCCTAAAACAAATAAAGTTCGATATACTCAGTGGGCGGCGTTTGACACTAACCGCGCTTTGTCTATATAAATTGCACGATTAGAAGGACCTACCCAATTTTTATGGTTAGCACAACCGCATACTGCACCTACTACCTAAGCTTAGCCAATTATGTATCCCAATGGGCATTGTCAAAAAAAAATCACATGTACTTTTTATTTATTTTTTTCGTTGAAATAGGGTATTTTAAGAATATTAATTATATATTTTTGAAATTCATTGGCTAGTTTTTTTTAAATATTTTTTAAAAGTTTTCGGATCTATGACATCATCGTCAGCGGACAGCAAAAATTGATTAAAAAAAGAGCATTGTCAAAATTCTACATGGTGTTAAATGTCATAAGAAATACTAATCTCAAATCCCTATACGGAATGAAGTAAAGATAGTAATGCTTTCCAGTGATAAAGTAAAGGTTAAACATTGAAGGTCAAACTAAGGTTAAACATATTTGTTTAAAAATATAAGTAACTAATGGGTATTTTTTTAGTTTACAGAAAAACGATTACTGACTTTATTCCTCGAAATGTTTTTGTAATGGGCACAATAAAAAAAAATGGACAATCCTCATTTATCCGCCTATCCTCCTCAGGAACCTCCGCCCTTTCGTCACCTCAAACATTATAACCGCGCATTAATTTCCCGTCTACTACAGGAGACGAACTGACATTGGCAATTGAGATAATTTCATGCAACTTAATAATGAAACACGTATGGTCGGCGATTTCACGCCAAGCGCTACCAACTACGCTCTTTGTCTATATAAATTGCACGACCAGTTATAAAAGCGTTCTTGAAATCTCATCTCTCACGTAATATCGTTCTTCGTGTAATAGTGGGACGGTGGGCGAGCCCGGCTCCATTATCTCCTTTATAAGTTTTTACTTTCGTCCTGTTTGTGCTCGGTGTACGGAGGAATACTGAATGGAGTCATTTAATAATGTCAGACGCTGGCACGGAATTTCAACAAAACAGGAGTGAACGCGTATTATCGTAAATTTTAAAGCTACGGATTTAAAATATCCAGAACGCGACCCGAGATATTTTGTGTAGAGTAGTGCCTCTGCTACAATCTTTAGGATCTGTACCTAATAAACTTTTACACCTGTTTACACGCCTTTAAGTATTACTTTACTAAGTACTGTGTTATTTACTATTCATAAAACACGTATGAATCACACTGTGTGAGACCACGGAAACAAAATATTTGCGCGCCTTTTACTAATTTTAAGATATCTTCAAAGATATTAATTTAAATTATATGGTGTAAAGAGTAATTATATTGTTCATGAAATGTTGAACAAACGTATTTAATTTGATAACAATTAATATTGTATTTATAACTTTATCCGTTTACGCAGCAGTAGCAGAACACTCGATTTTAAAAACATAATTTATTAGTACTCATTCGTCTGATAATGATGATAGCCTTATACCATTTAAAATAATTTTTGAAACGGGTCAGTAGTTCCTATGATTAGCGCGTTCAAGTAAACAAACAAACTCTTCAGTTATTACAATATCCATATAGAGTATAGGTAAGAGAACGTACAAATAAATCACCGGACACTTTGTGTGCACAAAAATAGGCTGCGAGAACCGTACATTTTGACGCTATTAAATAAGCTTAAGTCCTTTTAGCTAGTCAACCCTATCCCATGAAAAGCATAACTTGTAAAAAGTGCCAAGTCTCGCTACTTAGTTCTTTTGCCGTAAAAAGTGGTCAGATCTGTGTGACGTCAAGGTGGGGTATGTAGGTCGGTTTACCAACATCTTATAGTAATCATATCAATGTTATTAAAAATCTTGCATGTTATTATTAAATAAGGATGAATACACAATGCATATATATTATCTGTCTCACAAGTGATACATATTAAATCTGATTATTTTGACGCAATTAAACAAGCTCATGGCCTTCTCGCTAGTCAACACTACATAGCAAAATTTTCATTCAAATACCACATTCGAAACCTAATCAACAGACATTTAAATAAACAAATATTCCCCCATATAATATCAGTATAGATAACCAACATCACCTACACGGTATCAATACAGTCGCGAGCACTCGTGTATGCGACGCACGTCCACATTATTCAATATCTCACGCGCCGCGTAATTTATAAGGACAATAATCTCTCTCCGAAGTTTTTCCAACTTATTATAACTTATCCTTCCCTTATCAACTCTGACGTTCGTTAACTGTTAACACGAGTCTTCCATAAGACGTAGGGGACGTGTAAACTGTAGCTCAAGCAGAAACATGAAACTTCCGTAAAGTGATCGATTGACAATTGTATCCCATCAAAAACATAACTTGTAAAAAACGCCATATCGAGACTTGGCGTTTTTTGCTCTAAAAAGTTGTGAGATCCATGTGATGCCATGCCGGGGTAATCTCGGTCGGTTTTAAAATATCTTATAGTGATCATATCAATATTATTAAAAAAAATCATGTTTAAAATAAATAAGTAGATTGACTATTATCTCACAAGTGATACATATATTCAATCAGATTGTTGAGTGCGATTGCCAAGTCAATCTACTTGTTTAAATAGTAGTAGCGAAAGTTGGCTCTTCTTCAGAGAGAAACCATTTGAAAAATCGAGCCAGCCTTCGGTACTACTAGATATTATTATATCTAGTATATCAAGGTCGTACCAACAAACAAAAAAACCGTCCGAGATGAGAGCTCTGTTAATATTAGGAATGTATTTCTATCGTGTCTCGTGTGTACGAAGACCATCAAATTTTCAGCGCGACCCGCGCTATACACAAAACAGCAAACCGTAACTTATCGTTATCCGTTGTATTAGCACCAGTTTTTGGAACTTTATTTTCGCTACGATAAAGGCGATTTATGAGCAGTGTAATATGTATTTTTACGACTGAGAAATAAATGGTTATTGCACCATTTTGTTTATTCTAATTCTCGTTAATGACGTATTTAAGTTGTAAACACTAGGTATTTATTGGGCCAATATTCTTAAAACGTTAGGGCGATAGATGGTGAAAATTAGAACGAAATAGATCAATAGGGCTTATAAATGTATTATAAATATATTTAGTAGGTACTAAGAACAATTACCATTTTTGTAAAAAAAAATTAAGTAAGTCTGGTTACCGACGACGAAACTTATGTTACTTTCGTTTTATTTATTTATGTTTTTAAATAAAACTCCTGCGCCTGCAGTAGGTTAGGCACTACAGTGGAACAAACAAATGTACATACATACATATCTGCACGGAGTACTAAAATTATTTTGTATTTGCAAAATATATTAAAGTACATTACAATAATGCTGTACAAAAACATCGCTTTAAAGAAACACTAATTACTATGTAATAACGTTACTTAAATAATAACAACTGTTAAGGTAATTATTTACATTTTCATCGTAATATTTGAAACGTGTTATTAGCGAAATGGCGTGACGAGTCATCGTTAAAGGTGACACGGAGTCTGGCGGAAGCCGGCCCAGGACTATTACTGTATAAATGACTGAGTTAACTATAATACAGTCATGTAGTCAGTCACATTACCGTCATTGGTCATGCGATAGTAGCACGAATGTATGCACTTATTAGGCGGCGGACTCTATTAGCGCCAGGTGAAAGGCAGCGGTCGTTTTGCCTTTCCGTGTGTTTCTGTCCACTAATATCATTTCACTGCGTGCGTCCGAAAACAAGATGTAGTTAACGATAGAAGTAAAAAAATAGTTAAGAAGAACGATATCCGCCTCACCACTCATCACTCAGAGTTGGAGAAGATCGAAGTCAGTGGAGAGAGCTGGAGGAGGCCTATGCCAGGAGGCAAGCCGAACTGCGAGATATACTTTAAGAAATTAACACAACAAAAACTTTAAGTCCCGATTTCACCAACGCATGTTAGTGATAACGGCTTGTTAAATTACCTCTCATTCATTCAGAGGAACAGCAAGATATTTAACAATACAAATTTAAATAGTAAAGGAAGAAAATATTAATATAATTTCACTACAAACTGCAAAGTTTCGGCACATCGATATATTAAATATACAGGCTATAATATTTATGAGTGACAATACTTAAGGGTGTGTACACGGGTCCCATATGTAGAGTTTTAAGGCTGAGAAAGTACCAGTGCTGAAAGAGGTACTTAAATTACAAACATGAAAGTCTAAAGTAAATCTTTCAGCTCTGGGACTTTCACAGAAACTCTACATAGCTGGCACATATATAGTATTATCACTCATCCGTCACAGTCCGTTTCGATTCAACGTCATATAAATGCAAACAAAAATCTAAATTCTACTATATTAAAGTGTTAATTTATTTATGTAATGCGCGGTGAATGACATTTATTTTGGTAGCAATATAGCAGCGCATAGTTTAGTATATATTATGGTATATATTTAGCACAGTTAAGGATTATTGAATTGAAACGTGTTGGTACCACTACACTCAATATCTTTATATCGACTGTGAACCGGCAATATGTCCTGTCTTAAATTTAGATGCAGCTGATTTATAATGTCTTATCGCGATTATCTAATTAAAATTATTCAGACAGAAGAATATCGGGTTCATTTTTTAATAAATAAACAATATTAAAGTCAACATTTTTTTTTTTTATAAAAATTTAAGCGTTTGTAATAATAGTTACGTTTTTTTGTGTTTCCTGAAAAATCTTGAAAAATAAGATAGGATAATTTGCCAGTTCACAGTCGATATGCCCAAATCAGCGCGCGATTACCATGACGCCGCGAATGTAATGTGGCGTTAAAAAAGCCTTAAAACGGTAGTAAATGGTGAAATTGAAAAAGTTAAAAATATTACAAAGAGTGCTCAACAGTACTACAGAGATGCACAGGACTGACATCAGCGCGAGATGGCATCGCAAAGACAACTCGCTCTCAAAGGAGCATTTATCACACTAACAATTAAATGCAGTCGTTAGTTTGCAAACTTTGATCGCTCCAGCGGGCCGCAGTTGATATTATATTTGTTAATCTGAGTTTCTGAATACTGTTTCTGAACGCGAGTTGCTGAATACTATTGCTGAATGTTGCAGACAACAATCAGGCGCTAATTGTGATTCCGCTAATTTGCATCGTCACTCGCTTCTCGCCTCAGACATTTAGTTTGTTGCATAATACAAATATTACACTAATTTCGTAGACGCAGGCTGGAGGATTGAATGGTATTTGCTCTTGCAACTGCAATAGTAGGCCGCGGTTCTTAAGAGGAAACACCACGGTTGAGAGAAATACAAAATAGGTATTTATAAAATCTATTGCTGTCTCGCAGTGCCTTAACTAGCCAGCACTAGCGCGATAGAGACAACTGCAACTTGGACAGAAATTACCTATTAAAAGTACCAGAAATCGACGTTTAGGGGATTCCTGTTTCCTCCTCCAAAACTTAACCGATTTAAATATTTTTTTCTGTATTAGCTAAAAAAAGAATTGAGCTAGGTTCCTATTTTTTGCTTTTGTTGTTTATTGTAGTCAAATCTGTTTCCTAGATATTTAAACATAGCGGAGAGTCTGGCCATTTTTTTTAGGTTTTTAAACGTCCATATCTCTTTAAATAATTATTTTATTAAAAAAAAAAGGAAAAAATAGGGACGTACAAACAATATCCATAAATATTCAGGAAAAAAATTATAACTCTAGATGTGTTATCCAGGGAGGAAATAGAAATCCCCTAGACCCCTATTTTTGTATGAAAAAAAATTCGTGGTGTTTCCTCTTAAGAGGAAACCTCACGGTTGAAGGAAATACAAAATAGGTATTTATAAAATCTATTGCAGTCTCGCAGTCCCTTAGCTAGTCAGCACTAGCGCGATAGAGACAACTGCAGCTCGAACTGAAATTACCTGTTAAAAGTACAAAAAATCGACGTTTGGGTTTTTCTCCTTTAAAACTTAACAGATTTAGATATTTATTTAATTATAAACTAAAAAAGGCTTGAGCTAGGTTCCTATGTTTTGATTTTATTGTATAATGCAGACAAATTTGTTTCCTGGATGTTTAAACACAGCAAAGCGTTTTTTTTAACGTCCATATCTCCTTAAATTATTAATATATTAAAAAAATGAAAAAATAAGGACGTACAAATAATATACAGATATTCAGGAAAAAAATGTTACTCTAGCGGCACTATCCAGGAAGGAAACAGTGTTTTGTGGATTGACTATGTGCAACGGCAGTATAACGCCCTTCACGTACCTACAATACTCTTTTAGGGTCCTCTTTTGCCGTCCTTATCATAAACAACGCACTTGCTTGGAGGTTACTTTCGAGTAAATCGCGATCAAAGATGATCATGATACATTGTTTTCTAATGAAACTAATAGGAATATTTCAAATATTTTTGTTTTTTTAGTTCCTTTCAATGTAGACTTTGCATGTGCGGTATTATATGAACTATGTATTGATGTCCCTTGAATCAATGCACTTAATACGTTACTAACATATCCTAAAGTGACAGTTTAAACTCAATTTTCAAATAAATAATTCATATTTTTATTTGCGACATATCCTTCATCGATTCGTGTCTTCAAATACGATTTTTTTGGTTCGATTGTAAGTCCATCCCGCTCGCATATGTATCATTATCGCGTGATCAAACGGGATAGCTAACAATCGAACCGATATATCGAACGAATATACACATTCTCGTTCGATATATACCCTGCGTTCTATCGGAGCGATTTCATTACATCGGAGCGGGCAACAATATCTGGTAATGGAAGTTGCATCAAACAGGTATCTCCAATTAACGGAACATCCGCGCCGTTAACTATTCGATTCTCATGTACGATTGCGGCCGGTAATCCAATTTAAATGTTAGGTTACTTATTATACATGCACCGTAATAGTTTTCGATTAGTCGAACGGGCTCCCAATGATGTAGCATACTTCATTTAGTGCAAAATCCGTTGTATTGGTATATTAGCAGAAACCGATTTCAAAATTGTATATTACTCGTATAAAGAGTGTTCCTTTCTACTAATATTGACACACTGTATAAGCTACATACTGCTTTGTCCCTGTCTGTCGAGTGGCTTTTCTTACGTATGGGACAAGGATAAAACATTATATAGCTTAAGTGTGTGTGTTATGTCACAAAAACCGACAACTAGCTGTAACAATTAGGTAAGCCTTAAATTATGACAGTATTTTTATATCCCAGGAACAAAACTTATTTCAGGTAGATTGAAACCATCGGCTTGAGCGCTGACGTGGTTGCATCATTAGCGTTAAACTAAGTTTATTAACAAAGCGACCGTCATTTGTATTCAATTACAACATGATTACTGTTCTTTTAGTGTATTGCAGCAGTACTATACATGTTTCCGAATCATTCACAGCAAGCATTGAATCGTTTATTTAAAAGAACAAAACTCCGGAGACTAAAAGCGATTAAGATAATTGCACTCGAGAAATGCGTAAAATTCAAGTTGAACCGAGCAAAGCGCAATGCATTGATAAAGAACGTCACAACAAAACAACTTTTCTAGGAGCTTCCTTTGTAAATTGGAATTGCTCGGTTAGTTTAAATTACGTTACTTCCGAGGAGATTATGCGATTACGTGAATTTATGCAAGATATTATCCAAGGACAGTGTTGTTGCATAACGCCTTTAGTGTCCGAGGCCCGAGCACCCTTAGGGAGTTTACACACGAGACCGCGTTTTTCGCCGGTGACTCAGGAGCTGCGGATTTTCACCGTAGTGCAGTCCAGCAGCACCGCACCGCTTAAGACGTCTTTTTCAACCAAACTCGTACAAGTTGAGAGAACAGCGGCGCTGAATCCGGCGACGTCGTGTAAACTACCTTAGGTTATGAGCGGACGAAGCGGATTTTATTTTGACAAGTCACGACTCACGAGACCGCAGGTTTGTGCGGTTGCGATTATCGCTTGCAAAGTTGACGGTTAATTATCGCAAGGCTGGCGGTTAAGCGACCAGTTAAGTTTCGGCCCGCCAGTCGCCAACCGATCGCAGAGCGCGCGGGTGCGACGGTACAACTACAAGATGGCCGCCGGTGCAGTGGAGCTTGCAAACAATCGCACACGCCGCAGGCTGTATTCTCTCTGCAATCTACAAAGGCTGCGGGCCCGCAAACGCGGCGGGCGCGGGTGGTAACCGCTTCGTGAGTCCATAGCCTTACCTCCCCCCACACATGATGTATGAGCTTATACTGTCAAGTTATTGCCATCCAGAACGACTTTACATTTGCATGTCGTTACAGCCCCAACGTATCGCCCATCATCTGTGTCACTTGATGTTCTACTCGATTAGATAGGCACATGAAGATTTCGATACGATGAACTGAAGATAATAATGATTTTAAAAGATTTAAATGAACTAATCTATATCTACAGGGTGTAAAAAAATTAGCGGTAATACTTTAGGGTATGTATGTGCCTCCTATGTAGAGTTTAATGTGAAAGTACCAGCGCTGAAAGACTTAGTTGGACTTTCATATATGTATGAGAAATGCCCCAACGTCATCAATTTGCCCATACAATAATAATAAAAAAGTAACTCTTTCAGCGCTGGTACTTTCACAGTAAACTCTATATACGGGACCCATACACACTCTAAAGTATTATCACTCACTTATTACCCGACTTCGGCGAAGCCAAAAGGAAGGGTAATGATTTTGGCAGTCTATGTATGTATGTATGTATGTATGTTTGTATGTATGTATGTATGTTCCCTCGTAGCGATTAAACTACTGGTCCGATTTTAATAAATGAGGTGTCAATCTATTCGTAGTGGTCCCGCGAGTAACATAGGCTATATAATTTGTCGAAAAATTTTGGATTTTGATAATTATAGCTCATAAACTATCTCCAAAAAAAATTAAATTAAGATAATTGTATCGTGTTTGGTATCCAAAGATAGGTCTTGGCAAGCATATTACAAATATTTATTTAAAATTTTAATTAGTTATTATATTTTGTTGTTAAATTCAAAATAAGGGTTTAAAATGCGGTCGTACAAATTGTATCTAGGAGTTGTTTAGTTACTTTCTATGTGTTAATTTAACGTTAGTTAAGTGAACATATAATGTTATAATTCATGTTGAAACAGAAAAATGTAAAATAAAATAAAAGTTTAAAAAACTATAACCCGACTTCGCAAAAAAGGGGTCTAAAAAGGCTGAAACAAGAAAATAATTTAATTTGAAATCCAGATATGCATAGGTACAGATATGGTCAAGGTAGAGCCGTGGTCGTACCCGCTACACAAATGTATAATATTTGTCTGCTGTTGTAATATACAATCCCAATAGCGGGTACGACCACGGCTCTACCTTGACCATATCTGTACCTATGCATATCTGGATTTCAAATTAAATTATTTTCTTGTTTCAGCCTTTTTAGACCCCTTTTTTGCGAAGTCGGGTTATAGTTTTTTAAACTTTTATTTTTTTACCCTGTATACTCGTACTAATAATAAATGCGTGTCAGTCAATATACCCTATATACCCTTTTATAGTTCTGACAAGAAATCTAAATATTTGGCCTAGGTAAATAATGTAGGACACTACTTATCTCGAAACAATAGTTAAGCATAATATATATATGTATATATATTTTAATATATTTTGACTGTCTTTCCCGCCCAAACGGATTTATTAATCAGATTTAAATGTAATTAATTGCTTACGTGTAAGCAAGAAACTTAATTTACGACGGATGATGGGCCCAACCAAACCTAATTTAATATGGTTCGAACTATGGGCAAAAAATAGTACTTTAATAAAATATTATATACTTTTTTTTGTTGTTCAAATCTGTAACTATCAAAGTAATATTAAGGACTTAAAACGAGGCGTTTGGTCTTATCTCGTATTTAAGAGGAAACAGCACGGTTGAGAGAAATACAAAATAGGTATTTATAAAATCTATTGCTGTCTCGCAGTGCCTTAGCTAGCCAGCACTAGCGCGATAGAGACAACTGCGACTTGGACTGAAATTACCTATTAAAAGTACCAGAAATCGACGTTTAGGGGATTCCTGTTTCCTCCTCCAAAACTTAAGCGATTCAAATATTTTTTTCTTTATTAGCTAAAAAAAGAATTGAGCTAGGTTCCTATTTTTTGCTTTTGTTGTTTATTGTAGTCAAATCTATTTCCTAGATATTTAAACATAGCGGAGAGTCTGGCCATTTTTTTAGGTTTTTGAACGTCCATTTCTCTTTAAATAATTAATTTATTAAAAAAAGGAAAAAATTTAGACGTACAAACAATATCCATAAATATTCAGGAAAAAAATTGTTACTCTAGGGGTGTTATCCAGGGAGGAAATAGAAATCCCCTAGACCCCTATATAAACGTATGGAAAAAATTTCGTGGTGTTTCCTCTTAATACGTGGGTTGGATAATGAATATTGATTATGTTCTTAGTGGATAAGTCCATAATCCATTCTTAAACTCAATACATACACTTTCTTCATCGTTACGAGGAACTTAAATTATGTGACATGAAAATCCAGCTATTTACGCTTATGGCGGGGGAGGATTATCCATTTTTATGTTGTACTAAATATGAGTGTTTACCGACGTTGTGATTCTAACGTCTAATATTTCAGGCATATTACGTTTCTAACATTGAAAATCGAGTCCCAGCATTGTAGACTTTTGGTCCAAATTAAATATTAGTCAGGACCTTTTGAAAGGTCCAAATTAATATTTTCGTAGACAAGAATTGTCTGTGTCAAATGTAAATGTGTAGCATTTCTTTATAACACAGTAAATAAGTAAAATTCAAGTTGGCAGCATTATAGTGTAACTACTATGGTCAAAACAGACTGTAGTGGTCTGCAATAATTAGTATTCGGGCATCAGACGCCTTACCAACATGCGATGCCTAATAATTACGCTCACATTATCATCGCCATCATCAGCCTGAAGACGTCCACTGCTGAACATAGGCCTCCCCCAAGGACTTCCACAACGACCGGTCGTGCGCTGTCTGCATTCAACGGCTCCCCGCGGCTTGGACCAGATCGTCGGTCCATCTTGTGGGTCAATCCGTGGTCGCCACTCGAGAACTTTCCTTCCCCATCTAGTGTCTGTTCTCCGAGCGATGTGGCCTGCCCATACGCTTACAAAGTTAGAAATTAAAAACGTATATACGTCTTACATTAGTAAACGTGATGTTATAGTCGATCGATGATCGTAATCGTAATTAACGACAGCCCAAGTCCTCAGTTAAGCGTAATGTTTAGACATTACAATAAAAAATCACTCCGTAATTAATTCCGCGGGCCGTTAGGACGAATTAGTATCATTTGCATTGTGTCAAGTCGTCCCAGTAATTACTATTGATACTCTTATTTTTATTAATGATATCAAATTGTAAAGCCGGCGGCGGTCCCGTAATAATCCTCCCGACCATTAGGCCCGGCCGAGCTTGCAAATCGTCCGCATATTTTGGGGCAAGATTAATTGTTCTCGAATATCATCTATCACGGTGGGCTCTCCGTGACGCGCCGGTAGTGCGTGCGACGTTTTATTCCAACCGCAGCAATATGTCTCGGACCGCATTAAAATCGCATTAAATTCCACGCGCTCCGCCCTAGTGATATAATTAAATGTGTAAACTAATTGATTTAGGTTTTCAAGTAGCAGGTATAAAATGAAATACACGAAGTTGTTTCAAAATTTGCAACCACTAATAGAAAGCCTTATTTTGGGGCCAAATCAACTGGTCTCTCCATGACGCGCCGGTAGTGCGTGCGACGTTTTATTCCAACCGCAGCAATATGTCTCGGACCGCATTAAAATCGCATTAAATTCCACGCGCTCGGCCCTAGTGATATAATTAAATGTGTAAACTAATTGATTTAGGTTTTCAAGTAGCAGGTATAAAATGAAATACACGAAGTTGTTTCAAAATTTGCAACCACTAATAGAAAGCCTTATTTTGGGGCCAAATTAACTGGTCTAGAATATCATCTATTACAGTGAACTCTCCGTGACGCGCCGGTAGTGCGTGCGACGTTTTATTCCAACCGCAGCAATATGTCTCGGACCGCATTAAAATCGCATTAAATTCCACGCACTCGGCCCTAGTGATATAATTAAATGTGTAAACTAATTGATTTAGGTTTTCAAGTAGCAGGTATAAAATGAAATACACGAAGTTGTTTCAAAATTTGCAACCACTAATAGAAAGCCTTATTTTGGGGCCAAATTAACTGGTCTAGAATATCATCTATTACAGTGAACTCTCCGTGACGCACCGGTAGTGCGTGCGACGTTTTATTCCAACCGCAGCAATATGTCTCGGACCGCATTAAAATCGAATTAAATTCCACGCGCTCGGCCCTAGTGATATAATTAAATGTGTAAACTAATTGATTTAGGTTTTCAAGTAGCAGGTGTAAAATGAAATACACGAAGTTATTTCAAAATTTGCAACCACTAATAGAAAGCCTTATTTTGGGGCCAAATCAACTGGTCTCTCCATGACGCGCCGGTAGTGCGTGCGACGTTTTATTCCAACCGCAGCAGTATGTCTCGGACCGCATTAAAATCGCATTAAATTCCACGCGCTCGGCCCTAGTGATATAATTAAATGTGTAAACTAATTGATTTAGGTTTTTAAGTAGCAGGTATAAAATGAAATACACGAAGTTGTTTCAAAATTTGCAACCACCAATAGAAAGCCTTATTTAGGGGCCAAATCAACTGGTCTCTCCATGACGCGCCGGTAGTGCGTGTGACGTTTTATACCAACCGCAGCAATATGTCTCGGACCGCATTGAATTCCACGCGCTCGTCCCTAGTGATATAATTAAATGTGTAAACTAATTGATTTTGGTTTTCAAGGAGCAGGTATAAAGTGAAATTCACGAAGTTGGTTCATAAATAGAAATCACTAACCTAAAGCCTTATTTTGGGGCCAAATTAACTGGTCTAGAATATCATCTATTACAGTAAACTCACCGTGACGCACCGGTAGTGCGTGCGACGTTTTATTCCAACCGCAGCAATATGTCTCGGACCGCATTAAAATCGCATTAAATTCCACGCGCTCGTCCCTAGTGATATAATTAAATGTGTAAACTAATTGATTTAAGTTTTCAAGTAGCAGGTATAAAATGAAATACACGAAGTTGTTTCAAAATTTGCAACCACTAATAGAAAGCCTTATTTTGGGGCCAAATCAACTGGTCTCTCCATGACGCGCCGGTAGTGCGTGCGACGTTTTATACCAACCGCAGCAATATGTCTCGGACCGCATTGAATTCCACGCGCTCGTCCCTAGTGATATAATTAAATGTGTAAACTAATTGATTTAGGTTTTCAAGGAGCAGGTATAAAGTGAAATTCACGAAGTTGGTTCAAAATTTGCAACCACTAATAGAAAGCCTTATTTTGGGGCCAAATTAACTGGTCTAGAATATCATCTATTACAGTGAACTCTCCGTGACGCACCGGTAGTGCGTGCGACGTTTTATTCCAACCGCAGCAATATGTCTTGGACTGCATTAAAATCGCATTAAATTCCATGCGTCCGGCCCCTATTAACTCAATTAAGTGTAAATCAATTGATTTAGGTTTTCAAGTAGAACGTAGTAAGTGAAATACGTGAATTTGGTTCATAAATTGAAATCACTAATCTAAAGCCTTATTTTGGGGCAAATTAATTAATTAAGTCTCTAATGACGCGCCGGCAGTGCGTCCGACGTTTTATTCTAACCGCAGCAATAAGTCTCGGACCGCATTAAAATCGCATTAAATTCTACGCGTCCCCAGCCTAGTGATTAAATTAAACGTGTGTAACTTAAATGTATTGAAATAGGTTTTCAGGTGTCACCTAGAAAGTGCAGAGTTGGGTTCATACATTAAAATTACAAATCTAAAGCCTTTATTTTTTACGTCCTAATAAAGGTGCGTAACCGATGTGTTATACAAAATAGATATATGTATTTAAATAAACATTATCAAATTTGGAATCATTAGGGAGATAGATTCAAAGACAATTATTTTTAAACTTTCAATTCGCATTTCCATCGTCAAAACGCTTTTGTGAGTCCAACAATAAGCTCCCTCCAATTATTTTTTTACATTAAGAGCGCGCAATCAAATTTCATCAAGTCGAAATCGCCGCGAGAGACGATATCGACTCACACAGACGCATAACAACACGCATGTGTGGGTTAACGCTAGGTCGAGCGTACGTAGCGCGCGCGAGTAATATTGGTAGTTTGATCCTAATGAATTTTAATATTACCTACCATTTCAATACTTCTATAAAATTAAATGGTATTTAAGTTATAAAATACAAATTATACATACTCGACATGCTAGTAATCGCCCGCGGCTCAGTCCGCGTTACTGTCTTACCGTCGGGAATAACTTTCGCGATGATTGTGTGAAAAGAGTTTCATGGTGGTTGGTCAGTAGATGAGACGTGATGAAAGTAACAAACAAACACACGAACAAACAAACAAACTTTCACATTTATAATTTAGGATAAGTAAGTAATGAGAATAAAAAATTCAACAACCTAATTTTAATAAAAATATACCAAGTTATTTATGTTTCATCTTTGATGTCCAGAAATGTTTGTCCCTAAATATTTTACTGACCCACTTCCGACTACCCACTAAAATGTACTAAAATACCAATTTTTAGTGGGTAGTCGGGATGGACATGCTTTTTTCAGTGACAAAAATGTTGTCACTATACTAACTAGCATTTTGCAACCGTCTGATTATTGAATGAAAATGAAATAAAATTAAAGATTATTTGGATAAAATGTACATTATGGTCGGTTGAGTTGGCGGCTGCAATTTTTATGGCGAATAGAGCTATATGTAAGGAGTCATTAACCAAAATTTAAACTTGCGGAAACTCGTAGTTTTTTAGTTATTGAAAAAATAAAATTCGTATTTTTGTATGAATATTCGACTACTTTTGACGTAATTCTGCCCGATTATCTAGTTAAGAAAAATAGGTGATTGAACTAGAATAAAAATGGCTTTTGGCGCTATATAAAAAAAACTGTCAAAATTACGTCAAAAGTAGTCGAATATTCATACAAAAATACGAATTTTATTTTTTCAAAAACTAAAAAACTAGGAGTTGCCGCAACTTTTAATTTTGGTTAGTGACTCCTTACATATAGCTCTATTCGCCATAAAATTTGCAGCCGCCAACACGACCGACCGTAATGTACATTTTTTCCGGCATAACATGTATCTCACAAGTTTTTACTGTAGAAGAACTAAGTAGCGAGACTTGGCAATTTTTACAAGATATGTTTTTGATGGGATCTCAGTTCTTTTTGTAGAAGATTTACTAAACGCGTGTTTTTGTCAAAAGGGCAAATACAGCTTTGTAATCCTATACATTTAAATGACATTACAAAGTTAATTATGCAGTTAGTCTAGATAATTCTACAGAAATATTTTTTTAGGTTTTTCCCTTATTTATACACTAAACACTACTTGTATTCCAAATGTGAAGCTTCTATGTCTGCTAGAAGTGCCTAATACTTTTGATGATCGGTCAGTGAGTGATTGAGTCAGTGACAAAAGTAAGGAGTTTGACAAGTTATAATTATGTAACTTCTGTTTAAAATTGAATTACATTTGAAATATACTGTGTTTGTACAATGCTTTCCTAGTAACTAAAAATGAAGGCTTCTTTTAATCCACAACAAAGTTATAGGGAGTTGAAAATGGCCTAAACTGCTACGAGAAATTGATGGTACGGCCGTGCTCAAGTTGACAGAAGCACTGCCGTGCCCCCAGATACTCGGTTATATTGATGACAGTTACATTAAAGCAGACATACACTCAGGGGCTGATGATGATTAGTATAATTTTTAAATAATATATGAACCACACCATCTTTTAACTAAAAAAAACCGCATCAAAATTTGTCAATCATTTAGGAACTGCGATAAAACAAACAGACATACAGGGGCTGATGATGATTAGTATTATTTTTCAATATATAAACCACATCAGCTTTCAACTAAAGAAATTGACATAAAAATTTTTTGATTAATTTAGGGGCTGTGATATTACAGACAGACATACAGGGGCTGATGATGATTAGTATAATTTTTAAATATACAAATCACATCAGCTTTCAACAAAAGAAATTGACATCAAAATCTTTTGATTAATTTAGGGGCTGTGATATTACAGACTGACACACAGGGGCTGATGATGATTAGTATAATTTTTAAATATATAAACCACACCAGCTTTCTGCTTAAGAAAACCGCATCAAAATCTGTGATGCATTTAGGAGCTACGATATGAGAAACAGACACACAGGGGCTGATGATGATTATTATATAAATTTTAAATTTTATAAATAAACTCTGAACAAATTACACACCTTTTTTGTGGTAACCTCTTAATATTTTTTTTTCTATATAAATATTATGAACTTTGTAATCGACATAATATAATCTCTGTAAATTTCCCCCATTTCTCATAAAAATATTAATGCTCGTCAAAGCGTCAATTCTGCGTAGTCGCACTATAAGTCCATGAGCGGACCAGGTCGGTGAACCTTTATACTTTGATGGTCCCGCGCAGAGCGACACGGCCTCCCCTCACGAATTCTCAGCGGGTACTAAATAGATCGCGATTTACATGACGCGTGCGCTTGGTTGAAAACAAGTAATTTTTAAAAAATTGAATAATGGGATAAACATCGTTTTTTAATTAAATAAAAAATAGTGTCAACTTACCAATAGTATGATTATCAATTATAAAAATAATATCATCGAAGAAATTTAGTTTTTCCAGTAGAAATACAGCACTGAAAAACGTAAATTATGTCATTTTTAAAAGATTTTTTATGCAGTTAACAATACATATATTTTTAATTTTTTATCAATATTTCATTGAAGGACTTTATAATCTTTTTTATAAAAATAGAAATTAAACTATATTAACACGATTTAATTGTTATTTTCTTTATCAAAGTGAGCTAAAATCGGCATTTTTGCGATTCGGCGTTCCGAAATCTTTAAATTTACTCAAATGTACTACTTAAAACTTTAATTTTATAAAATGATGTCCAAAATAAAGAGTTTATCTTCATATATTTCTAATTGTTTTATTTAATTTAGTTATTTTATGCGTGTGAGGGGCAGTCAAAAACACCGAAAAACTGAAACTTCGTCGTAAATTGAATGCACGCTCTTAAGCGTCCGTAAGGCCTATTTCACGAGGAGAAATTAGGACGATCTCTAACTCCCCTAAAAGATAAATCTCGAGTTAAAAATATACCCCCGGCGAGTTTATAGCACGGCGGACAGCAACAAATGGAGTCAATCTTTTTTGCTGCAAACGCGAAGGTAGAACCGAAACTTGTTCATTTCCAACGTGTAAACTTCGGTATCAATCAAGCCGACCCTTTTTCAATAAACGCACCGCAGATTCCCTAAAGCAATTTTTCGAGTAATTTGACTCCTAAAGAATATCCTTTCGTCGGCGCGGTCGAGTAACAATTTTGATCTCCCTTCAAAAATTCGTATTTACACCGAGTTTGATGTTAATTAAAAAAGTTAAGAGCTTTACGTTCTATGAGACTATTGATTGGTTTTCATGATTTCGATAAATACCTAAAATAATGTCAATGTATATAATTCTAGCTGACCCGTGCCCACTTCGTTGAGCATGGAAACCGTGTAAGCCTTCCCGGGACTTCCACGACTATTTCAAGACTAAAAATACCCGAATCAGTCCAGCTGATCTCGAGTTTCAGCGAGACTAACGAACATCAATTGATTTTTATGTAGCCTATGTTACTCAGTGATAATGTAGATTTCTAATGAAAAAAGAATTATTAAAATCGGTCCAGTACTTTTTAAGTTAAGTCGTAACATACAAAAATACAAATCTTTCCTCTTTAAAATATTAGTGTAGAAGTGTAGATGTAGATGTAGATAATATATTATCTGAAAATAAGAGTTACGTCGTAGCATGCTACAGCGTGCTACGGTCTACGGCACTGGGCCTGGGTCCGAAAAAAACAAATGTGTGGGATTGGGCATAAGGTTCGCTAAATGACAAGCGAATTCGTATGTTACTTAGCGAAGCTTATGTCAAATCCCATACATTTTGTTTTCCAACTTCGTAAGTGATAATAGCGATGGTATCTTGAATCAGGGCCCAGGTGTTACTTTCATAGCACAACTTTAAATACTAATTTCATGCTGCAGTTTCGTGTAACTTTTTCTTAGTATTTGGTGTTTCCTACTTGTAGTCTGTACTGTTCCATTAACCTAACGATGGGTACTCTTAATATTTACTTAATTAATAGTACATGGACATATCTTATCAACTAGCTTACTAATAAGCTTATTTAATAATAATAGCTCCCCTCACCGATTTCGGTGTCGGTAGCAGATCTTATTAAAACCACGCCAGCTACGCAGGAGTTATTTTATAGTGCCCAATACACAAAGACACTCTCTCTTTCTTTTACTCTCATAACCCAGGGAGATCAGGCGCAGGACCTACTTTTTACATGGCCATACGACGCTTGGATCATCTTTCTTGTCAGACAATCAGGTGATCAGCCTACATTGTCCTAACCAAACTTGAAAACATTTTTGTTGCTCCAACGCGGGAATCGAACCCATGACCTCCGGGTCGAGAGCGAAGAGCTTATTAATTACACACTGTGTTAAGCTATACAATTTCCTTCTCTGTCAAGTGACTATTTTAACGTATCAGGCAAGGATAAAAAATATTTTATACGTACATTATAGGTACGGATAAGGTATACAATGTGTACAGGTTATCCAATGTGTACATATTTTATTAGCAAGGGGTAAGTATATAGCCGTAGCAAAAATCTGATAACATTCAAGTAAACTAATAGAAAAATCTAAAGGCTTTCAGAAATATCTACTGCCAGCCGCTCAAGTGGAAGGCATTTCAATTTTCACGTTCCCAGAACCGAAGCTCGACATTTGAATACAGCTCGCCGCCTACCAAGCAACCGAAAACTTTTAATTGACAAATATTTCGGCAAATAAGTCGATAGTAAACAATATAAGTACTCGTACCTAGAAAACGGTTACAAATTGAATCCTAAAGTTTATAGCTATGTTAAACATAAATTAACTATGATCAACACTTAACAGTGACTGTACTCTTTATAGTTCTAATATTTTAGTAAAATAAGACGTGTGACACTCGGAGACTGCCGCGGTAAAGCTATTGCTTAATATGTAACTTTTAGTTCACAATGTTAAACCTAGATCGCGTTGTTACTTTTCTGCAGTTTTCTGCATCGAGCTATCGAAAACATTAGTGAAATATATAAGTAAGTATTGTGAAGGATTTTTATTGTTGTGTCCCACACGTTCGGAAATATATTCTTATTAGTAACGAGTTTAAGTTATTATTCGAAGATTCGAACCCCACCACCCAAAGGGCCAAGTGAGTGTTGTTTAGGGGGTGTTAGTTTTTTTCGTTACGGAATTTCTGGATTCGGTCCCTACGCTCAAGACCCGCGATAGAAGCTATGCAATAGCTTAAAAAAAAACAAGAAAAGAAAAAATGAAATTATTTGAAATTACACTTCTTTACTGTTCAGTAAAAGACTTACGACTAATATATTGGATAATATATTAATGGGGTCTTTTTTATACTTTTTAGCTGTTAGGTATTGCCTATAAACGAATATATTTAATGTACACTGTAACTTACAGTCTGTAAGCGTCAGTTCATACTTCAATTTAAAAAACCTTCAAAAGACTAATTATAACAGGTTTTATCGAAATATGGTTATAGACGCAAAATAAAAAAAAACAAGCGGGCTCGCTATCACATCATGATATCTAGAGAATAATAAATCTATAGGTAAAGAAACTTGACGCCTCAACTCATCGTCAATGTGAGCTTAAGAAATATTACATGTCAGTATTACAGGAACGTTCATACATCATTAGCTCTGTTGAAATCAAAAGGGTAGTTGATTAGAGTGGTTCCCAGCTTATGCAGTTGCAGTGTTTGTGCCGTCTTAATACCCTGTCACAGCCACAATACCGCACATTTCTCATCTCAAACGCCAGGCCAAGACAGTCGTTTGACTCTGGAACTCCTCGTGTTGCCAAATAAATTTTTCCGAGTGCCGACTCGGGGAGGTTCTATATAAAACGCCTCCGCCTTTTTGAATACTAATGAGTTTCTATATTGGAATATATTTCAAATTGATACGCGTTGCGGTTTCATTAAAGCGGGGGTCTAAGAGCGTGATTTAGTTATATCTGTGCGCGATCATGTCGACGGTTACTTTTGATTTACGCTCAAATCTCTACGGAATTAAATGTGAAATATGATTGAAGAATATCATCGTAATACTCTTAACATCGTTCATTTTATATTACACGCTATCGTGAAGCTATTTCATTCGACATAAAAATATTAATTCGATTTTATATTTTTTTGTTTCTTAGCTCAGAAATTTTCACTTGGTCAACCGATTGCGATGATTTTTTATGAGATTGTTCTTTAAATGAATGCTGATGGTACTCGAATAGTCCCATTTCGATTTAGTCCAGTTCTGACAGTTATCTCATTGTAAGTCTCAAATTTGAAATCGGAGAATATCGGTTATATATTGCGTATATATCTTGGAGACAGGATTCGAATTTGCGACCTCACCCTCGAGCATCAACGCGCTCAACCACTGCGCTACGGAGGTCGTCAAATAAATAGTTAATTGATCACATAGGCGATCTAATCTAGTAGTAATGAAATATTCAAATTCATATTCTTAAAATCATCTGCTTTATATGACATGCTATCTTGAAGCTAATTTTTAAAATCAATTGATAGCATACACTGTTTAACTATATTAATATATAAAATCTATTTGAATGTACTAATGAGTTCCAGTACATTTGTAAATTTTAAAATTCCGCGATATATAATATCGAAACGTAAATCTTTGATAGATAAGATACCCAGCCTAATTAAATTAATGGATTCTGTGAAATATAATTTTATTACTTTGTAGCACAAAGTAGATATATAACAGATGCACGATCTAGTACTAGAAAATGGTATCACCCTAATACTGGCAATTCGACTGGCTATTTTTGTTTTCTTCGATTTCCAGGCTTATTCCGGAAACCGCCATCTAGCGCCACTCTTAAAAATACTAATTACTAATTTCGTTTCGTATCTTCTTCTTAATTGAAGACATGAGTGGATGAAGGTGATATACGCAAAATACTAATTTAGAGAAAATTTAGTTCAAACAATAACTTAAACATTTTAAAATATTACGTAACGTATCTACTACATTAATCTAAAGATCCGTCTTTAGAATAATGTACTTAATACGTTACAGCATATCATAAAATCTTTAAATAACAGTTATAGTCAATTTTCTGGGTAGAAAATTTTTGCGACATATAGTACTTATCTTCATCCATTCATGTCTTCAATTAAGGAGTTAAATTTAGCTTAATGTGATGTTATGCTTAAAAATATGCCAATATTTGTACTTTATTCGGCATATTTACATTTAATAATTTGCAAACGTTAATAGTAGTGACATCCATTGCAATTGTTTTGTATTAAAAATAGATTGTATGGGATGGTAGGCCATGCTTTGTAGGCTTATGTATTCTCAGCTATTGATCACCTAAAACTGCTTACTCGCAAAATTTAAAAATAATTTCAAAATAGCTATGATACCTATAGCTTTTGCATACATACCTATTATTCTGTGAATTAAACGCATTCATTTCAAACATACTTAATAAAAGAATCTTTAAAACTAACTAGCACACCCGTGCCCACAACGTTGAGCATACAAACAGTTTTGATGAACCGTTTAAACATTCCCGGGACTTCCACGAATATTTCAAGACTAAAAATAGACGAATCGGTTCAGCCATTTTCGAGTTTTAGCAAGACTAACGAACAGCGATTCATTTTATATACAAGAGAAGAAGAAGATAGAAGATATATGTCTAAGCATATCAAAAAATCTAACATGAACGGTCATACAAAAATAAAATGTCAGTTACCTCAGTTTATAATTTTCTGCAGAATACATAAACACCGAGCTATCGCATCGAGCCGTTTAAAAACAATGCTGACGCTACAAGCCTTAGCCTAGAATTCAAACAAAACGCTAATCGATATTTACGACATTAACTTGTTTGTGGAGCTAGGCCGCGCGTTCCTGGCATCCGTTGAGGCTTCTAAACGACCCGTCTAAACGGAGGTTAAGTGGTGATTACCTATTAGATATAGAACAAGAGGTCATGGTGTCAAGCCTTGAGCAAAATAGCTTTTGCTGACACCCATGTTGGTTTATGTATGAATTGAAATAAATTAAAAATACAATTAAAACCTATACCATCATCTATACATACATCCGAAGGGTCAGCGGATTTTCATGAATTAGAACTATTTACTTGCGTTTGTTTTGTAGTAGTATAATATGGAACTAGACTGTCAAATAATACTGGCTGAATATACGGTAGAATCTATTCCGTTAAAGAAATCCCTCGGAACATAGTGGTAAATTTAATGTTGAAGGTTATTTAACTATTTGTAGGAATAAAGTATTAGCTTCTGCCCTTTTCTCTTGGGGATTCTATAGGCTGATTTAACATCGCATCGCGCGAGTACAGGGGCCTTACTCTCCAAACTGATTTGATTTTGATACGATCGTGCCGCGAAATTCCTAGTAAATTGACATTTGTTTATTTTGATTCCCAGTCGATCGATAACGAACGGATTCGGTACTCGATTGTGTCGGGAGTAGGCCCGCAGCACCGCGTTTAAGAACTTCTGGGATGTACTCTACCGACGGAACGAACATCAAACATTTGACAGATAGGATGTGTTTATATTAAGGATCAATACAGCCTGACTGGTGAGACATGTGCAATACTTACGGAGAGTACTCGGTACTCGATTCCCATTATAAATATGTAATAAACTTAGGTACTTAATTTTTTACCAAATTTTCCTTGAATCATGGATACTATGAAAATTACGCGGCTAGGCAAGTAGGCATACCTATGTAGCCGGCGCGTCACCCCGGCGGCGGCGTGCGACATCAACGTAGGTAGTACGGGCACGTACCTACACGCGGTGTCCGCGTTGGGTAAAGAATTATCCAAGTTTAAGATACATTTACTCAGTGATTAATTGATAAAAAAAAATTATGTTATTTTTTCCATCTCATATAATAGCCAAATATCACGTCCTCAAATATTTCTCATGTCCCACCAGTCACACTGTATAGTCAGAGTTCCCCCATACATTGTTTTCACTTGATTAGTATCAAGCAAATTTTTCGTGAGTACCTACCTTCATTTAGATGGGACGCCCAATAATTTCTCGGGCGGAACTTTCGATTGTTGTAGCTAACAGAGTTAGCAAGGATAAAAAAAAATTAAAAAGTAGGACACTTGTGTCTGCTGAATTGCATTAATAACTAAGTAATAAAAACAAAATCAGCTGGTTACTAATCATTTAAGATAACCTCCATATCGATACAAGTTAGCAAGAGGGAACTCTTGGATCAAACCATAGATTTTGTAGGACAAATATTTTTTCGGAAAATTTAGGTCATTATCGTGATTTATCAAAAAAAATAAAATATTTTGGAATCACTAAATCCACAAACTATATTCTTGCTATCTCTGTTAGCTACCACAAACAAGAGTTCCGTCGTTTCTTGGGCGACTTATCAAAATGAAGGTACTCACGAAAAATTTGCTTGATACTAATCAAGTGAAAATCATATATGGGGGAACCCTGACTAATAGAATTTTGACCATGTGCTCACATAATAGCAGGTAGTTCTAGTAGCCACGAGCAGACTATAATCATCGATTTCATAACAATTTACTTTCGGAATCCAACAAGTATGCGAAATAATTCTTGAGAATTTAATATCATGTTTGATCATTAATTTGATTCGTACAGGAAGCGGGACGTGCTCTCTGAATCATAATAAGTTTCTTGGGAAAGCGCAAGACGCCGCGGAAAAATGTCTTTGAAATAATTAGCCGTGAATGTTATTCGATTCCCTCTTTTATGTAAAGAAATCGTAACATTTTTGGCGGTGGAGCCTTTGTGTAGGAGCATATTTCATCAAAATATTTTCTTCATTATAAAGGTAAGGTAGGTTTTGCAATTCGTTTATTTCTTTTAGATCATTTTGATCGCATCAAATATTTTTAATAGCCGAGTTATATTACTACATTTATAGTATTAATATTAATATATTTTTCCATCTTTTTGGTAAAAGATAGCCCTATGCGAGTTTCTTACGCCGGTTCTTCTTGCTGGGCTAGTTAACCGGTGGTAGGCATCATATAGAAACGACGTTCAGAAAAAAAAATGTAAAATTTACTCTGAATAAAAAATATTTGATTTGATATAATAATATGATCTTCATAATAAACTTTCTTTTCTTTTTGACCGTAATATTCATAATACAGGAAAACATTAAAATAAGCATAATTATATTATGCTTATTTTAATGTTGCTATATTTTAATAATTTTAATTTTTACATTTAATAAAAAAATTTTGTATGTAACTTTACGTAGCTATGTAACGTACGTAAAGTTCTTTATTTTAAAAGTGAAACGAAAAGTTTTTAACTGTCAAATAGGTTCTCAAGTATAGGTTTCGATTGAGTTTGTTTGATTTACACGAGCCTTATATTCTTAATGTAGGTAGGTAATTAATTCAAAAATATAAAACTATTCAACTCTGAGACTTGGTCTTTGAAATAATCATTATTTATTGAAACTACTACCCGACAAATCTATTATACTTTTCTCTGCAAGCCGTGAGGCCTAAGGTTACGCGGGGATCGACCCGCAGGTGTCCCTAGGGGTCACAGGTCGAATTGGAAACCTGGCCCTATTGTAGCCCCAGCCAAGGTCTAACTGGATTAGTTTCAATTGATAGTATAAAGTAATATAATTGTTGCAAGTCGGTCTATGTTCTATAAGTAGATCAAGTGACAGTGCCATACAAAAAGTACCAATCTATGGTCCTCTTGATCCAAAACTTAGTATTTCACCATTATTAGCTCACCTAACGTTAGTAATTAGCTCATATGACGTCATCGTATTAAATGATGGTATTAAGTCTGAACCTATTCTATAATCACCATTTTTATTAATATCAAAATAAAATATATACGCAATCTATAGCGTTACTAAATTTCATTATATTTACAGAAATTGTATGGGCGTATAAAAAGAGACAAATTTGACGGACCGACAGACGGACATACCGAAGTTTCGGTATATATAACAAAACAAAATATATGAAATGTACATATTTCGCTAAGGAACTCTAAAAATATCTCCACCACAATACCAACGAAAGGCGGTCCCCAGTCATAAAATATTCAACAGGTGCCCACAAAGTTAGATCCGATTATAATATAGGCAATACGGTAATAACATATTAAGTTCAGAACTACTCGGAGGCTGCAGTGGGATTTATTCTGTCCAACCCCTTGTCACAATTTATGTAGGGAGCAAACTATAGGACCTTTTCTTGGACTCCGAGAAACTGACGCTTTGTTTCAAGATAATTTATAGGCCACCGGTCCATTTATAACACTTGTAAGCGAAATTTTTATGATATTTTTTCCAGGGCGGTTGGCATTCATTGTTATAGAAAAAAATAATCTAAAAATGTTTATCTTTTTATATATAAAAAAGAATCGTTGTTTGTTAGTCTCGCTAAAACTCGAGAACGGCTGAACCGCTTTGGCTATTTTTAGTCTTGAATTAATCGTGGAAGTCCAGGGCACGTTTAAACGGTTTTTTTATGCTCAACAAAGTGGGCACGGGTCAGCTAGTATGAGTATATTATTTAACAATGTAAGTCTTATTCATATTCCGCCACTGAGACTCATTGTTAAAGTTAAAGTATTCAAAAGATCAGATTGTAAACGCACCCTCCGTTTACAACTTCTACGTAAATTAGCAATTTTTTCGGTCAATTTTAAAACTGAAAAAACTAGTTCCTGCAAAACTAACAATTGTCGGATAGAGTGCCTACTACTTTATATGAAATTCGTTATACCTTTAAACAAAAATGTGATTTTTCATAAAACAAAAACAATTTTTTAGAGCCCGTTCCACCGAAACGAGGACTTTTAGGGTCATTAAATTAGCTGTTCTTTTGTAGAATATTTTCTTTAAATATTCAAAAGGATTTTACCTTAAAATTTGTAAAGTAAAGTAAAGTTAGGAAAGAAATACAACATTATTAAGCATTAATTAGAAATAAAAGTATAACAAGTAAATAAACATTTTCACGTGTTTTGCTATAAGGAATATAAACTTAACCAGTGACATTAAAGTTCAATTTACCTTGTCACTGTTTGGATTCATTGCAAAGAAATGTCATTCGCTGCCAAACAACAAATTTTTAAAACGCGTCATAAAGTTATAAAATAATAATTGGCTTAAAGAAAAGTAAAAAAATAATATAAAATTACGTAAAATTGTAAATGTAGGCCTAATTAAAATTGCAGGTACTAATTCATGAAAATGACATGACTTAACCTTCAACAACTACTCTACTAGTCATTTATTTACATAAAGCTAGGTATCGACAAGAACAAAAAAGGATTTAATAAATAGATGTATCTATGAAAAAAACAAATACATAAATAATGGAAAAGTTTAACAGAGTTGCGACAGTAAAGATCCAAGCTTACGACAAAACAATAATATAAATCTCGAGTACACTATCTTACAATCTTACCTAGGCAGTTGTTGACATTTTTCCATACGTCAATACGATGATTTACAATATAAGTATTATAACTATAATTCCGTATTAATAAATCTACTCGATTACAATAATTAACATATCAAAGAGGAAGAAACACTTATTGTCACACATTGCATACGCGCGGGGCGGACGAGAGAGCGGCGCGCGCGTCCGACCTATATAGCGTCTGGGGGCATACTGAACTGAAAATACACTGAAACCGGCCACCGCGGCACTGCTACGGCACCGTAGGCGTGAGGCGGGCGCTACGATGTTTTACTACGGGCATATTATTCTGCGCGGAAAAATTAGGCGAATTCCGGCCGCGACAGACCATTCATTCGCCGACGACTCTATAGAGCCCGCGATCCCCGATTAATTCTAAGCGGCCCAATAAATATTATCGCCGAATCCTTTGTCTTGCGGGCGATGTATTGCAACTATTACGGGAAATATTACCTCATTGCGTGCGGATAAAAATGATACAATCGATCCTGTGAAGCCCCGCCGTAGATATTTTTTTTTAACGGGCATTGGCCCACCTCACTCTCACCACTGCTGTAAGCCAAACCTACCACGACAAAACTTTTGATATGATCTCAGGGGGTGCCCTCGGGACAAGCTAAATCTGTCTTGGGACCCACAACGAAATTAATCAGAAGAAAAAAAAAGTAAAGGAGTAGGAAGTATTCCAGTTTCCCTCCCCCAAGCAAAGTGGGAGACAGTACAAAATTTTATTGACTCAAAAGGCCAAAAAATTAAAGAAAAGCACCACGAGAATATTATATACTATTATCCATCCACCGCCATCGATATATGCGTGCAAATGTCCTATGCCATTGTTATAAAACTATACTGTACTTTAACCACATAATTACCACAACTATAAATTATACTCATTTCACAGGTTTATGTAATCATACACAAATTTGTGTGCTGAAAAACGTCCAGCGTTAATAATAGCTTCACGGCTCAATAATTACATACCAATTAAAAGGTTATTTCTGTTATAGGGCCAGCGAGGTGGCTGAAATGAAACTAGTGAAGATTTAAGTACATATAAATAAATAAACAAACGTTTATTCAACAATACGGACATTACACTACACAATGGAAAAAAAACATAATAGTATCATTAGATACACCAAGACAAAGAAGACATGATTAAACAATAACAACAAAAAACAGGAATACGTTGCAAAATATAATAAAAATCACGAGGTCTGGGTAATGATGGTAGGCAGTGCAATGCACCGATTGCCGAAATGGTATCCACTCAGGATAATGACTGTGGATCTCCACGGTCTCTGATATTCTGTGGACCCAAACTGTCAGGCGCGAAACAGACTACTTGCACTTGACTGCAGGCACATTTGCGTTCCAATATACTAATACATAAAGTATATTTTAAATATATTATACTCATATCAGCCTGTTGACTGGACACGATCGATGCGACCTTGCGTACAGCTGTAATAACTTATTTATTGTTCAACGTTCATTGCGTTCCGATAGTGTCTTTACACGTATAATTATTTCCCTTCAAAGTAACCCGTCTATAGGTGAGACTTTTTACGCTAGTTCTAGGCGAGTTAGGGTTAAACCGGTATTGGTCCTTTTTGTTGACTTTCCCAAATAGAGGTGTTTGATTTGGAAATAAAGTATTGAATTTTTTATATTACAACTACATATAACAACCAAGTTTACTCAAATATATACCTATAGTTAAGTTTAGGTTAAGCCGCTACATTTCAGAATAATTTATTAGCCACTTAGTTCAATAACAACATTTGTAAGCGAAATTTTTATGATGCTGATATATTTCCAGAGCGGACCAAAAAGATTTGTGCAATAACTTTTATTATGTAACGATGTAAAATTTTATTTTTGTGATTGTTATGAGTATTGTCTATAGTACTGAAACTATACTTAAATTAAGTGGCACTCAAGTCCCACGTTTCCTTGTGCGTTTTCCAACTAAATCTAAATAAAGCTTGTTGTCGTTACAATATTCTACGACGCAACTTAGTAACATTTTATCGTGAGAAGATGCTAGTAAAAGTAACGCAACGCAACACGAGTTATGTCATGTCAAACTAATTACACTTACTTTTACTTTAATCGTTTAACGGGGGTGTATCTAGCACACATCATGCGCACGCTATCACGCGTGTGATGACTATCATTTTCGATCCTTCGAGAATAATAATAATAATATGTAATATCTATTGACGCTTCACACCACGTCAATCTAGCCCCGTGCTAAGTATCCGAAGAACTTGTGTTACAGGTACCAGACAACGGAAGTATTAAATATACTATTATACTATACAGTATACACATATTTAATAAACATCCATGACCCAGGAACATTGGATTCTTTTTGTTCCCTCGGCGGGATTCGCACCCGCGACCTCTCGCTCGACCACCAACGCGCTCAACCACTACGCTACGGAGGTCGTCAATAATAATATAATATACTATCGCTTTACACCACGTCAATGGAGCCCGTGTTGAATATCCGAACTTGTGTTCAAGGTATCAGAACAACTTACGGAAATACACTTTGTACTACACATATAATTGTGATTTTCACTATAGAGGCTGTAATATTAGTTATAATACTTTAGGGTGTGTTTGGGTACCGTAGAGAAACTATGAAAGTGGCACTTTTTTAAATTATTCTATATGCAAATTCATAATGTTGGGCATTTCTCATAGAAACATAAAAGTCCATAAGTCAGTATTTCAGCGCCGGTACTTTCACAGTAAACTCTACATAGAGTGCACATATACACCCTTTAGTATTATCATTCATTTATGTTACACCTTGTATATAAACAAATTTAATACCGAGCCATGACCCAGGAACATAGAAACCTTTTTTGTCCCTTCATCGGGATACGAACCCGCGGCCTCTAACTTGAGCAGCGAAGCGCTCAACCACGGCGCCTCAGAGGTCGAATGTTCATAGCCTTACTCGAGTCGGTTGGAAATAAAGTTATAGAATGCATTAATTGAACGGAATGTGGCGCTCGAATGCAATTCAATTTAATTACCAAGTTTGTTGCCCACAAAGTTCGATGGAGTGAAAAAAGGCGCTTGGATCGTTAGAAAGGTCTTTTGTCAGTGATTCAATGTATTCTAGAATCGCGGTAATACTTTTTAGGGTCCCGTTGCCATAGGTAATATATATATATGTTATTGAATGTACTGTAGGTTCTTGATGGAAATATGTATAACATGTACACAGTAACGATACACAAATTACTTGCACTTTTTCCACTTTATTAGTTAATTAACAGATTTATAAAAATACACGACCGGTTTCGACTAAGTCATCATCAGGTGTAGGTAGATTTAAAATTTATATATAATTCGTAAACTTATCTATATATATTATATGCACAATGATAATAATAATGTTGCCAGCTTAGTGACATTATTAGAATTTTGTGCAGAAAAAATTAACTAATAAAGTGGAAAAAGTGCAAGTAATTTGTGTATCATTACTGTATAGGTAATATAGGTATAGAGGGCTTCTATATTTTGGTCGTACGCCTCCACTGTCCGTCTGTATGTCTGTTTGTCATCATGCAGTGTCATGAAATATGATAGCTAAGACAGTCGATTTCTTTACAGATTTTACCTATAGCGGGGACTGAAATAGGTACGTACCTATGTATCTATTTTTGTCCCCGCTATAGGTAACAACAAATTTTAGAATAAGATAAATATTGAATTGGGGCCACTCAACAACGTCATTTTTGTCGTTTGGTATGGAACCCTCCGTGCGCAAAAAACAGCTTGTACTTGGCCGTTCTCTCTTCTTCATGAATTGTAATTTTATAACTACCCTACATACATCATTAGCTACAGGCTACACTTAACTTGAATATTAATAGTTGAAGACATAGTTAAGTAAGCTCAAAAGGTAACTATAATATGTATAGACTAGGTAATAGAATTGCTTCTGAGAAAAAGAAATATGCGTACCGCAAGCGAAAAGCTATTTATAATTATGGCTACCGAGAGCCAACTATTTTTTATTCGACCTACGAGCTACCTCAAATAACTTCGGATTAAGACGATAATCCGAGTTCACCGGACCCTTATTTTAGTTAGAAATCAGCCTTTACATGTTTTTCTTAGCGAAAGGGGCGACTGGTAAACGTTAGGTCAAACAAAAACACTCTAACTCGTTACCCGCCCGGAATGTTTAAAATCTCCGTGTTTGTCGAACACGAAATTCCATTATGTCTTTACTTTTACAAACCTTGGAAGAAAATTGTTAAATTTTAAGATGTGTTTTACTTTAAAGTAATATTACAGACTTCTGGTAGGAATAAAATTTACTTTTATAATATCTTAAAATGATCTATAGATAAAGATTGACTCTACTTGTCCTAACTTACCTTATCTAAATTTTTCGCCACCGACATTTTTTTTTCTTTTAATTGCTACCCAATTACTAGTTATTATTTTACATAAATGGATGCTCTGAAAAATAAGTTTACAAACAGTATACTGACATACAACATACGAAACAATTCGTAACAATTTGCTTGCAAATTATATATATGATTTATATACCTATATATAGCAGGATACCTATTACTAGATATAATACATTTAAATTGTATGATTTTCGCAAAGTAACGGCTGATCAGTGAAGATTCAAAATTCAGAGTGAAGTATCCGAAACAATCAAATTTACTTAAAAATTATTGATTTTTAGCAAACCTACTTACTCTACTCTACCTCCTGTATCTGTGCCTATTTTCAGAGCTTTATAACGTTGGGATATGATTATACTTTTCTCATTCTAGAAATATATTTTTTTCCAAAAATTTATTTGCGTTTTCATTATTCTTGAGACAAAAAAAAAGAAATGATAAATAATAATAACCAGTTATTACCCCAAGAAGTTATAGTGACTGCTCTTTTTACATCCTGTATATCTAGCGCGCGATTTTTTTTTCGCGGGATATTGCAAGACATGGTGTAAAATTAACAGTCACTATAACTTTGAGATAATACTACCTTTCCATATTTAGATTTTTTGTCATAAACTAATAATTTTTATTTATCATTTCTTTTTTTTTGTCTCAAGAATAATGAAAACGCAAATAAATTTTTGGAAAAAAATATATTTCTAGAATGAGAAAAGTATAATCATATCCCAACGTTATAAAGCTCTGAAAATAGGCACAGATACAGGAGGTAGAGTAGAGTAAGTAGGTTTGCTAAAAATCAATAATTTTTAAGTAAATTTGATTGTTTCGGATACTTCACTCTGAATTTTGAATCTTCACTGATCAGCCGTTACTTTGCGAAAATCATACAATTTAAATGTATTATATCTAGTAATAGGTATCCTGCTATATATAGGTATATAAATCATATACAGGGTGTAAAAAGAGCAGTCACTATTCTGGCGTGGGTTTATAACCAGGCATGAGGTATATCCACTGGTACTAGTCATTTGATTTTAATCCATTGTTTAAAAATTTTATTTTTTTACAATAGGCAGTGTAAAACGTACACAACCTCACGGGCAGTAGCGGGGAGGGACGCGCCACGCCCCGCACGAATTGCAAATAGAGAAAAACAGCTGATTGTGTTCAAATAAACATAAACGTAAACTTATTAGAATAAAGCTAAAAATTGCATGTTCCTTATACCGATTTCGATGACGGTAGCCGATTTCGTTGAAACCAGGCCAGCTACGCAGAAGTGCCCAAGTGTGAGCGCAATACACAAGGACACTCTCTTCCTTTTACTCTCCCCATAACCCGGGACGGTTAACCGACACGACTGGAAAAAGAACAGGCGCAGGGCCGATTTTTTACATGCCCATGCTATCCAGTACGCATGGATTATCTTTCTTATCAGGCAATCACATGGTTAGCCTGCATTGTCCTAACTAAACTTAGAAACATTTTTTTTGTTCTAACGCGGGAATCGAATCCACGACCTCCGGGTCGAGAGCTATGCTCTGAACCACTAGACGATGGAGGCGTTAATACTTTAATACTAATAATACTGCGATACTCAAGGACACTATCCTTTTACTTCCATAACCCAGTGGGAGGTTTACCCAACTCGATTGACCAACGCGAGAACAAGGCGCAGGTGCGACATTTTACATGTAAAGGCATCCATTCACGCGGGAATCGAACCTCGCGTTGGAACAACACTCGATGACTCGACGACTCGGGTCGTTACACACACTTAATACAAATACATTTTAGCTAAAGCTTAAGCTTTGGAAAGCGGAGGCGACTATAACGACTAAGAACAAGTTTATACGACATTCGCAATATTATTTAATAAAAAAAAATACACAATTAAATCAAACAGCGAAACGACAATTCAAAATACACCGATCAAACATCAATCAGTTACAGAATAAATACGTACCTGACTAATGTTGTTGTGCTTTAAATTCTTAATGCCTCTGGATTATACCTACTATCTTCTTACGCGGTAGTTAGGTACTTAAATGTATGACGAAGGTATTTAAAAATTAAAGTCACGCACAAACACAATAAAACAGTGAAAAATAGATAATACTAATTAGTAATCACAAAAGAAACACCTAAAAGAAACGAAACCGTAACACAAAAATTAAAACATTTAAAACGATGATTAGGTATAAAATGATCGCGGATAAATAATAATTCAACCACACGGGAATGGGATTACTGTCTCGTCACATGTGCCAACTGCGACTGTCTACGAAAAAAATATTTTACGCAAATACTAAAGACATGCACCCAATGCACTAAAAGTATCGATAATTATAAGTATCGATATTTCTATTTTGTGCTGATATCGATAAATTATTACCTATTTTTTTCATAAGCATTTAAGTGTTTGAATCATTAAAAAGTTAAGTAACACAATTAAATATTATTAAATAATATCATGAGAATTGAGAACATCTTTAATTCTTAATCTTACAAACTTTCTAAATCTATTTTCAATTATTGGTATCTGTATGAAATTCATAGAAACTTATCTGAATCGATATAAAACAGTAAGTTACTTATTAATTATTAAAAAATATCGACTACATTGAAGTTAATTTTCACATGTCACTTCACTATTATCGTAGGTAGCTCGCTGCTCGCCGCAGCCCCGGAGGCCCCTGCAACGGCCGGCGCGGGCGGCGAGTGGCGGTCAGTGTTTCCACTCTAATGATTAAGTTTCCCCACGCCTCAAGTTAGATTTCCCCTTCTCAGGACTTTTTTAAACTCAAAAATTATTTTTAAGTTTTGGCACTAGTGTACTCACTAAAGTAGTAATTAAAAAAGTCTTTATCGTTTTTTAACCGACTTTCAAAAAAAGAGTAGGTTCTCAATTTGGTCTGTTTTTCATGTATGTACACCGATTACTCTAGGTTAATGATCCGATTTGCGTGATTCTTTATTTATTCGCTGCAGAATAGCTGTCATTTGGACCCATAATTTTTTTACATAGTTTGGCGCTGTACTTTTTATTCTATAAACATCATAATAGGTAAATGAATATCATACGGTAACACGCTAGTCCACGGTAGAGCCAAGTTTAATCTATGATTTCCCGCAATTTCTCTATTTTATAGTCTTTCCCCCTTTTCTTCCCCTCTGGACCCTAATTTCCCCTTGAAAGGGGAATTTCCCCTCATTGTGGTCAACACTGCAGTGGCGGCACGTGTTTATTCCTCGTCGCGTCGTTTGATATCGCCGCGCCGGGCGGTCAATCTTTGATACGAATTTGCCGAAAGAAAGAAAATAGGTAATATTTTCTAAAGAATTATTTATCGTCGGCATCTTTTAAAAACTATTTTCGAATTCAGTTGTAGTTTTTATCTCGAGGTAAATGGTTGCCTGAGTTGAATTATTTTTAGGTATTTATTTTACTATTAATAATTATTCGTCTAAGGTCTTGTTTAACAGCGTAATGTTGTGTTGTGTGATGTGTCCATGTAATCATATTGTGGTATGCTGCTCAGATTATTAGGAACTATTATTATCGAAATACAACAAGAAAATTTTTAAAAGTTTTAATGAGACGCGACATGGGAGACGCGACTCAGTAAGCTATTAATTTTGAGATGGTGCTCACTACTGAATATCTACTTCATTCACGTAAGTAAATAGGCGTAGTTTTACATACCTACTTAATTAATTTGAATTTGAACTGTGTAGGTACGTATGTTACGTTTTAATTGTCTTTCAGGAATCTTCGCTTCGTGTCTGTAATTTCCATTAAAAAAGCGGTGATTGCCGATTGACATTAAGAAGTTAGTTAGTATGTAGGTACACGGGTTTTGGTATAAAGGAAGTTTTAGTTTGTCATGATAACAAATTCAAGCAATACGATGCAGGCGATCTAGGAGTTCGAGTCCAAGTTCAAAACAATTGATCCGTCCGCTATGGTGACTACACTAAGTGTAAGGTCCAGTTGTACCAGGTTTTAACCCAGAGTTAGTTTATAACTTAGAGTTAAATAACTAACACTTAATACAAATACATTTGGTACAAGGCTTATTAGTATGCGAATGTAGGTACAATATTACAACATCGGTAAGAAGTCGATAGGTACTCTGAGTCGGACGGCGCGCTCAGTCAGCTGTGGAGGTCAATAGACCGCGCATCGCGTTCATTACGTTTTAAAGCAAAAATTATAAAAATTAGGAATTTAATGCAAAATGTTGTTCCAAACAGTTTAGAATTGCGGCTAAAAATAATAAATTAAAGAAAAAAAATTTTTTTTTTGAAAAAAAAAGTTAAAAAAAAAGGACATTTCTAGAATCAGTCAAGGTCCTATAATCATATCCCAAAGTTATCGTGACCGGTCTTTTTACACCCTGTATATAATTTGCAAGCAAATTGTTACGAATTGTTTCGTATGTTGTATGTCAGTATACTGTTTGTAAACTTATTTTTCAGAGCATCCATTTATGTAAAATAATAACTAGTAATTGGGTAGCAATTAAAAGAAAAAAAAATGTCGGTGGCGAAAAATTTAGATAAGGTAAGTTAGGACAAGTAGAGTCAATCTTTATCTATAGATCATTTTAAGATATTATAAAAGTAAATTTTATTCCTACCAGAAGTCTGTAATATTACTTTAAAGTAAAACACATCTTAAAATTTAACAATTTTCTTCCAAGGTTTGTAAAAGTAAAGACATAATGGAATTTCGTGTTCGACAAACACGGAGATTTTAAACATTCCGGGCGGGTAACGAGTTAGAGTGTTTTTGTTTGACCTAACGTTTACCAGTCGCCCCTTTCGCTAAGAAAAACATGTAAAGGCTGATTTCTAACTAAAATAAGGGTCCGGTGAACTCGGATTATCGTCTTAATCCGAAGTTATTTGAGGTAGCTCGTAGGTCGAATAAAAAATAGTTGGCTCTCGGTAGCCATAATTATAAATAGCTTTTCGCTTGCGGTACGCATATTTCTTTTTCTCAGAAGCAATTCTATTACCTAGTCTATACATATTATAGTTACCTTTTGAGCTTACTTAACTATGTCTTCAACTATTAATATTCAAGTTAAGTGTAGCCTGTAGCTAATGATGTATGTAGGGTAGTTATAAAATTACAATTCATGAAGAAGAGAGAACGGCCAAGTACAAGCTGTTTTTTGCGCACGGAGGGTTCCATACCAAACGACAAAAATGACGTTGTTGAGTGGCCCCAATTCAATATTTATCTTATTCTAAAATTTGTTGTTACCTATAGCGGGGACAAAAATAGATACATAGGTACGTACCTATTTCAGTCCCCGCTATAGGTAAAATCTGTAAAGAAATCGACTGTCTTAGCTATCATATTTCATGACACTGCATGATGACAAACAGACATACAGACGGACAGTGGAGGCGTACGACCAAAATATAGAAGCCCTCTATACCTATATTACCTATACAGTAATGATACACAAATTACTTGCACTTTTTCCACTTTATTAGTTAATTTTTTCTGCACAAAATTCTAATAATGTCACTAAGCTGGCAACATTATTATTATCATTGTGCATATAATATATATAGATAAGTTTACGAATTATATATAAATTTTAAATCTACCTACACCTGATGATGACTTAGTCGAAACCGGTCGTGTATTTTTATAAATCTGTTAATTAACTAATAAAGTGGAAAAAGTGCAAGTAATTTGTGTATCGTTACTGTGTACATGTTATACATATTTCCATCAAGAACCTACAGTACATTCAATAACATATATATATATTACCTATGGCAACGGGACCCTAAAAAGTATTACCGCGATTCTAGAATACATTGAATCACTGACAAAAGACCTTTCTAACGATCCAAGCGCCTTTTTTCACTCCATCGAACTTTGTGGGCAACAAACTTGGTAATTAAATTGAATTGCATTCGAGCGCCACATTCCGTTCAATTAATGCATTCTATAACTTTATTTCCAACCGACTCGAGTAAGGCTATGAACATTCGACCTCTGAGGCGCCGTGGTTGAGCGCTTCGCTGCTCAAGTTAGAGGCCGCGGGTTCGTATCCCGATGAAGGGACAAAAAAGGTTTCTATGTTCCTGGGTCATGGCTCGGTATTAAATTTGTTTATATACAAGGTGTAACATAAATGAATGATAATACTAAAGGGTGTATATGTGCACTCTATGTAGAGTTTACTGTGAAAGTACCGGCGCTGAAATACTGACTTATGGACTTTTATGTTTCTATGAGAAATGCCCAACATTATGAATTTGCATATAGAATAATTTAAAAAAGTGCCACTTTCATAGTTTCTCTACGGTACCCAAACACACCCTAAAGTATTATAACTAATATTACAGCCTCTATAGTGAAAATCACAATTATATGTGTAGTACAAAGTGTATTTCCGTAAGTTGTTCTGATACCTTGAACACAAGTTCGGATATTCAACACGGGCTCCATTGACGTGGTGTAAAGCGATAGTATATTATATTATTATTGACGACCTCCGTAGCGTAGTGGTTGAGCGCGTTGGTGGTCGAGCGAGAGGTCGCGGGTGCGAATCCCGCCGAGGGAACAAAAAGAATCCAATGTTCCTGGGTCATGGATGTTTATTAAATATGTGTATACTGTATAGTATAATAGTATATTTAATACTTCCGTTGTCTGGTACCTGTAACACAAGTTCTTCGGATACTTAGCACGGGGCTAGATTGACGTGGTGTGAAGCGTCAATAGATATTACATATTATTATTATTATTCTCGAAGGATCGAAAATGATAGTCATCACACGCGTGATAGCGTGCGCATGATGTGTGCTAGATACACCCCCGTTAAACGATTAAAGTAAAAGTAAGTGTAATTAGTTTGACATGACATAACTCGTGTTGCGTTGCGTTACTTTTACTAGCATCTTCTCACGATAAAATGTTACTAAGTTGCGTCGTAGAATATTGTAACGACAACAAGCTTTATTTAGATTTAGTTGGAAAACGCACAAGGAAACGTGGGACATCAGGTAGTATTATCTCAAAGTTATAGTGACTGTTAATTTTACACCATGTCTTGCAATATCCCGCGAAAAAAAAATCGCGCGCTAGATATACAGGATGTAAAAAGAGCAGTCACTATAACTTCTTGGGGTAATAACTGGTTATTACCCCAAGAAGTTATAGTGACTGCTCTTTTGGCTGGATATATTTGGATGGATATATCTCTTGCCTGGGCAAGAGATATATCCATTGGTACTAGTCATTTGCTTTTAATTCACTGTTTTAAAATTTTAAAAATTTTCAATAGGCAATGTACAACGTGCACAACACAGCGATCAGCTGATTACGCTGAGAGACGCGTAAGACGTTCATTACGTACTAGGGCAAAAATTCAGCAACAGTTCAGCCTTGCGACTAAAAATAATAAATTACAAAAAAAAAATTTTTTTCAAAAAAAAAATAAAAGGAAAAATCATTACTAGAATGAGAAAAGGTCCCTTAATCATATCCCAAAGTTATAGTGACTGCTCTTTTTACACCCTGTATAACATAATAAGACAACAAATTGTAATTATTCTCATGAATGAAACGTTACAGTGATCCGTGGAAGTGCGTAGGCTCGTGCCTCCTCTTGTCAGTCAGTCGCGGCAATCTCATGAGACAATAAGGAGCAATCAGTCACCGGAGACGGCTGGCAGGGGACCCACCTGGGCTCGCGATCAACTCCAATAACGTTAAATGAACATGTATAATTACAATTTGTAATTGCTTCACCTCTTTTGGTAGGTTAAGTTTAACGTGATAAGAGTTTGGCTCGCGACCCAGAGGCCGTGGCTTCGATTCCCGCGATGGAACAACAAAAAATTTAGATTTCAAGTTTGGATACTATGCAGGCTAATCACCTGATTGTCTGACAAGAAAGATGATCCATGCGTCGGATAGGCATGTAAAAAGTCGGTCCTGCGTTTGTTCTCTCGCCAGTCGTGTCGTATCCCACTGGGCTACGAGAGTGAAGGAAGACAAAGTACTTATGTGTATTGCACACACACTTGGGCACTATAAAAATAAGTCCTGCGTGGTTTCAATGCTTGGTTTCAATGAAATCGACTATGCTCCCACATATTATTTTTTGGCAGGTCATTGAATTAGTTCCCATTACTTACCACTAGGGGCGGACTCACGGCGAGCAGTGATAAAAACTAGCACTCAGCACGCTGATTAGTAATTAGGTTACCTGAAACGCAAAGGACATATCATGAGATACAGCTTTTTTGCACTTTTTATTAATATTTGTAGGCACAAATGGAAAGTAGGTACACATAAGGTTTTTGTATTCCATAGTTTGTCGACGTTGGTGCTTGAGCGAGAGGTCGAGGTTCGAATTCCGGCGACAGAACAATAAGTTTTCTGTGTTCCTGGATTTTGGGTATGTATTAAATTAATATGTGTTAAATAAGTGCATAGAATAAAAATATTAAATATTAATTATTTCCGTTGTCTGTGTAACACAGTTCTTCGTATACTTCGCATATGGCTAGATTGACGAGGTGTTTGTTTTTATCATTTATTCATCTAAAATTACACTTAAACATTATAACAATAGTATCTCGCCAAACACATGTTTAACGTCCATAGATATCATATTATAGCAACAACAAGGAACCATTAAAGTTTTTTTCAACCCATAGTAGTAAGGTATCATAAAATAGGTATTTATATTTATGAAGGTAAAGTTGCATACATTTTATACTTTTTAACTTTTTCGAGTAACCAAAGACAACCAACGCACCAACGTAAATGTTCGACCTCCAAAGTGGTTTACAAGTTGGTCTGGCTCACATTTCTAAACCTTGAGAGTTAGAAACTTGCAATTTTCCATGCTGCTAGGTCATGCTAAATACTCTTAAGGAAATTTATTTCAAAGAAAATCGGAACACATTTTTATCTACACTTATATTATAAAGAGGAAAGATTTGTATTTTTGTATGTAACGAATAAACTCAAAAAGTACTGGTACGATTTTAATAATTCTCTTTTTAATAGAAAGCTACATTATCACTGAGTAACATAGGCTATATTTGGTACTAGATTACTATAGAAATCTTTAGAAATTCCTATTAAAACCAACCGAAGGTGTAAAAAAATTAGCCATAAAATGTTTGCTGTTCGTTAGTCTCGCTAAAACTCGAGATCAGCTGAACTGATTAGGCTATTTTTGGTCTTGAAATATTCGTGGAAGTCCCGGAAAGGTTTAAACGGTTTCCATGCTCAACGAAGTAGGCACAGGTCAGCTAGTTTATGCATAATTTGAAAGAAACCTAATGTGCGTTGACGATACGGAAGTCACCATAAACATGTTCCGACATGCTCTTGGTTATTTTTCAGGGTTACGTACCCAAAGGGTAAAAAACGGGACCCTACTAAGAGTCCGCTGTCCGTCCATCCGTCTGTCACCAGGACCCTAATTCTCATGCCTCGAACTTGTTTCGAATATTAGTCTGTCCCGCTCGCACGCGCGTTAAATGTCATTTGCATGAGCAGGACAGACCGATAGTGGAAACGAAGTACGGGGCATGAGAATCGAGGCCCTGGCAGTATGTCATGAACCTTGATAGTAAGATTTTCACAGATATGTATTTCTGTTGCCACTATAAAATATAATAATCCCACCAAAAACATTTTCATGTAAAAATGTTGCCAAGACGAGCCTACCTAGCTTACCCTGTGAAAAAGTTATGAGACATCGTATAAAGCCAAGCTATACACTCTTTCTTAATCAAAATCTATCAAAAAGTGGTCAGATATTCAAAAGCCCAGCGCCGCGACGCCCAACTCCGCGACGCCGACGCCCAGCGCCGCGACGCTCAGCGCCGCTCAGCGCCGCGACGCCTGCCGACGCAAAGCTCCACGACGCCCAGCGCCGCGACGCCTGCCGATGCCGAGCGCCGCCACGCCTGCCGACGCCCAGCGTCGCGACGCCAGCCAATGCCGAGCGCCGCGACGCCTGCCAACGCCCAGCGTCGCGACGCCGGCCGACGCCCAGCGTCGCGACGCCAAGCGCCGCGACGCCTGCCGACGCCCAGCGCCACGACGCCAAGCGTCGCGACGCCTGCCGACGCCCAGCGCCGCTACGCCGAGCGCCGCGACGCCTGCCGACGCCCAGCGCCGCGAAGCCTGCCGACGCCCAGCGTCACGACGCCTGCCAACGCCCAGCGCCGCGACGCCTACTGACGCCCAGCGCCGCGACGCCTGCCGACGCCCAGCGCCGCGACGCCTGCCGACGCCCAGCGCCGTGACGCCGAGCACCGCGACGCCTACCGACGCCCAGCGCCGCGACGCCTGCCGACGCCCAGGGCCGCGCCGCCTGCCGACGCCCAGCGCCGCGACGCCTGCCGACGCCCAGCGCCGCGACGCCTGCCGACGCCCAGCGCCGTGACGCCGAGCACCGCGACGCCTACCGACGCCCAGCGTCGCGACGCCTGCCGACGCCCAGCGTCGCGACGCCTGCCGACGCCTAGCTCTGCGACGCCGAGCGCCGCGACGCCTACCGACGCCCAGCGCCGCGACGCCTGCCGACGCCCAGGGCCGCGACGCCTGCCGACGCCCAGCGCCGCGACGCCTGCCGACGCCCAGCGCCGCGACGCCTGCCGACGCCCAGCGCCGTGACGCCGAGCACCGCGACGCCTACCGACGCCCAGCGTCGCGACGCCTGCCGACGCCCAGCGTCGCGACGCCTGCCGACGCGCAGCGCCGCGACGCCGAGCGCCGCGACGCCTACCGACGCCCAGCGCCGCGACGCCTGCCGACGCCCAGCGCCGCGACGCCTCCCGACGCCAAACGCCGCGACGCCTACCGCCGCCCAGCGTCGCGACGCCGAGCGACGCGACGCCTCCCGACGCCCAGCGCCGCGACGTTGAGCGCCGCCCAGCGCCGCGACGCCGAGCGCCGCCCAGCGCCGCGACGCCGAGCGCCGCGACGCCTGCCGACGCCCAGCGCCACGTCGCCGAGCGCCACGACGCCTGCCGACGCCCAGCGCCGCGACGTTGAGCGCCGCGACGCCTGCCGACGCCCAGCGCCGCGACGCCGAGACGTCCACCGACGCCCAGCTCCGCGACGCCTGCCGACGCCCAGCGTTGCGACGCCTACCGACGCCCAGCGTCGCGACGCCTGCCGACGCCCCGACGCCCGACGCCGAGCGCCGCGACGCCTGCCGACGCCCAGCGCCACGACGCTGAGCGCCGCGACGTCTACCGACGCCGAGCGCCGCGACGCCTGCCGACGCCCAGCGCCACGACGCTGAGCGCCACGACGCCTGCCGACGCCCAGCGCCACGACGCCCAGCGCCAGACGCCTGACGACGCCCAGCGCCGCGACGCCGAGCGCCGCGACGCCTACCGACGCCCAGCGCCACGACGCCCAGCGTCACGACGCCGAGCGCCACGACGCCTGCCGACGCCGCGACGTTGAGCGCCGCGACGCCGAGCGCCGCGACGCCTACCGACACCCAGCACCGCGATGCCAAACGCCGCGACGCCTACCGACGCCCAGCGTCGCGACGCCTACCGACGCCCAGCGCCGCGACGCCTGCCGACGCCCAGCGTCGCGACGCCTGCCGACGCCCAGCGCCGCGACACCGAGCGCCGCGACGCCTACCGACGTTCAGCACCGCGACGCCTGCCGACGCCTACCGACGCCCAGCGCCGCGACGCCGAGCGCCGCGACGCCTACCGACGTTAAGCACCGCGACGCCAAACGCCGCGACGCCTACCGACGCCCAGCGTTGCGACGCCGAGCGCCGCGACGCCTACCGACGCCCAGCGCCGCGACGCCGAGCGCCGCGACGCCGAGCGCCGCGACGCCTACCGACGCCCAGCACCGCGACGCCGAGCGCCGCGACGCCTACCGACGCCCAGCGCCGCGACGCCGAGCGCCGCGACGCCTACCGACGCCCAGCGCCACGAAGCCGAGCGCCACGACGCCTGCCGAAGCCCAGCGCCGCGACGCCTACCGACGCCCAGCGCCACGATGCCTGCCGACGCCCAGCGCCACGACGCCTGCCGACTGTCTGATATTAGTTAATACCAGCTAATATTTTCAACAGTACCTTATACCTAATAGTAGTAGTGATGATGGTAACTAGCACAAGGAATTCTATAGAATATTTTGAGTCACTGACAAGGTAGTTTCTTACAAATCACATTATAATAATGCTAAGCATACAAATTACTTTACAGAAAAGAAATTTAACAACAGATGGAGCTTGTGCCGGACCTGTTCCATACACCGACGGTTATATTATCTCCTTTGTGACCGACAGCATTCAAAATGGCGGCATTTACATTTTAATAATTTTTTTATTAGTTTTGTAGCAATAACAGCTTACATACATAACTTCAGCTTTCTAAGATTTCCGGAAGTAACCTAAGAATTTTGATGATCTATAAATGATTCAGTGACGAAATCAGGGGTTTTTAGACATCGATAAAAGCTAAAGTATAATAGCTACGACATTCAAACTTTGTATAATTCATGTATTTACTGGTGTCATTATATGTTGAAATTTTCAGGGTAGTGCCCTTGCGCTTCGCTTGGCTCGTCTTGACGGGGGCACGACCGTGCCCCCAGATATCTATGGACGCTTCACACCACGTCAATCTGGCCCCGTGCTAAGTATCCGAAGAATCAGACAACGGAAACATATTTAATATTTTTATACTATACACATATTTAAGATTTTATTTTGTTATACACACATTTGATATACGTCAATGACCCAGTAACATAGAAAACGTTTTGATCCTTCAGCGGGATTAGAACCCGCGACCTCCAGCTTGAGAACCCCCCCGCACTCAACCACTACGCTACAGAGTCATCAAATACAAAAAAGCAGAATAAAGTAAATATTTAAGGGGCTCCCACACAAAAAATATGATTTTTTTGTGCACGACTGCAACTCGCGCTTGGCCGGTTTTTAAACTACGTAGGTAGTTTAAAAACCGGCCAAGCGCGAGTACAGCGTGTTAGCATCTCACCTTTTGTGAATAGTGTCACACAGAAGACACATCCCTTCGGGCCATTATGAACAAGTTACAAATGTTTATCCTACAAAAGGTATTTTTCTCGGTTCATCGCATGACGAAGTACAGTTTCTTACACAACAGGCTTTTAGTCACCCCGCGGAGGTGAAGCGAGCCTTTATGAAAAGCTTTCAGAAGGCGACTTGCAGCGCTATTCAAGTCGCAGGACGCCAGTCTTTACATATATCAAGTATTCAATAAACTGTTTTTATCGCGCACATACTTTGTAATATATTACAACACAAAGATGTGTGAATAAGTGCCAGCATTGTGCACGATAAGAACGGAGGTTAGGATGAATCGATATTTTTTTATTAGCCTCTTTCGTGGGTGGCTTCTCAAAAATTCGCGTAGGTTGGTTTGGACGTAATAAGTGGCAAGTACTATTTAGGGAAATGGTGCCTCCATTTGGTATGGTTCGTTATAATTATCAATTTCTCTTGAGGGGTTTATAAAAAATCCGACTTACCACTACTACAACCACTAAACATTTTGAAAAAATGTACAAACTGTACTATTGTAAAATTTTCTTGTGTGCAATAAATTGTTAAATAAATAAAAAAATAAACATTTATATGATTATTTATTAATACATAGAATACGTCTTATTGTATTAAGTAGGTACATTAATCTAAATATTCGTCTCTAGAATTATTAATGTACTTAATACATTACTACATATCCTAAAATGTTGAAGTGACTGTTTAAACTCAATTTTCTGGGTAATGTTTTTTTGCGACATATCACCTTCGTCCAGTCATAACTTCAATTTAAAATAACAAAAATATCTAATGGAAGTAAGATTATTCAAAAACTAAGTTACACCTATTACATCATTACCCCCTAACTTACAAAAACATAACTTATACAATGTTGCTGGCTTTGTCTGATACGTTAGAAAATCACTTAACAAAACATATGTGTATAATCAGGGCGTGTTTCACCAAGCAATGTTAAAGTTAATCCTTCGTTAAATATCATGTTGTCCCTCTCGTAATTCCTATAAATGAATGAGAAGGCATGGTATTTTAACACGCCGTTAACACTAACATTGTTTGGTGAAACCCCCCCTTAATTGTATTAATCATCATCAGTAATTTTAATACCATAGTGGATATTTCAAGTTAACAAAGAATTCTACAGCTAACCTCCAAGTCTGTAACTGCTAAGTACATCTGTACAGATGCTGGAACCGCTTTCATTGTGTCTGAGCGGATTGTTAACTCCTCTAAGGAGATAAGCGCAGCGGCCGGCCCGGCGCGGCGGTCTGAGCCCGCACTTGCGAGGTCAGTAAACGGATCATACGATACGCCACATCTAGCAGACATTCTACAATCTGTTACATGAAATCTATACTAATATTTACACACTGGATAAGCTATACTGTGTTCTGTCATAGGATGTTATGTGACTTTTATCAGGAGAAAACAATGTATGCTGGTATATAACCTGAGGATGCTGGATGGAAGGATGCAACCTGCAATGTGGTGTGGGGCTTTGTACGATCGTGTTAGCATTATTGCTTGTGTGGTGGTGGTGTTTTCACGTTTTTGCTTGCGAGTGTACGCATAAGCAGTGTAGGAGGTGCATCAAACGCTTGCCCATACGTACACTCACTCATCTGCTAGCAGGTTGTAGTTACAATTTTTTCGCGGGATATTGCTAGATATAATACCTATATTTAAATTTTATTGTAGGTATAGCATACACAGTGCGTAAATATTTTTAATTAGTAAGGGAGTAAATGCGAAAGTAATTGTGTCAGCCTCTTTATTTGATACAATAACGCTTAAAATAAATATATGTATACTGCGTTACAATTTAATGTGATCCAAATTTGTAAATGGGCAAAATCACATTCCTACACTGCAACTCCTGTGTAGCCAGGATCGGCAGTGGTAAACAACCTCAAAAACCCTTTCAATTTTTGAATTGAATAAAAAATTAAATTTTTATAATAATCGACTCAAACATTGGAAAAAAAACTTATATTTCATCACAGTTCTTCTAGCTGATCTAGTTTCCGAACCGGTGGTAGGCATCATAAAGATAATAGAAACGACGTTCAGAAAACATTTTTGTAAAACTCATTCTGAATAAACAACTTTGACTTTGACAAGACACAATTAACGTCTCGAAACAAAGCTACGAGCAACATCTAGTATTTCAATAAGCGAGATAATGTTTTACGCTAATACATAACAGGAATGTATGAAATTTTTAATAGAGAAGTCGGCTTCGATCTCAAATAAATATAAAGGGATATACACCATATTTTAATATGATATTAGGTATTTAATAATATACCTATGCTTTCATTGCTGTCTATCTCCTAAATAGTTTAATTTGCTTTAAACATATATTTAAAAGATATACCACGTGCAAATTCATATGAGAAAATGTACTTACTATTGTTGCTGAAACGTTGAAACACGTCAATATTTCAGAAGCCTTAATTTAAAACCAAAAGCGTACTCGGAGAGTGCACCGAGAGAAACTTTTTTCATAAACGTACAACGAGATTCGGTTACGAAGAAAAGAGCACAAACAAGCGAGCAGTTACTTATTAAACTTTTATAACTGTTGTTCAATTTGAGGTGGTCTTCGCTCAAAATATTATGAGACCGACGAAAATAATATCTATGGTCTTTTTACCACGCCAATCTGGGCCCTGATTCTCATCACACAACTCAAATATCGTTTCTATTGTCAGTCTGTCCCGCTCGCGCGCGCATGATTTGATGTGTGTACGAGCGGGATAGACTGTCGTTCGAAACGAAGTTCGTGCAACGAGAATTGAGACCCTGGTCCTAACTTAGGTCAGGGAATCTTCAAAATTATTTGAAGATCGAAACAGAAGAGTGCTAGAAGTTCCCTCATTCAGACAACAGGAAGTATAGGTATATTTGAACACGGATATAGTATATATCATAATTGAAGACATGAAGGTATGAAGGTGATATGTGGCAAAAAACAAAAAAATGAGTTACACTTAAATATTTTAGGATATGTAGTACCTAACGTATGAAGTATATTGATTCTAGAGACGGATCTTTAGATTAATGTACTTAATATATTACGACGCATTCTAAAATGTTTAAGTGACAGTTTGAACTAAATTTTCTCGAAATCAGAATTTTGCTACATACCACCTTCATCCATTCATATCTTCAATTATGTACTGTAAAAATATATTAGGTACATTATATACATCCATGATCCAGGTACATTGAAAACTCCTTTAGTGGGAATCGAATCCGCTAACCAGTGAACCGCGGTCGTCGTGTATTTATTTTTACCAACACACTTGACCGAACTGAATTTAAATGATTTTTTGGATAATGCAAATATCCTCGTGCGTTCGGACCTTTCATGTTTTACAGTTAAAGGCCTTTGAAAGCACACAGAGAGAATTGGGAGTACCCTAATATTCTTCCATTCTATGATCCTTCAGGTACACGTAGGTTATGGTTTATTACCGTTACAAAGTAAATCATTTAGGTGTGCGCAGTATAAATTCAGTAAGTAATAAAAAATACTTACTAATATAACTTCAACCTACTCCTAATGTACTAATACGAGTATTATAAAGCGGAAAAGTTTGTTTGTTTGTTTGTTTAAACGCGCTAATCTCTGGAACTACTGGTCCGATTTGATATGATATAACATTACGCTGCGACCAATAGAAGCGAAGCGTCAGTGAGAAATGTTGCAAAAACGGGGAATATTAATCACATTTGAGGACTTTCGTTGCTTGCGCTGCATAAACGGTTTAAGTCACTCAAAATCCACGCGAACGAAGTCGCGGGCACAGCTAGTTTAATATAACACAAATTAAATTCTGACTGGAAAGTTGAAAGTTATTTGCATTGAAGCAAGTTGTGAGACAGAGAGCACTGTATGGATTAAAAATTATTCCCTTGTTCTTCAGGAATTCAGTGTATGGTAAGACAAAGTTAAAACTTAAAAGGCAGAATAAATTCGACAGTCGACGAGACAATGCCAAGGATGTAGACAAAAGTTTTTTCATAAATGTGGATCGCGAAGCGAACAGCTGACGGCAGCCCGAGGCCGCTGTACTTTAAGACTTTCTAGCAGATGTATTAAAAGAGGAAAATGGGTATATTTTGTCAGATTTTATGAGTTAGCTTCGGGCGACATGAATGAAAGTTAGCAATTACTGCAATGCACCACCCAATGTGTCAGCTGCTGAAATATACGGTCGCCCATTTCAAAATCTACTAGGAGACAATTCCCACATTTTAATGTGTTTTATAAAATGCACGTCTTTTAATTGCGATTACAGAGTTCTGTACTTTTATGCTTATACGGATAGTCGTTTAAGTCAGTAGACAGAACATTTTGTACATGTAATAGCAAACTTCCACAGCAAGCTCCGAAATTCATAGACACAAATATATTCTCCCTAATGTCCAATTTCCAAATCGAATTTCGTTCAATTTGCGCCAATACGTGAACACAAATTGTCTTAGCCGTAACGGACAAGTTTAACAGACACGGCACAGAAAAGCTGGTAATTGTATTTGTTATTGTACCAACGAGCGGATTGTCATGTCTAACCTAAATCAAACTTTATTTCCGTCCCGTCTCTGCGGAGTCCGGAGCCGCCGGATCTGCCGCTGCGGACGATATTGGGAACAAACTATAACCTACTTTTGCTCATTATCATAAGCCAGGAGGAAGTCATCGACGGCGAGCTTCTATAGAGGCGAGTGAATCAGAAATAATTTAAATTCACAGCATTAAAGTATCCGCATTAAAGAAACGTCTAATGAATTTAGGCTCGCCCTAAATACCAGCGCCCGGCTCTTATTATAGCAATTAACTAGACGAAGTAAATGAGTTAAAACCAACACAAGTTACGTAATCAATTTATCTCAAGGACAGGAGTACAGACCTTCACTATATCTAGCGTCAGGCATCAACATTAAATGAAATTTAATTGATGTCGTATAAAAACCTTTTTAAAATATTTTTTAAATCTTAAGGATAAATAGGTCAAGTACGAAAATTTGATAGCTCCGTAAAATTGAAGTTATCGAATGACAATTGTATGAATGCTTTGCCATTCGATAACTTCACTTTTACGGGGCTTTCAAATGTTCCTGCTTGGCCTACAAGACGCCACACGGCGTACAACATTTATGATAGCGATTTTAATTTGAACTTTAACGTCTACACAAAAAGATACAGGTTTAATTGCAAGAGTTTGAATTGCTTGCAACGGGCTACGTAGCGCGGCACCGCTCAAGCAATGTGAGTTGTACGGTCTGTATCTTTTAATGTAACTCTAGTAAAAGTTCAAAGCGTCGCCGTGTCGCGTCTCGGTGTACACTGACGTTAACAGACTCAGGCATTACGTCATTTAAAAGCCTCTTTCAAGATGTTGGAAGTCCATAGCGGGATTTCCAATGAGTACTTGAAATTTTAAGTACATTATAATTTCCATAAATCTACCCATGGTATTTAGATACTTATTTAGTTGACACTTATAGACAGATGTATGTACCATACAACTGGGGTATGTGTACTGGTTGATGACGTAATGAGATCAACGCGAATCGTTGTAGGTTTTAAAAAACGCATATCATTTGTCGACTACGTATTTTACTTTGAGCAAATACCTACATAGCTATTTAGGTTTTCTAACTTCTGTTCAATAAAAATAAGTAATGTAAAAACAAATAAGTAAATTATAAAAGTTTCATACACGAAAAACTTTAAGCACCTACATTTCACGATAATTGTGCTAATTCAGGAATATAAAATTTTGTGAGTCAATCAAAGGTTATGTAGAGGAATTGTGTCGAAAGCAATTTTTTATATTATTCTTAGAAATATATTCAATTGGCTATTTAAAATAACAACAATACATACTGATAAAAATAATTGTATTAAATACACTAGTGTGCGTTTAATGCAATTATTATTGCAATTTCAAGTTAAAGCTAGTCAAGCTGGCAATCCAAGGCTCCACTCCTTACTAAATAGTTACTATACACCAAGATTCAAAAGAACCCTTTGTAACTTAAAAATGATTTCATGTTACTACATAAATTCTACGACATTTTCCCATGATACTTCATGTGCGAATTGCGACCACGGGGCAATACCTAGTACATTCAAATCGTCGCTTACATTCTCTACCTCGTATCTAAAAACTACAACTTTTCAGTAGAGTCAAAAAACTTAATAATTTTAGATAAGATTTGATTAGATGATTTTAGATGTATATTGTACATACTGAACCTCATTTAAAACAAAATCCATGTCACAATAAAATCTTAAATTATTAAGTTTTTTGAAAAGTTGTAGTTTTATAGATACGAGTTGTGAAGGTAAAGCGAGGAAATAACGAATAATATAAAATAAAACAAAACTATAAACAACCATTCCATCATCTTTGTCTTGCGCAATTCACAATTCACAATTCACGGGAACGTTTATTTATTTTCAATAAATGAATTTATATCAGCCCCGGTACGTGCAGACGTCCACAGGCCGCACTACACACGAGCGCTTGGAACAAAGCCAGCAGATGTTTTGACTATATTGAGAGGTTCGAAGGTGACATTATTAAATATTATAAAACGTTTATATATTATATACTAGCTGTCCCTTCCACTTCGTTCGCGTGGTTTTTGAGTGATTTAAACCGTTTATGCAGCGCCCGCAACGAAGTCCCCAAATGTGAATAATTTTCCACGTTTTTGCACTATTTCTTATTTATACAGTTATATAGCCTAAAGCCTTCCTCCATAAATGGACTACTCGTATCTAACAAAAAATGAATTTTTCCAATCGGACCAGTAGTTCCTGATATTACCGCGTTTAAACAAACAAACAAGCAAACTCTTCCGCTTTATAATATTATTGATATATCTATATCAAACCATAGATGAAATAATGGGTTGTTATAGGTTTGACTTGGCTATATGTGTGTCGGTACGTAATTTTGTAGTTTTTTGTTTGAAAGCTGAAGTGATCGGGAGAGTTCTAAAGAATAATTCACCATCTTTAGGCCGTGTTTTCCCAAGCAATGTTAAGGTTAACGCCATGTTAAAATACCATGTCATCTCATTCATTGACAGGAAATACGAGAGGGATCACATGATATTTAACATGGCGTTAACTTTAACATTGTTTGGTGAAACACGCCCTCAGCTTGCTTGCTTGACGGGGGTCACTTGAAATTTAAAATTTTTTGCACAATTAACATGAAAGTAATGCAAGAAAAACACATCTGCGATACGTACAGCTCGCCAGTTTAAATAAAACACCTTTACCATCAAGACATGTCTGGTCACAGAAGGTTAAAACGTTAAAAAAAAAAATTGTGGTCAAATTTCGACCACAGGGCGCCAGTATATATATAATTCTATAAAGAATATTAAAATATATTCATGAAACATGCACTACGTAGTTCAGTAGCAAATGCAGATCAAATTTAAATCAAAAACGCTTCGTTTGCGATAACGTTTAAAGTTAAACATTTTAATTTCTACCCGTTCCATTAAAACAAACAAGGCCACATATTGTATTGTATTATTGGCATCACGAATGTCACTCGTGAAATAATTCAGCAAAACGCATTGCAAAAACTCTCGCGTTAATAAAACATTACGGGCGTTCATGCGGGACGACGCAGCGGCGCGCACGAGAGAGCGCACACAAGTGAAATCGAAAATAAACGTACAATAATAAACATTTCACTTTTAATTACTTGTAGATAGCACCAGCTAGCAATATGGTGTTTGTGTACATGTCAAAATTTTGTCAACCCCACTATGCCAGTAGGTATTCATATTATATTTGTGATTTACGTATATTTCAAAGTTACTAAAAAAATATTTTTTTACATTAGTGTAATAGAATACATAATAATTAGTTTACATACCTAAATAAAATACAAAAATCTCTATTAACGTCTAAGCATTAGAGGTAAACGAAATATTATAAATTTTGTGACTTTTGTATGGTGCGTTTGTCGCCTCCGTGGTCAAGTGGTTCAGAGCTTCGCTCTCGACCCGGAGGTCGTGGGTTCGATTCCCGCGTTGGAGCAACAAAAATGTTGTTTTCAAGTTTGGTTAGGACAATGCAGGCTAATCACCTGATTGTCTGACAAGAAAGATGGTCCATGCGTCGGATAGGCATGTAAAAAGTCTGACCTGCGCCTGTTCTCTCGCCAGTCGTGTCGGTTTACCGTCCCACTGGGTTATGAGAGTAAAAGGAAGAGAGAGTGCTTATGTGTATTGCGCAATTAGGCACTATAAAATAACTCCTGCGTAGCTGGCCTGGTTTCAATGAAATCGGCTACCGACACCGAAATCGGTGAGGGCAGCTATTATTATTATGGTGCGTTTTTGCAACACAACACAAAAATCCGCAGTTAATTGAAAATTTAGACTTTAGTTTATCTTACTACTACTATTTCTCTTGTAAACCTTCTTATTTGATTATTCACTATTTTATGCATTACGAAAGTTTATATTTTTTTATATAATTAAAAAACAATAGTCAAATACCCAAGAGAGAGGAGATTTAGGAGATCTCATGATCGTGATAATTCACAGATACGATAATGTGTCTAACTTCGCGGACATGTGACATTCGTACGAGAGAAAACTATCCATTCATTATTTTAAATTTAATTTGTGCTAGTTGTGCTCACACATGTGTGGTTGTTCGTACCAAATTAATTAAGCAGCCGAGCGAAGATGTGGAACCTCACCAAGAGCTCCACACACAATATACACGTTAAGAATTTGTCAACAGTTTCTACATAACACGAAACGGAATTTCAGACACTGGAAAACTCGGTGTAAAGAACATAATAATACTAGGAAGAGTTTACCGTGTACAAGTGTGTACGCAATACACAAGAGCACTCTCTCTTTCTTTTCCTTTACTAATTTCTTTGACCGACACTAATGAATCAGTTAATGGAATCAGGCGTTACGGAAATCCATAGCATAAAATTTAAATATATTATATCTAGCAATATCCCGATAAAATGATAACCACACCTGCAAGCAAAATATTGCTTGAGTGGTGGTGGTGTTTTCACGTTTTTGCTTGCGAGTGAACGCATAAGCAGTGTGGGAAGGAGGGAGGTGCATCAAACGCATGCCTATACACTGACTCATTTGCTTGCAGGCTGTGGTTATCATTTTTCGCGGGATATTGTTAGATATAGTTTATTAAAATTTTACGAATGAATCATCTGTTTTGTCAAACAGTCTATTAATCGGCCGGCATTAACCTAACCAGACATATTTTTTTTTTTGTTTGAACGTGGTGATAAAACTTAATACCTTCGGTATCGAGAGCCAAATGAAACAACTGGACCAGGAACGCCTCAGTAAAGAACATAAATGAAAAATCAAATCAAATCTAGCTTCAGTAAATTACGATTTCTATTATTCAAAAGCTATGTGCAATATGAGCTTTAGTAGAAGAAAATTAATTTGAGTATTTGATTGAATATTAAGAAATAACTTCATTCATCTTGCACAGTTGTGACAGATTGCAAAATACGCAAGGTTTGAAATCTCATATGAACAATTTTTTCTCATATAAACAAAACACTAATATTATAAATAGAAAATATGTGCTTCTTTTTTGTATTCAATAAGGTTTGAAACTTCTGAACGATTTTGATAAAAATTTACACAAGCATAGAGTGGACCACGAGGAAGAAGACGGGGTACTCCAAAAAAATGTGCGTTTCCTGACGGGTTTTTTTTTTGCGCGCTCGAAGTCAACTATAAAACAATGCACAACGATTAGCGAACTTCAAGACACAAATCTCGAACAGACGTTAGCACTTAAAATAAACTGGCACGATTTCAAGTGTCTTCAACCTGAATTCCGTTCATATTATCCATATGTTCTTTAGCCCTTAACAACGAAATCCTCCCAGGATCCCACTATGGATCCTATAAATTTTATCCGATTGTTCTTTATTAACCAAAATACGCCAATCTCTTTTTACAAAATATGTCATCATCCAAATCTCTACGAGGGCTTATAATGTTAATGTCTTTACAACAACAATAACATTGAAGCAGCACTTTAAAGAACAAAAATAAAAACAAAAGAAAGTTAGATATGAGTAAGTACAGTAGTGCATGTAAGTTAGATTAAAATATTAAATTCTATGACGTATGCCAAAAGTGTTTAGCGTCATATTGGTGTACTAGCATTTTATTGGCAGGGTTGGCCCTTGATGAATAGTAAACTAAAATAATTTGGTGCTTTACCTCAATAGTAGTAAAATATCAAGTACTCTATCAAGATCACAAATATCTTCATATACGTAGATAAAAATATCAAATCAAAATTAAATATCAACACAACAATCATTAATTATAATTACCATATCTTAAATCAAAATAAAAAATAACCAGTACAATCTAAAAATATACTTCAACACAACTAACAAACAGAAAATAAATTATTCATTCACTAATCACAGAGATAACGCAAAGACAGAGAATGTTAAATATAGTTTATGTTAACGCAAAGTATGCACAAGTATGCAAAATCTAAAATGCAAATAGTTTATACACGTAATGTGTACTCGAGAGGAATTATTTAAGAGCATAATATTATCATTGAATAGACGAGACGCATAAGCGAAGTAATAAGTCAAATCAACACACAAAGCTGACCCAGAAACACACTGTTATAAGTCTTTCACCCCAAACTTAAGACACAATCTCCAAAATCAAAACATTACAGGGAAAAACCCCTAAATTGTATGATTAAGAATAATAATAATATAATAATAATAATAATATCTATGGACGCCTCACACCACGCCAATCTCGCCCTGTGCTAAGTATCCGAAGAACTTGTGTTACAGGTACCAGACAACGGAAATATATTTAATACTTTTATACTATACACATATTTAAGGTTTTTATTTATATTATACACAAATTTAATACACATCCATGACCCAGGAACATTCATAACTTTTTGTTCCCTCGGCGGGATTCGAACCCGCGACCTTTCGTTCGATCACCAACGCGCTCAACCAACTGCGCTACGGAGGAATGTTATAAATGTTACAAAAATAAATTGAAAACATGGATGAAGGTGATATTTTCAAATTCTGATTTCGAGAAAATTTAGTTAAAACTGTCACATAATATTTTAGGATACGTCGTAACGTATATTAAGTACATTAATCTAAAAGTGACAGTTTAAACCCAATTATCTAGGTAAAATTGTTTTGCGATCACCTTCGTCCATTGATGTATTCAATTAATAACGATAAAAAATGTGATTCTGTACATTAAGATACCAAAAAGCCAAAACCTAACGCAATCAAAAATTTATTATATACAATATACATATTGACTTTCCAATCCTTTCGGCGATATAGGTCCAATAGCTAAATTTAATAAAAATCAAGAAAATGGAAACGTCAAAAATACCACTTAACAATTTTTGCCACTTAATTTAAATATAGGGTGGAAATCTCGTAAGTTGGCAGCACTGACCCAGAATGTACAGTATACATTACATCAAGGGCGTCCCACCTCGCACTAGCGGTAACTGATGAGTGCTAACGACACTCCGGCAAAAGCAATACTTGATGGGTGACCCCTAATGCATCTTGCATTTGAATATCGCAGTTTCAATATACTACGTGTTTGAGATTTAATTACAATAAGTATCCGTGTGGTCGAAATTTTCGAACAATATCGTAAAAATTTAGAGGTTGCACGAGTAACTTAAAGAGAGTTTTTTTGTGTTAGAAAAAATTAAAACGTGTTGGCAGTTTGATCCAAGGTAGTGTGTGTGTTGTTTTTATTTTTACCAATTTTAACTACTTAATTCAATATTATCGTTTATAAAATAAGCTTTCCACTCACTTTTATCAGCATAAACTGTAGCTGTGCCAAAATATATTCTCCTAGTTATCATAAAACTATAGGTACTGAAAGTTATAGGTATCCGTTTATCGGTAGATCGTCAAAGGAGTTTTATATATCATCATCGCAACAAGAAAATCTAATTACGATTCAAGAAGCGAAACTTAGGAATCTTAGAACAAGAGATGAATAGAGTGCATCTAGCACTGTATTTATCTCTTGTTTGTTATCTTGAATTCACAGCGGGATTAGATGTGTATTTGCTTTTGTCTTTCAACGTAACGCCCGAGACCCGTGCCAAGCGATATGGCATGAGGAAAATCTTTTTACGTTATGGAAATATGTAAAGCGGAGTACACGAGAATTGAAAATCGTAGGTAAAATATAAAAGCTCGCAGCGTTCGGACTGTATCAGCAATATTATACGAATTAATACTATAAACAAACATCTCGGATTGGCTCATTTCCAAGTAGGTTAGGCGCCGGCGCTACTTCGCCGCGTTGTCAGACCATTTCATATGCAACTAGTTTTATCAGCAACGAGAGCCAGATCTGAGGAGGAAGTAATGCGACCTACAGCTGCCGATTGTTCGGAAATGCACATTGCATTCATAAGTAAAGGTGAACGAACTAGCTGATATTCAGATACGCAACAATACGATTTTACGTGTCAGCACACCTGAGCCGCGGTTAAAGTGAAGAGAGTTCAATTTTTCGCTGCCTTAAAAAAGAAGCGCCGCGTTTCGTCTCAGTGTGAACTGACGCTAAGGGCGTGTTTCACCGAGCAATGTTAAAGTTAATGCCATGTTAAATATCATGTTATCCCTCTCGTATTTCCTGTCCATGAATGAGATGACATGGTATTTTACCATGGCGTTAACTTTAACATTGCTTGGTGAAACACGGCCTAAATGTGAACGAACTAAATGTACCTCTTGATAATATTCAGAACATTATTTTACTTTGTAAGGAAGTCCTAGCAATCAATAATAAACTACCAAGTAGCAAAAATAAAGTACATAAAATATGCAGCAATGGCAATCGCCATTGCTGCATATTTTATGTACTTTATTAATCGTTGTCAATCGACAACGATTAATATTAAAATATTGTTCAGCACGCTAAAGCAGTAGCTCATTAATAATTGACGAAGAATTAAAGAGGATTAACGTTTATTATGCCAAAAAATATCATCCACATTTGATTCATTAAACCTTAATTAATATTTTAATTAAACGCCCGACAAATTGGGCAGGTACGGGCACCAGATTCGGGAATTGTCCCCGACCGCAGCGTCTATTGTGAATCGACATAGCTCGGGCAAGTCGAAAGCTCCAATTATGTGAAGTGAGTTGTTCACACAGGTGACTCCTTGATTACGGCGGCATTGAGCTGTCCAATACAACGGCACCGCTTCACGAACGGATTACGGCGTGCTGTTCATCTCATACCGAATAATTCGCTTATTTCGGCTTGATTTCTCTTTATATCAGCCAGATATAAATATTACTAGCTGTGCCCGCGACTTCGTTCGCGTGGTTGTCGGAAACACTACGGCGATTATGTTTTGATTGTTTACGTTGGTTTTTGTTATTATGATTATTAAAAAGGAATAATTCTTTCCTGCATATTTTTTGAGTACCTAACTTAAACCGTTTATGCAGCGCACGCAACGAAAGTCCCCAAAAGTGAATAATTTTCCCCGTTTTTGCAACATTTCTCACTGACGTTTCACTCCTATTGGTCACATATATATAATTTTTCAAATCAGACCAGTAGTTTCTGAGATTAGAGCGTTTAAACAAATAAACAAACTCTTCCATTTTATAATATTTGTATAGATTTACGAGGAGGTCGCAAGTTCGAACTTTGAATCATCCTGTCTAAGAAACTTATTTTTTGTATTCCTGAGTCATAAAGCCAGTATTATAAATTTTATTAATTACTGGTATTGAGAACACAAGTTCTTCGATAACTTAGCACGGGACTAAATTAACGTGTTGTGGAAGTGTCCATAGATATAAACGTAGCTGCACAAATTGGCAATGTCACTGTCCCATAAAATAACAAAATAGGAAGAGGCAAAGAGAAGCCACACATTCTTGCCGGCCAATATTAGTAAAGCCGATATAAGTCCTTCGGCGTAACCTTTCCGTGCCTAATAGGATTCCGGGCGACTAACCAAAAACTTATTTAGAAACGTTACAAAAAACTATCTATATTACCTTGTTATATGAGTTTTATATGTAAGAAATAAAGATTAAGGCAAGACTTGAGTTAATTTGTAGTATATAGTAGCTGTGTATTGTGTTTACCAGTTTACAATAAATAATAATAGCTGCCCTCACCAATTTCGGTGGCGGTAGCCGATTTCATTGAAACCAGGCCAGCTACGCAGGAGTTATTTTATAGTGCCCCAGTGTGTGCGCAATAGACAAAGTAGCTCTCTTTTCCTTTTACTCTCATAGCCCAGTGGGACGATAAACCGACACGACTGGCGAGAGAACAGGCGCAGGGCCGACTTTTTACATGCCCACCGGACGCATGGATCATCTTTCTTGTCAGACAATCAGGTGATCAGCCTGCATTGTCCTAACCTAACTTGAAAACAACATTTGTTGTTGTTGCAACGCGGGAATCGAACCCACGACCTCCGGGTCGAGAGCGAAGCTCTGAACAACTAGACCACGGAGGCGATATATCAATACAATATTGTTTTCAAGAGTAACAAGTGAAATGACAGCAAGTTAACATTGTAATCGGATTGGAGTTTAATTTAATTTCATGACTTATTGGGAAGAAATGCTTATGCTTATCGCTTTATTATAGAATGTGTCCGGATCACAGCTAAACAAAATTATTTTTTAAAACCTTAATTATAATTATCTAGATGTAGGTTTATGTAACAGTATATTGTCATGTCCTAACTCAGAATCTGCCAATAATTTATATAAAATTGTCAAATTGTGTATAAGTCGTAGGAATACAGATAGTCCGTAAGTAAAATAATGTTACACTATGAGGGTGTCATTTTGTACCTAAAAAAACCCTCTCTAAAAATAAAGAATAAAAAAAAACATTGACGAATTTGAAATGTTTGTTCTATGAGTGACCTACAACTCGTGTTTAAAGCTGTAAAGAGCTATTTGATGTTGTAACACTTATTTTTATCATCGTATGAGCGTTATGTGTCTGAAAATAAAAGTAGAAGCGAAATGTGCTTATTTTAGGTTTTAATTACATAAATGAGCGCTTTTCATGTGATCGGACAGATAGGCCACGTATACATTATTCTTTATTGGCAGAGAATTCATCACCGTTTACGTCAATTAAATTAATGTACCTAACTATAAGAGTAATTTTTAGCGAGTTATACTGTTGCCTGGTGGACGAAAAAACTACTATTTTTATTGGTCTATAGATTATACTACCCCATAAAGGGTGTACAGGTCTCCATCTACTTTTATTGAAACAAATGGTATAGCGACACGCTTGCATGAAAGACCGTATAAACAAGTTTTCTCTACAGAAGAATAGACATACTGAAGATTCTATGGACTACTTTCACGGAAAGAACTCTACTTACCAGTCTGTCAGTCTAACTATTATTTAGTGGTCATAACTACACGTGCAGATGTGTTAGTTCTCAAACAATTAAAAAGATTTAGCCTATCGTTTATGATAGCTCTTTTATAGATAGACTAGCTGACCCGTACCCACTTCGTTAAGCATACAAACCGTTTAAACCTTCCCTGGACATCCACGAATGTTTCAAGACTAAAAATAGGCGAATCAGTTCAGCCGTTTTAAGTTTTAGCGAGACTAGCGAACAGCAATTCATTTTTATATATATTAGATAGATTAGATAGTTATTTTCACACACACACACACATAAAAAACACTGACAACGAGAATAAATCAATAAAAGAAAATGTAAAAAAGGGGGTTTTAGTGTTCACAAGTTACAGCAATTATTTTTAGCACACTTTTAGTTTTTACACATTTATTATTGTAAAACGATTAAAGGAATAGACGATCTCCGTAGCGCAGTGGTTGAGCGCGTTGGTGCTCGAACGAGAGGTCGCTGGTTCGAATCCCGCCGAGGGAACAAAAAGTTTTCAATTACCTGGGTCATGGATTTGTATTAAATTTGTGTATAATATAATAAAAATCTTAAATATGTGTATAGTATAAAAAGTTTTAAATATATTTCCGTTGTCCGGTACCTGTAACACAAGTTCTTCGGACACTTAGCACGGGGCAGATTGACGTGGTGTGAAACGTCAATAGACATTATTATTATAATCTAACTATAAATCTATTCAAAACAGATACAAAAACAACAATAACAAGCGTGAAAAGCAACGAAACACATTCTGTGTGGCAAAAGCTTTACGTTTCTCTCAAACAGATGACGTTCATTTAAAATTAACTGATTTCAGAGTCGTTTTAATTAAGCCCGGAAACGGCATACTGAAGTATTACCGGAATAAACAAAGGGATTTTTTCCTCCCTTCAAAGAGTTGTTCGTTTAACAAATGCGGGTCATAGATATACTTTTTTATCAAGTTGCGTTGTTACTTTGATAATTAAAATTTACTGTTAATTTTACAGTCGTTGTACCTACAGGCTACACTGTGTATATATGTTGAATACGTTTCATTATGGTGTGGTGATGTCGTTTATGGGGTTTAGGTTTAAAACCTTTTGTGACAAATGTTACAACATTTAATTTGCGTAATATTTTAGCCTCAGTTTTTTTGTATTTTACATATATCAGAGTACATTACAGAAATTTCAGCGTAGGAACTACACAAAATCTGACCATAATTTAAAAGTTTAAATTTTTTAGGGCTTTTGACGCTTATACAGAGTATCTGTATAAGAGGAGTATCTGTACACAATAAAATATGACAATGTTGACAATTAAGTTTTGTGTAAAGTGACGTAGTGTGTGTTCAGTGTTGTTGTTATCGTTATTTATTTCTAAGCGTGTAATTAAGAAATATTTGCATTCTGCACTATTTCGCTACATACCTATAGGTGTGAAATGTTCGTAAACATGCAGGGTAGGTACCAACTATCAACATAAAAATAGTAGCTTTCGCCTCACCACATTAACTATATAAGGTGTAAAATAAATGAGTGATAATACTTTACAACGTGTATGTTGTGTACAGTATGTGTATGTGCCTATTATGTAGAGTTTACTGTGAAAGTACCAGCGCTAAAATACTTACTTTTGACGTTCATTTTTCTATAAGAAATGCCCCAACATCATACATTTTCCCATACAATAATAAAAAAAAAACTGTTTCAGCGCTGGTACTTTCACAGTAAACTCTATATACGTGACCCATACACACCCTAAACACTCAATATATTACAGACCGTAGATGTGTCTTATTTCATTATTTCATACTCTTACATTCGCAATTCTCGTAAATCTGTACCTCAAGTTTTCGCTTCATGTATTAATATTATGTACAAGTATAAGTAAACTGGAGTACAACTTGTCTGTGCTAAGCCTAGCCATTTTTGCTAACAACTACATCATGCCTCGATAATATTGAAATATGGCTACGTTGTCCCTAAACCCCGTGCAGTTTCGACTTTGTCTGTAGTGAGTTTAATGCACTAATGGACTCTCGCTATATAACGCAGACTACCGCCGCATAACTTTCCGCGGCTGCTGTCGCATGTCGCTTTTTGCAGTTGCTGTCGTGTTGCATAAATATGCAACATATTATTGCCATAGGGTAGTTTAATAGTTACTGCTGTCGAATATCATATTATGTTAAAAAAAAAATCTCTAGAGTTTAATGCACTAATGGAATCTCGCTATATAACGCGGACTACAGCCGCATAACTTTCCGCGGCTGCTATCGCATGTTGCTTTTTGAAGTTGCTGTCGTGTTGCATTCATATGTAACATATTATTGCCATAAGGTAGTTTAATAGTTACTGCTGTCGAATCTCATATTATGTTATATTTTTTTAATTCTCTAGAGTTTAATGCACTAATGGACTCTCGCTATATAACGCAGACTATCGCCGCATAACTTTCCGCGGCTGCGGTCGCATGTCGCTTTTTGCAGTTGCTGTCGTGTTGCATACATATGCAACATATTATTGCCATAGGGTAGTTTAATAGTTTCTGCTGTCGAATCTCATATTATAATGTTATTTTTTTTTTATTCTCTACGAATAGAACTTTGTATTTAAAAGGTAAATTATTTCGATTGGCGAGATATAAAAAACACAAAAATATTGTACCATATACTCGATACTTTTTTTGCTATTAAAAAATGTATCTACTATCGCAGTGACGTCACACCGAACATATTTTACTTTCTTTCGTATCAATTGCAAATCAAATTTGGTCTTAAAATATTTAGAAGAAATGGATTTTACATAATATATGTATCTAGTATTTTCACATTAAAAGAAATAGAACTAACAGTAGGTAACGCATCATGTTCTTACAATTTTTTAATTTAATGTAAATCTGTTAACTGTGGCGGTACTAAAACGCACTTCACATCACCAAAACCCAAACTAGGTGCTAATGTAGACATCATAATGCACATATTTGTCCTTTGAGTTACGCGGGGCGCGTTTAACCTGTGACAATAGAAAGCTAATGGAAAAAAGGAACGAGTAATCCTTATGTAAACTCGAGCCTGTTGGATTGGGAGGCCTTTTAGCATTAGCGCGTTTACTTGGCGCCGCGTCGTGTCGCGTCGCTGCGTATTGCCTCAGGCTGCCACTTCCTCAACCTGTTGGACATATTTATATTATCCTTGAACTCGATTTTAAGGCCGCGTGCGCGCGAAAAGCTTAAAATTGGAGTACTTTGAAACTCAATAAAAAAAATCTCAAAAAAATACTTCATTTTCAGAGGTTTGTCGGTTATTTTTATTTAGCTTATAATAATATATAAATATCACCCTTATTAAACAAACCCCAAATTTTGTGTTGTCAATCAAATGTTCATAATAATTATAACACAACACTTTTTATATTAATATTTTTCCACTTTAGGGTACCTAAATTTAGGTTGCGTTATTATCATGAACAGTAGCATAAACAAACGACAACAACTTGAGAAAATTTTAATTAAATATACTAAGGAAAGTAGAAAATATAATGTTAAAACAGTAAAACTTAACACAGGCATAATAGAACTGGGAAAACGGATAGAAGCTTTAGTTCTCTTTAATCAACTTTCTAGATTGTTGACGACCTCCATGGCATAGTGGTTAGCGCGTCGGCGCTCAAGCCGGAGGTCGCGGTTTCGAATCCCACCGAGGGAGCAAAATGTTTTCAATGTTTCTAGGTCACAGATGTCAGATGTACATATTAATATAAAAGTATTAAATATATTTGTTCTATTGTCTGGTACCATAGTCTGGTAACACGAGAATTTAGCACGGAACCAGAATGACGTTATGTGAATTTTCTATTATGAACCATAACCACTTTTTATGCAAACTAATATAAAACATATATTTGCAACATTTCACTATTATTAGTAGGAAAGTACATTTTATTCTTATAAAATTTTGAGAGGATTTCATACCAAAACCAAATGCAGACACTCATGTCCGAAATGCGAAGGACGTACAATTATCGAGTGCTCCAATGATCTGACAACAATGTACCAATTAGATAACATATGTAAGGGCGGAGTGGCAGTGCTGGGTCCGCCCTATTCGACTTGAGACACGACTATTAGTGCTGGAATCAGCCGATTGCTGGACGCCTTAATATAATATCTAACATGGATTGCAAATTGTCTGGTAAACATAAAATGAAAGGATATTATTATTAGTATGAAAGCGTCTATGGGTATTATTATAGAATTTTAACAGGGTTTCATATCAAAACGTATGCTGTAAACATTTTGAAGAGCGATGGACGTCTCAATTATCGAATGCCCTCAGTATTAACTTAGGTACACACTAAGTAAGTTACACCTGTATGCAAGAGCGGAGTGTTTGTACACTACTTATCGGAAATGGGTTTTACAGTCCAAAAAAATCCTTTAGGTATCACAAGATTGAGTTACTATATTTAAGATGATCTTAAATATAGTAACTCTTTGTCTTCAACATGTCAAAACAATAGTAGTTGATTGTTTTCACATTTATCTACCTCTTAATCGTAATTAACTCTGTGGTCTAGTGAATTGATACCGAGCGTTGTGGGTTCGTGGTCTTTGAAAAAATGTTTTGAAAACGACATTTCCCAGTTCTGGTAAGGGTCTAAAGATATTAGGCAATAGCAAATAATAGGTTTACACAAAATGGATCGACGATCTGGTCCGAGGAGCGGACAGCCGTTAGATGCAGACAGCGCAAGCCGGTCGTTGTGGAGCTGGAGTGTTCAGCAATCGACATCTTTAGGCCGATGATGATGATGAGGTTTTACAGACAACAGCATTAAATCAAGGCTAAAATTAGTAGGAAAGTATATTTAACTGTACTCTAATTAATATGTATTTCTTTAAATATAAAAACTAAAATAATAATTTGTTTTTTTTTTTAGAAAATTTCTTTCATTACATTACAAACATTTCTTATTAATAAATATTAACAAACCTCTCTGTATTTAAACTTGTACACAAATGGAAGAAGCAGTGTCCGAGTAGTAATTTTTATGTAGATTGCATTTTTAAATAAGTAAAGAAACTAAATTGTTATTAAAAAGAGCTACGAAATATTATTTAATGTAGACCAAACATTAAACTAGTACTTTTTAAATAACTAGAGGTAATCCTGTAGTTGAAATTCTACTATAATGAAAATGTTATAAGTTTTGACTTTTTAAGGTCCCTTTGCCTCTTAAATCCGCAACATTGTCGTGACAATGCAAACATGCAAATTATGTCGATAAAATCTGAAAGAAAGATGAAATCTATCAAACCTAGCTACTTCATTTATACAATCGAATGAGTGAGGTAGTGTGTGGTATTGATATTAGGTATATTTAAATTTAGATATTTGTAAGCATTAATATTATATACAGTATTATTGCTTAACACTCTACAATGTAGAGTTATAGACATTCGCTTCATATACGAATAGAACCACACAGTAGTTCCAGGCATAGTCACAATTTACATAATGAACTCATAATACATAAAGTGTATAAAACATTTCAGTATTCCCCTTTAAAAACCCCGAATTACCGAATATATCGTGAATCGTGATACATATCGCAGACTGTGGTCGTTTTGTTCTGGGCGGAATAGCGCTCAAATTAGGGTTGGCGGCTGGCGCTTGCCACTTTTACTTTGACAATAATGTCCACATTTTACGTTTATTTTTCAAATGGATTGTAGGAATTGTAGAAATGGATGTGTAAATAATATTTAAATTAAGACATGGAATTTTGTTCGTAACTAATTAATTTATTTACATATTTTTATTCATTAAACTTAATGCACAAACTGTACAAATAGGCGGACTTAATGCCATGTGGCATTCTCGTTATTGTTCTATTGTATCTAAAGTTTAGCGCCTCAGTGGTCTGGTGGTTTAGGCCTCAACTTTTTACTTGACGGTCGTGAGTTATGGAGGACAATGCAAGCAGATCATCTGACTGTTTAACAAATAAGATGATCCGTGCGTGGGGGGGCAAGTAAAAAGATGGCCCTGCGCATGTTCTATAGTCAGTCGTGTCGGAAAACCGTCCCACTGGGCTATACAAGTAAAAGGAAGAGAGGCTGTCCCTGAGTATTGCAATCACGCACCTACTACGGTACGTCATTAATAAATTTAATTCCTGCGTATCTAATTTCAACGAAACCAGCCATTGACACCAAACTTGGACACTAAAAATGTTACACTGTAATAATGCACAAATTACTTGCACTTTATACACTTTATACACTTTATTAGTTAATTAAGAGATTTATAAAAAAACACGCAGGTAGGCTGAATATGCATCTCGCAATAGCAATTCGACAGGCGTAAATTGTACAATTGTAAACAATATCGCTCTCGAGGGTATACGTTTGACAGCGATATTGTAAACAATTGTACAAATTACGCCTGTCGAATTGCTGTTGCAAGATACATAATCAGACTACGGTTCGAGTGGAAAAAGTGCAAGTAACTTGTGTATTATTGTAACATGTATTTCCATCAAGAACCTACAGTACATTCAATAACAACTGTAAAAATGTCTCCTGTAAGAGCCTACTTATCTTAATTGGGGCGTTGGCAACCCTAGCTGCAATGAGAGTGCGCGAGGCGGAAATCGTCGCCGCCGACGAAGCATCATGTCGCAGTCAAATAGACCTGTAACTCGAGGCCCTATATCCGTCGTGAAATGAAACGTGATTCCATTCCAACTATACGATCGAATATGCAACCCCAATTTCTTCGTGCGGTGTTTTATGACTCTTATTTTACAGTGCAGCCGCGTTCAGTAGCCGCTTCTCACATATTCGTTCGGTTTAATGTGCGATTTACGATTAAGGTCTTGGTAATATTTAAATTCAGTTTCTTGTGTCAATCTTTCACTCAATCGGTGAAAAGATTTTAGAGTGTGTAAATCTAAATCGAAAAACATTTATGCGTTTCTCTTACGTTCAATTCAACTATTTTCATTTCAAATTATTTCTAGCTTAAACACAAAAACGATTTTAATGCAATCGCATAAAACACTTATTACTTAACAGCAGTGAAATTTATTTCGCGAATTTCACCGTCAGATTTAGAAATAAACTACTCGGTTACATAAAATGTGGCGACGAGTCCCACCGCGTCACGAGCCGTCACTCACTGGGAGGAGTAACACCCGAATTAAATTCCTGAACCACGGTGTGCCCACGTTGGCTTCTCGGGGCCAATTGTAGTAGAAAATTCGCAAATAGTTTACATTTTTCAGACAGTTAATACATTAAAAATCGGCGCAAACCGGCGACTGTAGCTGTCACGTCGCTACAAATGTATGAGCGAAGCAACAAAATTTCGTTGCGCTGATCGAATTGCAATAACGACGCTTTCCACAATTATTTATTTATTTAATATTTATGTAATTTTAAAACGAACTTAGACAAAACACGATATAAGAATAAAGGTGTGCTAATCTCTACATGAGATATCTGCCAGGAGATCTACCTACTACTGACATGAATAAGGATATAGACACAGTAAACTACACAAGAAATAAAAAGAATAACAAAACATTAAGTAGTTATCTAATTAAAATTGAACAAATTTGACAGCTCGAATATCGAAATTCAGAATAATTTAGTTCCAACCTTGTATGGATTATTGAATATTTTATATGCAGTAATAGATTGTAAGTAGTTACTATGACAATAGTAACTACTTACAATCTATTACTGCACATAAAATTACAACTATATCTGTACAACGTCGTGCCATGTTTCGTTGCCACCAATGTTGTTCGCGCATTGTGCCAAAAGGCCTCGGCCATATCGAGTCGCGGCGCCTCAAAATATTGCAGAGTCGCTCGTTTGCGGCGGCTCTAAATATTGTGCGGTATCAAACGGCGTCATTTAGAACGCGGCACCAGAAACAATTGTTAAGTGGGCCGGAGAGTTACGGGTGCAGCGAGGAGGAGGACAGGCGAGTACATTAAGATAAAGAGCATTGGGCGGCCGCCAGCGTCTCAAGTGCCCGCCCATGCCAAACGTCACACTCACGCGACCGAGACACTTCATTTACTTAAAAATCACAATATTTAACAACAACGGCTTTTAAGTACCTACGAGCAGTGTCATTTATCAAAATTAAAACTCGGTATTAAACTATTTTTTTATTTTGATGGATTTTATTTTTCAGTTCTGCCAAAAAAGTGACATCATCAAAAGGTACATCTCTGTATTCAAAGTGAAAGTACCAGCGCTGAAAGATTAACTTTTGACTTTCGTGTTTGTATGAGAAATGCCCCAACATCATAAATTCTTCCATATGATAATTTAAAAAAAGAACCTCTTTTAGCGCTTGTACTTTCACAGTAACCCTACATAGGGGGCACATACACACCCTAAAGTAAAGTAAATTATTACACATTTATTTTTCACCTTGTCACAAAGTAGATATATAACAGAGACACGACCTAGTACTAGAAAATGGTATCACCCTTATACTGGCAATTCGACTGGCTATTTTTGTTTTATTCGATTTTGAGGCACATTTCGGAAACCGCCATCTAGCGCCACTATTGGAAAATACTAATTAATGATTTGGTTTTTGTATCTTCTTATTAAATAAGGAGTTGAATTTAACTTAATGTGATGTACCTAATGCTTAAAAAATATGTTTATCTTTATTTTAATGTCAATATGTACTTAATTCGGCATATTTACATTTTATAATTTACAAACGTTAATAGTAGTGACGTCTATTGCAATTTTTTGTATTAAAGATAGATTGTATGGGATGGTAGGCCATGACCTTGTATACAATATTACTTGGTTTAATGCAAGTAGTGTGTGTGAAGGTACTGTTACGGAGTGGGTCAGGATAAGTTTTTTAAAAAAAAAAACTTTTAATTAAAAACTGAAATTTATTCACGAAAAATTACAAAAGAAAATAAACGTGTTGTCGCGCCGAAGTTCAAATCTACTCTGACTTGCTAATACTGGAAATTAAAATAATGCAATAATAAAATGATGAATTTGTAAATTGTGCAAGCGTGAGACCGCTTGCTCAGCTTTTTAGAGTAAATATGATAGGTGTAGAAATAAAATCATAACAGCCCCCCGAATAAGATGGAGCAATATCCCTTAATGAGATGCGAAATCTAAAAATTATTAAAATGCAAAAATTTATAAGCTTTGAACTTCGCTACAACATTACAGACAATTAAAGTAAATAAGAAAATAAAAGTAGATGAAATTAAAAATAAGAACTATTTCTAGCTTATTTTATTGGCTTAAAAACTATTTCTAGGTTGGCTTTACTAGTTACATAGTTTTGGAATTAATGTTCGCTAAAATATTTCTTTTACATTGTTTAGGAGTTTTCTTTATATCTATATCTTCAGATGATGATGAGAATTCATCGTCATTACCTCGAATACTAATAGAATGTGACACTGACTTATCTTCTGACCTTTTATTATAGCACTGATTAAATATTTTTATACAGCAAGCTGAGGATGAAGATTTACGGAAGAATATTTTTTTGTATCTATATATAATGAAAATAAAAATTAGAAATGTTATAACATAACCTGTCATCAGATAATGAACTGCATATGTGCTAAAATGAGAAGGATTTTGAATTTTATTTAGTTCTCTTTCTAAGGAGTCTAAATTTATACTGGCGTGTAATAACGAATCTAAATTATTTATGTTATCTACTTTTGACAATTGAATTTGTGACAATGTTCTATTTATTTTATTCCTATCGCAACAATCGTCCTGTAATATATTAAAATTAGAAATTACATTAGTTACATTATTATTTGTATAGACAAGGTCAGAAGGTGTAAATTGTAAAGTTTTGTAAAAGCCTTTGCAATGCCTAGGTAAAGTAAAAGTACCTGTACCAAACAAGATGACTTCGTGGGTGGTAAGATCGTCATTACAGCTGACGTGGCATTTCCCCGGTTCAGACTGAACATATATCCATCTGTTATTACTTAACTTATGAAAAAGATCTACAGATCCATGAATTAATCTTGTCTGGCATGAGGAAGGAATCTTATCAACTATGTCACTTAAAATTATAGTTTCACACGTGGGATTCGCGATCACTGAATATATGTTTTTTAACTCACATATATAGCACTTCTCACTTATCACTTTACACTCATCTAGTCTCGGCAGTAGTGAGTAGAACATATGATCTTGAGTAATCGCAACATATGGGCTAGAGGGAGCAATTAGGATAAAGGTATCTGGATGCTCAATGTCGTATGGAATGGGAAATGAAATTACATTGTATAAATTATATGTCTGTGGTAAAACTAGAGGAATTTTAACAATTACAATAATTTTATTAGCATGGAAATAACATACTAAATCAGATATATCTATTAACTCATGTATATGCTGCAGAGATAATGTCACAGGCAAGTCAAAGTGCTTAGGTAAGTCATTTCTATGTTTGTTTAGCTCGCTGAACAGCTGGTGCGGACTAAGTACAGTCGGATGCAAAATGTTTAATTTTGCAAATAATATGGCATTATTAATATCGTCAATACTAAATGAGAGCGACAATATTATAGAATCTAAAGCAGTAATTAGGGAATTTAGTTGAGATTTTATTACTAATTTATCGTTGCTAACTGAAATATCTTCCATGGATTTCTGAATAATATCCATATTTTTCATTAAGATATTTTCGTTTTCATTCACTTTATTTATAGAACTGTTAAATGAGTTTATGGTTGACTTTACTATATGTATATTATCTTTCATTAGTGTTATGAGCTGTTTTTCGTCCGTCTGTACTTTGTTAATTGCATCCGAGTATTTCAGAGCGTCTTCAGAGTCTAATGTGCCGAAAAAAGTTTTTAAGATGGAGCCCCCAAAATCGAATAATCCACGTTTGGAGCGACTATGAGATTGTTCATCGTCGACCAAATAGGAAATCGAAGAGAACTTGTTAATATTATTTAAATGTTGGTTGCGTAATGCGACTAAAGAGTTAGTGCAGTCAGTTCTAGCTTGATTAAATTGGATAGAATTACAAAGACTATTGACTCGCTCAAAAACGAACTCTATTTCATTAAGGTTAGGTTTTACGTGATTTACGTCTAAATACGTAACAACATTCCATTTAGTGTTTGTGAACTTAATATCCATAAGCTTATCAAAATAAAGCCCTGGGCTGTTGCGTATAGGTGTGACGTACATACAGAGAGTCACCGGGGCTAAGCAGTACCTGTAAAGATGACGTATCATGTAACATCAGAAGCAAGTTTTATTTCGTCATAATGATGACGTACATGCTTCCTATTCATAAGTAGTGTGACTGAGTGATTACCGTTAATTTTAATTATTTTAAACGGACCTTTCCATATTGGTGACAAGGCTTTATTTTGCTTGTGGTGACATTTTACGTAAACCATGTCACCAGCATTATAAACTACCGGTTTAGAGTGATTGTCATAATATTTTTTTGATTTTTCCTTAGAGGATTGAATATTCTGAAGAGCCTTTTGTCTACTATAATATAACCGATGATTAACCGCTCTAATGTAGTCAGTATATGTATTATTTTCTAGTGTATCTATAGACTTAGGAATGTAAGGTTTAAAACCGAATAGGAGTTCAAATGGTGGAAAGCCCGTAGTAGAATGAGTATTAGAATTATATGAAAACATTGCAGTATTTAAGTATAAGTCCCATGTATTAGTGTTCTCGTTAACAAACGGACGTAAATATTCTTTGAGCGTCGCATGACTCCTTTCGAGAGCACCACAGGTTTGTGGATGATGCGAACAAGCAAATATGTGCTTTATGCCGAACAATTTAGTTAATTGACTTAACACTTCGGAGCTAAAATTTGTACCTTGATCCGTTACTATATATTTGGGTATGCCTACATGAGATATGAAATGAACTAATTTCTTAGCAGTTTCTTCTGCTGAGCAAGTTTGTAACGGATAGGCCTGTGAATATTTCGTTAAATCGTCCTGTAACGTTATTATAAATCTGTATTTAAATTCGTAGGTTTCTGGAAGAGGGCCTACGATGTCTAAATAAATTTTTTCCATGGGCTTTGTCGCTGTACTCGTAACTATCATAGGAGCGCGATTGGTCTGACGAAGAGGCTTGTTAATCTGACATGACCTACAACTCTTAACGTAATTCTCAACATCTTGACGCATGGATTTCCACCAATACATAGATTTAATTCTTTCTAGCATACGCGCTATGCCGGGATGACCCGCCGATGGGGAGTCATGATGATCCTTAAGAATTTGTTTTACTTCATCTGGAGTGGGGAAAAGAATAGAGTTTTTATAAATATTTATTTTTATACCCGTGTTATGGAAAACGAAAGCTAACATATTATATATTTTAGTGTAGGACAATTTATTGAATGGATCAGAAAAATCTGATATTGCAAACTCTTTCTCTTCCATAAACCAATACTTTATCATATCACGGTAATTAATTAACATATTAAATATATCTTTATATGACATTTCATCATAGTGATGTACACGCGTAAATAAGTGAGTAAATAGATGTCTATCGTTTGAGGTGTTATAATAACCGTATAATTCCCTTTCTATACTTGTGATCTTAGGTTCACTCGTAGACAAATTTATTATTTCAGAACAGTAGGGCACTGACTCATCCAAATCTATGGATGTTGGATACGCTATCAATTTACATTTAGCTTTTAAAAGAGATTCGCTGTGTTCAACGATTACTGTGTCATTACAATGGCTAGGATCCTTACAAATTCGTAAAAAACGATCATACGTCTCGCAGACGGACGCTTCACACAAAGGTGAAGGTGTCGGGTTCGATATCGGTGCGTGTGATTGAACCTCGGGGTCCGCGCTTACGTCATCGGACATGTTTACTGGAAAACGTGATAGCGCGTCAGCGTTGCAATTTAATTTGCCCTGTTTATGGATTATTTCATAATCATATTCTTCCAGCTTTAAACGCCAGCGAATAAGACGCGACCCCGGATCTTTGACATTGAATAACCACACCAAAGGTTTGTGGTCGGTGACTATTTTAAACCTATGGCCGTACAAATAAGGACGGAAATTCTTTACGCCGAACAGAATAGCTAAAAGTTCTTTTTCGGTAGTCGAGTAATTGCCCTCTGCTCTATTAAGAGTTCTGGACGCGTAAGCGATAGGTTTGTCCTTACCTATAGGACCCTGTGATAATATCGCACCGACCGCATAATTTGATGCATCGGTGGTGAGGACGAAAGGTTGACTAAAGTCAGGATATTGCAGGAGCGGAGCGGAAGTTAATTTACTTTTTAAAATATTAAATGCTTGCTCCTGTTCATGGGACCAGTGGAATACAGCGTCTTTCTTAAGAAGACCAGTAAGAGGCTTCGTGATTTTTGAGAAGTTATCAATGAAACGTCTGTAATATCCAACTAATCCTAAGAATGATTTAATGTCTTTGGGATTTTTAGGAGTAGGGAAAATAGTAACTGCCTTGACCTTGTCCGGGTTTGGAGATACGCCTTTTTCAGTGATAATATGACCAAGATATGCTACCTCGCGACGTAAAAACTCACACTTGTCTGGCTGTAATTTTAAATTGTATTTACGGAATCTATCAAACACTAATTTTAATTTTTCCATATGGGAGCTTAGATCATGGCTGTAAATAATACAGTCATCTAAATAGACAAAACAATGAATTCCTTGAAGCCCAGATAAAACTAGATTCATAAGTTTCTGAAAAGTTGCGGGAGCATTCTTTAAACCGAAAGGCATACGATTAAATTCGTAGTGCCCCGAAAATTCCCCATTCGTTGTTATTGTAAAAGATGACTTTTGGGAATCTTCTTTTTTTAAGGCTATTTGGTGAAATCCGCTTACAAGGTCAAGCGTAGTAAAATATCTCGAGTGCCCCAGTTGATCTAATATATCAGTGATCAATGGTAAAGGATATATTTCAGTGACGGTGACGTCATTAAGCTTCCTATAATCTATTACAAGGCGCCACTTTTGAGTGCCTGAGGCATCCTTCTTTTTAGGCACAATCCATACAGGAGCACTCCAAGGAGACTTGGAAGGTCGGATAATATTTTGTTCTAGCATGCTTTTAATTTGTTTTCCTACTTCGGCCTTATGGCATTCTGGAAAACGATACGACTTAGCGTGTATAGGGGCTGCATCCCCTGTGTTTATCGAGTGTTCAATAGCATTAGTGCACGAGAGCGGGTCTCCTTCCAGATAAAATATGTCCGAATAGTCAGAACAACATTCTAATAATAACTTAGTTTCCTCAGGATTTAAATGGCTAGTGCGTATTAAATCGATCACGCGCTGTGATCTATCAAGAGAAGAAATGTTTAGATTATTAATTTCATTAATATTTTGAGCCTTACATTTTCCTATAGCGTCATTATCTATAAACGACAAACGCACTCGGTAATCCTGTATCAAGATATCGGATTCAGTAGTATTAAGGATTGTTACATTTACCCGATTATTGGGTTTAATATAAACTATACAATTAGCTATGTATACCCCCTCACTGTAAACATGATCTAAAACAAGAGCTTCGTGTAAACCTTTTATTTCGGATGCTTCATTAACTATACCGCATTCTATGACGGCTTCAGATCTAGCAGGAACGCTATATGTTAATGAGTTATAATGAATGGGAATGCGCTTACCCTTAATGAACAAATAGTTACTAGAGTATCTAATGTCAGCTTGCAACGTTTTGAAAAAATCGCTACCTAATATACCGTCATATTTAAAATGAATTTTTTCACTAACTACATGAAATTTAAAGCTGAAATCTATGTCTTTATAATTAAAATCAATATTCATCGACCCTAATGTTTCATAATATGAGTCATTATCACTAAGACCCCTTAATTTAATAATTTCATCCGATAATATCGGCTTACGGTCTAAATTTGTTAGCCGTAAAATACTAACACAAGCGCCTGTATCTAACAAGAAGCAAAGAGGCTTTTGAGAATAATTAGTTTTTAAATATACGTGAGGTAAGGATATTTTTGAATGTGAGGTTAACTCATAGATAGCAATATCTTTATCCTGGTTTATATTACAAATGTTACTTTCTTTTTTATACTCGTAACTAGAAGGAGGTTCCGTTTGCACTTGAACACTTTTAAATGAAATCTTATTAATTAGATTTTTTTTTTCAATAGGACTCAACGAAATAGAGACTCTCGAGGGAGTGTGTTGAGTTTGACAAGAAACCGTCCGTTTCGACAAAAGAGATACCGAGGGTATCGGTCGAGCACGGCTCAGCGAATTAGAGACTCCAGAAGGAGTAGGCTGAGGGTTTTTAAAAACATCGTTACGATGAGAAGAAATATTTTTAATATTATTAATTTTAAGTGTGCCTATCTTATTATCGGGTGATCGACGGCACGATGATACCCGATTTTTTAGTTTAAATTATTCACTTCGAAAGTGTCGTCTTCATATTGTTCACACGACGTTTCGTCGTGTTCGCAAGTAGCGACGGGTGGCTCAGCAGTAACATGATGCTGACTAGGAATACTGTTGTCACGCGACGAACCTTGGGAATTCTGTTTCCTTTTAAAACATTGCGAAATATCGTGCCCTGGTTTCTTACAATACCGACAAAAGACCCTTGGAATATTTTGATTTTGTGACGTAGTGGGAGTCGAAATATTTCGAGATGAGAATGATCTTGTTTTAATTTTACGCGGGCAGTCCCTCTCAGCGTGTCCCGATCGGTGACACGATGAGCATAATTTAATTGAATTTATTTTAGAAATATGATTCTGTATCTTTTCTTCCTCGATAGCAATATTAATTGCGTTGTTGAGAGTTTTAGGCTCTCTATTACGGACTGCATTACTAAGCGAGGGCCGGAGCCCTATAGAAAACGAAAATAAAGCCAGATCTTCTGTCATGGCAATACGCCCTGGAATTTCTATTTTTAAGCAATTAGAATTTATTATTTCCGATTGTAAGGAAGTAAGACAAGTTTCTATGCGTAACGCGTATTGGGACACGGATTCATCTGAAGACTGTTTGCACGACTGTAATTCTAATAAAAGGTGATTATGATGTTTTTTCTCGCCAAAATTTTGCTGGAGAAAATTCATTAAACTGTCGAAATCTTCAAATACCTTATTCGCACAAGCAATCTGAGCCTTGCCACCCAATTTGGAAATAATATATTTTAGGAGTAAATTTCGCTGACTAGAGGAAGCTAATTCTAAAGCATTCCGACAGTTTGTAAGAAATGCTGTTAGTGTATCGCGTTCCCCATTATAGTTATTAATAAAATCACACAGAATTTTAATAGGGTATTGTTCCGAAGTTAATTCTGACTTAGTTTCCGATTTATCCGATTTTAAAGACATTTTATATGTAGTATTTTAAATATTTATTTAAATGTAGATTAAGTTGATACTAAGCACAATGAAGAATAAATGTTAACGAGCAGGATTCAGGCTACAAATATAAGATTATAATATTTCCTCGAGTGAATTATGAATTTTCACGTACTTAATTATAGAAATTATTTCAAATTATTATTTATATTTACTTTAGTATTATTAAGTACTTGAGGAAATTTTATAAGATATTTATTTGGGAGGAATAAGAGGATTGTTGCGCACAATATGTAAAATATATGTTCGACTCACAGTACTGCTGCAAGAAGGAGAGTAGAATCCATCGATGTTTCTTCGGCGGCGATGTCCTAGACCCACAGACTGGGGAATGCTCGAGACGACCAGGAAACAGCTTACAGCTGCCTAGCACCACCAGGTAGTGCTCACGAAGATAGCACGGCCCAACCAGCACGACGGCAGCAGCGACACCGGCACGACGGCAGCAGCGACACCAGCACAGCGCGGCGGCGTGACAAACGCCAGCGGCAGCACGGCGGGCCCGGCGAGATAACGCTCGGGTTTTGGAACTGGTGTTCTCCTAACGCTAGGAGCCGGGGACGTCGACGAAATAACGGCGAGATGGCGCGAGGAAAGATCAGCAGGCTTAGTCACAGATCTAAGACTTACTGTCGTGATCAATATCACAAACAAAAAAAATTTTTTTTTTTTTTTTTTTTTTTTTTCTTTTCACAGATCACTCGCGCCGCGTTTGAGATTGCCGGAACGTGCGGTTTTCTCAAGCAATCCCACTTCTGACACCACTGTTACGGAGTGGGTCAGGATAAGTTTTTTAAAAAAAAAAACTTTTAATTAAAAACTGAAATTTATTCACGAAAAATTACAAAAGAAAATAAACGTGTTGTCGCGCCGAAGTTCAAATCTACTCTGACTTGCTAATACTGGAAATTAAAATAATGCAATAATAAAATGATGAATTTGTAAATTGTGCAAGCGTGAGACCGCTTGCTCAGCTTTTTAGAGTAAATATGATAGGTGTAGAAATAAAATCATAACAGTACGGTCTACATACTCACATAAAAAAACCAATAGCTCGCCATGGCAAGGCGTAGTTTCGATCACATGTGTGTTGAGGCGTAATAAGAATCGACCTTACTATTTTGTAGCAGAACTCTGTGTCCTTTGTTTAGCTGAGGTACTCGTAAAGTTACAAACATAATAAATTGTTTGTAACTATTAATAAATATCACGTTATTATATTATAAGTTGTTTTATTGTGTGGTGTTTGTTTATCGCCACCACATATGAGTCTGACATTTATTTGATAGACATAATTTAACGAAAATGGCTGCCATAACGTGACCATTACGTAGTGACTTTAGTAAGCCTTAAAAATAGGTATTATGTATTATGATATTTCAGTTTCGTTCTACGCATACAAAGCACGATTAAAACTTTGGACAAAAGGTTTTTTACAAATGTAATAAAAAATATTTTTTTACAAATGTAATATAAATAAGAGATAGATGGACAATAATGTTTTTTGTTTGCGTATAATTTTTATTCGTGTGAACTAAAATTACTTTTTTTTAAATAAATAAGTTTATGTCATCAAAAACAATTAGGTAAATCTTATTTCTTGAAAATGAAAAATTTCTTTCAAAACAAATATAACAAGTTATTCTCGGAATGTCTACTCAAAAAGCTACCAACGTTTTAACCCTAACCCGTTGAGAAGAACCGGCGTAAAAAACTCGCAAAAGGTTGTACTAGTATACTAACCCTATTAATACTTATCTACTACAAACAAGTAAGCAATATGTACGCATTAGCCTAATAGTGGATGTCAAACACATAATTGCGACGAAGTTGTGTTCAAATGTACACAGGTTACAGAGGCCCGCATATCAGTCGGTCAATAGCGTCCTGAACCAACTCTAGTATGTAATTTTGACCGACAACCTAATACCTATACTATAGTCGGAATTTTAATTCGATTCCAGATTTGACACATTCAGTGTTGCAACGTTATGACAAGTACTAAATAGTGACGTGCGAAATTATTCGATACGGAAATGGAATATTTCGGGATCGATTCCTCTCGTTTATAGTACTTAGTAGGTATATCTAAAAAAAGAGAAATAAAACAAATATATGTATTTTGGTAATATTTTATTTTATAAATTGTCGCCGTCATTGCTATCGCTGTCAATTTCTGTAACATGTTCTGTCTGTTATAAACTAGCTGACCCGTGCCCACTTCGTTGAGCATAAAAATAGTTTATGACTTAAAAACAAACTAACGTTCGCGTTCTTTAGTTATAAATAGTGTAGGTACCTAACACGACTTTCTTTTATATATATTATAGTCTAGCTGACCCGTGCCCACTTCGTTGAGCGTGGAAACCGTGTAAACCTTCGCGGGACGAACGAATATTTCAAGACCAAAAATAGCCGAGTCAGCTGATCTCGAGTTTTAGCGAGACTAATGAACAGCAACATTGATTTTTATATAGCCTATGTTACTCAATGATAATGTAGCTTTCTAATGAAAAAAGAATTTGATTAAAATCGGTCCAGTACTTTTTGAGTAAAGTCGTTACATACAAAAATACAAGTTATTCTTCTTTATAATATTATTAATGTAGATGTATAGAATACACCTACTAACATAAGCTGAGCCGGTGAATGCTCCGGTCAAAAACAGTCGGTCCAGTCGATTCGGAGATCATTAGTTTGATGACGATGATGATGATGAAAAGTAGCCTATGTTAATCCTAATAACTTTAGCTATCTACCAGTGAAAGTCTCGTCAATATCCCTCCAGCCGTTTCAGAGATTAGCCGGAACAAACAGACATGCGAACAGACAGACAGACAATTTTTTTTTAAATTGCATTGTCGTTTTCAGTATCCTTCATATGCACTTAGTAAAACATTGCTAATTGAAAGTTAGAAACAGACACTTCAATATAATTAAGGGCCGATTTTTCAATCGTCAGATAACTTTTATCTGTTGAATAAACATGTGACTTTGACATTTGTTCCATACAAAATCTGTCAAAGTCACATAATATTTATTCCTTACATAAAAGTTAACTGACGATTGAAAAATCGGCCCTTATTTGTATAGATGTGTCTGATGTTGTCAATTAACATATTATCTAACCTACTCATTTTTTCCTCTTCTTTAACCACATGGGATATGCATTTAGACCATTACAATAAAGCAGTGATTACCAATTAATAAATAATTATTATGAATAATAATGTATTTATTTAAATAAAAATCAATAATTTAGTCTTTAATTGGCACACCATTATTATAATTATTAACATAAATCGCGATTGTTTATCGATTTTTGTGTTCATCACTACACTAATAAATGTGGTATCATTATTTTACAAAATGACAGTAGCTAATGTCAAATGTGGAATCTAATTAAAATTCCGAGTATAATTACTAATATGATAAAGGGGAATGATGTTTGTTTAAATAGAATGTAGGTTAAATGATTGTAGGCTTCGAAACTACGGGACAATTTCAATTAAATTTGCGAACTGACTTAGAGCAGACCACGGTGCCTTCCCTTAAGCCTATGTCCTTACATAGGCTAAGTTGTTCTCGTAGAATTATGTTATGATTTTCCTGCCGGATTTACTCTTGTTCATACGAATTACAAAGTAAAAACATCTAGGTATAGGTATAGAAAATTAATCATCTTGATATTATAATAAAATTTTAAGTTACTCCAAGTGCAGTACATAATATCTGACATATTCGTCTCTAGATAAAATACATGTCTACGCAGATGCGTTGCAAATATCAGTACTAAAATCTAAATAGATTTGATTATTTCAAATAATCTAGATAGATTTGAGTATTACTATTTGAGTAAATCTTATTGAATATATCTAGATAGATTTGAGTATTACTATTTGAGTAAATCTTATTGAATATATCTAGATAGATTTGAGTATTACTATTTGAGTAAATCTTATTGAATATATCTAGATAGATTTGAGTATTTGAGCTACAGCCTAATTCTCTTTGACCGTGTACGAAGCCAACTGTCTAAACCAAAAGTAAATTAGGAACGTAACAAAGTTCGACTCAATGAACCCCCCATAATTACCAACAACTACAACTCGGAAAGAATCAATAAAAACGTTTCAGCGAACAAAATATACGAAGGAGCGAGCGATATTTTCACTTAATAGCCTCGCCTTCCGTTACAATAAAACCTAGAGTTTCAAGCGTGTCTTTGAGGGGTAAATATCTTAGCAGTTTCTTTTGAAGCGGCGCGCATCCTCGGATAGGAGACAATAATGAATTCAACCCGAGAGTCAGTGCTCGAGCGTGCCTGTACGCTCTACTTTGCACTTTCACTGCTATAAAGCGATTAATGACTGCGCTACCTTTGAAGACACGATTCAAATAAAAATGCAATAATCCTTGAAGCGTTTCCCTTGAAGCGTCTGCCTCGGCACTGATTAAGTTTAGTGAAAGACGATGAACTATTTCTAATTAAGACTTCTGCAACTCTAATCCAATTTGCTCGAGAAGTATTGATTTTAATGGGGCACAGAATCACTAACAGATTTTCAGGGTATAAGAACAGTCAGGGATGGTTAATTAATTAAATAATGTTTACCTATCATTTTGTTTGCTCTCATAATTATTTGTTTCAATATAAAATGACGTAAATCTTTGGTCGCTTAAGCTATGTTTTTCTAGAAGTGTTGCCGTCATAATACACACACACATACAGCGGTAAAAGAATATTTTTTATGTAAAAGAAATGTCTAGGTAAGCGCTAATTATCGGCATTTTACTTAGAAAATGCCATTGCAATTCTCTAAGCGCAAAAATCGTGACAGCCAAGACTACAACGGCTGTAATAGCGATAGTGGCCGATTGGTATTCCCCAAGATTAGTTCTTACGCTATTGACAACCGACCACGGCGACGAGAGCAGCCACAACCGGTCGCTTAGAGAATTGCACATACTACTACATACTACATATTTTGCTGGTAGTTGAAAAATAATATGTGGCTATGTGGCCAATCTTTATCAAAATTGCTAAAATCAGGATGGTACTATATTATTACCTAATTTGAGCAATTTTAATATAGGTCGTAATTGGGGGTAATTGAAGAATAATATAGTGCCAATATTATGTTTAACTACCCGCAATTTCTACACGTATTCAAATCCCATTTGTGCCACGGGTTACTGATACAATTAAACCGGCTTATCATATGAGAGCTCCCGTAGTCAAGGTCAAACGCAAATTTCTCTGGAGATTCCACTGTAATTGTTTAATACACCATATCGCATGGAGGGGGAAACGCGGATGAAACAGCGATGTGTTTTAATTTAGAAATCCATTTATTTCCGCAAAACGCTTCGCTTGTAACATTTTCATGTTTTAATACACACAAAACGAACGTTAAAAGAGCATTTCGCGATCAAACGGTCTCCTACGTATAACGGCGTCCACTCACAAGCGACAATAGTTAACCGATTTTTAGGTCATTAAAAAAAAGATTAAAAAATCTAAAACCCGAGTTCGCAAAAAATGGGTCTAAAAGGCTAAAACAAGAAAATAATTCAATTTGAAATCCAGAAATGCATAGTTACAAAAATGGTCAACCGTGGTCGCACCCGCTATTAGCATCGAACCTTGCAATGGTATACAAATAATAATATGCTCTTTCCAGTTTTTTTTCTACCGTATTTCAGTGTGAACTGTTAGAAATTTAATTGTTATGCCTATAACATTAATTATTAATATAAGTAATTGCAATTCTAAATAATATATTGTATTGTTTAGAATTGTAATTGCTTTGGGATTTCGGTATTTTTTTTAAAAAAAGTAGGAGATGGTCAAGTGTCAACTGTCAAAAAATGAAAAATAATTATAATGGCGACGGTTAACTTTAGGCGTTAACGCAATGATGTTTGGTTTTATAAAAGGAATTCTATAATTGTAGTCAATTGTTAATTTAACAATAGTTAATTGATCACCGTATGGGTTTGGATTGTATTTATTCAGAATTTTATTGTATTAAGTTTGATTACTAAAAATAGAAAGATATCATCAACCACGTGTTGGGCATTGTACACAATATTATTAAACGCTTTGAAGATTCAATTGGGTACTGGTTATTTATTCTTTCAATTCAGAAGCGTCGATCAAGAGTCTGCGGCCACATAATATGGTATAATTAGTGACGTACTGAGTCGAGAGGTAAGCTCTAAGCTATTCTGACATCACTCTCACAACAGGCGTAAGCCGGTAAGTTGATTATCGATCATTACAATTTACAACACAATTCCATAATTCTGTACATTAAAAACTCAGGTGGATCCTGTTATGGGATTGCAAATACGCATTATGTTCAATTAATCCAAAAACCAAGATAGAAAGAAAGTAAAAATTACTATGGCATAATATTTACATACAGTGCATGATTGACTCGATGATTGGTAATTCTTGAACAACTTCATAATGATTCTTTTAAGATTAAACATAGGATACAAGAAACATTAGACTTGGTAATCGTGCGACACCACAGATTAAGAAAGGTTATGGTGTTTAGTTTAGTTAAATTAACTTTATTAAAGCTGTCCTGGTACAGTACATACGTCACAAACTCAAAACATACATTTATAGTAATAAGACAAACATAATATAAATAACAGTTAAAATATTGAACTAAATAATAATGAGATAGGTATAAAGAAACTTTAAATTTGTTCATAAAAAGAGTTGTTGTCAAATTATGTTAACTATTAAACAAACCTAAAATTAACTCTTCAAATCAAATCTTAATGCTAGTAATATTATGCATGTTGTGTTATCAAATTATCAATAGAACACTGGACCCACTGACAAACTGTTGTGCCGTTTGATGAGCTACATAATATACATATATGTAATATGTATCTATGTCTGTTTGAAAGTAAAGGTATTTTATTGTTTTTATTATAAAATCATTGAAGCAGTGTATGTATAGTGAAAATCTATTGAATATAATATCTAAAACAATGTCATGTGGAGTGTGAACACACTGTCGGAAGAGAGATGCTTGTTATTAAAGGACAGTTAGAATAGCAGATGACTATTCTGAACTATCTTATTATTGAAATATTCAAATAGGGATGCATCACCGGCTACACTATTGCTTCATTGTTCCATTTGTCTCATTGTCATTATGCTAATAGTACCATTTGCAATTTTATTAATATAACATATTAGTTCCTTAATGTCATAATATTAACTTATTAGGAATTTGTAATACAAACATAGTTCGATTTGTTGGTTCATGGGAAGAAAATGATTCTTAACTATTTGGAATTTATGATGATAAAGTGATTAAGTGTATTAGGTATATAAGATGTCCCTTCAGTGTTAAAGTACCTTAAGGTGCTGAATCTGGAAAAATATCTGTCAGGTTGTAATAACTCAGAACTTATTTTCACCCCTGCAAAATCTAATTGTTTTGGAATAGATAATAATCTTTACATCAAAATTCATTGAACATAGTGATGAATAGTAACAACAATTTTATCTTTTCTAGTTAAATGTTTATTTGTTTATATGCATGATCACAAATTTATTTCAAATATATCTATTTTCGATTTGTTCATTCATTCATTAAAATCTTAATAACTAGGCTCTTGTAGGTGGAGTAATCGCCACGTCTATTGTTGATATACAATTATTAAATATTAATAGTAATTTGAAGTTTTAACTTAAAATAAGCTATGGTGTTTACAACTTAGCCCACCGACTTAAAACATTCAAAACGAAGATATTAGTGCTTAAAGTTTTAATTCTACCTGCACAGATGACTACTAATAAATTATTTGGTTGTCTTCTTCTTCTATAACTGATCATAACCTTGATGGGAAAAATAGCTTCCCAGACTCATATGGAAAATGAGTCAACTATGTTTTTTTAATTATATATTTGTAAAAGTATAGAATGGTGACTAGTATGGTGATAATTTTAAGAATTTATAAAGAATAATTGTATTTTAACAAAACTTAATCCAAAAAAAAAAAAAATAATAATAATAATATAAAAAAAAAAAATTAAGGAACTAACAATGCAATAATTTTAACCGATTTTCAGCGATCAAATGCAAAGCGATTATACTATATATCCTTTCTCGACTATCTTCGGCGGGGGCGAGTCGTCGATTGGACACTTATGACTGAGTCAAGGAACAAGTATATCCGCGTTTGCGGCACGAATAGGCTACGTCGCATTCGTGAGAATGGTGGGCCACTGTACACTACTGGTTCACTGTTCAACATCTGACCTTACCGTTCAAATTATTACCACAAGCAAGTGTTTAGCGAAAATAGTGGACTCGAACAGGCGAAATGTCCGTACTACCCGTCACACAAATGGTGAAAACAGTCTTAGGCGACCATCTTGGTCCGTTAGTCGTAATAAACATAATATTATGATTGTTTTATACGATCTGTATGTTGTGGATATATTGTCTGGCGGTACAGCAATGACATTTTATACTTGTAATAGTTTCAAATGTTCTACTGACTATTTCATGACTTACTAATGAATAAGTTTTTATCAATAGAACGGCAGTTATCCGTCGTATATCGATTGCACATGCTATTATAATATGTAACTATTGAAGTGCACTTTACCGTCCTGCGATTGGACGGACTGGCATAGTACAGTGCAGTCTTGATATAACAAATCGGAGGGGAACAAGATGTTATTCCCTATATCAAGTAATTCGTTCAAGTAATTCGTTGAATTGGTTGGTTGGTCTAAAATTCGTCATAAATAGGAAGAAATAATATTATAGCTTTTACATATTTCACGTTTCCGAGACATTTAAACTTAAATATATTTAACAACAGTGACGAGCGGAAGTGTTTACATAACCGTTTATCAAACTACAATTATTGTTTTACGAGCAAAAGCGTGTCGAAACATGTCGCGACATATTTCGCTATAAATCACATTCTAAGAAGTTACGGGCGTGTTTTGCCAAACAATGTCGAAGTTAATTCTGCGTTGGGTATCATGTACCTAGTTCCTCTTGTAATTCCTATCAATGAGTGGTAGGACATGGTGACTTATTGGACCATTGACACTGACGTGCGTTGGTGAGATCGGGACTAAGAATCATACATTGGTGGGAGCTTTATATTAAGGTTCCACCGTAATAGTTTTATTTTTCAAAAAAAAAAAACTAATAAATAAATAAAAGATCTTATTTCCTTATTAGTTTGATTTAGTTTACAATACAAACTGTTTGCGAAACAAACAGTCTGCAATATGTTAACAACTAGCAAACAACTCGAACTTATATTTACTAGGTATGAAACTATGATTTTTATGATACGATTGAGCGCGATATTATCCGGTGAGATGCGATGTATTATAACCGTTTGAGGATGACTTATTTGCAAAAATCACTGTATTACTCGAAACCAGCGATTAACTTATATCGCGTCACAGGTTACTGTATCTAGTGAGATGAAATAACACCCACGTTAAGCTTGCTCGCCAAATTATTCACCGATTTGAATTATCGAGTGTTTTGAATATTGTTTTAATAACATCTATAAAAAGATTACATTAAACACTAGCAGCAGTTCTGCTAGCCGGTTTAGACGTTTCGACGACGAAGAGTTGCTACTATACAGTGTTGACTGTTGAGGGAGCCAAAATGCTTCAATTGCATAAAATTCCACATTACTCAACTCACACCCAGAGGATGATACAATGTTACTTTTGATACAATTAAGATCCCACCTATGCGTGTACATTATGAGCCTTTTACATTTGATGACCTCGTTGGCTCACTGGACGGGCGCGTCGGCACTTGAGCCGGAGATCACGATTATTCCTCTTTATGGATATGTAAGTCCCCTCTCGCCATACTACCGATAACTTTTCCTACTCTTTCACTGTACACGCTGCCAGACTTTGGAATTCATTGCCAACAGAGATCAGTGAATGTAAAACCCTCACACTACTTAAAAGAGACTAAGAGAACACTACTTACTGTATTGTGTTCTATGAGTTATTTTTACCTGAAATAAATGTGATTTGATTTGACTACCTCTGACAGGTCAGATTTTTGTAATTTTGTTATATTATCATGTATAAATTGTACTTTCCTTACATATAAGTATATTTTTTTTGTGTATTTATTCATTTATTGTCTAGCTATATAGATTATTTATAATTGTGTTATTATTTATCTAAGCTTATTATATATAATATATATTATATTAAGTAATTTGTCCTTTTTTTATGGTAAAATATGTGCACATTATTTAATTTTGCTCTTTAAGTATTACAATGTCCTATTTTCTTGGGTCGTCTCCAGTTTGGAATGAGGTGTGCCTTTGTACAACAATTTCTAATAACAATTTTTATTTGTGAATTTATAGTGTCTACATAAATTGTAAAATAAATGAAATAAAATTTATTAAAAAAAATATATATATACATATATATCTATAGATAATAATAATATGATAATAATAACATAACTTTATTTCTCCCACATTACAAATCATAAATATACATAACAACAACATTAAGTATTGTGCAGCACAGTGAATGTGAAGAGCTGGTGTCCATTATAGGTCAGGCCTGTATTACAGATCACCAGGTCCTCACCCCCAAGTAGATATTAATAATATGCATATAGTATAAAAGTATTACACGCATTACCACTGACTGGTAGAATCACAAGTTTTCGGATTTCTTAGCACAGGGCCAGACTGACTCGTGGTGAAGCGTCTAGTTGTCCTGCAGGCCAATCGCGCTATTGTACAACGTTTCATTTGAGGTTCAACTAAGTTTCGTTTGTGTTTCAGCTGCGTTTCGTTTCCAATCCAGCTGAAAATTTTTGGTCCTTTACACTATTTAGATTCAAAAACTTAACTTTTAAACGATCACTTTGTTTTAAACGTTCGAGCTGCGTGCGAGTTAAACTAGCTCGGTATCAACTTTTTGTTTGACAGCGTTTGAGTTACAACTACGGTCCAGCTTCGTCTCACCTAGCTGTCAAAAGGATAGCGCGATACCGAATACGTCATAAAGTCGAGTAACGTTCACGTTTCGGTTGCGTTTCAGCTAAAGTTTTTTTTAGCACGATTGCCCTGCTGAACAAATGAATAGTAATCTAGATTAATTGCCTGGTAAATGACCATGGTGTGAGCTTGTGCCAAGTATCCTGATTCGTGGAACCACGATTTAAGATTGAGAGGTTGAGAAATATGAGGGAAGTTTAAAATAATAATAATAATAATAAATAAATAATAATAATAAATAAATAATAATAATAAATAAATTAAAAAAAAAAGTAGTATCAATGACGATGGACTTTTGCATATGGATGTATGTGTTTTTTATATGATCAAATGCTTCCAGAAACCTGCGAAGCCGAAAAGGCCTGGGTGTATCCACCCAGAGGTGTAAGCGGTAACATGGGATACAGAACAGCTATGGGCCGAAACACCCCGAGGTGTAAGCGGTAGGTAGCACGGCATACAAAGAGCTATGGGCCGAAACACCCCGGGGTGTAAGCGGTAGGTAGCCTGCCATACAAAACAGATACAAAACAGCTATGGGCCGAAACACCCCGAGGTGTAAGCGGTAGGTAGCGAGGCATATAAAGAGCTATGGGCCGAAACACCCCGGGGTGTAAGCGGTAGGTAGCCTGCCATACAAAACAGATACAAAACAGCTATGGGCCGAAACACCCCGAGGTGTAAGCGGTAGGTAGCGAGGCATACAAAGAGCTATGGGCCGAAACACCCCGGGGTGTAAGCGGTAGGTAGCCTGCCATACAAAACAGATACAAAACAGCTATGGGCCGAAACACCCCGAGGTGTAAGCGGTAGGTAGCGAGGCATAAAAAGAGCTATGGGCCGAAACACCCCGGGGTGTAAGCGGTAGGTAGCCTGCCATACAAAAGAGATACAAAACAGCTATGGGCCGAAACACCCCGAGGTGTAAGCGGTAGGTAGCGTGGCATACAAAGAGCTATGGGCCGAAACACCCCGGGGTGTAAGCGGTAGGTAGCCTGCCATACAAAACAGATACAAAAGGCCGAAACAAGAAAGCAGTAGTGTGGTGAAGACTTCGATACATGTCCGATGCCGGCACGCCATGGGGCGCGCGTGTTCCTGGTGTTCCAGTCTCCGATGCAAATGCGCCCGCGGGTGCAAAAGTGCATCATCTCCGAAGCCGGCACGCCATGGGGCGCGTGTGTTCCGGTATTCCAGTCTCCGATGCAGATGCGCCCGTGGGTGCAAAAGTGCATCACCTCCGAAGCCGGCACGCCGTGTGGCGCGTGTGTTCCTGGTATTCCAGCAATGCATATGCACCCCATGAGTGCAAAAGTGCATTATCTCCGAAACCGGCACGCCTTATGGCGCGTGTGTTCCTGGTGTGGTATTAGTGTAGTGATTACCCGGACTGGGTCCCGTGTGTTTGTGTAAAGTGAAATTGTGAAGTGGTGTGGCAGTGCAAAGAGCAACTTTTAGTGAAAAGCTAATTGAATGGGGTCATTCAATAATTACAAATGGATGGCCGAAAATTGTAAAATAAAAACAAATTTGTTCAGTATTATATTACATTAGTTTTAATCTTTAAGCAGGATATTTTACTAGGTACATAATCTTTGTAAATATATATATATATATATATATATATAACATAATGGCATTGCCTGAGGACAGGCAAAAAAATTCAGGATGGCCGACTGTTAGAAATTTAATTGTTATGCCTATAACATTAATTATTAATATAAGTAATTGCAATTCTAAATAATATATTGTATTGTTTAGAATTGTAATTGCTTTGGGATTTCGGTATTTTTTTTAAAAAAAGTAGGAGATGGTCAAGTGTCAACTGTCAAAAAATGAAAAATAATTATAATGGCGACGGTTAACTTTAGGCGTTAACGCAATGATGTTTGGTTTTATAAAAGGAATTCTATAATTGTAGTCAATTGTTAATTTAACAATAGTTAATTGATCACCGTATGGGTTTGGATTGTATTTATTCAGAATTTTATTGTATTAAGTTTGATTACTAAAAATAGAAAGATATCATCAACCACGTGTTGGGCATTGTACACAATATTATTAAACGCTTTGAAGATTCAATTGGGTACTGGTTATTTATTCTTTCAGAACTGATGCTTAGATTTTATTAGCGGGTGCATATTTGGCAGTCTATGTATATATGTACATACATAAATACATAGACTGGCAAAATCATTACCCTTCCTTTTGTCTTCGCCGAAGTCCGGTAAAAATAGAACATACTGATTGGAATAGTGCAAAGGCGCACGTCATACGATAAATCGGACAGAAGTAATATGGAGGAAAAATCTCCCCGATTATCGGACCGACTAGGAGTAGGGAGCGGGCACCCTAACTCCAGGGGAGAATGTTTATAAGACCGGGAAATGTGTTTTCGGTGCTCAAGGCTGACATGCCGTAACGTGGCGTTGATGTTCGATAAGCTTTAACATACTGACTATATCAAACTCGTTTTATTGGGAGAGGGAAGTTTGTAAGCGGCTTTGGAATTTTGATTTATGTATTTTTGTGTCTTTTCGCTTCGTTATTTATTTAACCAGTCTTTTAGAACCAACAAGTAGGAAATAATGTAATGATGATATACGTATAATACCTCCCTATTTCGGAGTCAGCGAACGGTGTCTCTGAAAGTAGGCCCGCTACGCAGTAGTTTTTTTTTTTTTTTTTTATAACATGTAAGAGGCAAACGAGCAAGACGGGTCACCTGATGGTAAGTGATTCACCGCCGCCCACGGTCACCAGCGACGCCAGTGCGTTGCCTACCTTCAGGTGAGAATATGCTCTTTTCTTGAATAACCCAATGTCGTAGTTGTTGGGGAAGACCGCTGATGGCAACGAATTCCAGTAATTTACTGTGCGTGGCAGAAAACTATTTTTAAAACGCACAGTAGTGGAACGCCAACCATCCAGATGGTGCGGATGATAGTTTCGGCGAGACGATCGGTTGCGAAAATCAGCGGCTTCTATTAAATTGAACAACTCCTCGGAACACTCCCCATTGTAAATTCTGTAAAATATGCATAGGGAAGATAGATCCCTACGCAGTGCCAAAGGATCTAGCCGATCGGCAAGTTCAGGATCTTCGACAATCCGAGATGCCCTACGTTGGATTCGGTCAAATGGAGATAACTGATAATCCGGAGCCCCGGCCCAAAGGTGGCAACAATACTCCATGTGAGGCCGCACCTGCGCCTTATACAGTTTAAGGCGGTGAGCCGACGTGAAGTACTGTTTGGCCCTGTTGAGTACTCCGAGTTTTTTGGATGCCATTTTGGCCTTGCTCTCCAAATGACCGCCAAACTGGACAACACTCAAAATGTCGACGCCCAGAATGCCAATCTTTGGCTTGGCACAAAGGTGAGTGTTTCCGAAGAGTGGCGATTTTTTATAATAGCTAGTTATTTTATAGTGCCCAAGTAGTGTGGGCAACACACACTCTATCATTTTCTATTGCTACCCACTGGGGTAGCTATCCTGAGCCTGCTCTCAACAGATAGATGACTGATATGAATTAGGGTAGGACCGACCGTTTTAACATGACAATCCGAAGACCCATGGATATTTATTTTCAAACATCAACCTGCAGTATCAAACCATTACCACCACCAGACTTAAAAACTTTTTCCTGAGCCGAGAGCCGAATTCTAAACCTGATGATGATGATTAAAATATGATAGGGACATAAAACCCATAGGTAGTTCAGCAGTTTCCTTTCTTCGCATAATTTGATACTAAATTAAAGTTGTAAAGTATTTGCTTAACATTTTTAAAAACACTCGAATAGTGTCTGCGAGCGAATAAAACGTGCTTTACAATCTGAAAGTAATAAGAGCGTACTTCTTGATATTGAGTTTCGCAGAAAAAAGCTTTAATAATGAGTTGAAAATATTTCAAGAACTTTAAACATCTTAACTGGATATTCTAAGATCTGGCTGACTGAAATTAAATTCATCCAGTATCATGAATTTATATTTTACTACTAAATTAAGCGTAATGTTTTGAGCATTTTAAAAATACCAAATTACGCATCCGTGGTCTAGTAGTTAGGAATTTGGCTCTCGATTTGGAGGTCGTGAGCACGATTCCCGCGTAGTAACAACAAAAAAATACAGTGTAGGCCAATGCATTGTCTGACAATAATGATAATCCATTCGTCGGTTAGGCATGTAAAGTCGATCTTACACCTGACCTCCCGTCAGTAGTGTCGGATATCCGTCCCACTGGGCTACGAGAAAAGAACGAAAGTGTGACTTGAGAGTACTTAAGTGCTTCTGTGTGTGTAATTATAAATGTAATGAATTACATTTTAGTAACTTAACAAATATTTAGTTTTGTTTCAGTACATCTATGATTGTAATACCTGATTGTTCCACTGAACTAATGTTCGATCATCATACCACTGGTATTTGATTAGTGAATCTAATATGGCGTCTATTTATGTCACTAGCTAGATTATGTAATTACATTATGATAGGCGAATTACGTGCGTAACGCTTCGCAACGCAATGCAGTCGAGGACGATTCGCACAAGCAAAAAAAAATTGCGCGTAGGTTTAGAGACACCATGTATGGAGCATATACAACTCGCGCGTGTGCGATAAGTGCGTAGTGCGTAAAATTTCGCTGTAAATACGCGCTTTCTGGTCATAGAAATACGCACATAGCTTCTGTAGGCCAAGCAGGAACATTAGATAGCTCCGTGAAGTGAAGATATCGAATGAAAATTGTATGAAAAGCTTGACAGCGCCAATACAATTGACATTCAGTTACTTTACTTTACGGAGCTATGTGTTCCTGATTGGGCTACTGGACGCAACGTATGGAGGCCTAGTACCTAGTACCTCAGTTCGCGCGTACCTATGCGCAAGTGCGTATCATTTCGCGGTAGCATCTGGAGGCAACGTATAGAGTCCTAGTACCACGACACGCGCGTATGCGTCAAGTGCGTATAATTTCGTGGTAAATATGCGCTATCAGTACATAGACTTACTTACACGCGTAGCTTCAGAACGTTATGTATGGGGTCCTAGTACTTCCATAACCTCGTATTCGTTAAGTGCGTACCATTTCGCGGTAAATACGCGCATTCTGGCCATATTCTTAGCGTCGTGACCACGCATCAGTCAGCATGTTAATGTACGTGATCAGACGGCGTCGGTGTTAATAATGGATGCGTTCGGTGAATACAGATTACGGGTTGCGAGATTGGCATAAGAAATAACGATATGGCGTCATGCATTCAATAAAGGTCGTCCTGTGGTCGAATTCGACTAATCATAATTTATATTATTTTTAAGTTTAAACAGCGGTTTTTGCCTCTTAAACAAAATATACGTATTGTGACAGCTTGACAAACGACAGCATGAAAAACACAGGCTAGTGTGAGTTAATAATTTAAGATACTTGTGTTGTTGTTATCTAGTTTTATTCATATTTTTAAACATTGAGTTAGAAATCAATATAAGCTGCATGCACACTAACCCCCGATTTCTAGAATGCTATTCAAATGTATGATCTACTAACATGGCATTCAAATTAAAACAACCCATATTGAACGCTGATTGGTGGAACATTTATCAGAGAGAAAGGAAGGGCCATTTGAATAGCATTCTAGAAACTGGCGACGAGAAGAACCGGCGTAAGAAAATCGCGTGGGTTACCGAAAAGATGGAAAATTGCTCTTTTCAAATAAAAATGTCAAATGTCAAGATACAATGATGAAATGTCTTAGACAGACTTACCTCAAACAGTTGGATATTATATCTGCTATCTCATATATTATGTACAACAAATACCTATTAACCTTTTGGTATTCAGCCTTGGCATTGTTACAGTAGGTACAAATTCCACAACATCAAATATATATTCGCGTTTACAATTCAATCACTTAAAACTCGTACATAACAAAATGTTATTTTGCATGAAAAAGTACGCTTCAGGAAGCTAGCGTGATTGAAAACGGCAAATCCTCGCAATAATGTTGCCTTGTACAAAATGCAAACGAAGAATTCGTAGCATAACCCGGCTACCTTCAAGTTTTTAGATCGCGGAGGAATTCCCATTTATATTTGTATAATGAGCAAACATAAACAAAACTCAAAGGGCGGGAATGCCTCTACTTAACCGCCCCGACCCGGATTTCGTGCCAAATATTTATTTTAATTACGTCTTGGTTGCTTTGGATCTTAGCTCAAATGTTTGAGCCGCTATTGGCTATTGTAAATTAATATTTACCAGATTATATTATTGAGGCTGCGGGCGTCGATTTTGGGCATAAACATTATTACCTTTTAGTTGTTTTTTTTTTTAAGCTTCATAGTTATTGATAATAAAAGACGGCGATTTCAAAACTAAAAAACACGACTGCATTTTTATTTTGATACCTAAATATCTACCCAGTGTCACTCTCATAGTAGGTAAACACGATTTTAACGACACCTCTCAAGCTATAATCCATCGGTCATGTTGCTGAGAGCAAAAAAATTATACAATACAAAAAAAAATAATAATAAAAAATCTCGAAAAACATGACCTTTCTGGCGCGGTCGGGTAAAAATATCTAGACGCAATACGCAAGGAATGAAAAGGAAATTAAATACGTAAGAATACTTTTGATTGAATTTCTTCAAGTGAGCGGAGCTTACCTCGTAATCAAACGGAGACCCTACATTGAATGGGTAAATAAAATCAAGACGAGGCCCGCGGAGCGCCCGATGCGCTCAATGAAAAACTTAATACAGTATTTCATTTGCATTGAACACAACTACACTTCCATAGCCTCGGTCTGGAAGTGGAGACGAGGTTTTTATATCATCAGTGCTATTTTTATCAAGTTAACGGCACAACAGTGTATTTTTCTTATGAATATTCCAATCTATACATCAGATTGCATACGCTAATAATATGTATGAACGTTTCACACCACGTCAATCTGGCTACGTTTCAAGTATCCGAAGAACTTGTGTTACGGGGACCAGACAACGAAAACATGTTTAATACTTAACGAACGACGTGAACGACGCGTACAGCATTTTTTGTTTTGGCACCTCATAAAAATTACTTACCATAACGCGATAAAAAAAATACAATAAAATTATCACAAGGAGTGAATCTTACTATTTTGGGGCTCGTGGGATCCTAGTCTATACACACGAACGCACTGGTCGTTGACCTAACTCCTGACCAGGGTTGAAACTAATTTGTTCTTTTACTTTGATCTTTAATCGCGTTATAAGTAATTTTTATGATTTGCCAAAACAAAAAATGCTCTACGCGTCCTTCTCTTTAGGCTATATTCGGCTTGATACATGAACCATGAGACACGCTGTATACACATATTTAATACACCCATGGATGACCCAAGGACACAAAACTTCTTTTGTTCCTTCGTCTTTCTCGTTTAGGGTATGTTAAATATTGTCTGTGCATAACGAAAGTCTGCACGTGTCGTGCAGCGATACACACAGAAAACTAATAAGCGCCGAATAAAACAACAAATACGGCCAAGACAATATTTTCTTTAATTACACAGCGTTGATCTCATAAAGCGACTCGCCGCTTTCCGTTGCCCTACAAAAATATTAATCCTAAGATTCGCCGACCCACAGTCCCGTTCAAAGCTTAATTAAAACCAAACGGAGGCCTATAAAGGACCGACTCTGTCCTGGACAAAGTCGTGCTGCCGTCAAGTGCAAATATGCTCTTAGATTAGTTCCTAACAAGTTTACAACTCGAGCAACACGTAATGTACCTTTAAGCACACTTCAGTGTGTTGAAATTCTAACACTAGGAGGAGTTTTTATATCGAGGGCGGTATGTTAGATATTATAGTCTTTAAAGCCTACTCCTGATACAAAAATTACGTTTATTCAATACGGACTACGTAATGAAAAAAAGTAAAAAAGGAGAGACGATAAAATAAAAAAATACATGATGTCGTAGTATTGTACGCAGACCAATGCACCTATCGCCGAAATAGTATCCGCTTACGATAAATAATACAATTTTTTACGCCCCTCGAATCGAGACTTTTAATTGAATGCCCGTAGGTACAAACCTAGCTGAGCTAAAAAGCTGATCATGTAACCGCAACCTATGAACATTAAATATGTCATAACAAAAATATCTTAGCCGCATAGCAAGACTCAGCGCGTCAAAAACTACAAATAGTTTTTAATGTGTCTACTTAACTTCCCCGTAAAATGTAATTTTTTGTTATTATGACAATATATGTCAACAAAATCTTTCTTATCTTTATAGAACTATTCTTAAAAGCTCGATACACAACATACATAATCAGTTTTCATTGACACACTAACATCGACACTGGATACAACACAGTATACTCTCAGAATGTTATTACCATTATAATTGAAGCTAGTTTGAGTTGAGTTAGTGTAGAACGGAGATAATAGTAAAGGGTATAAAGTGAACACGGCGGGTGATATAAATTTATATCAGACGCCGACAGAAGGTGCAGCATAGATTTATTCAACAAATTAATTAAACTAAAATGAACATTCTGTGCACCTGATTGTGCCATCTGAAACTAGTTGTGTATAATTACGCGCCTACGTATTCAACGCTTTGTGTTTGGACTATTTTTTACCCGACTACGTCGGAGCAAAAAAAGAAGGGTAAAGATTTTGGCAGCCTATGAGATTAATTCACCAAAAGGTACCGATTAGTTGAAATAGAAATACAATTTGAATTAACCTTACATTCTGTGGTATTGTACCAGCCTTGCGAGTGCGAGCGTGATGTAATTATATAATAAATGTCCCTCTCTTTCTCTCTGATAAATGTTTTACCAATCAGCGTTCAATATGGTGTGCTAACTTGGATTGCATGTTAGTTGATCATACTTTTTAATAGCCTTTCAGAAGCCGTCCATATATTTGTTCTACCGTAGCGCTCAAACTACTGATCCGAACTTAATGAAAGAGATATTAATAGATTCGTTATTATAGCCTGGGGAACATACACAAGCTATAGATATAAAAATTGTAGTTATTAGGCACCTACACTGATGGTTAGAACTCTGAAAGTTATTTTAAAAGCGATTACCATAACAGTTAACGTAGCTACGATACCTTCACTATATATTAGACATAATGATCGTAACCGAGTCAACTTAGCCACTTCTGGCAAACATAATATTTAATTTTACCGCCTTCGCAAGTTATTGTAGAAATGTTCATAGTCGGGTCGCATTAAGCTATAGAAGAGGTATAGAGGATTATCTCTGTCTAGTGGTTCTGAGCTTCGCCCTCGACCCGGAGGTCGTGGGTTCGATTTCCGCGTTGGAACAACAAAAAATTTTGTTTTCAAGTTTGATTAGGACAATGCATGCTGATTACCTGATAGTTTGACAAGAAAGATCCATGGGTCGGATGGGCATGTAAAAAGTCAGTTCTGCGCCTGTTCTCTCGACAGTCGTGTCGGTTTACCGTCCCACTGGGTTATGAGAGTAAAAGGAAGAGAGAGTGTATTTGTGTATTGCGCACACACTTGGGCACTATAAAATATCAAATAACTCCTGCGTAGCTGGCCTGGTTTCGATGAAATCAGCTACCGAGGCCGAAATCGGTAGGGGGAGCTTATTATAGAAGATTATATAATACTGTATCCTATAGGGTACCGACCGACGAGCGATAATCGGTGACCGTTTTGTCGGTGAAAAACATGCTTATTGCAATAGTGCAAACTACACGCAATAAGTCGGTTAATAATAATGTGGAGGAAAAATCTGGCCGATTATCGGTCCAACAAAAAGTATGCCGAGCGTCGGCCCCCTTAAGCTACAGAGGAGGTATAGAGGATTACATCAAGCGCTAGAGGCTCTACCTTCAACCCACTCGACTGAAGGAACTTTAGTAATACTGGGCTAAGTGCAGCGCTCGACAACATGAATTTTAATGGACAACTTGTTTTAAAACTACCCTCCGATATTGCGCTGAATGCAATTGTAAAGAGTTTACTAATGCTTCAAGGTTTAACTTTAAACTGAACACTATTACGTTACTTGAATTATTGCCGTATTAACTATGACGTCAACTGCTGGAGCTTTTTTTTGATGTCGCAAGGGAAACGCGTTACGTAACCAGGGAGGGTCCCCTAGGCGTATGTGGGACTCCCGGCTCGCTACAGCCGGTTTGCCCACTAAAACCATTGGCCATCAGTTGTTATGGTGGGTGGAGTGCCCTGGATCTGCCTCCTGCTGGAGCTTCGCCCAGAGTAGGCAGGTTAGCGAGCGCAGTTTTCAGATACTAAGAATGTCCGCAGAAGCGCTGATGCCCATTTCGGGATATAATATTATATTCTAGTCAGGGTTCCCCCATACATGGTTTTCACTTGATTAGTATCAAGCTAATTTTTCGTGAGTAAATTAGCTTGATACTAATCAAGCTAATATAGCTACCACAATCGAGAGTTCGGTCCAAGAAATTCTTGGGCGACTCATCAAAATGAAGCTACTCAAGAAAAATTAGCTTGATACTATTCCTTCTATCGCCTTTAAAAATCGTACGAGCATTTTAGTCTATAGTTCATTACTATATATAAATAAAAAAGTAGATTAATTACTTACCCAATAACCAAATTAAACGTTAACGTAACAATTAAAACACTCAATAGACTAATTAAAATCCAATTCATGTAAATAAATTACTATTGAAAGCCTTTCCGATAGCCAATCAATCGACAAATGGGAAAATTATTTTGTAAATTTATTATTCCCAACACAGAAACTGCTTTTTTCGTTGCACATCCGTAATTTTCAGATTAATAAACTAACATCTTAATATATATATTTCTTGTGTGCGTGTGTATGTGACTGAACTCCTCCTAAACGACTGGACCAATTTTGATGAAATTTTTTGTGTGTGTTCGTGGAGATTCGAGAATGGTTTAGATTTACAATTGGAACCGATAGGTGGCGCTGCAGTCAGTATGTCAAGCAATTAATTAATAAGGCAATACGAAGTTTGCCGGGACAGCTAGTATTCCTATAGTTTTTGAGTAATAAAGTTGATATAACTACAATTTTTGTTAAAAATTATACCTACCTAACACGGCTATGTAAATATTATAGCCTATATTATAGGGCCTTACTCACCAAACTGATTCAAATTTCATCATTTCAAAATTCAATAATTTTGATTCAGATACGATCGAGCCGCGTACTCCCGAATAAATTGACAATTATACATTTTGATTTTCAGTCGATTAATATGGTCGGGAGTACAAAAAGTTACGATCTAACGATTTTCTTTATGGTGGTTAGTTTCAAAGTAATCCACCAAATAAAACACCAAAAGCCGTTGAGATCTAACTGATTCTATTCTCGATTGTGTCGGGAGAAAGCCTGCAGTTTGTTAAAATCCTATATTAGCCTATTGTGTAAGAGGGAGTAGGTAAGCCTGCAGTTTTTTTTAAATCTTATATTAGCCTAAGAGCCTCGATCCAATACGCATACAATTTAATACATAGACTACCAAAATCAAAACCCTTCCTTCGCCATAGTCGGGTAAAAACGAAGGCATTCGATGTTTCATGTTTGAAGTAAACAGTTTCCGCTATCCACTTTTCCAATAAATCCGGGTGAGTGCATAACGTGCTGAGATTACTTATAGCCAAACCTTCCCAGGCTCGGGGACCCAGACTCTGACCTTACTCTCCAGACTGATTCGATTTTGATACAGATTCGATCGTGCCATGTACTCCCGAATAAATTGACTTTATTTATTTTGATTCTCAGTCGATTGATATGGTCGGGAGTACAAAAAGTTACGATCTAACAATTTTCTTTATCCTATTTAGTTTCAAAGCAATCCACCAAATAATATACTAAAAGCCGTCGAACTGATTTGATTCTCGATTGTGTCGGGAGTAAGCCTGCAGATCAAGGGCCCGATCCTCGAACCTCTTGTCAATGTGTCCCGCTCCCGCACGAGCGAGCGGGACAGACAGACAAAACGGGCCCAGCCCCGGAAGACCACCAGACCCGCAGCGACAATATTTGTTGGCACGCGACACGAGATTAATTTTTCCCCGGGCATTTAGTTCCTAACCTATTCATGGCCACACTGACATTCAATAATAAAGTATGATTCGCCAGCGAAATCCCTGCCAAGCGAGATATGAAATGGATCTCCTTTCTATTATGAACAGAATTGCTGCCACAAGATTAATTCTTCACGTAGGTCATAACTACAATCGCTCGTCTCGAGTGACTTATTTTGACGAATTGTAACGTGATCTATTGTGAGGATCTATTGTTGAAATATAATGTTGTGCTAAATATTTGCGCTTTTAATGGAACAACCTACTTTTTGTTTAACAAAATGGGCTTAATTTTGTTTATTGTAGAATTTAATAACTTTTAAATTTTACCAAATTTCCCAAAAGCGAAAGTATAATAATTCAAATCAATATTTTCTAAGAGCGATTTGTTTACTGAATTTCGGGAGTCTCGTGGAAGTATCACAAGCATCGAATCGCATTAATTGTGACATCACGCCTAGAAAAAACTAAATAAAAAATAAAAATAAAAACTGTGTAACATTCCTATCATACCTTAACAAACGACCTGATGACCTTACAGTTCTGAACCGATTTCCACCAAACATAGCTAAGAACAAACAATAAAAACCGCATTAATATCGGATCATCCGTTTGGGAGTAACGATGCCAAAGACAGACACATACACATTTACACAGACACGTCAAACTTATAACACCCCGGCGTTTTTGCGTCGGTGGTTAAAAATGTGTATGAAGTATGGGGCCGCAGGAACATTATAGTAAAAATCGCCGAAGTTTAAGTTCATACTTACCTACTATACTTAGGGCCGGTTTCTGTAACGCTATTGAAATGGATGATCAACTAACCGGCCGTTAATGTCTTTGTGTATTTTTATGTCAAAAACTAAAAATATTTAGTTTTTACTTTTTTCTTTACTTCTTTTTTTTGTCGCAAGAATAACGAAAATGCAAAAAAAATATATTTTGGTTACAGAAAACATTTCTAGAATGAGTAAAGTATGATATCCCAAAGTTATAGTGACTGTTCTTTATACACTCGTTATAAATATGTATTTAGTTTAATAAAGACATGAAGACGACGTCTTTCCCAAAATACCTACACTATAGTCTAGGTATATTGACTATAGACTTATAGAGGCTTAATTTTGGCACCGAGGGTCGAATCACGTGCCCAGGTTAGTCTGCTCAATATATTCCCCGGGTATAATCCGTGACGCAATTAAATCCGCTCCAATATACGGTGACAGTCCTATCCAGCATTATTCAGACAATATAATGTTTGGTTTCAAAATACCTGCTAGTGAAAATTTCAGCGGTTGTGATTAGCAGTGTGTATTATATTAATATTATAAAGCGGAAGAGTTTGTTTGTTTAAACGCGCTAATCTCAGTAACTACTGGTCCGATTTGAAAAATTCTTTTTTTGTTGGATAGTCCATTTATAGAGGAAGGCTTTAGGCTGTATAACATTACGCTGCGACCAATAGGAGCGAAGCGTCCGTGAGAAATGTTGCAAAAACGGGGAAAATTCATTACATTTGGGGACTTTCATTGCGTGCGCTGCATAAACGGCTTCAGTCATTGAAAAACCACGCGAACAAAGTCGCGGGAGCAGTTAGTTATAACCATAATTTTAATCATATTTGAGACTGAAAGTTGTACAAAACTGGCTTCGTAAATTATATATCCTATGTTACCCGGCAAATTCCCACCTGTTTTAATGATATTGAATCAGTACTTCAGGCGCCACGGTGGAACATACCTACTCGTACAAACATAGGCAGCTAATATGTTACCTTTCCTTTTGGCGATACAGTAGTCAAGTAATAAGAAAAATAGAACAACATAGGTACGGTTTAATTGAGAAACCACCTTTTTTAAATTCGGTTTATATAAAATAGGAATAAGTAACTCACTTCATCCATTGTGATGGATAAATGGGAAACTAGCATCACTCGAACACAAAAACATACCTGAAACAAAAAAACACCCATATTATTCCTATTCATTCAAATCAAAACACATAAATTTCAGCGATTTTGTTGTACACGACAAAATATTACAAACAAACTTTCATATCAGATAGAAAATGTTTTATGCGAGACAATACGTTTAATATTGGAAAAGTCCTACAGAACGTCAAATCTGAATTATGGGATAGTAAAATGTGTGTTCAATCTTTTTTGTACATTTAATCGGGCTGAATATTTTCGAAGGCTTTAAGCCAACTGATCATATAAAAAGAGAATATTGCTTTGTTAAGAAAATCTAATAATACAAAACTAAGGCCACCGCCGCGTCTGTCTGTCTGTTCGACTCAAAGATTTACTCCACCGATTTGTATGCTTTTTCACCGAAGGTTAGAGTGGTTCTGGAGAAAGGCTTATGTGTAGATGAATAAAAGTAGAGATTATCCTAAAAGTAATTAAAGTAATTATTTCATTAACACTAAGCCGACCAGAAGCGGGAGATGAAAATTTGAAATGGATAAAATTTTCGCTATATAAAATCCTATTTACAAAATATTAAAAAACTTTCTTGGTTGAAAATTCAGTAATTCATTCAGTATAGATACCTATTAATAACATATCACTAATCATTACCTTAAGAAACCATAGATTTTTTGTATTTTTTATTAGACTAGATATGCCCGCGACTGCGTTCGCGTGGTGTTTGATTGACTTAAACCGTTTATGCAGCGCATGCAACGAAAGTCCCCAAATGTGGATTATTTGTTTGTTTAAACGCTCTAATCTCAGGAACTACTGGTCCGATTTGAAAAATTATTATTGTTGGAGAGTCCATTTATAGAGAAGGCTTTAGGCTATATAACATTACGCTGCGACCAAAACTAGTCGGGCGTCGTCGTCGCCCGACGCCGCGACGCGACGCCGACGCCCGACACCGCGACGCCAACGCCCGACACCGCGACGCCGACGCCCGACGCCGACGCTCGACGCTCGACGCCCGACGCCCGACGCCCGACGCCCGACGCCCGACGCCCGACGCCCGACGCCCGACGCCCGACGCCCGACGCCCGACGCCCGACGCCCGACGCCCGACGCCCGACGCCGACGCCCGACGCTGCGACGCCAACACCCGATGCCGCGACGCCGACCCACGACACCGCGACGCCGACCCACGACACCGCGACGCCGACGCCCGACACCGCGACCCCGCGACGCCGACGCCGACGCCGAAACGTGTAGAGATTTAGTATCAGCATTGTACCCGTGCGAAGCTATTGATTGCTGATTGATACAATTGCTATATCTCCTAAAGTAGGTATTCATTGTATTTGAATGGTTTAGGCCGTGTTTAACCAAGCAATGTTAAAGTTAACGCCATGTTAAATATCATGTTATCCTTCTCGTTATTTCCTGTCAATGAAAGAGATGGCATGGTATTTTAACATTTAAAGGGCAAATATAGTCTTCATGGAATGCTTTAGCCAACTAACGTATTTAAAATTATAAGAATTAATACCGTGATGGTATATTTTTCCAAAAACCGCTTTATTACCCATTTTTTGATCCTGTTAGTTATTTAGTAAATCTCAAGAGATAGACATATACCGTCACGGACTTTTTTTTGATTATTAAAAAGGAATAATTCTTTCATAGATATTTTTTGAGTAACTTAAACCGTTTATGCAGCGCACTTCGCTCCTATTGGTCGCAGTGTAATGTTTTATAGCCTAAAGCCTTCCTCTATAATGGACTATCCAACAAAAAAAGATTTTTTCAAATTGGACCAGTAGTTCCTGAGATTGGCGCGTTTAAACAAACAATCAAACAAACAAACAAACTCTTCCGATTTATAATATTAATATTGATGCAACGATTTCCCTACCAATTCCTAATACCGTCGACTTCCTTTATCGCCCAAATAGTATATTGATGAAATTTTATTGTTTGATCTTTCGTAGCGAGAAATAAGAAACAGTTCCACCACTTACAATCAGTTGAAATCTGTTGCTAACTCGCAAAGAAAAATCTGTGCATTTTATTGTTACCAAAATATATTTCTTGTTCGTAGTCGTCTTAACAAAAAAAACAGTTGAAGAAATGACATTTCATTCTTTTTTTAACCGTGGACCGTGTCATTTAAAGTAAGTAAGTACGTTTAGAAATCTTGATGAAAAAGAAACTACGTTTAAAAAACCGACTTCAACAACTAAAAAGCATAATAAAACACTTTAATATTTATAATTTATGTTTATAATTTTCAACTCCTTTTTGTGTTGAGAGTAAATTATAAATTTGAAACTACATTCATAATTTATTATATCATCGACATAAAAAATGTACCGATAAGTGTTGAATGTGTTGATTCGTTAAAAAATTTGGTGAAATATGTTCTTATAATAAAAACTACAGCGCCAAACTATGTAAAATTTTTATGGGACCAAATGACAGCTATTCTGCGTTAAATAAAAAAAGAATTTGACGACCTCCGTAGCGCAGTTGGTTGAGCGCGTTGGCGCTCGAACGAAAGGTCGCGGGTTCAAATCCCGCCGAGGGAACAAAAAGTTTTCAATGTTCCTGGGTCATGGATGTGTATTAAATTTGTGTATAATATAATAAAAATCTTAAATATGTGTATAGTATAAAAGTATTAAATATATTTCCGTTGTCTGGTACCTGTAACACAAGTTCTTCGGATACTTAGCACAGGGCCAGATTGACGTGGTGTGAAGCGTCCATAGATATTATAGATATTATAGATATTATTATTATTATTATTATTAATCACGAAATTCGGTTCATTAACCTCAGAGTAATCGGAGTACATACATAAAAAACGGGCCGAATTAAGAACCTCCTACTTTTTGGAAGTCGATCAAAAATGATGAAGAGTAAGTAATCCCTTATAAGTAAAAATAAACCCCTTTATAGCAATCAAAACAGTTCTAATTCCATAATTATTCATTTTCACTAAAATCTGTAGAACATAAATTCATGTTACGCCACGTCTGTCTGTCAATCAAGTGAGCCGTTCATGCGTTGCTCGCATGACACAAATCTAGAGGCCGGAAGGCAGCGTAAATCAGCAGCTTGTACAAGGTACATACATGTACATTAAAATACATATTTGTACATTAAGGCGGCGTGCGCGCGCTATACTGAAAATTTGAGTTGGGCGTTGATACCAATTTTCTCAATACTGGTCTTATTGAAAAATCCTAAAAATGTATTAATCTTCATTATGTTTAGTAGATTATCAATATTTTTTTTTAGTACAGCTTAAAACAATACGCAAAATACATTTTAAAATTGTAACCTTTTTTTCTCTTTCTTTATTTTTATCACTAATAAGTGACGCGAATATGAAAATTACTTCAGTATTTTAAGTGAGGCAAGACTCAAAGGACTATCTTTTCAGTTTTTTCAATGTTTCTCTAAAAAAAAAGAGTTGCCTTTTCAACCTCCTTTCTCGCCATACAAGGTCGTTGGCGTTATACAAAGCCTTAACTGGTACAACGAGAGGCACGAGTGTTATCATTTCAAACAAGGGCTCCATACGACCTTATTTAAGGGCGCTAAATTCGTACAAATTGCCATATGTGGCTTCGTCGAGATGCGTAATTTATAATATAATTGGTTTAATTGTCATGAACGGAATTGGCAGGTGAAGAAATTGCGAACCCGCATTCGTGTTCAATGCTATCTGATCCACCATAACCTACGGAATTTATCATAACGAACATCAATATTGTGTTTCTATCTAACAATCAATCATAAGCACAGGAAGACACGTACGGTTTTCCGATTATGTTTCCGTTTTCGGATTTTGTTACATGGCCCGATAATTGTTATTGTAATGAACTCACAACGAAATAAGTAAGTATTATAACTACACAGTGGTGTCGGATAACCTTCTCACTGGGCTTTGAGTCTCGCATCGCCGCACACACTTGGGCAAAATAAAAATTAATCTTAGCTGGCCCAGTTTTAAAAAAACCAGCCATCAACACCAAAAGTCTTGGGAGATTATTACTAAGTAGATACTGAAGGACTACTACTAACACTATAGTCATGAAAATCCACGTATAATACGATACGCACAAGGTTTTCCATTTGAAGAAGAGATGAGAAGAAGAGAAAGCCACATTTATGTAGCATATAGGTAAGGTACCTGAGATACTCCACGCATCATAAAACTCAAATACAACTTAATATAGAGTTCATCCCCCGAGGCATCGATGTTCAGGAAATAACGCTCAAACAAAAAACTCTCAAGTGTCATAAATCAAGCGAGGACAAAACAAAGTTGGTCCGTAAAGTCCCACTTTCAATTCCGATACAATATCAAGTCGATTACGCAAATTTTCAGCTCGTTCCTTTACTTTAAGTGAAACTTTAGTTACATATAAAATGTTTTACAAACTACTAACTATACAATACTAGTGATAATAATAGCTCCTCTCACTGATTTCGGTGTCGGTAGCCGATTTCATTGAAATGACATGCGTAGCTGGCCAGCTACGCAGGAGTTATTTTATAGTGCCCAAGTGTGTGCGCAATACACAGAAGCACTCTCTCTTCCTTTTACTCTCAACCCAGTGGGACGGTAAACCGACACGACTGGCGAGAGAACAGGTGCAGGACCGACTTTTTACATGCCCATCCGACGCATGGATCATCTTTCTTGTCAGACATGAGACAACCAGGTGATCAGCCTCATTGTCCTAACCAAACTTGAAAACAACATTTTTTGTTGTTCCAACACGGGAATCGAACCCACGACCTCCGGGTCGAGAGCGAAGCTCTACAACTAGAACACGGAGGCGTCAAATACAATACTACTTAGGTACCTACCTACTACGTTAATAATTATGATAATCCCATGTTGGTACTCGAGTGTTCCTATGGGAGAAACCAGTTCTCATTTCCTATTCCTTATTTCCATCGCTTATTTCCGGTTATCATAAGGTATTTGACTTGCCTTTATCGGCCAGTCAGAGACCAGAGTGGAGTCGCTAGGCCTCGTGCTCGGATGAAGGATGTGACGCATATTATGTGGAGAGCGGTCGAGATGATGGGGCAAATAGTTGGTAGTTTATTTCCAATCCTGGACAACTGGATGTGTGTCCACCTTTCCTGCTTCAAGCCACTGTAAACACTGCATTCACTAATGACGGCAGTGTTTACCTAAGCACCGCAGCATAAAGCTATTGGTGGTTAGTCTACTGTGCCTTTTGTAAATTTTCTTATTTTCTCACAGCACTATTTATTTATGTACCTACCCAATTCGAATACTTAAGAAATAAAGTAATTCAGTAGAAATGTTATGTACAATGAACTTGTTAAGGTTTGTTTTGTCCCTTTCTCTCTCTCGCCGTCTCGTCTCCTGAGATATTTTGAATATAATAAAAATACGCTAGTATAAGAGGTGTACTAAAATAAAATAGGTTTAGTACCTTTCATCTTTTTATGCTTCAGTATTTCTTTATTATCAGCTAAATATTTACATATTTTTATATTATTTTAGACGTATATTCGGAAGATTTTTGCCAAAATGACTCTAATACGTATAATATACTAAATCATGCAGAAAAAGCCTCGAGGGATTTGACAACAAACCTTTTTAAATTAAATATAGCGAATGGTTGGCATAAAAGTGCTTCCAAACCAACGATGTGAATTTACAAAAAAGGGTTTTAATAGAAAACAAATTGGATGAGAGCTTCGATTGGTCAATCGTGTATCGAATTGGGTAGATACAATTTTTTTCAGTTTCAAAATAGAGACGAAAATTAAATAATTAAATATTCCTACACGACGTACATTTTTAACACGAAGTTAATCGTTGGCCGGCTACTTGAATATGTGGCCCAGACTTGTATGGAACATGATCCATGTCGTTTCAATAAATATTTGTTATAGAACATAAACAGATACAAGAATCGGAAATCATTTCTTACAGCTAGGTCTCTCAATCTATTTTGACAGTGAAAATTCTAAGAGCAATAATAAGCACGATGCAGGCGTGGATCACGAGCTATTAATTTAAAGCTTATCTTATTGTTTGACGGGGTCGTATAATCGTCATATATACCCCTGTATGCCCCTATCAATAGTCGCTCCCCGAACTAACGCTAGACACATTAATCCTGAAGAACAATTGAGACGAGCTTTAAGACGACTCCGCACGTCAACACTACTATCAACTATATTAATTACTGGCGAGATAAGGTTTACAACTGCTCGTAGGACCATTCCTATCTACCTTAATATGTAGATTTTTATTTTATGAAGACGTACCTACGTTTATACAGAAAAAAACGCCTCAATAGCCCAGTGGTTTAGAGCTAGACTCTGAAGGCTGTTGGTTGCGTTTCAACAATATTTTTTTTTCAAATCTGTTTAGAAGATTGCAGGTTGACCACTTGATTGTATAAATCTTAATTGTAAGGCAAGGGCTGGCGTAGCTGGACTGGTTGTAGCAAAACCTGACAATGCCACCGAAATTGGTGAGGGAGGATAACCGTTCTTTCCGTTTCCGTTCTTATGAACAGAATATTATTACATTACAGAATATTATTACATAATATTATTACATAATATTCTGTGAATATTATTACATAATATTCTGTTCTTATGAACAGAATATCAATAAAAAAATAGGAGAACCGGATAGACAGGAGCGATAATGAAATAAAAAGTATGGTCAACAATATAACTCTGCAAAGAAACTAAAATCAAATACGAGCAACAACGATGTTAAAAAATCACAGGCAGGTACAAGTGAATTTCACATAACCGCATATTTAAATCAGTGTAAAAGTTCGACAAATCGCAACGTAGCGTTACCAGAAGTTGCCGAGTTGAACAAAGTTAAGCCGGCATGCGGCAGTGCGACGCGTAGGCGCCTTGTAGAGGCGACACGTGTAATAAGATAAAGTAACGCCGCGCCTGTTAGAACAAAGGTCCTCCCAGTTCCCCACGTCTCCCGAACAATAAAACGCCGTCACACACCAAGACACGAGCCGTCCTCACTTCATCCCACCTTTCGTATTAAATAAATTTTATATCAAACCACAACGAAACATTAACGCAGGATGTTTAAAAGCTTTTGCCGCGTTACGACTTTCCATCAACCCTTTTCTGTTGTTGAAAATCTCGGTGTCTGGTCGTAAAATATAAATAGGAGGTATCGAAGTGTAATTATTCAACAAGCCCAATTTTTCAATCGTCAGATAACTTTTACCTGATGAATATAATATAAAATGTGACTTTCACAAACTATATTCTATTCCTTATATAAAAATGTTAAAGTAGCATAAAATAGTTATTCGACAGGTGTAAGTTATAAGCCGATAGAGAAATCTAATTATATTTAGAAAATGAAATATAGCGATAGACGTAAACAAGTACTAAAATTTTGATTTTGACCCTTTGACATTGACGAACCTAGCTAGCATTCGTGACTCAATCTTAACTAAAACCGTGCTTGTGGACTAAGTCCTTTGGCGTTTAGTCCACAAGCATTTGACACATTTCAGCTTTCGCATAATCAGCATATTGTGTCTTTAGTGTATGTACATGGTACACAATGTTGGGAAGTGAGCGAAGAAGACTATTGATAGTTGTTTATTTAGCTTTTAATAACGCTAATTGAACCCTCTTATTAACAGGCTATCACTCTCGCTGGAACGACAAGGATAGTTACTTGATCGCCACTTAGGTAATTTAACTATCGTCTCAGTATTCCGCCGTTAGAACATCCGTTAGCTCGCGCAAGCCACTCGTATTGTTATATCCAGTGGAGCTATGGTTTTTACAGGACACATAGCTTAAAGTTAATTTAAAAAGAACTATGAATACATCAGCCTCAAAAGTCAGCCTCTGTTGTGCTGGCCATCCATCCCAATAAATGTCAAGTTCTGTAAATTGGCACAAAATGAATGCAGAGCGTATACAACCGCGAAAACCATGCTCATGTGGCTTTGAATTCGTTACGACATGCTTTTCATCAATTATTATGTCTACAACATAATTTGATTAAAGCATAAACGTAACTTTTCGCCGGGTTAGAACCGTCGCGGTTTTCTTTGTTCATTCTTCTGATTAATTTCATTGCGGGTCCCCAGACATCCCCAGACGTCCCTCGGGCAGCCCCGGTTTCAAAAGGTTTTTAAGGTTCGTTACCATTGTCGATTCTGACTACACAGGTGTGGTGAGAATGTGTGGTGGTAGGCCAACAGCCAGTTCAGAGAACCAGCGCGTTGGTAGTTTTTTCTATGACATTCCGATAAAAATAGTGAAACTTTAATTTAAAAAGAATACTAAGAAATTCGTGAGTTTTGCACGCGAGTGGCTGCAGGGTAAATACGAATTTTTGTAATCGACCAACGTCCGTACATGGTTCCACAATCATGTAAGTACTTAAGAATAGCTCAGTATAAACATAGTGAGGTAACGTAGCTTAAGTGCTGTACTTGATAAAGCTAAAATAAAGGCAAAAAGATGAACAAGGATTTTATTGTGTACATTTTATTCCTTCAAACCACCTTAAAAGTGTAATACCAGGCTTAGAGCGAGGATTTTGTGAATAAATCGTCGGTCGCATTGACCTAGACTGAGGGTTATCAGTATTGTATGCGATATGTAGACGTTTTAGAAATGTGCCCCAGTTTCTCGCTAGATTTATATTACAATATTTAGATAGTATTTGTCCAAATTCACGTCATTATACAGGATAACTTTGGAATTTAATCGTCAGTAAAACTAACATTTAACAATTATTATATTGGCTATATATTTTGCTTTTATATCTCATAATTTGTTATTAAAGGCCAGACAGACATTATTGTTTTTAGATCAACCAAATATCCAAAAATAGCAAATAATCTTGCAATAAAAACAGTCAAAAACAGTTAAAAAGACTATTAGCTATAATTTTTAATGCGATTGAAAAATATAAACATTCTAACAGATGCATCAGAAAATGTTTTTATTAAATTTTACTTTATGGACATGTTTATAGTTATAGCTTATCCTTATGTGGCTGTCGAATAGTTTTGACCTATTTAAATTATATGATCGTATTAGCTTGCCAATCTTTGCTGCGTGGGCACAAATCTATCAAAAGGAATTTAAGGGAACTTTACTGTTCGTATCTTTGGAACTCATACCTTGTAAGGATTAAGAAGTCTACAATGTAAGTAGTCAGAATTTATTAGTGTCCGACCGAAGCTTCGGCTTCGGCTTCGGCTTCGGCCACCTTCGGCCAAAAAAACCACCTTCGGCTAAACCTTCGGCTTCGGCCCAAAACCTGGCCGAAGCCGAAGGTTAGCCGAAGGTGGTTTTTTAGCTATCGTCGGAATTTAACGAACTATTACGAAAGTCTCAGTGAGGCGACGGGCGGTTTTCAGGGGCCGCGGGAAGGAGAAGACAATAAAAACAAGTTCGGACGTGTATCTGAGATTAGTGTTTTGTTTTGTATCTTATTTAATATTTATCAATTTAATTATGATAGGTACATAGTGTTTTTTTTCTTTAATTTGCAAGTGAACTATTGTAAAATAACAATAATAACGTAAGTATTATTTTGTTTAGTAAAAAACCAATGCTCAACTATGCCCACTGTGTAACTAATTGGCCAACATTAAATTATTACTAACTGACCCGTGCCCACTTCGTTGAGCATACAAACCGTTTAAACCTTCCCTGGACTTCCACGAATAATTCAAGGCTAAAAATAGCCGAATCGGTTCAGCCGTTCTCGAGTTTTAGCGAGACTAACGAATAGTACCTATTTCATTTTTATATAAGAAGGCTAGCTGACTCGTGCCCACTTCGTTAAGCATAGAAACCGTTTAAACCTTCCCAGGATTTCAAGCATTTCAAGACCAAAAATAGCCGAATCGGTTCATCCGTTCTCGGGTTTTAGCGAGACTAACGAACAGCAATTCATTTTTATATATAATACTAGCTGACCCACGCCCACTTCGTTGAGCATAGAAACCGTTTAAACCTTCCCAGGACTTCAAACATTTCAAGACCAAAAATAGCCGAATCGGTTCAGCCGTTCTCAAGTTTTAGCGAGACTAACGAACAGCAATTCATTTTTATATAATATATAAGACAAGCTGACCCGTGCCCACTTCGTTGACCATAGAAACCGTTTAAACCTTCCCTGGACTTCCACGAATATTTCAAGACCAAAAATAGCCGAATCGGTTCAGCCGTTCTTAAGTTTTAGAGAGAATAACGAACAGCGATTCTTTTTAATATATAAGTGTATCTTATATATTTTTTTATGAAAATTCAATGTTTGTTTATTTTATTTATTATGTACTTTATTTTATAGATTGATCTGATTGTAATTTGTGAATTACTTTCATAAATAAATTATTATTTTTGACAAATAAATCACAAAGTTATCATCTCTAAATAAAAAAAAAATATTAACCGACTTACTAAAAAAGGAGGAGGTTCTCAATTCGGCCTGTTTTTTTATGTATGTACAGCGATTACTCTGAGGTTAATGAACCTTCGGCTTCGGCTTCGGCTTCGGCCGAAGGTAGTGGCGATGCCGATTAATCGGCTTCGGCTTCGGCTTCGGCCGAAAATCGACCTTCGGTCGGACACTAGAATTTATACAGTAAAGGTATGTCTAAGGTCAAGCATGTTTTTGTTAGTTCAACAAGTAATTCCTTTGTGCGAAATACCAAAACGTAGGACAAAAACAATGATGTCGTAAAATGGAAATATACCTATCCAAATTAAGATTCCTACTGATTTTTATTATTATATCTCAAGAGCACCTATTTGCCAGCGACAACTTGTAAATAACTTATTCTATAAAAACCCATACCGCTCGCAATCCTCATAAATCAGAACAGTATAGGTATTATCTACTTTGTGGTACAGTGTACATTTGTAATATGCCAAAATGGTCGTACCTGAAACCAAAAACAACAAGATAAGTACAAAGTATAACAAGCGTACATAAGCGGCGTAGTTAGCGTCCCTTATCTCGCGCCGTACCATAACAGTCTATCTCCCTAACGGCCTACATGCGAGAGGTGAATGCCATCCAGGAAGCACGCGACGATCGATGGTGCAATATCCCCAAATATGATACGCTTCAACAAGGTGTTAGAAGGTAGAGTCAGTGTGCTTTATCTTTTCTACAAAAAGAAATCACCCAAAAAAGAACCAACTAAATAGTCATATCAAATTATCTGAAGTAGAAAATACGCCACAATGTCCAATGAATAAAACACGCTTGATTCGATATTCCAATATTCCAGCATAGCACAAATGAACGTCCACCCCAAGAGGCATTTAGTCCATTCGGATGAAACATGTTGGTCTAATTAATTGACATAGTCTATTATTGTGCGGATGCCACGTGCCGGCTCCGCTTACTTGCGGTCACTGCAGTCTGTATCACGTTCCACCGACACCATTCGAACATACCTCAAATTATACACTGGAATAGTTTTACTCTATTAGTAACATGATTCCAGCAGATGCTTCCAGAAAAATTTAAAACGCACGGGTAGTAACTAGTCTCCGTGATAGACGATTTTAAAAATTCTATTTACGGCTCCACGTGGACTCTTTATACGATTACTTTATAGTAAGAGCCAGAGGACTTGGTCTGTTGAACTGAGACGTCTGTATTCTCATATGTAAAGGGCATTGCGGGCATCATTACTGTATATTATTATGGTTTATGTTACACTGTGTAGTTTAAGTTATTTTATGTAATTCTTATTGATTTAATAAATAAATAAATAAAATAAATAAATATATATGTCGCAGTCATCTAATTGAAATCGCTATTTCATTGAGTGACTAGCGTTTTTATCGAATGACGACATTAAATTGAAAGACTAGGCCGAACATTGGTTGAACAATCGTCACTCAACGTCCAATTAGTTAGCGGATTAAAATCAGTCAGGTTATTAAAACTTTTTCTCACTGCGGCGCTAGTAGTCACCAAAACAAATATGGCGTCAAACTGCTTGCACTGATAGCACTGTGTTGATATTTTTTTCATTAAATCTACATTAAAGTGCGATACTCGTTATAAAATAGTGTGACAGCATGGATTTATCTATTATTACGTCGCTACTCTTAAAGAAAAATTTGAGGTGAAAGTGAAACTGACTGAGTAGGAACGACATAATGAAGGTAAGTTTTAAACATGCTGTGCGCCATCGTTTTACTAATTTAGCTGTTAAAACATACAAAACTACACTAAATGGATGTATTTATGTAATATTATTTATCTGTGAATTATTTATAGTAGAATTTGCAAAGTTACATTTATTGATAAAATATCGGTAGTGTGAGCGCAAATTAGAAAAAAAGCCTAACTAGATATTCCATAAGTACGTAATCAACGACTACGTTAAATGACTAAATGATGTTCAGTCAAGAAGTTGGACGTTACAATAAACAACATGACGAGTTGTCCTTTAGTCTTTCAATTTAATGTCGTCATTCGATAAAAACACTAGTCACTCAATGAAATGACGATTTCAATTAGATGACTGCGACATATACATAGTGAATCTTTATAAAGGTCATGGTAAGCGAAATCTACTAATAGAGATTACTCTATTAGTAACGAGATTCCAGCAGATGCTTCCAGAAAATTTTCATACGCATGGACCACTAAATTACGTGATGGAGGATCTTTATACGTTGAACTGCGACGTCGGTGTTCTCATGTATAAAGGTCATTGCGAGCATCATTCAACATCAAAATGTGGTGCAACCACTAATAGAAACCGCATCTACTGGAATCGTGTTACTAATAGAGTAAAATTATCCTAGTGTATAATTTGAGGTATGTCCAAATGGTGTTGGTCAATCAGTACCAATATTCAACATTACTTATGTACGACGAGTTAAAATTCCATAAGTCAGCTACGACAGGAGTCACAGTTTATCTGACGAATAATTCGAAGTTTTGACACACTTTCTAAGAGATTCGAGTTCGGAAACTTTAGTAGTCAAAGGTATTTTATGATTGTAGAACATTTCTTATGCAGGCATTACATAACACGCCTAATGACAGAGTTTAATCGATATCTTCGGAGGCTTATGTCTTAAGCCGTGTATGAATTTATCATTAGATTTTGTACCGTGTCGTGTCGTGTATATGTGATAATCGATCAGTACTCGCTGTAATTTATGATTGGGCACGAGAAGTAAGTTGGAGGGTATTAATCACTGACGTAAATTATTAGCATGAACTTAATTCATCAGGCTTAGACTTCATAATGAGTAAATGCGAAAGTCTCGGATAGGAATCCTTAAATGCTTCTCTTCATTTATTTTCAAGAATATCATTAAAATTGATTGCCGACATAATAATTATAAATCCTGAGAAAAACAATATTATTATGTAATTCCAGTTTAATTCCCTGAAAGGAGTCGCATAAAACCCCTGTAAAGCAAACTTTGGCACTATAATAAAGCTTCATTTTTTATGTTCTACGAAAAGTTATGTTCATTACCGAAACTTCCAAATTTTGATTTAAATTCTACATTTACTACATAACTCATGCCCCAAATTGGCTGGAAATCTTTATTACATTCAGACGTTAATTATATTAGAGCGTTAATTTTTTCCGTAATGGTATAGACAGGTAATGAGGTACAAGCAGTACGGTTAAGGCACTAAATGCAGGAGATCTAGGTTTATTTTTAACTTTCTGAGTGTCAATTATTATTAAATATCTAAATGTGCGCGCCATGCTCTTCAATACGGTAGACCTAATACCTACTTCCCTTATGACTAACCGGTTATGATGCAGGCTAAAGACAAGAAGAATAATTTCTAACATAGAACTTTGTAAAGGAGAAAGGGAAGCTATGTAAATCGTTACATATATATTGAGCATTACGGATTAGGGGTTTGATTTATCTGTTTACCCTGCGATACGATACACATAAGATACGTTTGAAGCGAGTGCCTATAGAGAAAAGAAGATAGGGGTTATATTACATGTATAAAGTAAATAACCCTGTTTTGACTTTTTATTGTGAATACGCAACCTATTTGTTTATTCCAACACTCGGCTTGATTTAGTTTTTGCTTGTACTTACTTAAATACAAAATATATATTTAAAGTTCCAAAATAATTTTAGGTTTTGGAAACTAAAAAGGACATTGACGGAGTATCGGCACTCTTAACAAGATTTGTGTTACGACTTATACGTTGTGTATGTAGCCACTTATACGATCTGTGGGCTTTCAGACCATACATATTGGAATATACACATCACAGTATGAAGAAGCATCACCGACAATTTGCTATAATGCAAATCATCGAAGCCTGCTCGATAAGGACTCAGTGGCGGAGCTAACACCTGAACCCGATGAGCCCTAATGGCCTGTCGTCCATCGTGATTGATCGGCACTGCGCCGCGACATGTGTGTAGGGTCGTCCGCCGCTATATTATATAGGTTAAGCTTATGAACCTAAAAATAGAGATAACGTCGATATTTTGACGGCTTTTAGGTAGATATTGTATTGTTATTTCATTGAGATGGTCGCCTGAAAAAATTGCTTTAAAGTAATAAGGCCCTTGTGTGCATGTCTGATTTTATGTATTGTTGTATTTGTTGTATTTATAAAGTATATTTGATTGATTAATTTGATTGATAGTAGTTACGAGTTTGACTACTGCCAAATACAATTCGGTTTAAAAGTACGGTAGATATGTGCATACTACATACTATTATTTAATCTACATCCACTAATTACTTTTATTATCAGTTAGGTACGTAATACGGTTTCTTTTTGTTGAAGGTGTGGGACATTTTACGAGATAGATATGGAATAAAAACGTAATTGTATTACTTTACGTTGACAACCCTAAACGCATGTCATATTCCTATTGCCTACATCATTAATACAAACCCGTTACCACACATAATAAATCATACATTTAAGTTTACGCAATCAATATTATTATATTGCGGTATTAGCAAAGCGATAAAGAAATTATATTTTGAAAGTTCTTAGTAAGTGGATACAGAAATCAGAAACTACACATCGTACATTATTAATAGTGCACTGTGCAGTACCTAATTGACGAGCACAGATTGAACTTTGTCAGATCTCATCAGGACTATTAAAGCATTGCTTGTCTTAATTAAATTCCATGATTATAAATGAAATTCAACAGATGCGATTGAATATATAATTTGGGTACAACTACGTTTTGCATAAGTTTGAAAATATAGGAAGTAAATCATTTTTGGAACAGATCCTAAGGTACCTAATCGATAATAAATATAAATAAAATAGGTAAATCAGTGGTGTGTCCCAGTGTCAGTGATACATATAAAACCATTTCTATCGGCTTTCTATATCCTTTTCAAGATCCCAATTCCTATCAATTTTACAGGTTAGGACTTCCCTTTATTTTAATTTTAAAATGGAACCAGACTTCGTCACTGTTATACGTAATACAAAACAGACACCTATGCAATTAGCTTCCTCTCTGCACCGCGGTAATATTCAAGTCTGTATTTTCTTACGTGATGAAGAGTCAGACCTCATTTCCTTACCATTCGATTTATTCTTATGTTACCTTCCTCGCTCCTAACTTCCTGTACTAAATGACTAAATAAATAACGCTATCTTGAAACCAGTTTCTAGCGTTGTAGCTTTTATCTGATATAATTAGTGAGTAATATGGTTTGTAATTTGGTACTTTAGACCTTTGACATTTTTGGTAAGTGTAAATTAGGTACCACTCACCAATATTTGATACCATAGATAGTTTCTTTAAAACTAGACCGAAACCGGCTGCAGGAGTTATGTATAGTGTCAAGTGTATTCGTAATACACAAGAGTATTATCTACGTTATTAGTTTGCGAGGGTCAAGGAGACCCTCGCAAACTAGTAACGTATAAGATAGATGCGTATCCGACGAATAGATCATTTTTACTGTCATCCAATCATGGCCCTGATTCTTATAACTGAAATATCGCTTCTATTGTCAGTCTGCCCCGCTCGCACGCGCATTATTTGACGTGCGTACGACCGGGATAGAATGTCGTTCGAAACGAAGATCGTGCAACGAGAATTGAGGCCCACATGATCAGCCCTACTCAGCCAGTAGAAAGGAACTATTTCAGCGCGGTCGTTTTGCATTTTTTTTATACGCATACGAGTATTTTATCAATCAATCAACTCCAGTTGTAGTAAATAATAAGATTTTAATTTTAATTGAAAATCCCTCATAAAATGACTATATATAAAAGCTGAACGAAATCAGTGGGGCAGAAGTGATCAATTTCTTAACAATTTTCCCGTCGTCTGAAATCTTTTCAGGGGCACAAAACATTTAGCCAATTCAGCGCACAGGAGCCCGGCCCGTGATAATAGAGCCTATTGCGAGGGAGGGGCAGTCATCGCAAACATAGGGCATTATCGTATTGTTAGCCGTATTCCCCGATCCTTTTTGTACCCAATTTTTTGTGCAGGTACCTTCAAGTACTGTACATAATACGGACGCTCGTTATTGTGTTTATCAGTCCAGCAAATCCTTTTATTATATCTGTTTTCGCAATTCCAATTTGTACACACTGAAATTTACTAGAATATTTGAAACTTGACCAATTCAGTTAATACTACTGAAAAATCCAAACAATTCTCTTCGGAAATAATAGTTATTATTACGTATATAATTGTATACTACTGAATGTATTGACATATAAATAACAAGTGCGATCGATTCGCCTACGTTACCTATAAACTAAATAAATAAATAGGTGAGTTATATAAAGGAAAGACTCGGCTTAACTATAGATCACATAAATCAGGATGCTCTTTATTCAACGATTGTAATTGACATGATAATAGAACGGTTATGATTTTCATAAATTTTAACAAACCAGAAGCAGCAACTTATCGCATGTAACGACTACAATTGAAGGTAAAATTCTCTTTGCCTAACATGGAACCCGGAATAAGGAAAAAATAACCTCACGAAAGTAAGAACAAAAAAGACAGGAAGTCGTATGAAAGAATCTTACAAAAGAAAAAAAGAAACAAAAATAATTTCGACCACAAGATGTTCAGAGACGTAAAAGTAAATATTTTTGTGAATCATAGTGGAGAGGTACACAACAAATTTTGTTGCATTGTTAAAGTTACGACCTGCCACAATAATATTTTAAGACCGGCGCTCTTGTTGAGTCAGTACACTTCGGGTAGCGTAAGCTTATACCACGAAAAAAAATTATATGAAACTACTCAGTCCCATTTCAATTCCGAGATTTCCAAGTTTGGAGCATATTCAAAATGTTAGAAATTCGCTGTGTAAGCCAAAGATAACGCGCTCAGTCCCCGTACATTAATGAATTCAGCTGCGGTCGGTCACACGAGGCCGTTACAGGTCCGGAGGTACGGTGCGGTCGCTCACGGACAGAATCGCATGCACACGACACTCGCGGCGGGAGTAAACAAAGCATTCCTGATCTAATCAACGCAACAATACACCTCGGATAGCCGGAAAATAAACCCGGAGGCACTCGTGCCGGCGCGGCCGATATTTTAAATCACGAACAATATTACGCGGCGCGGATACAAACGAGTCCATTGTAGGCCGTGTGCGGCCGACAGCTGTTTTAGATAACGTGTGACCCCACAATAAAGAGCTCCGCGAACAATTAAAAACAAAAACGTCGAGCACGGGCAACTACTTATGTAGCAATTTCGGAGCGGGCGCGATTAAAACATTTTTCGAGAGGAAAGTAAACGTTACGGCAATAATTCTCCTTAAATGGCGATAACCGGCCTTCCCCGGTGTAAGCTTATAATTAAACATCACGCTGCCGGGGCCCGTGGAGAGCAAACTTTTCGATGATCTTGTTCTTGCCGCATCTTCCCTCGGTTTCCAGGCTGTTACATTTTAGTGGGTCATAATTTATGTGAAGAATTTTATGAAGTGGAAGGCCAGCGAAAAAAATACTCTCGGCCGTCTAAGCAGGTTTTGCCAAGTACTACAATTTGTTTTTAGCATATAAGATAAACTTAGTACAAATATGGATCATCCCTGGCCACTGATCCATGATTTGTAACTATTGTACTACTGTAATTGAATGAAGTGTAAGAGAAACGAGATGATCAAATGAATGAACATAAGTTTTCTCGTTATTTAAGATACAGACAAAACAAAACGATATTATGTAACAGCTACTAATTAATTTTATTCCATCAGATTTTTCTTTCTTTTATTTTCCATGTTTTCTATTAAATGAATAATTGAAGCATCAGATAAGTACTAGAACAAGTAGAAAATAAGTCGTGCCTAAAATACGAAACTAAATAAGGTAGAACTAAATTTTTATTCGGGTTAATCCTAATTTAAGTAGCTCGTTGAGATAGGATCAATTTTATGCGGATAATTTGGCAGTGATGCCTTAATCACAGGAGTGTGGACCGGATAGTTGACCCTGTTTCCGGTACAAACATTGGCAAGGAAAAGCTTCAATTCGGCCAAGACAATTAGTTTACTACCTACATTAGTGTTGGCTTTAAGCGACAGAAAAAATATTTGCAAAAACATATTTTTGCTAATTTTTCCTTTGTCTTATCAGATCAGATACCGAAAATTCTGAACGATTACCTAAATAAATGGAATCTTATGTAGATAGAAGATCAGAGCCTGATCAAGATGCCATCGCTATAATATAGCTAACGAAGCTCAAAAACAAAATGAATGGGATTTGACATAAGTGACATACGAATACATGTGTCACTTAGCGATGCTTATGTTAAATCCCATACATTTTTGTTTTCGAACTTCGTAAGTGATAAATGATAATATATTATATGGAATCTTGAATTAGGGTATACAAGATACGCGATTAACAAAAAATGTATGAGATTTGATATAAGCATCGATAAGGAGACACGCGACTTCAATTATAGTTTAGCGAAGTTTACATGTTGTCGATTTACATTCACAACCTCGTATCTATAAAACTACAACTTTTTAGTAGAGTCAAAAAACTTAATAATTTTAGATTTTATTATGCCATGGATTTTGTTTAAATGAGGTTCAGTTATGTACAGTATGTATTACATCCGAAATCCATCTCATAATAAAATCTAAAATTATTAAGTTTTTTGTCTCTACTGAAAATTTGTAGTTTTATAGATACGAGGTAGTGAAGGTAAAGCGACGATATGTCAAATCCCATAAGGGCCCAGCAGAGTTCCTGCTCGACAGGTATCTAAACATTTTCCTTTTCACTAGGAGGACTCTGAATATTTAAACAAGGGAAGTGGCCGTATTGACTGTAGACGTGGTTGAGGTCCATGTTTACACGTGAGTATGAGTTAGAAGATCGGCGCTGTTAGATCTTATCTTCTTCTATATAGATTTTCTTCTCTAATACAAAAAAATGTATATAAAAATGAATTGCTGTTCGTTAGTCTCGCTAAAACTCGAGGACGGCTGAACCGATTCGACTATTTTTAGTCTTGAAATATTCGTGGAAGTCCCGAGAAGGTTTAAACGGTTTATAACAAACTGTCTATGCTCAACGAAGTGGGCACGGGTCAGCTAGTATATCTTCTTATATATATAAATTAATTGCAGTTCGTTAGTCACGCTAACACTCGAGAACGGCTGAACCGATTCGGCTATTTTTAGTCTCGGAATATTCGTGGAAGTCGAGGGAAGGTTTAAACGGTTTCTATGCTCAACGAAGTGGGCACGGGTCAGCTACTGCTTTATAAAAATACAAATTTGATGCAAAGCTATCTGCTACATAATATAACCTTGGTTAAAGGTTGTGGTACCCAAAGCTAGCACGTTCAAAATATTCACACTTTTGTTTATATGTAACCGAGTATTACAAACTCAAGCTCCTTTGTATTAAAAATGTGAAAATGCTCCCATGCTCTATTATCAGTACTTTGCCCATAAGCGGCGTTCCGCAGAATGAAAGGAACCACCTTTAAACTGAGCCCTATAAAGCTATTAACCAAATGAGAAGAAAGCTAATTCCTTAAGGGCAATAGCTACGGAAGAGATGAAATAATAAAGGTATAACTTTTGGTTATTTAAGGAAGATAATTTAGCGCCAAATTTAAGGAGGTTACCAAACTTTTGAAAAGTTGTTAACGAACTTGAATAGATTCTCTTGGAAGCCTTATAATTTTTTGATGAAAGTACTTGAGTTATGGAGTTGGATATAAGCCAGCATCATCGTCTGTACAATCGAACTATTCAGAAAATTGTCATGATAGGTTTTCTAAACTAATGTTTCAGTATGTTCTGCGGTACTAGGTTATCTAAATACCTACTATTTGTAATTATTTATTAGAAAATTCTCAGTAGGTAGGTATATTTGAAACTCATTATTCAAAAGAACATCACATAGGCTACTAAGTCGGACATTGGCCTATATGTTGCGGTATGGGAAAACGTGAAATAACCAATATAATTCATTACATTAAATGGGGGCTCTTTATGGAATAAAAGAAACAGGAATCTTTTTATTTATACGGCCCCGTAGCTTTGATCTTGGGCCCTTTGATAAATGCCACTCAACATTCACGGCCGCTTAAGTGAATGATTTTTGGCAAGTCCTTGCCATTTCATTTACATTTCAAATGTATTGCGAAGATGGGCAGCATTTAGTATTAAGGTGATGTCATTCCGATCTTTGCGACCGCGACCGACGAACTAGTGAATCGGCCGGCTGATTACATAAAAATAGCGATTTGTAAAAATCGCGCGATGATTCGTTTTTGCTGTGACACTAGCGCCAAAACCCATTTAGCGGCATTCATTGGAACTGTTAATCGAGTGTTACGTCAAAAAAACATTAGCGTCAAATTCATTTTTGTTAATTTAAAAAAAAATGAACTGCTCTCCTGTTAAATTTGGTTTTTGGTTAACCGTCGATAAAGTTCAAGAGTAAAAAAAATTGCGATTGATTTGCTTTTGCAAAATATGAGTAGGTAATAACCCTGCGGGTTGACTGGCCACGACCACCAATCGCGCGACTTCCTACTTCCTAGTCTTCCATATAAATATACTAACAGGTGGTCTTCGCGATTGCTAAGATTAGAATGCCATCTTTAGATATTAGTAGTATCTGTGCTGACATTTGCTGGGCCCATTGTAACTCGTTAATAGTGATAAAGACTTTTTCGTAAACAAGGATACATTTCTTGTCTGTATTTACACTTTTTCAAGTAAATAGGGTTTTTCCTCTAAAACTTTTAAATTAAACATTTTTAAAATAGAGCGCATTTGAGGCGAGCGCAACTGCAGCTCGAAGCGTACCCGACAGCCGTGCAAGATAAAGCACCCCCTCGAAACAAAGCGATGTCCAATTTAATCAGCGCGTCAATACATCGGGGCCATCTCTGGCATAACAAACATCGCCGGATACGCTTTATGTACAGTACCATAAACGTGTAATACAGAGCATTGAGTTTTCACGTGAATACGTCTTTAAACTTGCTTTCATATGGACGTAATTGGAAAACTAATAATAACAAAATCGGTGGATACAGTTACAATACACATCCAAATTTCCATTGCACGACTGTAGCCAAAGAATTTATTACTATCCCAATAAACGGCCTTATCCATAACACAGGCTTTTTATTGCATAAGGGCAAGATTCCCTAGACGATATGAAAACGGCATAGTTCCTGTTCGACCATTTTCGAAACATTTTTCTGTGCACAAGAACGCCTCAAAGTATGTTACAAACACAAAAAAAGTGATCGCATTGACTGCAGATGTGGTTGAAGTACTTATTTACGTGTTTATTTATATACGAGCGCACAATTAAGAAATGATAATGACCACATATAATATCTAATTGCCCAGCTAGCAGCATAGTAGATGTTTTAAATTGACAAAGAAAGGGTGCAGTTTCAATCCGGGTGTATCTACAAATGAGATTTTGCTCAAGAAACATCCAAGAAAAGATAACAATCTCTAAGGGCCGATTCGACCAAACTTCCATGAACCTGCTTAACGCTAAACCCAGTTTCGATCTCTCTCTCGTTCAAGGTTAGAACGGGACAGACCAAGTTCCAATTCTCGTATCTAATTTAAAATAAGACTGTAATTTTACTTATAACAAAATATGTACCTATAAATGAATTGTCTTGATATCATTAACTGATTTTAAAGCAATGCAATTCTTGAAACCTAGTTTTAGATTGTTTTATTAATATGGGCCTTAGTTTGGACCAATGAAAATGAGTTTGATTTAGGTAGAGTTTATAGATTTGGACCAATCTAAATGCTTCAATAGTAATCAGACTATATATTATTATCTAAATCTCAGCATTATACATCGTATAAGTCTGCCAACTGCTAGTTGGCAGACTTATTTGCAGTAGTAGCAGGCTAACTGCTAGTAAGGTGTGATTCACCAAGCAATGTTAAAGTTAATCCTTTGTTAAATATTATGTTATCCATCTCATATTTCCTGTCAATGAATGCGAAGGCATGGTATTTTAACATGGCGTGTTTCATCAAGCACTTTCACATTGCTTGATGAAACACGCCCTAAGTCCCAATTTCACCAACATACATATTAGTGTTAACGGTATGTTAAAATCTCATTCTCACTCATTCATTGATATGAATTACGAGAGGAACAACATGATATTTAACGTAGGATTAACTTTAACATTGCTTGGTGAAACACGCCCTAAAGGTTGAAAATAATACCAAACCCCCCAGCTAGAGGAATGAGAGTAATTATGAATTTTTATCATATTATAGCTACGACACAATTTAAAAAGTAATTTTATTCCCTGTGTACTACTATAGATAATAGAGAAAGTGTTAAGAATATTTTTCAAACATGAAACAAATAGATAATAATGTGTAAGCAATTGTAATTACTTAAAAATAATTCTTTCTTTCAGATTTCAGCAACCTATAATTTTTATACAAAACTGTGATTTCTTCACTAGGGGGCATGATATTAATGGTTGAAAAGTTTAGAAAATTCAAAACCTGTACAATTAAGGGCAATAATTTCCGATCATTAGTCTAACTCTTATTTAATAGTTAACAGTCACGCATCTATAGAATGAATAGATTGTAGCTGTACATCATCTGTTTCATTTATTCCTTTAATTTCCAAAATTGTTAAACTTATTATATTAAGACAATTCATAAATAACTAATTGAAAGTTTAAGTTAGATATGAGCATTGGTGTTCTGATGTCACGCAAGATAACCATGCTATGATCATGTAATCACCTATTTATTCTATAAAAGGCCAGTTTAGCAGGGCATACAAATGCAACAAGTATTAAAAATATAATATTTTAAAACAACATTCAATTTTTTTTTAAATGCATGGAGTACCTATATCCTTACTTGTAAACAATTTGCTTGTTCTAACTTGTCATTACATAATGTACATTTTTCTTTTAAGTAAAAACACATTTGAACTTTAAAATATTATAATTAGTCCAGTGTCGTATCATTGTAAACACACCCTCATGCTTAAAATGCCATACTTAACTCAAAATCTCACTCATTCAGTCTTAAGATTTACTATAGTGAGTAAACTAGATGTAAACAATTCTAGCACATTTTTGTGACAGGCTATTTTCATGTAGACTGTTATATTTGAATCTAGTGAATGAAAAAAATATTAATATTATTGAAACCTTATTTACCTTAAAACTGGATAAGGGGTTGTCCATTAATCACGTGAGGCTTGAAAGGGGGGGGAGGGGTTTGATAAAAATCACGAAAATAACACAAGGGGGGAGGGGGGGTGTAGTATGATATCTCGTGTATTTATTTTTTCGTCAAACGCGCGATTTTTAAACAAATATTAAGCGGCAAGGCGCGGCGTGTAGTGACCTTCCTGTATTTAAATTAAGATAATATTCAGAAAATTTTAAGATTCTTTGTAGGTACTAAAAATACACGTGATGTTGAGAAGGGGGAGGGGGGGTGGTCTTAAACCTCACTACATATCACCAATGGGGGAGGGGGGGTTAAAAAATGCTAAAAAAAGGTCACGTGATTAATGGACAACCCCTAACTTAGCTTAATATTGGAATAGCAGTAATCTTTAGATTAAAAATGACTAAATGTTTAGACAGTATGTTTATTGTAGAATTCAAAGTAATTAAAGCAACAAGTAGATATCTGTATGTTTTAAGTTATAACTTTAATAAAACTGATCATTATTATGATAATCGGATAATGTGTCATGTCTAAAAACAAATTGTAAACTAAGTAGTTGTATCATTAACTTATCATAGATGTAAACATAATATTCAAATGAACACGTTAAGCTCGTATTTGATAGTACCTTTTAGGGAGACCCAGCGACGTAAACAAGTATTCCGGGAAGCTATCATAAACCACACAACACTCCAGTTTTTTCTAGTCTTTCAAAGTCATTTGAATAATATTCTGACACTAGTTGCTTGATCCACATAAAATATCTATTATACACACAAAACTGTCTCACTATTGTCAAATTATACGTTTGTATACATACAACTCTAATTTAGGATGCATCAAAGACTTAATATTTTCATAAAAGTTCTTCAATCTTGATTATGTTTTTGACGTCTCTGAATTTTGGTCGAGAACGAAAGCACGACATGCAGAAGTCAAAAGTGACATTTATCATCTTCTTCTTTCGTAACCATATTGTTTTTTTAGTAAGTGAAAAAAGACGTACCCAGGTACCTACCTATAAAGCCGCCTATACATATTGACCGAGCGTTGGCGAGTGGCGGCAAACGCCAATGTGTAAAAAGTCAATTTGCCTTGCCTTGTCATCGCTCGCCATCGCTCGCCTAGCTGGCCGAGTGAAGGCGAACGCCAACGTGTGGACGGCTTATTTTCCGACACTTGTCTACTAGGCGTCGCTTGTGACCACTCGCGAGTCGCGACCACTCGTCTCACTTCGGATCGGTGTCAGTTTTTATGCACAAATAAAAGGCGCTCGCCTGCGCTCGGCCGACAGCGTCCACACGTTTGCAGCTCTACAAACGCTCGTTTACATTTACCACTTGTGTGCACAGTGCACTAGCCGAATGTGTGAACAGTAGCACTTGCCTTGCACCTATTTGCCGACGCTCGCGTTGGGCTACGCTCGGCCAATATGTATAGATTCGACTTAAGAAGTTAAGATATATTATTATTGATGATAATAATTATGATACATAATTATTCAAAGGAGTTGCGAGATAATTCCATGATTTGATCTTTATCAGCAACACTATCGAATTAAATAATAATAATAATAAAAGGTATGATTTTATTTTCCTTTAATAACACATAAAATCAAAATATACTAACCTAATATCTTTCTTACAATACAATAAAAATAATTTCATACATAGATACATACAATCACGCCTCTTTCCCGTAGGGGTAGGCAGAGACCACTTCTTTCCACTTGCTACGATCCTTACACACTTGTTTCGCTTCGTCCACTTTCATTATTCTCTTTTAAACGCTCTTCGGTAAATAATTTCTGTTGTTTATTATATGATCTAAGGTTTTAATTTTAAATTCCCGGATAGGAATTTCTATTTATTAATAATCTAATTATGCAGTTTTAGTTTACTATCGAATCAAGCTCGCAAGTCCTCTCTGCATTATAAAAATAAGGCTATTTCCTATACTTATAAATATTTTACTTTCAGCAACCATACTTTTCTTAAATATTCTCATGTTTATTCTATAATTTATATTTGGCGCAGTGTTGCCAGATACAAATTTTATTTTCCGGGAAGTATACCTATAAAAATCCGGGAGTCTTAAGGTAAGATTACAAAAAAAATCGGGAGATTTTTAATACATATTTTTATTATGTTTCTGTAAAATTTGGTGTTTAATTTCGAAACTGAAGCAATTAGAATTTTTCAAAATGTTTTTGGTATGCAGGACTCCCGATATTACCGAGGTAGAGAGTTGGTTCCGTAACTTTGTTTTCGTTAAATTTATTTGGGAAAACAGCCTTTCCACAGATGCACTTGAGTGTGGCAAGCACATAAAACTAAAAACTGTCGAAGTTAAATTTGGAAACATTTTGCTGCCATCACCCAAATGCATCTGGGCTATCTTTCCAGAAAGCTCCTACTTCTAAATTTTCATCTTCAGTGTTTAAATTCGTATTCCGAAGTAGCCGCCATTCGGTGTCAATCTGTTGGATAACATTTGAAGGAGCTATATTTGGGAACCTTCCCAATCGGTTTGTCTGGACTTTGGTGTTATCTGAATTCCAAAGTTTTGCTATTTGATATTCAACTTTATTCCATTCTGTCAAGGCATACTTTACGCTACATACTTTACAAACTCATTACTTTTGTTGAGTATTGCAACTTGTGTAGGTTATTTCGTTTCACGCACTTAGACGCAGTGTTTTTTAGTAACTGTTCAAGATGTGGAAAAAATCGGGAGGTTTGACTGAGGATCCGGGATATCGGGAGACATTTACTAAAATCGGGAGAACTCCCGGAAAATCGGGAGACCTGGCAGCACTGCTAGTGCGCTGTGCGCAGTGCGATAGATAATAATATTATTATTATACTTCATTAATTTTAAATAAATTTTACATTAAATGAAATAGAATAACCTTACGGATTTAATAATTCTTTTTATATTGTTTATTTCAGATTATAGATAATCTGAAATAAACAATCTAATTGGACAATCAATTACCACTGGCGGAATAGTTTTTTTATTAGTGACTGTAATAAAATGTCAACTTTTGTGTTTGGCACAAAATACGCAACATCTGTGTCTAGTTGACAAAACATAAAAAAAAATTTCAACTTGTCAAATTCAAATTTTTGGCAAATGCCAATGCCAATTGCCGAATGACATTGAGTATTGACAAAAGTGTTTTTATTTTTTGGTTAGAATTGAAAGTAAAAAAGTGCTTAATTAATAAATAATAATGAATTCAGTTATTCTAAAAGCAGCAAGAAGCATTAAAACTCTCCAACATTTTCCAATAAGTGTTATAAGAATTTGTGGAGTTGGACCGACGACCAAAAGCATCCACACAACAAACGTTAAAAATGATTTGATGGAATTTTTCGACATAAAAAAGAATTGGAATGAATCTAATATTCGAGTAGGTCGAGCGTGGAAGCTCGATGAGTTAAGAATAAAGTCTAATACAGATTTGCATAAGTTATGGTATGTTTTGTTAAAGGAACGAAATATGCTGTTGACAATGGAGCATGAATGCAATAATAAAATGAATTTGTTCCCGAATCCCGAAAGAATCGATAAGGTAAAAGAATCAATGGACAACATAGAGAAAGTAATTCGCGAAAGAAACATTGCCTACTATCAATTAGAAACAGGAGAAACTGGGGAGAGACCTGTGGAAGATGTTGTTAGCTTAATGGGAATGAAGGAGCAATATAAAAAGAAAGAGTACCATATACCTAGATTTATGAATACACGTTGGGTACAACCCTATTTAGAACATGGAATGTTTAACAGTCTTGCAATAAAGAAGTTCTATAGGCTTTACAGAGAAAAACAGTACAATGAAGAAAGGAAAGCAAAGAACCGTGAAATGAATCATGTTATACAATTGCTAAAGAGATTCCCTGATATGGACATGGACAAACTTAAAGCGGAATACCCAAATGTAGATATAGAGAAAGCAAAGCGATCAAGGAAATCTAGAGGTCATTATGTTCCCAAATATTAGAAGTGTTTAAATAGTGAAATAGTTTTATTATAAATAATTTAATATTATGATTTTTTGTTCTTATTTATAAACTTGCCTAATAAAAATCCCGTTCCTTTTTTTTATTAACTACATAAATTAAATTACCAGAATTATAGATTACTAGCAATCTAAAAAAAAATCCTACAAAATTATGTAATATATTATAACCCAACAAGCAGAGTATTTTTGTGTTAAAAAAGTAGTTAATTTTACTGTGAACTTAACTATATACCTATTTCATCATAGAATTAGTTAAGCTCCAACTAGAACTAAATTGCTGGTAGGTTATATAATTAAACATCATTATACATCGGGCAAAACTTTTTTTAATATAATATAAAAATAGTTGTGTAATAACAAACTGATGCAGTTCAATATAATATTATCTTTACACATGGTATACTCAAAACTAATAAGGCACCCTTATACACAATGCAATTAAGTAAAAAAGCCTAAAATGTAAAAAAATACTGTTCAATATTCTGATCATTCCCAAAACTAAAACAAATAGAATTACTCTTTAGTATAAATAAAGTCGCATTTTTTTGTCCATTTGGCCACTAAATAACTTATTCTTTGAATACTATTGGAACGTGGATCTTTGTATCTTACAAATTATAGTTTATATTTTATAAAGTGCTACCATTTAAAAATAGTAACTTAAAACCAGTATGCTTGTACTTTCTTTTTAATTTATGAAATATAATTCTGTAATATTATATTAATAACAAAAATGAATAATAATAAAAAAAATATATACAGTGTAAACTCCATGTAACATCCCTCGATTTAACAACAAACTCCCTAAAGCGTCGAAATCAATTGGCTTTGGTAGGTTTAACTTGTCTTTCATACAATGATACACTATACATAGCATTACACACACTCTCAATAACGACAACAATTGAGTTATAAATCTACCTTTTAAGTTCCTAAAATTTGTAAAAACTGCACAGATGTGTACATTCTTTTGTCACTTTATTATCCTAGCCCGCAATAAACTCGACTGTCGGCATCATGCGATGCAAATATAGCAAACTTTTTAAGAAATTTGTTCTTTTGTTTACAAATTGAGATTGCTTGCATGTGTAGACTGTTTTTGACCATGACAAAATTACTGGTGCAGCAAAAGACGTCAGACAAAAATAACAGACTATACGCAATAGCATTCAAATTCTTTTTTATGTACATATCTATTACCACTAGTCTGAAATAAACTTTATCTTTTTCTTATTATGATCTCTCTTCTCTCCATTTAACAACAACTCTCTATAACGCCATAAAATGCAGAATCCCTTCAGTGTCGTTATATAGAGTTTACACTGTATTTATAAACCCAATAATGGAATGTTTTCGAAAAAATGTAAAATGTGACTGTTTTCACCTTTATCATGATACTTATTTAGTAGAATTATTAATTCCTTTACTAGTCGATATATGTGCCTGTAAGTTTTAATAAAATGTTCTGTCACAGTGTAAGATGTTCCTTCCATAGTATCCACACAATCTGAAGATGAACTCATTAGATCTTTGTTTAATTGATCCAGTGTTTCTTGTACACTTTCTACACTATATGCATCTAAATATGCCCGAAAAGTTATAGATAAAATACAAAGGACATAATTCTGAGCAACCTTATTAGTAATATTCATGCATGGTGTATATTTTAAGTATGCACTATATTGGTCTACTTTCTGTCTTTTTGATTCCTTGCATTTTTTTGATAAGTACTTTAAGAATTTATTACGTTTAATATTTTTAACATTAAATGGTTTACTTAAATTGAGATCTTCACTACTTTGAGGGTATTTTGACCACTGAGAATTGTTTAAGGCGTTTATAATAATTGTAATTATGTTACTATCTTGTGTTGACAAAAGAGTTTGAATGTGAACAACTCCAACCAAATGCTGCATAAAGGAAGGTTGGACTTTTTCTAATATATTTATTCTGGACTCGGGAGGCAATCCTGAAAAAAATATACAAAAAAAGTTAGTTTAAGTAATTATTTTCCGGATATTTTATAAATCTTGTTAGAAAAAATTATAATAGTTCTGTTTTAGTTGCGAGGCATAGGACCCTAAAAACAAGTAATATTTAATGTTTAATATGTAACAATTAAATATTTATTTTTACCTGATAATATCTTGTAGAATTCATTGGCAAAAGCCATGCAATATTTTCCAGTATTGGGATAGTCACTGTTTGAATTATTTTCACAAACATAAAATGTCTGTATCATTGTATTGAGCCAAAGCTGAAAAAAAAACGAATTTGAACCTTCACCAATTGTTAGACATGGTTTACTTTTCTCAATAAAATGATAGAGTTATGTTGTAACTTGTAACCAACATAGATAAGTAGTTGAATTTAGAGCAGTTAGAGCTACACATAAAATAGAAGATTAGATGTCAAATCATAGTCAATAAAATTATGGTCGATCTGGCTTTCTATAACACGATTTTAAATCTCTTAGGTATTGTGTGATTTAAAATCCACTATTATTCTTTAAAATATGATGAAATGCTAGAATAATCTCACCTGCATAGTCCTAATATGTTCCTCTGGATATTTTAAATGTATAAAATACATAAATAGCTTGAGTATTTGCCTGCAATTATTATTTACTGCTCCAGTGTACAACACATTATTAGCCCAGAGCACATAGGCCATGAGTGGTTTATGAGACCTCATGATGTGAGAACCCAAATTATTTGTGTATCTGAAAATAGATAATAATATTTTAATAGTATAAAATAACTTTTTATGTTTGTGTGTCATAATATGTGTCTTCACATTTTTATCACAAATGACGTGACTGATTTCAATAAAATTTGGTATACAGGACACTAACACAATAAATTAACAACTGTATTTACACAGGCATACTGACAGACAAAAGCTATTTTAGGGATAATATGATAGAGGACATTAAAATGATACTTATTATATTTAAACCTACCTTGAATGCCAAATAGCCAAGTCATATTGAAGTAGCTCTATTACACTAAAAAGAACTGCCATGAGTCTTTCTATCCGTTCAGATCTCTCCAACACTTCAAATATTTCTAACTTTTCCTTCTGCCAATGTAAGCCTTTAACTGTTTGTTTCATTTCTTCAGGTATGTTTTCATTTTTGTCAACCAGAGGTGCATCTTTGCTGTCCTCGCTTATTTCATATTCTAATCTATTTATGCAATACTTAACAATACCCTTATCACATTCAAATTGTGACCTATTAGTGAATGTGTTTCCTTTTAAATCCATAGAAGTGGTTAAGAAGTTATTGTAGCATTTCCTCATAGTTTTCATTAGGCATGGTGGGTGTGTGCTGAAGTTGAGAGCCAATATTTGTTGACATTGATTGATGAGGTTTGATATGGGATATTCACTGGAGTTATCTTCGTGAGCATTCTGTAATTTTACCAACACAATATCTTTAATAATTTATGTTCAGTACAAAAAATATACATTATTTTATAAGTTTAGGCATATTGTCAATGTAACTGCAACAGCACATAAAAAATGTTATTGCACCATCAACTTCTGAGTGTATATTGGCACCTATTTATCTATTCACTCCATTTGAAATGGCCAATAAGGATAATCCATTTTGATTCCAAAAAATCTATACTACTGACCACGATAAATTATTATTTCTTCCTCCTATAAAAGTGATAAAATACTGAAACATGCTATTGCAGTGGCATCAACAATACTGATGCTATTGCAGTGGCATCAACAATATTTATTGTAACTTAAAAGTTACAAACAATAACTATAATAACTATAATCAAATTGAAGACTATTATAATATGTTTATGAATACATACATAATATGTTTATGAATATATATGATGTTTTGGAAAACAGAGACACACACACTGTTCTCAACACAACTACTAAAGGCATATTTACATTATAAATCTGTTTATAACCTTTTACTCTTAAAAAAATACAAACCAGTATTATTTCAACAATATCTTTCAAGATGCCTGATGATAAATACTGAGTGGGTGTTATACACAATCGACACACCTCCAAAGCATCACACCACATATTTGTCTTCATCTCAATTTTAAATGACTCTTCAGCATGTGAAGGTATTTGTTTGATTTTAGACTGAAAAAAGGGTAAGCTTTACTTGCAAAACAAAATAATAACTTAAATATTATTTTTGATCAGAAATTTTGATAGATACATTAATAATGCAAATAGCCTGATTTTGAAAACTCAAATTTTTTGGAAAGGCACATCTAAGTGACATTTAAATGAGTAGCAATATTATTTATATTGTTCTCTTTGTAAATGTTAAAAACCCCCTAGGAGAAATTTAAAACCATACATTTGCTGTTTACTTATGTACATAGGTAGGTCTGCCATCCGTCCGGGTTTCCCTGGATTTGTCCTAGTTTGAAAGCCATCCGGGTGGGGTTTAAGCTGTAGTCTGGGTGAAACCCGCACTACAACTTGCCCGTGCCCCCAGATTTTAATCAAGATGCAAGTAAATGAAAAAAGTATTGAAATGTCCGGGGTGAAAGCTCTAAAATCCGGGGTAATTACGCTTCTGGTCCTAGGAGGCAGGTTTAAGAGATGGCAGCCCTATACATAGGATATGATTATACATGCCATATCCTATGTAACTCAATAGCAAGAAATATATACATAGGAGCAAGAAAGTTTATATGTAAGGTTGTGAAGGTACTTACACTCTCTCTAATATCCTGATGTTTGCAGGCATTGCTTTGAATACAATCTGGTAAATTAATAATCTGAAAACGTTCTGCATAATTGAGGTAGGCCGAACAAGAAACTTTTTCGCATGCCTTCACAAAGTTTTTCCTTTTAAGAGAAGCTATATCTGGATTAGGGCTAGAACTAAATTTACGCCGTTTGTTCATAAAATCTTCTTCATCATTTTCTCTTTTAACCTGAAGCGGTTCGGCTATTAACTTAGGTTTCTTCTTTTTAGGGCTCATTGCAGGTTCTACAATATACCCTTTACAATAAAATTAATTCTCTTGAAGATAGCAGGTTTTAAACTTTGGCGATTTGTTTTTAAACCTACAGAGATTTTAATGTTGAAATTTGAAAATACTACAAAAACATAGATAAAAATCTAAGTCACAGAATAAGTATTAGTTACTACCTTAGAACAAAGATCATTTCTTTATTCTGAGGTTACTACGTAAATCTAAGTCACAGATTAAGAATTAGTTACTACGGCCCTGATTACGTAACTCCGGTCGCTTTCCCGTCTCTCGAGATCAACTGCCATTGTGACGTTACTTCTTTTTAAAACACGATTTAAAAAATGAATATGTCATAATTTTGACGTTTTAACTTTTTAAATCGTGTTTTAAAAAGATGTAACGTCACAATGGCAGTTGATCTCGAGAGACGGGAAAGCGACCGGAGTTACGTAATCAGCACACTGATCTAAGTACAAAAATGATAAAACGTCAACCTATGACAAAAGCTTTTTCTTCTTCTTGTGAAAAATAATTGTTATTGGCAATTGTCACTCTTGGCAAAAAAAGGAATTTTAGACTTAAATATTTGGATCTAGAGTTTATAGTTATAGGTAATATAGGGGGCTTTTACATCATAATTATTATCTTACATTGTATACTCATCTAAAGCTTATTATCCAATTTTTATCAAAATAACGCAGCCTCGGGGCGTCGCGGCGTCGGGCGTTGCGGCGTTAGGCGTCGCGGCCTCGGGGCGTCGCGGCGTCCGTTGGCGTCGCGACGTCGGGCGTCGGTGTCGCGACGATGGGCGTCGTGGCGTCGGGCGTCGCGACACCGACGCCCGACGTCGCGACGCCAACGGACGCCGCGACGCCCCGAGGCCGCGACGCCTAACGCCGCGACGCCCGACGCCGCGACGCCCCGAGGCTGCGACGCCCCGAGGCCGCGACGCCTAACGTCGCGACGCCCAACGCCGCACCGCCCAACGCCGGGACGCCTAACGCCGCGACGCCCGACGCCGCGACGCCCCGAGGCTGCGACGCCCCGAGGCCGAGACGCCCGACACACGACGCCACGACGCCCCAAGGCCGCGACGCCCAACGTCGCGACGCCCGACGCCACGACGCCCAACGTCGCGACACCGACGCCCGTCGTGACGTTAGGCGTCGCAGCCTCGGGGCGTCGCGCGACGCCCGACACTGCGACGCCCGACACTGTGACACCCAACACTGCGACGCCCGACGCTGCGACTCCTAACGTCGCGACGCCGACGCCCGACGCCGCGACGCCCCGAGGCTGCGACGCCCCGAGGCCGCGACGTCTAACGTCGCGACGCCCAACGCCGCACCGCCCAACGCCGGGACGCCTAACGCCGCGACGCCCGACGCCGCGACGCCCCGAGGCTGCGACGCCCCGAGGCCGCGACGCCTAACGTCGCGACGCCCAACGCCGCACCGCCCAACGCCGGGACGCCAACGCCCGACGCCGCGACACCCGACGTCGCGACGCCGAGACGCCCGACACACGACGCCGCGACGCCCCAAGGCCGCGACGCCCAACGTCGCGACGCCCGACGCCACGACGCCCAACGTCGCGACACCGACGCCCGTCGTGACGTTAGGCGTCGCAGCCTCGGAGCGTCGCGCGACGCCCGACACTGCGACGCCCGACACTGTGACACCCAACACTGCGACGCCCGACGCTGCGACGCCTAACGTCGCGACGCCGACGCCCGACGCCACGACGCCCGACGCCGCGACGCCCAACGTCGCGACGCCGAGACGCCCGACACACGACGCCGCGACGCCCCAAGGCCGCGACGCCCAACGTCGCGACGCCCGACGCCACGACGCCCGACGCCGCGACGCCCCGAGGCTGCGACGCCCCGAGGCCGCGACGCCTAACGTCGCGACGCCCAACGCCGCACCGCCCAACGCCGGGACGCCAACGCCCGACGCCGCGACACCCGACGTCGCGACGCCGAGACGCCCGACACACGACGCCGCGACGCCCCAAGGCCGCGACGCCCAACGTCGCGACGCCCGACGCCACGACGCCCAACGTCGCGACACCGACGCCCGTCGTGACGTTAGGCGTCGCAGCCTCGGGGCGTCGCGCGACGCCCGACACTGCGACGCCCGACACTGTGACACCCAACACTGCGACGCCCGACGCTGCGACGCCTAACGTCGCGACGCCGACGCCCGACGCCACGACGCCCGACGCCGCGACGCCCGACGCCGCGATGCCCCGAGGCCGCGACGCCCAACGTCGCGACGCCGAGACGCCCGACACACGACGCCGCGACGCCCCAAGGCCGCGACGCCCAACGTCGCGACGCCCGACGCCACGACGCCCGACGCCGCGACGCCCCGAGGCTGCGACGCCCCGAGGCCGCGACGCCTAACGTCGCGACGCCCAACGCCGCACCGCCCAACGCCGGGACGCCAACGCCCGACGCCGCGACACCCGACGTCGCGACGCCGAGACGCCCGACACACGACGCCGCGACGCCCCAAGGCCGCGACGCCCAACGTCGCGACGCCCGACGCCACGACGCCCAACGTCGCGACACCGACGCCCGTCGTGACGTTAGGCGTCGCAGCCTCAGGGCGTCGCGCGACGCCCGACACTGCGACGCCCGACACTGTGACACCCAACACTGCGACGCCCGACGCTGCGACGCCTAACGTCGCGACGCCGACGCCCGACGCCGCGACGCCGCGACGCCCCGAGGCTGCGACGCCCCGAGGCCGCGACGCCTAACGTCGCGACGCCCAACGCCACGACGCCCAACGTCGCGACACCGACGCCCGTCGTGACGTTAGGCGTCGCAGCCTCGGGGCGTCGCGCGACGCCCGACACTGCGACGCCCGACACTGTGACACCCAACACTGCGACGCCCGACGCTGCGACGCCTAACGTCGCGACGCCGACGCCCGACGCCGCGACGCCCGACGCCGCGACGCCCGACGCCGCGATGCCCCGAGGCCGCGACGCCCAACGTCGCGACGCCGAGACGCCCGACGCCGTGACGCCCCAAGGCCGCGACGCCCAACGTCGCGACGCCCGACGCCGTGACGCCCAACGTCGCGACACCGACGCCCGTGGTGACGTTAGGCGTCACGGCCTCGGGGCGTCGCAGCCTCGGGGCGTCGTGGCGTCGGGCGTCGCGACGCTGGGCGTCGCGGCGTCCGTCGGCGTCGCGACATTAGGCGTCGCGGCCTCGGGACGTCGCGGCGTCGGGCGTTGCGGCGTCGGGCGTCGCAGCGTCGGGCGTCGCGCGTCGGCGTCGCGACTTTAGGCGTCGCGGCGTCGGGCGTCGCAGTGTCGGGTGTCACAGTGTCGGGCGTCGCAGTGTCGGGCGTCGCGACGTCGTGCGTCGGCGTCGCGACGTTGGGCGTCGCGGCGTCAGGCGTCGGCGTCGCGACGTTGGGCGTCGCGGCGTCGGGCGTCGCGGCGTCGGTCGTCGCGGCGTTGGGCGTCATAATTAGCGCGTTTATACAAACAAACAATTTACATTTGGGGACTTTCGTTGCATGCGCTGCATAAACGGTTTAAGTCAAACAAACACCACGCGAACGAAGTCGTGGGCACAGCTAGTCCTTTAATATAGTTACACGGATACATTAAATATTGTTGACAAACCAAAGGGTTGTCACATTTATAGATTTCTAAATAATTTAAACATTTTGTCAAGGCACCTTAGTCTTACTACTAATATTATAAACGAGAAAGTTTGTAAGTATGGTTGGATGTTTGCTACTATTTGACGCAAAAAACTACTGAACGGATTTTGATGAAATTTGGTATGGTTGTAGTTTACATGCTAGATTAAAGTATATTTGACCACATTGGATTACCACATCCATTTTTAACCACAGAAAAAGGAACGGTTACCGTGGGATTTCATTTTACGCATACGAGGCAGCAAGAAACATCTAATAATTTATAATACATAAATATGGTAAGTATAATAGCTTTCTTGTAATTTGTGGTTGCAATTAAGATTCTAGACGAAGATTGTTATTATTTGAACAAACATTAAAGTAGGCTGATTAATTTTTTCTATTATTGAGACGCTGAAAGCATATTAATACCTATTAAGATCATGGCCGTCACTAATGATACAACCTATGCAAACGATCATTAGAGACGGCCAAGAAAAATGTTATAACTTAAATACCTAATTGTAATAAGGGAGTACAAGTGGAAGCCCCAAAGGGAGATCTCCGACCGAGCGAGGTGGTATGCTCGGTCAGGCCGAAGCCCACTGTACTAGTTTTCAGATGTCGTATATATTAATATGTCGCAGTTATCTGATTGAATCTGCTTATTTCATTGAATGACTAGCGCAGTTATATTGTGGCGTCAAACAGCTCGTACAGATAGCAATGTATTGATATGTTTTTGATTAATTTACTTTAATGTGCGTTACTATAGTACACATTCGGAAATTTAGAAGTTTAAAAATAAAATATTAAGGGCGTGTTTCACCAAGCAATGTTAAAGTTAACGCCATGTTAATTATCATGTTATCCCTCTCGTATTTCCTGTCAATGAATGAGATGGCATGGTATTTTAACATGGCGTTAACTTTAGCATTGTTTGGTGAAACACGGCCTAAATGGTTTACCTAGTCTCGGATTCATGAATCTGTCGCTAAAAATTGAATTCAATGAACGCGCTAGTCATTCAATTAAATAGCGGATTGAATCAGATGACTGCGACATATAATATATAGCGCCGGACTTAGAAATTTCGATACCGCGATGCAGGATTGTGGTGCTAGTAGTACCGCCACAGTACGTCGTGTTTTGGTCGGTGTATCGTGGTGTATCGTGTCGGTTAACCGCCCGACTGGGTTATGAGAGCCATCCATCTCCACCATCATCACTTCGGACGCAGCAAGTACCACATACCTGCGGTAGAAGTCCTCATTTACCTCGGGATGCGTCAAGTTATTAATCGCCGTAAAATTTGTATATCAGATATATTATGTAGATACTATGTATAATATCTACGACTTAGTACGTAATTATAGTAGAAAGTTTTTGATTGCATATTATTGACGATAGTATTCTTATTTATAAAAATGAACTGCTGTTCGTTAGTCTCCCTAAAACTCGAGAACGGCTGAACCGATTCGGCTATTTTTAGTCATGAAATATTTGTTGAAGTCCCGTGAAGGTTTAAGCGGTCAGCAATTTTTAATAGTTGCTCTATAGTCTAATATAGAGAAGTACCTACTTATTTGAATATATCACCTGTTTACTTCAATCATACTGAAGGGCGTTTTCCTCACAATAATTGACTTAATAAACTCAATTAAAACGATTTGCTCACATGCATTTTTGACCTACTAATATATTATTATCATAACAGGTATGTACAGTCGGCTGCACTAACATGGATACATCTACAAATTTGCAAAAATATGTCTACGTTTAATTTTCAAAAATATCGTCACCTTATTGCATTCAAAGCGATGTAACCAGCAAAGTGTTTCAAAATTATGAATACATTATTTTCATAATGAAGTAAACAGCAGTATTTCAGTGAATAGTATGCACACTTAAATTCATAATTATGAATACGCAACAAATTTCAATAATATATAAACATTGTTTACTTCATTACAATGTAAACATTAATTGTATCAATAATATGGATACACTTATAAAATTTTAGCATTTTTCACTTTTCTGCAAATATGTTCTAATGCCACAAAAATGTACTCGGGGTATGTTCCAATAAGATGTATACATTAATTTTTTCTTTTTCTTTTCGCACAGCCGTAACTACAAATGGTAGAAACATGAAATTTGGACTACTGAATTCGTAAAAAATCGCTTTTTGCACCTCCGACAAAAACAGAGGGATTTTTCGAGTCTGTCTGTATGTCTGTCATTGTAGCTCCCAAACGGATGAACCGATTTTGATGTAGTTTTTTTTGTTTGAAAGCTGACGTGGTCATGTTAAAACACTAAAGCATTTTTTCAAATTCAACAAAATAAATTTGCTTACTGCTGAACAATTCGAGTGTCACTTAAAAAATTGTTTTACTTTTATGACTAGAAAAAACACAGAAAGAAAAGAATTATGAAATTTATTACAGTCAATCAGACATTTTACCTAAACATATTTCAGAAACTATTTTTGTTAGCTTTTTACTTCTACCCTCAAACTATATCTATGATATTTTAATATTATATTAATTTTGTTTATCATACAAAATTTTAGCTTGCGTGTCTGCAAACTAAACTTACACTATGATATAAGTTTGACGTTTATTTATGTATGTTCGTCTGTTTGCTTGTGGCATCGTAACTACTAAATGGATGAACCGATTTTGATATACTTTTTTTTATTTTTATTCAAAGCTGACGAGATCGCAATAATTAGTCATCAGTTCATTCACTGTTTGATTATTCAGGGGCTAGTTAAAAAAATGATTTTGCTTGACAAAAAAAAACAAGAAAAGACAAGAATTATCCAATTTATTGCAATGGATCAGAAATTTTACGCGAACATAATATTATATTTCAGAGACTGTTTTTATCAGGTTTTTACTTCTACCCTCAAACTATACATAATATGATGATAACGAAACCAGAAATATTTAGTCACGTGTTTGTACACCAGAGTTAATTTACAGTCATCGTTTGCACTTCGCAATATTCATTTTTCAGTAATTAAATTTTTTGGTTTGTTTTTTGTTTTTAAGCTTAGGTAATCCAAATGGAATCATTTAAAACTACAATTTTTATTATTTTAAAATATGGGATGTTTTTCATGTTGCCCGTGTTAGTTTATATTATTTATATTGACAATATTACTAATATAGAACGATATTAACATTGTTTGGTTTTGATCATATTATAGTTTGAGGATAGACAATAAAAACCGATGAAAGTAGTCTTTGAAATATATACGTTCGCGTGTATCAGAGTTATACCTATTACACTAAAGAATATAATCGATGTTTTAATGTATGTGTGATTTTTAAATAACCGTCAATAATAATACCCGTCAACATATCACCTCTATTATTTATAGAATTCATTATTGTATATATTGCAATGTAATGACCAGCCTTTTCTGAAACACAAAATTGACGTTTACATTATAATGAAATAAACAATGTTTACATGCTACTGAAATTTGTCGCGTGTTCATAATTATGAATTTAAGTGTGTATACTATTCACTGAAATACTGCTGTTTACTTCATTATGAAAATAATGTATTCATAATTTTGAAACACTTTGCTGGTTACATCGCTTTGAATGCAATAAGGTGACGATATTTTTGAAAATTAAACGTAGACATATTTTTGCAAATTTGTAGATGTATCCATGTTAGTGCAGCCGACTGTACCTATGTACGTAATAATTAGGGATGTTATGTGATATTATGTGCAAAGATGTTTTCCACTTTTACACCATCGTTATAATCAGTAACTATAGGGAAACGGAGTTACGAGCATATAATGCAGTTTCGGTTTTTATCAAAATAGAGCACAACCTAATTGAGGTTGTGATTTTGAGTAAGTGCTATTAAAACTTCCCGAATATTTCGACGTCAGTTAATTTGAAATAGTGTCGCCATTGTGAAGTTATCCTGACCTCTACGAATACGCAACAAACGGCCTACGAGATATTGAGAATATTTCTTGCTGCAACTGAGTGCACGATTGCTGATACTTTCCTCGCCGCGGCCGCTATAAAACCTCTATTGTGGTAAATCAGTCATCAGTCAAGTGAAGTGAACCAAGACTACAATATGGCATTTGTTTATAAGGTACTTTTTATTAATATTAGATTAGTATTCATAAAGAGTAATAAAATCAAATAATTTTGTAATCTGCTTAAAAACTATAGTTATTCATATCGAAAAAAATAAGTTTAAAAATTAAGAAGTATCCAGAAAAGTTGTTCAGTAACTCTCGATTTATAATAAACCCTGACTGGAGTAGGTGTTCCAGAATGAGTATGGCTTATAACTAAGTACATAATATATTATATATTATTCACTTTACTGAGCTTAAAATAGGCCAGAATAAAGCCAAACTTTTAATTATATCCCAAAGTTAGCTCTGGATTGTAATTCTAAACCAGGGGGCTTACTCCCGACACAATCGAGAACCGAATCCGTTCGATATCAGTGGTTTTTCGTACTTTATTTGGTGAATTACTTTGAAACTAATCAGGATAAAGAAAATTATTAGATCGTAACTTTTTGTACTCCCGACCATATCAATCGACTGAGAATCAAGATAAACAAATGTCAATTTACTAGGAAGTTCACGGTATAATCGTATCTGAATCAAAATCGAATCAGTTTGGAGAGTAAGGCCCCAGACTGGCGCAAGACGTGCGTCTTATAATAATAAATAAATATAAATAATATTTCATTTTTTCATTCAACAGACTCATAGAAATTTAAATTTAATGTCACATTATTATTACCACGACTGCAATTACAAAAAACTTTTGAGTATTACTAAATTCAAATTAATTATAGAGTATGCATGCGAAAGAAGTGCGGTATATCAGAGCGTTCACTTAGCGCAGCCTACATGCGGGGGCCTTACTCTCCAAACTGATTCGATTTTGATTCAGATTCGATCGTGCCGCGTACTTCCCAATAAATTGACGTTTGTTTATTTTGATTCTCAGCTGATTGATATAGTCGGGAGTGCAAAAAGTTACAATAACAATTTTCCTTATCCTGGTTTGTTTCAAAGTAATCCACCAAATAAACGACCAAAAGCCGTTGAGATCGAACTGATTTGATACTCAATTGTGTCGGGAGTAAGCCTGCTGTTGGGGCTCTATCATACCATCCCTCCCATACCATAGAAAAACCATGTCTCAAGAACTTGAACTCTGGTCAGTTAGCGCGAAATCTCTTGTTTTCATGGCCACAGTTGAGTAACAACCGTGCCACCCGTGCCAGCTGACCGTGAAGGTCGCTTTCCATCTCAATGACGATAACAACGGAACCCTCTTTATTCTTATTTATGAATTAGGCTAGGTTAGTGACACGAGATACTTAATCAAAATTTACACACCAATAATAAAAAAAACCCAACGCACTTGTCACTGAGTTCTTTCTATTCATTAAGAAGTCTCGCGGCAAGTAGTGAAACTAAATATTATCTACATAATGTTAGATTCTAAGAATCAGTCATAGAGGATCAATATTTGACTATTTGCAGAAATAACTCGTAAATAAAAATGCCCGATGTCAGTTTATGTCAGCCTTTTCAAATTTTTCTTTGGGGATCTTATAGGATACGTCGATTTTTTATTCCCGTCGCGGGATCCTATCGCAGTGTCTAGGGGACTTCTTTCATTAAAAGGATTGCATGTGTGGGAATACAAAAGCATTTCTTTATTTTCCAGTCACTATCTCTCTTAGCGTCCCTGTCGCTGGCTCTAGGCGGTCACGCTCCCGGTGGTTACTCCTACAACCGCTTCTCTGGACCAGTGAGCGGGAAGATCATAGAAGTGCAGGTACCGGCGGCTGAAGGTATAGCGGCCCAGCAGCACGCGGACTACGGCTATGATCACAAATTAGGCAAGATCCATCCGGAGACAGCCAAATATGATAGGCTGAAAACTGTGGACTATGTTGTAAGTATTTTTCGACTAGTTCTAAAAAAATTAAATACCTATAATTAATTTGTTTTGGAATGCTGTCTAGTTGTTCATCATCATCATCATCAATACCTAGTTCGTTATAAATTTGTAGACACTAGACAGCAACGTTTTTAGTATAGTAACATCAATATAATATTAAAACTCCCGATCTATTGTTGCTAACACACCTAAAATTACTTTAAGATACTTATTTAACTGCACTGGACTGTGCCCTTGCCGATTCGACCAAAGAAGCGGCACGGCCATACTTCTCCCAAAGCAGTTCCCATTTTCAACCTATATAGGTATAATACAGTACCTAGTCTACGACTCTTCTTTAAAAAAACTGTAGAACAGCTTAAATAACGCATATTTGAGAAATTACTGGACATAACGCATTACGCATCCCCGCTTCACCTTCCAGGCAAAACCAGACTACCACTACGCGTACGGAGTGCAGGACCCTCACAGCGGCAACCAGCAAAACCACAAAGAACAGCGTGATGGAGACGTGGTGCGAGGAGAGTATTCCCTGGTTGAACCCGATGGTTCTCTGCGGCTGGTGAAGTATACCGCTGACCCGAAGAATGGCTTCCAGGTATTTTTAGCGACATCCTGAGAGTTAGGGCGATTGAGCATTGTAACTTACCATCCTGCTGTCAGATTTAGGGTGCCCATCCATGGCCTTCTTTTGAAGAACCGATCCTTGTAATTTTTCCTCCAAATAATTTATGATCGACTTTTTGTCTTTTCACTATTGCAATCAGTATGTTCTACTGATTGCAACCAGGAGTTCTGTACATACAGTGTACTCTACACATACTTAAGCGCGCGCTTTTTCTTTATCCAAAAACGCGCATCAGCAGAACGCGGCAATAAGCGCCTAATGTGTACCAGCCACTAATTAAAGTTGGTCACAAAAAGTGCCATTCAAAACGCTTTTAAAAATCCGAATACTGTGCTGTGAAATTGCGTACAGTGCACTAATTGAGCCCTTGATAGGTCAATATTAGGTTAATAGTTTGTAGGTACAGAAACATGGATATATATTATATTAGTCTTCTACGCGTACAAAGTAGTAAAATCCTTGTATAATATTATGGTCTTTAAGAGTTGGTAGCAGGTAGTTTGAAAATTTAATTGACAGAAAAGGACGAGGACACTGAATAACTAATGAATAATTTCATTCTTTTTTATACAAGTTCAAACTTAAGTTTACATGTGGGTAAAGGAATATTAATACAGGCTTTAATACTTTAGGGTGTGTATGGGTCCCGTATAAAGACTTTACTGTTAAAGTAGCAGCGCTGAAAGAGGTACTTTAAAAAAAATATTGTATGGGAAAATTTTTGATGTGGAGGCATTTCTCATACAAACATGAAATCAAAAATAAGTCTTTCAGCGCTAGTACTTTCACAGTATACTCTACATGGTAGGCTACACATTACACACCTAAAGTATTTTACTCATTTATATAATAAATATACCTTGTATTATTATGTCATTGATAGTGAAACTTATTATTTCCATACGCAATGAACCAAGTTTCTCTTTACAGAAACTCAAGTCGTCATTGCAACGATGCAATCATTTTAATAATGTATTAACAATAGAATATCTAAACATTAAATTAATTTATCAATTCCGTTTGTTGGTAATTTCGTGAATGATTGTTTATCAAGTAAAAACGTACTTGTAAATTAATAATTGAACGTTTATGCATCGAGTAGAAAATTATATTATGTTGTCTGAATATTACAATGATTTCGTCCGTGGCCTAGTACTTGACCGTTGGTTTGCTCGAAAGTGCGGGTTCCATTCCCAGGTTGATCCAATGAGACATTTTTAGATCTCATGTTCATTATACTAACACTCGAACGATGAAGGATAACATCGAGATGAATCATTGGTTGGCACTAAACTCATTGACCTGCCATTCCTCGACTAGACAATGACGAACTTCGAAAACGAAATTATATGGGATTCACGCAACGTTCGCTAGTAAAAGCATAGTGCAGAATAGGTCAATGCCATTTTAATATCTAATTCCTTCATCGTAATTAACTTCGGAATTTTGCTTATGTTCAGACTATAAGTTTTCTCCTATATAATTTTCAGTACTTTAAGATATATTTTTCTATACATTTTGATGTTACGAGTACAAAGTCTAATAAATCGTTGCACCGTGCACGCACGAAAAAGCATGACTCATGGTCCCGTTACGCTCCATGTAACGTTACGGTTGGAGCGAGAGCGCTGCAAGAGCGAGTAAAAGGTCTGCTGGAGTTACAGGTTAAACTATCGTCCGTAAGTTGACTTGGCAGACCAATATTTTGTTTGGTAATTTCAGGCAACAGTTCACAAGCAGCCAGGCCATGCGCCCGCGCAGGCGCCCCGCCCCGACCACCACAGACGACACGAGGACGACGACAGAGATTACTAGTCTAGGGTTGCCAGTTAGAGACTTTATTTATTTTTATACCTCGTAAAATAATGAATAAATTGTTTTTTTATAATATATCGTTGTTTCTTTGTAGTCCCTAATATCATAAATGTCAATGTCCCTTTGTAAATTACTTATTCACGCCAAAACTACTTAAGTAATAGAATTGTCATGAAACTTTGTACACATATTCTTGGAGGTATGCTAAACTACTAAAGTAGTAAAATAAATCCACCAATTTAAAACATTATCTATTGGCGTTTTGTATCTATTGGAATTATCGTAACATAAATATATACCTAATACTGAAACGATATAGTATTATTTACAGTTCATTATTATAAGTACATTTCATTTTGCGTGTACTCTATCGTCGTAAACAACAAAAGCAAGAACGAATAAGTATAATTTTGAATGCCTTTAAATTAAAATTAGCAATACTTACTCTAATATAAAGATATTTTATCTGCAGGCATATTTAACCGTTTTGTAAGACTATAATAAAATCAGGCCGTCTTAACACTAACTTGCTAGTGAGTAATTTAGATTACTTGCTGAAAATTATATACAATAATATAGACACAAAATAAGTAGTAAATAATGTTACTTTTAGGACCTAGTCTTCTTTTTCCTGAGAGTATGACTAGATTAGTAAAAAATGCATTTATAGTGCTTATAACTATTCCATACAACAATATATTTACAAAACATTATTGCTATGTTTTGGCTATGACTTTGTATTTCATCTACATAATATTAACCGACACTCAAGAGAGGAAATAGTTATTAGTAACTTGAACTATCATGTCTTTGTTTACTTAAATAAACATTAATGGGACATTGGATGTGACACACTCGGACCTGGCATCAGGAAACTCTTGAGGAAGTCCATCGGGAACGGGAATATTATTGTCGAGTTCTTCTCCGCTGATATCGTGTTGAGAGACTGGAGGTAACGTAGCTGTGAAACATAAAAATATATATATATATATATATAAGAAAGACGAAAGAAGCAGAAGAAGAAGATGATAAACTGATTATTGAAAAGTTTGTTGTTTATTTTTGTTACATAATCGGAAATTCAACTTTGCTGTTCTACATTGAAAGTCAGAAATATATACCTTTGATGAAACATATAAAAAACTTGACCGCCGCGTCAAGTTTCTCTTTGTTAATGTGAGTCGAACCTTAGAGAGTGCTTCGAAACTTAAGGTTTTATTACAGTCCTACAGGTGAAAAAAGTATGTACCTGCAAGGCCATCGGGTTATCGATCATGACAAGCGAGGCTTCCTTCAACGCCTTCGAAGCCTTAATCTCCCCCTCAGCGGCGATGATCTTCGCCCGCGCCTCTCTGTCCGCCTCAGCCTCCGCCGCCATTGCTCGCTGTAACTGCACAGGCAGACGTACGTCTTTGCTGAAAAAAAAGACATTAATTTACAACAATGCCTCCCACACCGATTTCGGCAACGGTGGCCCGTTTCATCGAAACCAGATCAGGAGTGTTTTTATAGTGTATAAGAGTATGCGCAATATACAGAAGCACTCTCTCTTCCTTCACTCTCGTAGCCTAGTGGGACGGATATAAAGTTTATAAAGCGACTTGAAACATACGGGATTGGCAAATATCCCATACATTTCACCCTTTTCTAATTTCCATACCTTTGCAATACTCTATTTTGTATTAAATAATATAAAACACAATATAAAAAAATATAAATAATTTTGTTTTTGAAAAGATATGAAGCGCTTACATTTCTACTCTCTCCACCTCGACTCCCCAGGGGTCTGTGGCTTCGTCCAGGTTGGCCTGCATCATGTGACTGATGGCCTCTCTGTCTGACAGGAGTTGGGCCAGATCCCTCATGCCCAGTACATTCCGTAACGTCGTAGCAGCGAGCAGCCGCGTGGAGGCACTGAAATAAAAAAAAAAATACAATTGACCTTTCACCGAAACAGTTTATATTTTATATTCTTGATTGTCACAGCAAATTGTATACATATTTATTCACAATAATTACGTTCGGACTATACTGTACTTATTCTTCCCGTCCAGGAGAAATTTCCAGTTTAGTCTAGTTTTAAAAAAAGAACGGAGTTATTTTTTTATAAACGCAAATCATCGCCTTTTGCAACATTCTTCCAAACGGCGCGGAGTTTAAAATTGAACCAAATCTGAAAAAATGAACGCCAAGTCAAGTGTCAGTTACATATTTCGTCGCTTTACCTTCTCAACCTCGTATCTAAGAAACTACAACTTTTCAATAGAGTCAAAAAACTTAATAATTTTAGATTTTATTATGACATGGATTTTGGATGTATACTGTACATAACTAAAGCTCAATTAAAACGAGATATAAGAGAAAGATACGAGGTTGTGAAGGGAAAGCGACGATTTGACAACTAGAATCTTTATAAGGAGTTTTTATATCACCTACCTGTAATCTGCGACTCGTACTACTGCGTTCAGTGGTTCTTTTATTCTGTAATACACCACAGCATCTACAGCTACCGTGACCGAGTCTCGCGTGAGAACCTGAAATTTGAAAAACATGTTTGAAAACTTATAGACTAGCTGACCCGTGCCCACTCCGTTGAGCATAGAAACCGTTTAAACCTTCCCTGAACTACTACGAATATTTCAAGACTAAATAGTCGAATCCGACCAGCCGTTTTCGACTTTTAGCGAGACTAACAACAGCAATATTTTTTTATATATAAGAAGATTGTAAAATATTTAGTAGCCAGTAGGTATTACTAATCTTATTAATCTGTAAAATTACTAACAAAATCTATTATATTCCGGCTATTTAGGAACGTGCTGTAAACAAACAAACCGCTAAATCTGGATAGCGTCATGTGGCGGCCGTAATACACCAAGAATGACGTTTTCTTATGAAAATACGGACGGACAGACGTTTGGACATGACGAATCTATAAGGATCCGTTTTTTGCCATTTGGCTCCGGACAAAAATAGTGACAATATATCTAGAAAACCGCGCCATTTCGTAAAAAAAATAATAAAAAAATATTTTAATTGAACAGAAACACATGCATACAATCTAAAGTCTATCACTGGTCTCCACTAGGATTCCCTGTGTCGTGGAGACCAGTCTCTTTCATATCTAAAAATACAATGGCACAAAGAAAAAAAAGTAGGTACAGTGAGGATTACATTCAAAACCTTATTCAATAAAATTACAAAACAAAATCGAGTTAGATACACTAGTATTATAATATTGGAGATATACAGTGACATTCAAATTACAAAGGTATTGTGTATGTGTGTGTGTGTGATAGTGTGGACCCTAGCCCTACGACAATGTCATATTATACAACATTTTATTTTCCACTGTATGATTGCAAAGCATTTATTTCTAGAAAAACAGAGCTCTTCGGGATAGATATAGACGCGATGACGATGTTGACCAATTAATCTCAATGCGTCTTCATACATCTGGCCTGGAGTATTATAATTTCAGTGAAACGGGAATCGATCGTGCTATCTGACGGAATCAGGTCACAACTGCGATGCGTCTGTTCGCGAGTCATATCGACAGGCACAAATAAACATCATCCCGAATATGATTTTTTGCTATTAGCGTAAATTGATTGGGTTTTGTATAATATACTAGCTGACACGTGCCCACTTCGTTGAGCATAGAAACTAAAATATTTCAAGACTAAAAATAGCCGAATCGGACCAGCCGTTCTCGACCTTTAGCAAGACTAACGAACAGCAATTCATTTTTATATATAAGAAAAAAAAGAGAGATATGGCACGTATACATTAGTAAAAACATGAGCATTGAGCAACCAAATAAATAAAATGCTGTTTCATCCCTCTTTTTGCTCTGAATAATTTGACGCTTCGACTCTTCACTATATGAGAACCAGCGACAATGACTGATTCTCCTGCAGAGAGAATTCCTACCCTGAATAGAGATTTGGATGTGGGTCTATAAAAGTTTTGGGCTATCTTGTGCCGATTGAAATAATGTTATAGGAACTATGTCTCTGGTGAGAACCCTTAAATTGATAATGCGGATTTTTATAGCTGATCAGGGCACTAAATAACACGTAGTTTTACTAATTGCGGCGGTCACCGTGGAAAAGAATATAGATGAAAAACTTGACGCTTCAACTCTGCACTGAACAATTATTACTGTTTTTCTTGCAGAGGGAAGCCCTATCCTAAATAAAGATTTGGATGTGGGTCTATAAATGTTTTGGGCTTTGTGGTGCGGGTTGAAATAATGTTTTAGGAACTATGTCTCTGGTGAGAACCCTAAAATGGGTAATGGGAATTTTTATTACTGATCAGCAGGCTTACTCCCGAGACAATCGACAATAAGATCAGTTCGATCTCAACGGCGTTTTTGGTGTTTTGTGGATTACTTTGAAACTAACCAGGATAAAGAAAATCGTTAGATCGTAACTTTTGTACTCTCGACCATATCAATTGATTGAAAAAGAAAATAAACAAATGTCAATTTATTCGGGAGTACGCGATCGATCGAACTGAATCAAAATCGAATCAGTTTGGGGAGTAAGGCCCAGTGGCGGATTAAGCAAGCGCGGGGCTCGTTGCGAATTCTCTGACCTGCATATTATACGGCAGATATTTTGTAGAGCTGATTGTCAGGCCGACTGAATTTCTACGCGTTTATACAAGCAACTTTTCGTAGAACTTATGCGTTTACGGTATGAAATTATTTGCGCCAAGGAACACAGTGTCTAACGTGGATTGTTTTAAAATTAAAAGTAGTAACGTTTTTGTGCCATATTAATAAGTTTCACGTAAAAAAAAAACGCTCAGGCAAAGATAATAGGTTTCAAAAAAGAATAGGTTTAAATATGCGGGGCCCCTTTCGCGCGGGGCCCGTAGCAATTGCTGGTTAATCCGGCACTACCCAGGGCACAAGCGGCCGATTGTTGACGGGAAACATTCGTGTGCCGTTAATAATGATGGACGCTTTACGACGCCAATTACCGGCGAACACACGCCGGCGGGGTATCTGGGTTAACTGTTCCAATACCAATGCCAAACCATTGTTTACGGCCATGTGTTCTTCGCTTTTATTGCCTTGTAAGAACTAGGAGATTAAAATGATATTATAATGAGTTTGGAGCTTATGAATGGTACGTGACTCTCATCATCATCATTTCAGCTATGGCGTCTTTTAGACATAAGCCAAAGTATTTTATGGGAAGTAGTTGCTTATACTCGTCACGCTTTGCAGGCTGGCTGGCAAGCACAGTTTTTAGATTTTTTTTACATTAAATTAAGACCCGTATAAATAAAACAATCTTAACCCCAACCACGCTTGAGAACCAATTTGACAGATAAAAAAACGTTTCGTTTCACTTTTAAAAATGAAGAACTAGACAGTGTGGACAATATGTCACTTTTTGTTTGTTAATCATTTTGTCTATTATTCCATAGACAAAAAAACTATTTTTAAGCGTGCTGGTCAATTGAGAATTATGTTGCGGGTACCAGGCAATGGAAATAATTTATATTTTTATACTGTTGTTTTATACATTTATTTTAGATTCTGGTAATTCTCAAACCGAGAGGCTGAAGGATCTTTGTCAACTAAGAAGAGGCATATTTTAGTAACACATTTTTAAAAGGTATTTAATGTTATTTATATCCTTCTACTAGTTATAACTATACTCAATTTTTTTGCAATAGTTGCATGGGGAGAGAAACAGGAACACTTCCTACTCCTATTTCATTCTTCTGATTAATTTCGTTCGGGTCCCAAGACAGATCTAGCATATACCTCGGGCACCGCTGAGATAATATCAAAGTGTTTTTGAGGTCGGTTACCACTGTCGATCCTGGCTACAGGAGTTGCAATGGTGGGAATGTGCTGTGGGCCATTTTTCCGTGAAATAAAAACTTCCTCGTGGTTTATTATCTACTTACGCCTGAAATTAATAATTAATAGGGAGGGTGGATAGTAGATTAAAGATTGGCTGTTCGAAAATGACAGTTAGTGCATGTTAACAATTATGCAATCTGTCCAAATACGTCCGTCCATCTTTAAAACGTTTCTTGATAGATTTTCAATCTTTTATTGATTGAAAATGCAATCCTACTGCAATCTGCAAATGCAATCATATTGGAAGTCTTTTGACAGATTGCTTATTATGTCCTAAGTGTCATTTTCGAACTCAAATTGCTAAAATATCAGATTGCTAAAATTGGATCAACATTGATCATTATTGTTCGGGCGTTTGTGTCATTGTAAGCAATAACAAAACCTCTTACTAAGAACACAATGTACTACACGTGGCCTTACCTCTTGCGGTGGAACATCGAAAGACACAGTTCTTAGATCCACTTTTCTGTATGTGTCTATACACGGCAGCACGAAGAACAGCCCCGGGCCTCGAGCACCGCCCTTCCGAACCCTTCCCAGGCGAAATATTACGGCACGTTCAAACTCTTGAACCACCTGGAAATAAAATGTTGATGATGCTAAACAAGTATCTTCTAATGTTATGAGCATGTATAAAGATAGATTCTTATCTGAAAATCTTATTGTAGATATGCACGTATATAAAAAAAACACTTCCAAAATGTGGATGTATAAAACATACAGTGTGTAAAAAGAACAGGCACTATAACTTTGAGATACGATTATACTACCTTTCCACATTTTGGAAGTGTTTTTTTATTTTTTGTCAAAAACAAAAAAAAAAAATATCTTTTTACATTTCTTATTTCTAGTCGCTTTATTACCGAAAAAGCAAAAAAAAAATTTTTACAAAAATACATTTCTAGAACGAGAAAAGGTAGTGTAATCATATTATTATACAAGTTTTAGTGACTGTATTTTTACACCCGTTATAATTGAATATAGGTATTGTCCAAATGAAACTAAACAAGCGGGCATTTTTGGGTTAAATCAACAAAAGGGGCTACCACTAAAGATGCTAACACCACTTACTAGGTCTTGGGTCTTAACACTCTTAACCCTAACCGTCCGAGTTGACTAGAGCGGTGTATAAATCTCGCAGTACGAATAATTAAAAACAATTTGTTTTTTTCTTTACTATTTTTGTTTATACTTCATTACTTTAATGTACACAGGATTTAACGGAAGGTTTTTTACTATATATTTTTTATCATTAAATTTAAACCTAATAAGCAAATGCGGAATTCATTATAATACAAAAGTTGATTTTCGTACCTTGAAACATTCAAAAAGTGAGAACGGAAATGTGATGATCACCAGCAGAATGGACAGGAGCGTCGCGAATCGTTCCACGCACCCCACGGCTTGTGGATTGGCTGTAATTTATAAATGAAAATATTAAAATTAGTACAAGAAATGAAAATCATTTCAAATTGAACTAAAAAAATCGAAAATGAGTTCGTGTCAATATTATCTCTACCACCATTCGGGAAAGCCCAGCGAGAAGAAACGGCGTAAGAAACTCGAAAAAAATAATTGTTTGTGAAAAGGAAAAATCTTTTATTTCAAAATAGTTTACAAACTAAAACTTTTAGAATTGTTCTACATGATGATCTATCACCGGAGCGGAGACTAACCCGGCGAGGTTGTCTTGCTAATATATAAACAGAACAAGTTTATTTGTTAAACGAAATTATTTGATGTCTAAATCCTAAAATAATGTTTGTAATTTAGTCGGCATATTCGAACATACGCGCCCTGTATACTTACACATATGAATCGTGATGGCGCAAGAGGTGCCCGTATCGCAATCTAAAACAACAAACCCATTATGGACCGAACGTACCACCACAGATCTCACCACACATTTGGTACTTACGACTGGGCACATTGTCGCGTCTAGTACTCACTGATCTAACCTCCGACCGCATAGTGTGTATTCAGCGGTACAGTCGACGACGGTGGCGGACTGCGCTGACAGACTGACCCGCGCCGGACCGGCTGTTTACGCGACCCAAAAACAACACGATTCCAACTAAAAATACAAATCACAATGCGAATCTCCGGATTATAAATGTATTTACGTATTTCGAGGTAGCACTCCACTTCGCCGGAGTTTTTGTCGTAGCAGCCGATGTCCATTAGGGTGCGCATCGATCTATCGATGCGAGCGATCTAAGCGGGCACTACCGGCGCGGTTGACGACACATATAAGTAAATAACGCACTTTCCATATCGGCGGCGGCCAACGCGCTCCACTGCTGCTCGGGAACTCCACGGAGCTTGGACTAATATTAGACAGTTTACCTTACAGGTGATTTGTTGCCAGAACATGGTATGCCTTCATTGTTGGATTGTTGGTACAACCTTGGAGGTTAAACGGATGTTCATAATTTCTAGCTGATCGATTATAAACGTATGAGTGTTTATTATTTAATACATTACTTTTCAGAATAATGCGTAGGTCTTTAGTACCAAACTATACGGAGTATCAAACAGGGGTATGTTAGTAAGTATAGTTGTAAGTCTACTCTCTACAAAGATAGAGTATAACGGTTGAATACTAAAATTATAGTTAATTTAAGTGGCGATCAAGTCACATGCTAAACTTGTCAATCCACTAAGCAGTGACAGTGCTAGTCTTTGAATAGGAGGGTTTTTAACTTAATTAGCGTTTCGGTACGAATATTAAATCGACTGAAGACGACAACCTTCTAATTCTTCAACAAATCTTCTCGGTTTGATGAAGAATTAGAAACTTCAAACTTACTACTATACTTACTTTTTTATCTATATAATATATTGCTTATCGAGATTTCTGATGCATGGTTACTTGGCCCTCATAGTTTTGTTCAAAATATAAATATAGTACAATATTTTCAAGTGCGTTCCTTTACAGATAAAATGTAAAGTTTTATGAATATTATACTTAGTTATCTTCAAACTTAATATTAATATTCTAATAAGTATTATATCCTGTATAAATAATACATTATAACAAACAACTCTAACAAGTTGTTAAATTGCCGATCTCAATAAAAGTGTGAGTCTGGTTTGTGCCCGTTATGACTCGGTTACTATTTTCATATCGCGATCATCTCTTCTATCACATCTGTTAGTCCCTTTATTTACATTCGCATTTCGCCCAATGTGCTATTAACGAAGAAATAGATTCACAATGTACATTTGTAGCTTTGTGGAAATTAAGATTATGGAGCTGAGTATAAATTTATCCTAATTTCGAAAAAAAATGCTAGTCTGTTGGAGCAAGGTTCGGAGAGTACAGTGGATGTCTTAGACATTCCAATTGAAGCTCCTCTAATTTGGTAACCGTCTGTTGGGCCGTGTGTGGTCTGGCGTTGTCTTGAAGCAGCAGTGGCGTAGAGCGATTGACAAGTCTCGGTTGTTTAACGGCGAACTTTTCCATCATGGTTTGCAGTTGCTGACAATAGACATCAGCCGTAATCGTCTGACCAGATTTAAGAAAACTATAGTGTACGACACCGGCACTAGTCCACCAAACGCTTAAAAGTAACTTTTTTTGAGTAAATTTTCGCTTGGGGCAAGACTTTGCTGGTTCACCAGGGTTCAGCCATTGCGATGAGCGTTTACGATTATCGTACAGGATCCACTTTTCATCACGTATAATGATCCGATTTAAAATTCCTTCATTGTTGTGGCGGTTGAGCAATGAAACGCAGCAGTCGACGCGCGTTTGTTGGTTTGCTTCACTCAATTCATAAGGTTTTCCACCTTTCAAGCTTTTCCACCTTCCCAATTTGCTTCAAGTGGATTAAAACGGTTTTGTCACCGCAGCCTGTAGCTAACTCTGATGTGGTTTGCGATGGATCTGCTTCCACAATAGCCGTCCACGGGGCTTGTTCTGCAGGTCGAAATTTCGAGAACGAAAGCGTTGAAACCAAAAACGCACCGTGTTTTCTTTTGCGACACCACCCCCATACACATCATTAATCCTTCGAGCCGTTTCTGCAGCACTGGTGCCACGGTGGAACTCGTACTCGTAAATAATGCGATATTTTAAGTTTTCCATTTTGTGAAATGAGTGACGCAGAAAAAAAGCAAAAGAGAAAAAAACAAAGGTTTTCAAAACACAAATGCATGAGTAAATAGCTGTTTAAATTTGAATTTGGAATTCCTAACCAAAGAGGATATATTATGTAAGATCAAAGTGGCCAGTACGACAAAACGCCAATTTCATATGTATGGACTTAATATTATTAATGTACTCCCGGGATCGAACCTGCACTTTCTCTGTCTACACATTAGACCACAATACACACATACATAGTTGCATACATAATGCATGCTGAAAATACGAAACTATTTCTAATATTCATAACATTCACAACAATGGACTAGGGAAGTTTAAAATATTATGTAGATAATATTTATGTTTCCTGCGGTATTCAAGAGGCTACGAAAAGCCAAAAAAAGGCGTTATTTTTGTTTTTTGTAAGGCTGTTTAATACAAATTAATCAAACGAAATGGATTATCTAATAATATATTTTTTTTATCTATATGGACGCCGTTACGTAACTACTTAAAATCACTTAGATTTACGTAGTTACACCACGTTAATCCGGTTCCGTGGCAAGTTCTTTTTTTTCTTCGGATACAAATTTTTTTGTTTGTTTGTTATTCTTGCAACAAAAATAATAAATGGTAAATATTTAGTTATTGTCAAAAAAATAAATTGCAGAATGAGAAAAGGTAGAATAATCATATCCCCATAGTTATAGAGACTGTTTTTTTACATCCTGTATAATATTTAAGATTTTGTCTAAATTATAATATACACATGACCCAGGTACATAGGTAACCTTTTTGTTCCTTTGGCGGGATTGAAACCTGCGACACAACTCTACCACCAATGCGCTATGCCACTGACCCACAGAGTACGCATAAGGAACCATCCATAAATTACGTCACACGATTATTTTTATCCCTCCCCATCCTTGTCACAGCTGTATTTGTGAGACTTCCCATATAAAAAATTACCATATTTTTTCATGCCCATTGATAAAAAGAAAAGTTTAGTCGATTTTGAAATGTGTCATTCAGTTTAATTGGCATAACAGTTCGTATGACGAAATAATGTCAATCTCGTCAAGTAAAATATTCAAACTAGTTATTAGATAAGATGTTTTGAGTCAGAGGGCAAAGGGTACGAGGCAAACCGGTACCTGGAGGTACTTGTTGGCCCCTCAGTTAGCTCACATGTCACATGTCCTTTAATGCATTTTGAACTTTACATTCAACATGAATGATTAGATTCTATTATAGAACGTCCGAGATAAATTTAAACCTAAACGTGAACAAACCAAAAACACCGAAATTTACAACACACCACACAACAAAAACACACAATTATCTTAATTTAATTTTTTTGGAGATAATTCTTGAGGTTTAATTTTCAAAATCCAAAACTTTTCGAAAAATTATATATCCTATGTTACTTGCGGCATCATTACCAATCGATTGATACCTTTATTAAAAACGGAACAGTAGTTTAGCCGCTACAATGGAACATACATACATACATACATAGACTGCCAAAATCATTATCCTTCCTTTTGGCTTCGCCGAAGTCGGGTAAAAATACGCCATGTTGATACTACCGATTGTAGAAATTAAACATATTATAGTCTATGGATTCACAGCAAACAATAATCATTATTATTGGCAAATTGGCATCACTGTCTATGGTTGTGTCATAGACGGATTTGTTTACGTTTGGGTTAAATTTATCTTTTCAAACTATATATATTTTTGCACACAATAAGACACCACACATACATATTGATACACAGCTAAGCTATACTAACAACTCAAAAGTTAATAAAGGCATAAATATGCATAATATAGAAGTAAGCCACGCTAGTCGAATGTTTCGAAAGTATTATATTTATTATATTAGTAGGATCAAGACAATATAATATCTCACTATAACTTAGACTACAAAAAAAAATTGTGGTCAAATTAGGGACTGACCACTAAAATTCTACTGTTTGAACTTATAGGTAAAAAAATAATAATGTAGGGCGAGTTCATAGAAAAAACCAAACAAACCTCTCTTATATTCTTGCGTAAAACGGTTTTTAATTGCGCGCTTATGAAGATTAATGCAGTTTATAGAGGAATTACGACCTTATAACAAATACGTTAATGTTTTTATATTGTAAGTACATAATAAATTGGATTGATTAGTAAATAGCTATCATATTTGTTTTTGATAGTAATACGACGTGCCTGTCATTTTGCAACAGCTCTCAATCGATCGCTGGTAAAAGGATGTACTACAGCAAAAGCTGTGCGATTACTTATCTGCTATAGTTAACTAGTTTTAGCCTGTGTAAATACAGTATTTATATGAGTTTCTTACGCCGGTTCTTCTCGGCGGGCTAGGGTTGAACCGGTGGTAGTATTTTTGTTGACTTTCCGAAAATAGCTTGTTAAGTTTAACTTGGAAATAAAATTTTTTGAATTTGAATTTGAATTTGAGTATCCAACGGGAACACTTGTTATTACAGAGTACTACCAACATACCAAAATCATCATAAATCGTTTAGTGCTGAAGTCGATGCGTGTAAAAACGGTATTTCTTATAAAAGTGGGTTCACGTCGACATATATAACAGAGGAAATAAAATTATAAACCTCTTGTTTTATTTAATATCATTGCAGAGATGTGTACACAAAAATATATTTGTCAATACTTATCTAATTTAAAAATAAATGATAATAATTAAATAGTTAATAGAATCAGGCGTTACTTTGCGGAAATCCATAGAATAATATGCAATATCCCGCGATAAATGATAACCACAACCTGCAAGCAAATGAGTGAGTGTACGCATAGGCATGCGTTTAATGCACCTCCCTCCTTCCCACACTGCTTATACGTACACTCGCATATTATATTTCTAGATGTATGTATTATACATTTAAATTTTAGATAATAATGAATTCTAGAACAGCACTCACTATATTAAGATAAAATCTTCAAGCAGTGTGCAATGCCCTTTTTCTCTTAACGCCTATTATTTTTTGTTATTTATCGGGTATGGTAAGGCTTATTACAATATATAACATTTATACCACCTGCTAGAAACTGGGCCGTAACACATATCTTAATAGAGAAAGTTGTATGGAACTGCGGTATAGATTCAATTATCAAGATGCAGGTGCGGTATTAAATCTTGCTCTGACAGAAGGAAATCCTATGCTGGGGTATACTAATGTCCTCAGTATAATGGTGATGTGAATACCTCTGGTCCAGTGGTAAGAGCTTGGACCGGAGGTGGGGCTCGCTCCCCGCGTTGAAACAACAAATGTTTGGTGAGGACAATGCAGGCTGATCACCTGATTGTCTCACAAGAAAGATGACCCATGCGTCGGATGTAAAAAGTCGGCTCTGTACTCTTGTGTATTGCGCAAACACTTTGGCACTATAAAATATATACCGTCAGGTTTTAATGAAACCGGTCACTGCCACCAATCTATGTGGAAGCTATTATTATTATGGATGACGTGACGTGATGAATATGAATTTTGTATTTTAATGACTAGTAGGCAGTTCAATCTTCTTTGATTAATTTCCCATGTGTAATCATAATAATAATATGTAACTTTTAAGGAACACGCGGTATAATTTATCACTTACGGTCAGCTCACACCGATATTATATGCGGCATTTATACTGACATAGTGATTCAAAATTGAACTTCATTCTACGCGCATATAAGAGTATGCAACATTATTTGCAAGAGCGCAGCGCTATGTAAATATTATGCTGCTCAAAGTTAGAACTTTTGCAATGAACCATAATATTATATCTTATCGTGTAGTAAATAAAGTTCAAAGTTGAATCACTATCTACCCTCTTTTGGTGTAAACTGACGCTTAAACTTATAACTTATCGTTGCTACTTGCTACTGGTTATTGATAGTACAACATGCACTCTTCTATGACTCTACATACAAGTGTAAGTACACTTGTAAGTAGAGAAACGTAAAATCGGACATTAAGGCTTAACTCACAGAATCGAAGTAATGCAACGAATAATTGTTCTATATAATAATAATATAATAATATTTATGGACGCTTCACACCACGTCAATCTGGCCCTGTGCTAAGTATCCGAAGAACTTGTGTTACAGGTACCAGACAACGGAAATATATTTAATACTTTTATACTATACACATATTTAAGATTTTTGTTATATTATACACACATTTAATACACATCCATGACCCAGGAACATTGAAAACTTTTTGTTCCCTCGGCGGGATTCGAACCCGCGACCTCTCGTTCGAGCACCCAACGCGCTCCACCACTGCGCTACGGAGGTCGTCGAATTGTTCTATATATACAGCGTGTATCATGTTTCATATATCAAGCCGAATATAGTGTGTAGAGAAGGACGCGTAAATCGTACGCATAAATTACTTTAAACCATAACGCGATAAAAAAATACAAAGGACTAAAATTAGCACAAGGAGTGAATGTTACTATGATGGGGCTCGCGGGCTCCTTGTATACACACGAACACACTGGCCGTTGACCTAACTCCTGGGCTGAATCTTCCTCATCTATTTTATGACTGTTATTCGCAATTTGTCACGTTACGGTAACTGGTAAGTCGTTTATATCAGGTGCCAAAACAAAAAATGCTCTACGCGTCTTTCTCTTCACATTATATGCGGCTTGATAAATGAACCATGAGATACACTATATATAGAAAAATAACTCGTCGCAATGCGTATCTCAACGCTGTATATGCATTAATCACTTCTGATCCTAAACGTAAGATAATCGAACTTTAATCCCGAAAAAACAATTCGTTCAAATGTCAAAACAGCACTTCACTCGGAGTTTATGAATGTATTAACTTCGATTTAAATCAATCGAACGAATCGGGATGCACTTGATTGTAATGCATCGTACGTGCATCGTGATGGATCTCCGCGCTCAATCACGAACGATTTATCGACGTTCAACAACGGATATCGTTTAATTGTTTGTTCGTTAAGATTTATGGCAGCACTAATACTCATGTAGAACGAATGGAAAATATTCTGGATATTAGTATTCTGATAGGCTAGTTTGTGTGATCATATTCAGTGATTCCCCGTAGTCTCCTTACCATCTAGAAGCCTCCATAGGTTGTCAGTAAGAAAGTGCAGTAAGCAGTAAGACCGCCTTTTTGTACAGCAGGCTTACTCCCGACAAAATCGAGGATAAAGAAAATCGTTAGATCACTCCCAACCATATCAATCGACTGAGAATCAAAATAAACAAACGTCAATTTATTCAGGAGTATGCGGCACGATCGAATCTGAATCAAAATCGAATCATTTTGGAGAGTAAGGCCCCTGCTCCTAATTGATTTTTTTTATTTCTGTGTGAATGCTTTTTATGTGTGTGTGCAAATAGTGTTTTCTATTTTACATATTCTTAAGTGGTCATCGTGGTCCAGAGGTTTACAGCCTAGCTCTCGACTCGATGGTCATGGGTTTGATGCCCGCGTTGGAGCAAAAAAAATGTTATTTTCAAGTTTGGTCACCTGATTGTCTGACAAGATGATACATGTGTCGGATGGACATGTACAATGTAGTACATATAAAGTTATTCCTGCGCCTGATCTTTCACCAGCCATGTCAGTTAACGGGCCATCAAGAAAGTAAGTTTAAAGAGAATGCTCTTGTGTACTGCACAAATACTTAGTTGGTTTTAGGGAGTAATATTCCTACTTTACATTGATAGTTTTTTAATTTTATTTACATTGAACTCTTGCATTTATGAATAATCGATGCCACATTATTTCATCTATGCATCATAAAGTTATTACAATAACTTTATTTATAACTTTATTATTGTAGATGCTAAACTGCGCCAAATACATATCGAAATGTAGTTAGCCCCAATACAATGATCTGAGTGGATTTATTACGATGTTCAAACGCTGATTTCAAAACAAAAGTTCCATGAATTCTATTTAAGTATACTATGTTGGCTATTATAGTTGATAAAAATTCACCTTTTATGGTGCACAGCATTCTATGTCATATTAGGTTACAAATAAAAATACTTGTGGGAAAAAATAATATTATGTTCTCGATTTCTTTAAGTAATATTTTGTAGAGTTTTATTTTGTTCCACTTAATGTTTGGTTTGTGTGTGTTTGTGTGTTACTATGCGATGATCATAAGTGCTGAATATTGGTAGCATATTCATCGAAGAAAAACTGATGATCATACATATATTATCTATAATCATAATATACTGTTATGTCTTATGATAGTAAACTTCCCTGATCCAAGTCGGTTAAAATTATTACAACTCCTTAATATAAAAGCGAATTAAAAGGTAACTCTGGGTTTATAATGACAAACCCAGAAATACTTAAAAGTACCTTCAAGCAGTGCCGTTTTATACAGGTTATTTGCTTTTATTACTGCTTTTATTTATTAATTTAGAGAAGTATGTAATACGGGATTCCCGAATACATAAAACTAGCTAGGTATATGATGCGTACTAGTATTCTCTGAAGCTATGCGCCAAATAATTGAAGACAATGAATAGATGAAGGTGATAATATACTCGTATCGCGAAAAATTTTTACCCAATAAATTGAGTTTAAACTGTCACTTAAACATTTTAGGATATATAGTAATGTATTAAGTACATTGATTCTAGAGACGGATCTTTTGATTAATGTACTCAATAATAATTAATTACGAAGTATTCTTAAATGTTTAAGTGACAGATTAAGCTCAACTTTCTCGAAATCAGAGTTTTGCTACATATCACCTTCATCCATTAATGTCTTTGATTATGGCTGACTAACGGTAAAATAATAAATAAGGGGTGACCACTAATCACACAGGCTGAGTTATTATTTTAACTCAGTCTGGTGGTGCTCAGAGGTCTTTAGTAACATAAAGTGGCACATAATATAATAGTGGTTTAAAAATAGCCAGACCGAATCAGATTCCTCAAATATTGGATCGAATTAATAGAATTGTATTAAACTGAAGTATTTGTAACACATACTATCCGAGTGCTAGGTATTTGTTGGTGTAGGGCATGCGCGGGCGCATGGAGGGGTCCTTTACTTAAAAGCCTAAGGTACTATTGCAACTCAGTCTAAGGTGACTTGTGTCGACTAGTAAGTACATTTGAAATTTGGAACAATGCTGGTAAGTTATATTAGTTTTTTATTTATTTAAAAGTAATACCTACAAAAAGTATCAAGAGTTTTGTGTTACAATTAAATGTTAGAGCTATGAAAGTGACATAGAGAAGTGAAATGAATTTAAATAGTATTGTAAATAAGAAATTAAAATATACATATTTAAGTTCATGCTGTTACCTACTGCAGTCAAGTCAAATATTTTTTTAATACGTAATATTATTACCTATACGCCAGTAATGTACATTATGTAAAAAAGTGTTACTAACATTCTATTTACCATAAAATAAAACAGTTTTTCTTCTATTAAGTTCTTTAAAAAATATTAGTATAATTGTTTTTAAATCGTAAAATGTTAAATGTTTGGATAAATATAAACCCAAAATAACAAAGATCATCAATCATCAATCAAAGAGAAGAAGAAAATTCTGATCCCCTTCTTTCCAGGTGTTGGTACTCCTCTCGTGCGTATGCAGCGCGCTGGCGGCGCCGCAGTGGGGTGGGTTGGGGGTTGGAGTGGGGCTGGGGGGTGTGATAGCCCACGCGCCCGTGGTACACGCGCCTGTTGCTGTAGCACATCCTGTTGTGAGTCGTTGCTTTTCTTTCTTAAAACTATAACCTGGAGTCAAACTGCGCAAGCAGATCTGCGGGGCATGTTCACATAATATCTATAATAAATACTATAACGCCTCCGTGGTCTAGTGGTTTAGAGCCTAGGTCTCGACTTGGAGATCATGGGTTCGATTCCCCCGTTGGAACAATAAAAAATGTTGTTTTTGAGTTCGGTTAAGATAATGCAGGCTCATCACCTGATTGTCTGACAAGAAAGATGATCCATGCGTTGGATGGGCATGTAAAAAGTCGGTCCTGCGCCTGATCTCCCGCCAGTCATGTCGGTTATCCGTCCCACTGGGCTACGCGAGTGACGGATGGGAGAGTGCTTCTGTGTATTGCGCACACATTTGAACGCTATAAAATACCTCCTGCGTAGCTGGCCTGGTTTCAATGAAACCAGCCACCGTCACTGAAAACGGTGTGGGAAGCATTATTATTAATAAATAAACTAACTGACCCGTGCCCACTTCGTTGGGCATACAAACCGTTTAAACTTTCCTTGGACTTCCACGAACTAAAAGTAGAGAGACTTCCAAGGACTAAAAATATCCTATTAAATCAGGCAGGACCGACTTTGTGAATGTCAGTATAATATTTGACAACGACATTTTTTGCTAAGCTATTTTGACAAGCTAAACTAGTCTGTTATTTATAACCCACCGAACTAGAGATAATGGGTAAAGGGTAAAGTATTGCGGTATCTTGTCTAAATTCAGGACTATTTTTTTAAAAATTATTACAAATAAATAAACTACAAATAAAATCTATTGTAATATATTTTTTAACCTTTTGTATCGTCGTTTTTAATATATTTTTAACGTACAAAAATATAAAATAAAAATTCTAAATTAGGCACTATTTTGTAGGACAGTCTACCTATGGTATTCATATTAATGTTGGTCATTTGGAGAAATATGGCAAATAGCGCTTACACGATCACGTGGGAGGCGATAGTAGTGGGCCGTAAATTAACCCAGCAGTGATATATTAAGGCACTAGTGCTTTCACTAACAGAGCTTTAAGAAGAGTTATTTTCGTTGAGCCATGTAGGGACTACTTTGTATTTTATTAACTGTATTATTTGTTGCCAAAATAAATGAAAAAAAATTAAGTTGTTTAATGAATCATACAAATATGATATATTATGAATATCTATGCGATCGAAATTAACACAAACTAATATAGTTCTTAGGTTAAAAATTTTAACGGTTTTTTGCTTGTAAGATAGAAAGAGAGGATAAGAAATTATAACTAAGTGAATAAATATACTGTTCATGGAAAATGGAAATGCATGTTCACAATAATAAGACATAAAACTTTTAGATTTTTTTGACACAACATCTGATGATGATTTAATCGAAACCGGTAGTGCTTATGTGTAAAAATTTATAAATAACGTAATAAAAGTAGAAAAGTGTAAATAAAAAGTTGTGTCTTATTATGGTGAAAAAGAAATTTACCTTTGTAAAAAAATGTAATGAGGCAGTATGTGTATTTGCTATTTTTATTAATTAAAACCTTACTACTTTAACTATTAGGCAAATTTAATACTCCATTCTAACAGCCCCGTAGGTAAAATTTTACTCAAAGTTTTTGCGATATACTTCTAAATATTTTTTTTATTTTTTTTTAATATAGTGATTTAGAAATCCCGCCTTTCGGATTTTAGATGTCACTCATTCAGATTAGTTTTCCAGTCATATCCAAAATACGCCTTCAACTACGGTGTGAAGGATCCCCACACTGGCGACATCAAATCCCAACAGGAAGCGAGAGATGGTGATGTTGTTAGAGGTACGTTGATTCTTCATTAATCCTTGAAAAATATAGTTTAATTTTTAATAAGATGTAAGGGATACGCGGTGTAAAATAATGAGTGATAACACTTTAAGAGACTTTCATGTTTCCATGAGAAATGCCTCAACATCATAAATTTAATCTAAACGTAAACAAACCAAATTTTCACGTAATTACTTACTGTGCACATTTATCAACACTTTCACCTGAATATTAATTACACTTCATTGTCCAATACATTTTATAACACTTAAACAATAATTAATATGTTCAAACAGCAAATGAAAAACTTTCACAGAAAAACTACGCCATTTTGACACTGCCGATTGTAGAATATAAGTCTATAGTATATGGATTCATAGCCAACAAAAATCATTTCATTATGGCCAATCGGCTACACTGATTAGTCTTTGGTTGTGTCATAGACGGGTTTGTTTGGGTTAAATTTACCTCGAACGTACTATATCTCTTTGTACTTCTAGGAAGCTACTCTCTGGTAGAGCCGGACGGCACCACGCGCGTGGTGAACTACTCCGCGGATGACCACACCGGGTTCAACGCCGTCGTGCACCGGACCGGACATGCTGTGCATCCGGTTAGTATACCTCCTCCCCCCGCGACCTCCGTACGGTTAACATCGTCTGACGTGCGCTCCGGGAATAAAAATTGTTTTCAGTGGTTTAAACCCAATAAGTGCGTGCTGAGTGTGTGTAATTAGCTAGGTAACGGTGTAATCAACGTTTACTGTAAGTTTTTGAAACACATTTGTCCGTAATTTGTTGGATTTAACTCGGTAAGTCTCCTTTGTTTCACTTTTTATTTGTAGGCAATAGGTAGGTAGGTGAAAAATTGTTGCTATCGGTTGCGCCTGCGCGGCGCGCGCGCCGGCCGCCTTGTACGAACAGCTGATCGACTATTAATATTTGTTAGCATTCTTTTTTTTGCTCTTGTACTTAAAGTTAAATATTTACTGGTAATTTTTTTTTTTTTTTACGAATAACTTTAAATAACTTGTCACAATGTCGAGTCATAATATGCCTCCCGATAAAAATGTAAATCCGTTTACTAAAAATGACAAAATCCCGCGTTCGCCGCCAACTTCAACCGGGAAACGTTTGTTGTCCGAGTTATCGCCATCTTCCTTGTCTCCCGATGGGAAGCGCTATCAGCCTACTAGGGACGCCGTGCCGTCCCCCGTTACTTGCACTCTAGATACCAGTCGTTCTTCCGACGACGAGTGCAATAATTACGAACTAGTCCGCGAAGCATCAACGTATCTCACTAAAATCAATGAATTCGTGAACGATACCGTGTCGCGCCGCAACAACTCGTCAAATAAAGCTAATATAATGAGCATGACACAAAAATTAACGGCTATTGTTTCATTACTTGCCATTAAAAACTCCTCACTAGAGACTAAGGTAGCTAGTATGGAGCGGGATTTGCTTGCGTCTAAAATCACGTGTATCGTACCGCAACCGGTTATCGCGGCGCCGGCGTCATCATATTCCGCTGCACTTAAGCTAAAACTCGCGAAGTCAGTGCCGCCCGTCGAGACACGAAAACCACTCCCATGCGTTATTGCGTACCCCACGGAAGAAAAATCGGCGGAATTAAAATCCTCATCGGAGACTAAACAGGCCCTGATGAAAGTAATTAACCCGGCCGACGGCTTTCAAATTCACGGCGTTAAAAAAACTGCGAACTCGGGCGTAATCTTACGTTTAACAAATGAATCGCAAGTAAATAAATTAAAATCAGTCGAAGCGTTAAAATCGGCCGGGCTGCGTCTCGAGTCACCTAGAGGGCGTAATCCACGAATTCTAATTAAAGATATTCCACAACATATTTCAGACGAAAACTTCCTACTGTCTCTTTACAATCAAAACATAAACGGCGAAATTAATGTGTCACAAGATCAATTTATGAGCACAACAAAAATAATTAGGCGTCGTATTTTGAACAATGAATATAATAGAAAATGGATCGGCGTAGAATTAGACCCTAAGGTGCGTAAACATCTCATAGAAACAAAAGAAAAACTTTTTATCGATTGGGCGATGTGCCGCTTCGTAGATGACGTCGAACTCGTGCGCTGTATGAACTGCCAACAATACGGCCACATCGCTAAGTTCTGCCGGGATACAAATCCGTGCTGCTGTCATTGCGCGGAGAAACATAGCTCAAATGCGTGTCCGAAAAAAGATAAAAATGATTTTAAGCCCGTATGCGGTAGTTGTATTCGGTATAAAAAACCCAACGATCACCCGACCGGTTCCCCGGATTGTCCAACGTATAAAGCAAAAATGGAACAACTAATTTTAACAACTCGATATGGATAAGCTAAATATAGGACAGTTAAACCTTCACAATAACAAGCACGCGACGTTAGAATTAGAAAAGTTGGTTTCGGATTATAATTTAGACATAGTACTGATTCAAGAACAATATCAATGTGCCTCGTTACGCTCAAAAATTGTTCAAAGTAGTAACCAAGCTCGTGCGGGTATATACACACCTCAGTCTAAATTTTCAATCACGGCCCTAACAAACCTCTCGACGTCTCACTGCGCAGTAGCGGAGGTATCGTGTCCTCAGTTTAGGTTATACGTCGTTAGCTGCTATTTTCAGTACGCGGACCCCGTAGGCCCCCACTTACACCAACTTCGCCGCGTCTTACAGTCTCTCGCGGGAAACAAAATAATTATAGGCGCCGACGTTAATGCCTCCTCGCCCCTATGGCACGGCAAGCTTAGGTACACTGATCGTGACCGCCGTAGCGCAGTGGAAGATTTTATCGCTGAGTTCAACCTTCAAATTCACAACACCCCCGACGCACCACCTACGTTCAGTAGCCCATCAGGCGAATCTTCAATTGACGTCACGCTATCCAGCGCGTACGTCCAAGTTAACAATTGGAGCGTCCTGCCAGATGCCTCCTGTAGCGACCATCGTTTGTTAGTGTATGAGTTCTCTAGCGCTCCCACGAGTGACACCGTTCTTAATTCAAACGACTTTAAATATAATGTAAAAACCGGTGATTGGAAATTATTTCGTTCTCTAATTACCGCCCATTCCAGAGATTTCACTCGCTCACAACTAAACGTCATTGAGTGCGCTGAACTTATGACAGATACCTTCATTTACTGCGCCGATGTTGCCTTGGGCCGAAAACAACTTAAAAGAGATGATAATTGTAAATGGTGGAATAATAACATAAATAATCTTCGTCGCGAATTTAGACGGGCTAGGCGTAAAATTAATAACTTACGTAGATCCGGCCTCGGACCCTCTGATACCGAATATGTATCGAAACTAATTGACCTACGCACTTCAAGGTCACGTTATCGCGCCGCCGTTATCCTAGCAAAAAATAATATGCTGAAAAATGCCGCGAATAGATTGGATAGAGAGGGTCCCTGGTCCTCGTTATACCACGAACTAAAACCTAATAGTAGTAAAGCACCAAACTTTATTTCTAATATAAAAATAAACAATACTTACACGTGCAACTTAGAAGACACGGCTAAGGCTTACCTCGACGTATTAATACCAGACGATAATCATGATGCAGACGATGATCATCACCGCGAAATAAGAAGTAAAATGTTAGACTCTGTCAATAGCCCGGTTTCAGACTTGCCTTCACTTGACGAATTCACCAAAATAGTAAATCTGCTACCTATTAAAAAATCCGCAGGTGCCGATAAAATATCAAACATTATGTTAAAACAAGCGTGTTTAGCGGCTGGCGCCTCGATATTACTCGTGTTTAATAGATGTATCGCAGTAGGAGTTTTCCCAAAAATTTGGCGTATCGGTAGTATAAAATTAATTCCAAAAGCTGGAAATAAGCCAACAGACGACCCGAAATCTTATCGTCCTATAACACTACTTCCATGCTTAGGTAAACTGCTAGAACGACTTATCGTACCTCGCCTGCTCCCCGGTGGCCCTAATTTTCATAATCAGCAGTTCGGATTCACCGCCGGGAAGTCAACTGTTGACGCGGCCTTAGAAGTTAGAAAAACAGTAAATTCATCGGAAACGAAATACGTGGTCGCGATCTCATTAGATATATCTGGCGCTTTTGACAATGCTTGGTGGCCGATGCTACTATTAAAACTAAAAAATCGAGGCTGCTACTCTAATATTTATTCGTTACTACACTCTTACTTTTCGAACGGCATAACTAATCTCCGACTCGGTCATTGCACACACTCCAAGACTCTAACGTGCGGCTGCCCACAGGGTTCTGTAATTTCTCCTTATTTATGGAACATAGGCTTCGATGATCTACTGAGCCTTCCCCTTCCACCATTGTGTACATTAATAGGCTACGCTGACGACGGGCTTCTAGTAATTCAAGCCAATTCGCGCTCCGAAATCGAAATAAAAGCCAATAAATGCTTCAATTTAATATCAAGCTGGGGCCATAGAAATCGTTTAGAGTTTGCCGCGCATAAAACTTATCAAATACTTCTAAAAGGAACCCTACAGTCGACTCCGTGCATTAAACTAAACAATATTAATATTAAACGTAAACAGTCACTGTGTTATCTCGGATTCTTTTTAGAAAATAAATTTACTTTCTTAGACCACATTATTCAGACAGGTGAAAAAGCAAAGCGAAATTTCTATTCCTTTACAAGAATATCGACGTCGTCATGGGGACTTTCATATAAAACCCTAAAATTAATTTATTCGGCTACATATTTAGGTAGTATATGCTACGGTGCCCCCGTGTGGGCCGACAGGGCAACAATCGGTGCTGCCAGACGCAAGCTATTACAAAGCCAACGTCTCGCGTTAATATTCCTATGCAAGGCTTACCGTACCGTCAGTACGGAAGCTCTGCCAGTACTCGCTGGGGTCTTACCCGTCGACCTTGAAATACAGCGTCGGGCAGCCATGTATTATCGTAATAAAAGTTTAACTGGCCCGTATTTCTTAAACGCACGCGACAGAAACAAAATATTAAGATTATTCGAACCAATAGATATTTCAATACAAAACCTAATCTCCGAATGGCAGACGCGATGGGAAAACTCCACAAAAGGGCGCCACCTGTACAACTTTTTCCCATGTGTACGCGAACGGCTCTCCATGCACTGGCTAAATATTGATCACTGCGTTTCACAATTCCTGACCGGTCATGGTAATTTTAAAGCGAAACTATACGGATTCAAATTGGTGGAATCTCCTCTATGCGAGTGTTCGACCGAAGGCAACATTTCCGAACAAACGGCGCATCACATTCTATGGGAGTGTGATCTCTGGCGAGATGAAAGAACTACAATGCTTAACAGCCTAATTTGTAAATCTGGAGTCGTTTATTACGGTGACCTCGTGGACAGCGCTGGGAATTTCCGTGCTTTCAAGCGTTTCTGCCATAATTATTATTGGAAACATTTATCAACATCATAATAAATCCCCAATAATGGCATAAACTCATATATAGATTACAATGACATAATAATATAATAATATATATTCCCGTGGTGCTTTCCCTTAATTTTTGGCCTTGTGTCATTACAATTTTGTACTGTCTCCCACTTTTCTTGGGGAGGGAAACTGGAATACTTCCTACTCCTCCTTTTTTTTCTTCTGATTAATTTCGTTGTGGGTCCCAAGACAGATTTAGCTTGTCCCTCGGGCTCCCTGAGATCATATCAAAGGGTTTATCGTGGTTGGTTACCGCTGTCGATCCTGGCTCACAGGAGTTGCAGTGGTGGGAATGTGAGGTGGGCCAATGCCCGTTAAAAAAAAAAAAAAATCCGGTTAGTATGTTACTAACAATTTTCCATCCTTTTGACTGCGTGAGTTTCTTATGCCAGTCCTTCTCGCCGGGCTAGTTTCCGAACCGGTGGTAGGCATCATGTAGGACAGTTCTATAAGTGTTATTTAATAATAGAAATTAAAAGTTTTTGATTTTGATTCTTGATTTTGCGCCAGAAGAAGGGTTTTTTTTCTAGAGTATGTACAATGTACATGTATAATTTGATAAACTCTGCAACCTAAACGGCTTGACGGATTTCACCTTGAGAGGTGTCGTTAGATTTGTGCTTACACCGAGAGCCATTCTGTGTATAATATTATACATGATGATTCATATATTAGGCCGAATATATCTAAGGTAGTGTGAAGAGAATGATGCGTAGAGCATTTTTTGTTTTGGCATCTCATATAAATTACTTACCATAACTAAAAAAAAGGTTAAAAATTACCACAAGGAGTGAATCTTACTCGCTGGCTCCTAGTCTATACATACATATTTTTAGAGCCTCTAGAAAATCGTTCCTAATAAATTATGAAGATCATGTTTTATCGATTAATCGAACTTCAGATGAAAAAGTACTTGAAAGAATTATAAGTTTTGAAAATGTACTTCTACTTGCTCTGTAATTCTAACAACAAAATGTTTATATCAAATTTGTGGTAGGCATCATACAGAAACTTTCGCCAGTTGATCTCTTCTCGATCGGGTCAATTCAACAAAAAATCTACGATTGTGACAGTGATTTTCTGTGTTATTCCAGGTGGTGGCTCCAGTAGCCCACGTCGCCCACGCGCCAGCGCTGGTCGCAGCCCCGCACGGTCTCTACTAGCCGATCACGTTCTATGTAGTCCAATACTCGCGAATGTCCTAGTTACCACTAAGTAGATTGTTATTGTATAAACTTTGGTTTAAGACACTCTTTGCTTACGTCACTATTTTATTGTACACTCTCTTGTTCGCAGTGAAGTGATATTGTTGGATAGTTTGCTTGGTAATACAATAAATGTACGCTTTCGACTTCCTATGTAATATAAGCACAAGAAAAATCTAATATGGTATTTGTTAAATAAACGTAATATTAAGTATTGTGTACAAAAATGTTGCATCTGAAGTACAACGGAATTATTTTTAAGTGAATTGTGTCGTCTTGCCATAAGTAATTATAAGCATTAAGCAAATCACAAGCATAATAAAGTATGTTTATGTTTAACCTGGTGTATCTTTCTACCCGGTTTCAGCTGGCTACGTATTTCTCTCTATAATAAGTATTTAATTTTAGTATCTAAAACTTTTTTTTAATACTACTGAGAGTTAAGTTTCTTGACAGCTGTGCCACCTACCGGGTCCAATTGGATAATACAGTAAAACCTTCTTTGAGTACCACTCTTTCAATTGGCCAATGCAGTATGAAGATTGGTAACAGGTGTTTTTGATTTTATCGCGAACAGACTAACAGACAGACGTGGTCATTTGTTTTATAATATGTAAGGATGTATGTATCACAATGGCCAAATGTATTGCTAGGAGTCCCGAGATCAAGTTAAAATACTTGCTAACTAGTATAGGTGTAAACTTTAAATTACATTTTTTTAATCATTTTTATATCATAATTATAAATTATTTATAACTTTAATGAATAATGAAAAGTAATTTCACACTTTGCCAATATTTAATTATTTTTTAACTTATAAAGGGTCCTTTGTATTAAGATTTTAAAAGTGCAATTTAAATGATAATATTGTGAGATAATGTTGTGACATGAATATTAGCTTTGTGAGTAGGTAGCATAATACGAATAATGTCGTTTTATGATTATAACACAATCCTTTGCCGGCAGAAATGTTGAGAGTTGGCTAACATGGCAATTTTATAGCATAATATAGATTTCCCTTCTGCCTACGACAAATACATCGACGCCCTGAGTGCCTTTATCTTATTTATAAAATTTGTGACTTTGTACACCATTTCTACTGGGCCAACTCTCATACAACACTACCTAAAGTATTTTGCTTTAAGTACCTATTGTCAAAAAAAAACACTTTTTATTCTGTTGTTGTACAATTAAACAGAGATTGGAACTACCTGGAAAGTAAAAAATATACTTGTATTAGGCGGCCCCGCTCTTCCTTAAATCTATCATACTTATCATAATAATAATTTAGGTAACACAAATTTATAAAATAAGATTTACAGTTTATCTGCCTAAAATTAGAAAAAAAGTATCCTTAGAGATATTAAACACTAATAGTATTGTCCAGAAGTTTGATGACGTCATAAGTTGCGTGTACGCTTTGCTCTATCTTAACTAGTTGCCAAAGTTCTGGTTTTGAGATGAAAGCGACGCCGCTGTTTGAGTTCGTGTTGTAATTACTTGTCACATCCGTAGTTTCCAATTGCTCATCGTACACTTCAAATGAAGGTTGTGGTCTTGAGCAGTAGGTATTTAATACACCTTTATCCTTTTAAAAAAGCTTGACAGCAGTCTCCTTCGAGTAGTCCTACCGTTTATTCTAGGACATGTATTCGGTCATGTAAAATATTTTTTCAATAAATTACTTTCTTCTAGAAGAATTCTAAGTCCCCGCAAACTTCGCACCGCCTAAGAATTAATATTCTTGATGCACTAACAACGCCACCTACCGGGTCCAACTAATACACTAAAACCTTCCTCGAGAATCACTCCTAACCATTGGTGAAAAAAGCATGAAGATCGGTGCAGATCTTTGAGTTTATTGCGACATTGTTTTATAATCTAAAGATACCTCTAATATTTACACGAATTAGGCGCCATTTAATCATCACCTGTGTGACCGCAGCCTTATTTTGACTTTCTAGCTGTTTTAAGCGATTTGCCTTGTTGGTCCACTACCGTTACACGCTATTCCTTATGTACTAATGGTATGACGTCAGCTCGCAGATATGGGACTTGCCTTCACCCACTAAGTTGAGTTCAAAGCCGTGTGTGTCGTCCTGAAATACTCATAAACAGACCCACCAGTGTGTCAGACGTCCGCTTGTCATATAGTGAATATATATTGTGCAAGGTGATAATGAAGTATTTTTTGGTGAGGATTTTTAATATTTACTATCTTTAATTAAATTGCTAATATTTTTATTAAGGCGCTTGGATGTGGTTACAGTGGATTAGTATTAACCAATACATAGGTAGTCTCTAAATTCATTCATTTATTTATTTATTTATTATTATCATAGTTCTTGCGTATTTTCTGTTTATTTGTAAGTATATCAAATTTAGCGTGCAACCTCATCCGTGCAATTGAATATCCCGCAGGAATTGTGTTACATTTTTTGCTATAAAAAGCCTTTGTTATTACCAGTGGTCTACTATATTAGTACTAAATTTAATTACAATCGGTCGAGTAGTTTCAAAGCCAGTTCAATGCTAAAAAAACAATAAAATCGTACATCTTTTACTAATGGCGTGTTTCAATAAAATTTATATCTATAAGAAATATGAAATTGTATAGCGATCTATATTTGGATAGATTAATAATTGAAACGCGCTATAAGACATTTCTTATTGCTATAAGCCAAAAGATGGTATTTTATCTTCTCTTATACAGGGTGACCTAAAATTCGATACATTCCTTTGAAAGACAGAAAGTAGACCTCATGTACAGTAATATTTTTCATGACATCCCCTATCCGAAAGATGATATTTACAAAGTTATTGAAATTTCAATTTTTTTTTCTTTTTTTTCGACTTTTTGACTTTGACATGACATATTTTTAAAAATGTTTGTCTATTTAGTGATCTTTTTATGTATTTTAACCGTCAATGAGTCAAATAATATTTTTAAGGAATAAATATGGACAAACTAAGCGAGAATTTTTCAATATGAGACATGAAACTGAATTTTCTCTTAAGAAAAATGCACATATTTCTTAAAAACAGGTAATTTTCTTTAAAAAAATGTATGATACAATGCGTACAAATATTCTAAATAACTTCCTTATCTCATTAGCTTTCCAAAAAGGTGCAAATGTCTACATAAAAATATGACGTTGTAGTAAACATAGAAGTAAAATGAAATAATGTCTAAATCTATTTATTTGCGATAAGGTTAAAATAAAAGGAAAAACTTGAATTTAATTACGTTTATTGTGTTTAAAAAACATCAATGGTTAATTAAATTTAATAATAAATATTTTATTTTAGGTCTTGTTTAAAATGTGAGCCTCTGTTTCTGATACAGGCCCGTAGTCTTCTCCGTACCTCTGTTTTGATTATTCTGGTAGTAAGACTAATTTTGATTTCTTCTGCTGCATTTGTTATGCGGCTTCTGAGCTCCTCTACATTAGTTATGAGTGAAGTATACACCAAAGCCTTCATATGACCCCAAAGATAAAAATCACACGGGGTCAAATCGGGACACCGTGCTGGCCAAGGAATTGGCCCGCCTCGACCTATCCAGCGATGTGGGTAAGTTTGGTCCAGCCACTGGCGTACGCCGAGGCGGAAGTGGGCCGGGCAACCATCATGCTGGAAAATCATATTACGACGAGTTTCTATTGGCACATCTTCCATTAAACCAGTAATCTCCTCTCTTAGGAAATGTTCATACATTTCACCATTTAAATTTTGAGGCAAAAAATGAGGTCCAACTAAATTATTATTAATTATACCCATCCAGACATTTAGACTGAATCTGGTTTGATGGGCCCTTTCTTTTTTCATCCTGGGGTTTTCTCCTTTTGGTGCCCAGTAATGTGTGTTGTGGAAATTGTTTATCCCGTCACGGTCAAATTTCGATTCATCCGTCCACAATATTCTTGAGAAGAAATTGCGATCCTCCATGTCTGCATTTATCATAAAACGGCAGAATTCCATTCTTCTAACCGGGTCTCCCTCTTCCAGCGCTTGGACAGGTGTGTAGTGAAATGGATGTAGACGCGCTGTGTGTACTGTAAACCACACCTTCCATTGACTCAATCCAAGTCTTCTAGCTGCTGCTCTTGTAGAAATAGAAGGATCATTTTGAAAAAGTGTTAAAATTTCTTCTTCTTCTTCTGGAGCATACAAACGAGGTCTGCCTGAATCGCCACGTCTTCTATCAACACGGCCGCTTTCCCGAATTCGTCGAAATGTTGTTGAAAACACTCTAACGTTTGGCACTCGTCGATTCGGAAAACGTTCAACGTATGTTCTTCGTGCAGCAGCAGCATTACTACTACAAAGTCCGTAACAAAACAAGATGTCAGCGTATTCATCGTACTCAAAAGCAGCCATCGCGAAACAAAAAAATCACAAGTAGAAGTAAGGGTGTAGTTTAAAGTAACAATACGTCCGTACACGGCAATAGTTGACTTAAAACTAATATAAGCTATTTAATTTGCTCTCTAAGCCAGTCGGTAACTCATTGACAAAGGGCCGCGACGTAAGTACCTGAAACATTCCAAAGTTTGAACAAAGGAAACAATTGAAAAAAAAGGTCGCCTCAGGTAGAGTAATTCTTGAGATAACGTTACCTGATGATTGTTTTGTCTTTGTTTATTACATGTTCATATTTTTATCTAGACATTTGCACCTTTTCGGAAAGCTAATGAGATAAGGAAGTTATTTAGAATATTTGTACGTATTGTATCATACATTTTTTTAAAGAAAATGACCTGTTTTTAAGAAATATGTGCATTTTTCTTAAGAGAAAATTCAGTTTCATGTCTCATATTGAAAAATTCTCGCTTAGTTTGTCCCTATTTATTCCTTAAAAATATTATTTGACTCATTGACGGTTAAAATGCATAAAAAAATCACTAAAAAGACAAACATTTTTAAAAATACGTCATGTCAAAGTCAAAAAGTCGAAAAAAAAGAAAAAAAAATTGAAATTTCAATAACTTTGTAAATATCAACTTTCGGATAGGGGAAGTCATGAAAAATATTACTGTACATGAGGTCTACTTTCTGTCTTTCAAAGGAATGTATCGAATTTCAGGTCACCCTGTATATAAAAATGAATAGCTGTTCGTTAGTCTCGCTAAAACTCAAGAACGGCTGAACCGATTCGGCTATTTATGGTCTTGTAATGTTCGTGGAAGTCCAGGGAAGGTTTAAACGGTTTCTATGCTCAACGAAGTGGGCACGGGTCAGCTTGTTATTCATATAAATACTTTCCAAATAGTTTGTATATTTTTTGGTAGTACGTAACCCCTATGTAGTTTGTAGAAAAAAAAACAAAGATAAAATAACATTACTGTTAGAACTTAATGGAAAACTGACGAATGAGTACCATTAGTCACACGGGCACTTTGTTACATACATTGTTTGTAATTACGATGTGTAAGTTCCTGTGCCACGATGAGCTTTGGCTATCTTCAAGCTTTTTGGTTGTTATCTTATTTGAGGTTCCGTACTACCTACTCGACGTTTTTCCGTCCGTATTTCTAACTCCTTTTACGACCATAGATCATGCTAACAATATTTAAAAGCGAAATTACACAGCAACTTTTGAAGTAATTTAAAAATCCTCTATAGGTTCTTAAAATGCCTAGCCTGTTTGTAGATTTAAAATAGTCTTATAGCCCATTTCAATAAATTATCCAGTAGCTAACTATAACTAGGCTCTGAAACCCATTGTACACCCACCGTGGACGGGCGTTGAGAGATAAATTAGAGATGTAGCACCAGTTATACCTATAACGTTGATTCGATTTATAATGAGCTGAGTAATGAGTGATTACATATTTGAAGACATGAATCGATGAAGGTGATATGTCGCAAAAAATGTTACCCAGAAAATTTTTGTTCAAACAGTCACTTAAACATTTCAGGATATGTAGTCACGTATTAAGTACATTGATTGTAGATTTCTTAGATCTTTAGATTAATATTTAATACTTAACGACGTATTCTATTATGTAAGTAGTGACAGTTTGAACTCAATTTTCCCAAAATCATAGTTTTGCTACATATCTATTCTTGTCTTCATTTATATACCTCAGTAAGATAACATATGAGATACAACACACATTATGTATTACTACTAAGAGATTGCTGCCCATACGCTTACATACAACATTCAAGGATTTCAAACCCTAGTTATAGGTAGATAGGTAATAGAAACGCGCTATTATTCATGTCCTTATAAGCTCTTGATTAGGTAATTGTTTAAACATCTTGTATACTGTTTTAGGTTTTGGTACTAACAGCGTCACAAACTCTAGCAGCCATTAGAAGACCGCGGCTGACCCTAGCGTCAGACAGTCCTCATTATTACTATACGAATATTGATGGTAAGATAGTCAACTAAGGACTGATTTTTTAAACGTCAGATAACTTTAATCTGTTGAATAAACATGTGACTTTGACATTTGTTTCATACAAAATCTGCCAAAGTCACATATTTATTTCTTAGATAAAAGTTATCTGACGATTGAAAAATCGGCCCTTAGTTTAATTAGAATAATTAAATAATTAATAATATATTATAGAATCTAACATCTCATTGTCTAGTGGTTAGAGTTTGACTCTTGACTCGAACGTCTTGGGTTTGATAACCACGTTGGAACAACAAATATTGCTTGATTGGTTAGGAAAATTCTAGCTGATCACCTAATTGTCTGAGAATAGAGAATATCCGTAGGTCGAATGGGCTAAACGCTTATTCCTCCGGTCCAAATCCATAAGTCGGTCCTGTGCCTGTGTGATAATATAATATAACTAATATAATAACATCTATGGACGCTTCACACCACGTCAATCTGACCCACGCTAAGTATCCTAGGAACTTGTGACCAGACAACGGAAATATATTTAATAGTTTTATAATATAATTTATGTTTAAGTTTTTTTCTATTATATTAATACTCATCCTTCTTTAGCACCGACGTGCTTAACCACTGCGCTACGGAGATGATCAATAACCTGCTTATAAGGCTGCATTCGACGAAACCAAACCAAACACCCTGGATGTATCGGCATCGTTTTGCTATAAATAGATTTCATAATCCAGATTAACCTTTTTTTTCATTCATCATTAGATAAACCAGGAACATATTCCTTCGGGTACGACTTCGTGGACCCAGCGTCTGGAAACACACAGTTTCGCACCGAGGAGCGGTACCCCAATGGCACAGTGGTGGGGACGTACGGCTTCACGGACCCGCGGGGACGGTCCCGGCACTTCCAGTATACAGCCGATGAAAAAGGCTACAGGCAAGTAGTACCAAACCAGCGGGTTTAATTGGCATTTTAGTATTCAGTCTAAAAGCTCACTTGCACAAATTTGTGCTAAATTAATATACCAGAGCTCTATTGTATAGACGCTTCACATCACGTGAATCTGGCCTCGTGTAGTATACGAAGTACTTGTGCTACAGGTACCAGACAATGGAAATATATTTTACACTTTTATACTATACGCATATTTAAGACTTTTGTTATATTAATACGCATTTAATATACATCCATGATCTAGGAAGCAGGAAACTTTTTGTTGTCTCGGCGGGACTCGAACCCGCGACCTTCAGCTTGAGCACCGATGCGCTCAACCACTGCGCCACAGAGGTATCATGTAGTGCAGTTGTGGTAGGAGTTAAAGTAGAGTTAAATATCTAATACTTATTTTATTTGGCACGAGTTTCCGTGGTAATAATGCCTCCCACACCGATGTCGGTGACGGTGGCCGGTTTCATTGAAACCAGGCCGGCTACGTCCGAGTAATTTTATCGTCCCTAAGTGTGTGCGCATTACACAGAAGCACTCTCTCTTCCTTCACTCTCGTAGCCCAGTGGGATGGATAACCGATACGACTGGCGGGAGATCAGGCGCAGGACCGACTTTTTACATGCCCATCCGACGCATGAATCATCTTTCTTGTCAGACTATCAGGTGATCAGCCTGCATTGTCTTAATCAAACTTGAAAACAACATTTTTTGTAATTCCAACGTGTTAATCGAACTCACAACCTCCGAATCGAGAGCTAAGCTCTAAACCACTAGACCAAGGATGCCTTATCCGTAATATTGATATTCGATTAAGGGCCGATTTTTCAATCGTCAGATAACTTTTATCTGTTGAATAAACATGTGACTTTAACATTTGTTTTATACAAAATCTGCCAAAGTCACATATTTATTCCTTAGATAAAAGTTATCTGACGATTGAAAGATCGGCCCACAGAATACTAAACTTTCCATACAATTTTAGGATAAAAAGCGAACCCAAAAAGGAAACCTACACCTCATATGCTATTCCGGAACCAACAGAGTCCTCCATAACGTGGACCAGGCCAAGCAAACCGAAGAGCGACAGACGTTACCCAAACACGTACACAAGACGACAATACAACCAACTACAACCGCCCAGTGTCTACTTGTTGTATTAATGTATTAAATATATTTTATTTTATTAATTGTATTTTAATTAGTATTATAACACTCTTATATAAACCATATAGTTCGCTTCATAGGTATTGATACTAACTATCATCATTGCAACACAGGCGAAAAACTGATAGATTTTATTTTTTTAATGTTTTAAATCTTTTCCTAATTTTTTGCTCATTTGGTTTTAATTTTCTGCGTAATGAGCCCGAAGTAAATAAATTTAAATATTATTCCAACCAAATTGTCGATATTCTTTCATACGCCTTAGATTTATGTACAAACAGCCAAATAACCCTAAAAAGTTGAATCTTATAAGTTTTAATTTTAATTGGTCATTTATTATAACACAATTATGGTAATCTTGAACACAGTGGCACTTTTAGTAGTATTTTATTTTAAAAAGGATATCCGTCTGAAGAGGACAAAAATAAGAACAAAGCAAGAAAACATTTATTATACTAAAAAATAAATTATCACTGTAACAATTATAGATTTTTGGCTAGAAATAATGCGTTACCCTTAAAGAATAATCTGCTTATTTATTTACCAATTTTTTACTTACAGAAACATTTATACATAATAATTTACATAGAAATACGACACAAAGGTACTGCTTATTTCTAAACAAGAAATGAGAAATGAGAAATGGGATAAAAGACAATAGATAGAACGTGCACTACCTACAATATAAACAATTAAAATAATTAATATAATAAAAGATTATGCAGGATATTATAAAGTAAACACAAGATATGGGAGTTGCGACGGAGACGACTAAGAAACCACTTCAGTTTTGAACGAAAGGCTGATATGTGATCATACTTTTTTAGACCAAAAACAAAACGGATACAAAGATTCTGCACCCGTTTCAGTTTTGTCAGCAGCTCTTCAGTAATGTCTAAATAGCAGGAATTGGCATAGTCATGGATAAGAAAAATTTGTGTTTGGACAAGGAATATTTTGGTATGCGGGGGCAAAAGTTTTGGAGGCGCTTCAACATGTGTAAAGAGTAGTGTATCTTTCTGCTCACTTCATTAAACTGTGGATTCCAACATTGGTTGCTATTCAAAATTAACCCTACATTTATAAAAATATGTAAACGTTGTGTCATATATTTATTGTTTACTGCCTACAATGATAGCCTGTGATTTTTTAAGATTGACCAGCAGTCCAAAAGATCTAGTCCATACTGCTATACGCTGTAGATGAGAATTTATCCCATTAACTGCAAAATTAATGTCATCGATATGTGAATGACGATAGACTTGCAAGTCTTTTGCGTAAATATGGGAACTTGAAAAGAATAATGTGACAAATAGAAAATAGGAGAGGAGAGAGTACGCCACCCTGGGGAACACCCGCTGCAATATCACACCAATCCGAGGTTACCTCATTAAAGCGGACTCGCAGCAAGCGTCCCCGAAAGTAAGTGTCAAACCAGTCTATTACAGAAGGATATATTATGTTAAGGGAGCGAAAGACACAAAAGATGATATTAAAGTCTACAGAATTGAAAGCGCTACTAAAGTCGAGTAAGACCAGATTGAAATGCATTTATTTTCCATAGCCAGATGCAGATCGTCAGTAGCTTATAGCAGCGCCGTTACAGTGCTATGACCAGACCGACGGCTGGATTGAAAAGGATAAAGCAATTTATTAGAGGATAGGAAGAGCCAAGAGGGAAAGCTGTTTATGGACAACGTGCTCAAGAACTTTGGAAAGGAAAGGTAATATGGAGATTGGCCTATATTGAGACAAGGAAAAGGGATTAGCGATTTTAGGAAGTGGAAAGGCTTATGTTATTATCGCTTGTAGCATTAGAAGTTATAGACACTATGTGTTTATAGGCTTCATAATATTCAGATACATGCCTGAATTAGAAGGGAGTACAAGAAGGGAGTGAAAAAGAGTGCGTATGGGATATCATTTGTGCTTTTGTGTCCTGGTTAATTATAACTGGTGGATTAGAGAATTTAGCGTTAAGCTCATTTAAATTAAATGTATTGTTGAGAGTAATGAATGACTTGCCAATACCTATAGTTGAGAGAATTGCTAGAGTTGTGAGGGTAGCTTTGTTGTATAGAGTAATGTATGTGGCGTCTTTTAGCATCCCTACACAGACAACTGCAACGATTCCGCGGATACTAGCATTTTGCTAGATTTTCGTCAGTTGGCCGTTTCCTATATCGAGTCATGGCACGGTTACGTCTGGTCTTGATGACCAGACGTAACCGTGCCAATATCTTGCGAGTTTTTCTTTGTTTACACTTTACATGACTCGTGTACCAGAGTCAACCATCCTGTAATTTGTACCATAAGTCATAACAGCAATATAAGTATTGCTCACGGCTGTTTATTTTTTTAACGAATTCATATTTATTGCTATACGAAGTAAAAACTATGGTGCCACTACTAAGGTATTATTTTAAAGTAGTTTTTGTAGTCTGTACGAAAAGAACAATATAGGTCGTACATACGGAAATAAAGTGGGGTATAGACTTCATGTTTACATTAAACATGTGACACATGCGTATTTCCATATGACAGCTCTGTAAAACATCTAGAAACACTTTTGCCTGTGATCTTACTGAATTTTGCACACTGTAATTCACGACTATATCGTTCAAGCGCTTCTTTATATGATCTCTATGGCGCAGTACAGAGCTGCTACAGTGACACATCAGTATCGTGCCCATGTTATCCAGGAATATATAAAATATTAAAACGTTTAACAGACCCAGAACATTATTAGGATTCAAAATAATGTCTCTGATCAGAGAAATATTGTTGAAAAATGTTATTAGATAAGCGATAATTATATCATAATTGAATATCTCATTTATAAGTGATATTGTTGTATCGGCTGTGTCAAAGGCTTGATTCAAAGTCCGGACTAGATTTTTACGTTTGGACATTCTGTAGAACTTTTGACATATTTTATTGTCCTTACGAACTCGTGTGTCAAAGTGATCGCGAGCGTACTCGGTGCATATAATGTCTAGTACATCACCCATGAAACACAAGCGTTTCGCCACAAGCCGAACGTACACTACGAAGGCAAATTTTCCAAGAAGAACTTTAAATAGAGTTATGTGAGTTAATATTATTAACAAAATTACGTTATTTTTCTGAAATAATAATATAAAATCGAAATACATCCATATGAATAGCACTATTATAAAAGCTATTAGGCTAAAAGTTAATAGTAAAGTTTTTCTTTGTGTCTGATTTTGAAATGGTCGCTGTAATATTTTATCAATACTAGATATTTTTTTTACAATTTCCACATCGTTTTTACCGATTACTCCAAATGCGTTTAACAGTATTTGCAACAGGATAATAATTCTTTTTAATAAAATGGATCCTATACTTACAACTGTTTTGATATTAAAATAAGTATCATTTTTGAAGGCGCTGACAAATGCAATGGCTATCAACCCGAAAAGGACTGCTACTAGAAATACCCTGTAAATCCTGAGTGCGAACGGTACGGGCCGGAGCTCTCCGTTTCTTGCGTAATACCTGAACACACCCATCGAATATTCCACATACGTTAATGGTGTAAGCAACAAAATCAAGTCTTCCAATTCGTCTCTCTTTCTTAAATTTCGTTTTACTTCGATTTTAGGTATCTTTGGTTTATCCATTGTGATGTTTGAATCGTGTTGCGCCACCCAGCCGAGTTCAAGTTCTAATTTTTATAATGGGCACGCAATCAAATTGAAAGCGTTGATATCGATATACATATTGTAATCCCACTACACGTAATACTAATGTTTTATTTTCTACATTAACTAAATGAACAAGCCCTAAATTGAAAATTCATCATGATGAATGTGAATGTTCCTTTTTTCCATAAATAAATTTTTTATGTAAGATTGAGATCGTATGATGTATCATTGATGATTCTTACTAGCGGTCCTAATTTGTAAAGAATCAAACAAAAATATTACAGCTTTAAAATAATTCATTACGAAAATGTGAGGTACAAAGAATCACGAAGTTCTTTGTGAAAATGAAAAATCTTTTATTTCCAAATAGGTTAGTAACTAACACTTTCAGAATTGTCCTACATGATGACCTACCACCGGTTCGAGGACTTGTAAAACGATGGTGCTAGGACTAAGGCTAGGACTAATTACTTTAAAGTGGTTTCTGTAGTCTGTACATCAAGAACAATATAGGTCGAACAAACGGAAATAAAGTGAGGTATAGACTTCATGTATACATGAAACATGTGACACATGCTATCGTATGGAAATCCATACGACAGCTCTGTACAACATCTAGAAACACTTTTGCCTGGACCATTCATACTATTACAGTGGAAAAATGTAAAAGATAAATTAAAGTTTTGCAAAATATTTCAACTCTGTCTAAACTTTGTTGTCTATTCACGTTGATCTAATTATTAACACCGACGTCTAGCTTTTAAATGTTCCTGTCTCTGTTTGATAAGTTGCAAAAGTTATTTCATAGAACGAGCGGAATTGTCGAAACAATGAATAAAATAATCAATAGTTCAAATATTTTATTACTAAAAATTAGAGTCTGTAAATCAAATTCACTTTAAACTACTAATTATTATTTACTTAACAGTTTGAGGGTTGTAGTTAAATCAATTAATGCTACTTTATAGGTGTGTTATATTACAATACAGGCTGTTATGTGTGCTATTGTATCCCGGTATACTGAGGAAGAAAGGAAATACTAGACGTTAAAAAATAACTTATCACTGTAACAACTATGGACTTTTTTGTTCATACAATCCTCTTTAGCTACTAAAAATGGTTATACCTTAGATACTACTCTAATCCATGTGCCTTCACATATTAAGTGATTTTTTCAACGCATCAGAAGACATCAACTTGGATTGATAAGCCAACTTTTAGCTTAATAAATTACAGAAAACATTATTTACCGACCTGCTTACTTTATTCTTTTTTATTGGTAGGCAAGTAAATAAAATATAAAATGTATTACACACAGATATAAATAAACAATAGAATAAGCAAGTGCGTCAATATAATAATTTAATATAAAGTTTACATGATATATATTAGTTAGTAGCAATTTAAGTGTATTTGTTCTTTTGTTCAGTTTAAATGTGTTTACACTTTACATGACTCGTGTACCAGAGTCAACACTCCTGTAATCTCGACCATAAGAGCATTATAAGATTTGCACACGGCTACGAAGTGAAAACTATGGTGCCTTACTATGGTATTATTTTAAAGTAGATTTTGTAGTCTGTACGACAAGAACAATGTAGGTCGTACAAACGGAAATAAAGTGAGGTATAGACTTCATGTTTACATTAAACATGTGACACATGCGTATTTCCATATGGCAGCTCTGTAACACATCTAGAAACACTTTTGCCTGTGATCTTACGGAATTCTGTACACTGTAATTCACGACTATATCGTTCAAGCGCTTCTTTATACGATCTCTGTGGCGCAGTACAGAGCTGCTACAGTGACACATCAGTATCGTGCCCATGTTATCCAGGAATATATAAAATATTACAACGTTTAACAGACCCAGAACATTATTAGGATCCAAAATAATGTTTCTGATCAGAGAAATATTGCTGAAAAATGTTAATAGAAAAGCGATTATTATATCATTATTGAAAATCTCGTTTATAAGTGATATTGCTGTATCGGCTGTGTCAAAGGCTTTAGTCAAAGTCTGGACTACATTTTTACGTTTGGACATTCTGTAGAACTTTTGACAAATTTCATTGTCCTTACGAAATCGTGTGTCAAAGTGATCGCGAGCGTACTCGGTGCTTATAATGTCTAGCACATCACCCATGAAACACAAGCGTTTCGCCACAAGCCGAACGTACACTACGAAGGCAAATTTTCCAAGAAGAACTTTAAATAGAGTTATATGAGTTAATATTACGAACACAATTACGAGATTGTCCTGAGATAATATTTTATAATCGAAATACGTACATACGAATGGCACTATTATAAAAATGATTAGGCTAAAAGTTAATAGTAAAATTGTTCTTTGTGTCTGATTTTGAAATGGCCGCTGTAATATTTTATCAATACTCGATATTTTTTTTATAATTTCTACATCGTTTTTACCGAATACTCCAAATGCGTATAACAGCATTTGCAACACGATAATAATTATTTTTAATAAAATGGATCCTATACTTACAACTTTTTTGATATTAAAATAAGTATCATTTTTAAAGGTGCTGACAAATGCAATGGCTATCAACCAGAAAAGGACTGCTACTAGAAATACCCTGTAAATCCTGAGTGCGAAAGGTACGGGCCGGAGCTCTCCGTTTCTTGCGTAATACCTGAACACACCCATCGAATATTCCACATACGTTAATGGTGTAAGCAACAAAATTAAGTCTTCCAATTCGTCTCTCTTTCTTAAATTTCTTGTTTTTACTTCCATTTTAGATATCTTTGGTATATCCATTGCGATGCTTGAATCGTGTTGCGCCACCTAGCCGAGTTCAAGTTCTAATTTTTATAATGGGCAACGGAATCAAACTGAAAGCGTTGATATCGATATACATATCGTAATCCCACTACACGTAATGTTTTATTTTTAACATTAACTAAATGAATAAGACTTAAATCGAAAATTCATCATGTTTGATGTGAATGTATCCCTTTTTACCACAAATAAAATGTAAGATTGAATTCGTATGATGAATATAATAATATGATAATATTACACCTTTAAAATATTTTATTACGAAAGTACAAAGAGCCACGAAGTGCTTTGTAAAAACGATGGTGCTAGTACTAAGATATTATTTTAAAGTGGTTTCTGTAGTCTGTACAACAAGAACATTATAGGTCGTACTTACGAAAATGAAGTGAGGTATAGACTTCATGTTTACATTAAACATGTGATAGGTTATTTACATACGACAGCTATGTAAAACATCTAGAAACACTTTTGCCTGTGATCTTACTGTATTCTGTACACTGTCATTCACTACTTTAAGGTTCAAGCGCTTCTTTATAGTATCTCTGTATTGCAGTAGACAGTTGCTATAGTAATACATCAGTTATATTGGACCCACGTTATCCATGAACATGAAAAATACGACGTTTAGGCAAATTAATAACTAGGTATTATTTTTATGTTCATGAAAAAAGTTATTTATAAAAAACATTATTTATTTATTAAATCGACTATATATATTTATTTTATTTTATTTATTTTACAAACTTGAATTATTTTACAAATTAAAAATAATAACATTAACATAATTAAAATAATAATATATACAAATAGTAATAAAATAAACAAATAATAGCTAAACTAAACTAACACACCTCTAGACCTACCTACTCTATAAATAGAAAAACGCCGCCAGGTCGTCCCCCTCTGGCAGAGTACCTAGCAAGCTGACAACATTGCCGCGTTGGATAGCAATGGCTATCCGCTGTGCTAGGTAGGTCCCTGCTCTAGGGTCCCGGGTCAATTCCATAAGCTTTTTAGACAGTGCTTTAAAAAGCTTATGTGCACCGGGACCCCAGGAGCCTAGGGTTTCCACCCCAAACGGCTCAAATATGATGTCACCGCCAAGGGTCTCATACTTGCGCCGCTTGAGGTTCTCTGCTTGGTAAGCGGCCGCGCCCGCACAGCTTGAGGTAGCCTGGACATGAGACGGAGCAAGAGTATCGACGCAGGTTGCGTCCCATACAAGGGCCCGTCCCACACTCCAGGGAACCAGGGTCATTCCATCGGGTCTCTTGCCATCGTCGCGCGCCAGACCGGAGGGCTCCAGTATTGCTGGCACACCGGCGGTGACAAGAGCCCGACGGATGAGGTCATTCAGGCTGTGATGACGGGAAATGCGTCCAGCACTTCGAGTGCAGCACAGCCCGTGATGACCGTAGCTGTCTACGTTAGCGCCGCAAACACACTGATGAGGGACGACGTGGGGGGCACCAAGACGCAGGGCAGTAGCTAGCTGAAATGTACTGCGGTCCAGCAATGTTCCAATATTGGCAGATGGAAGTGCCTGCAGCCAAACACCCGATTCCCACCTTTCCACGGCTAAGAGACGAGCCCGCTCTGCCGGACTGAAAGACGTGTTAAAAAGACAATTCCGTACCAGTCGGCAGATGGGCTCATCCCAAAGCCTTTGGGAAGATGTATTTTCGGGCACAATGCTACCGGCACTAACGATGTCCCAGGCGTTCTTGGCCTCGTCCGCAAAGGGAATGGAATTTATTTGTTTCGGAATACCAACAGCCTATATGTAACAAAAATATAGTCAATATAACATACAGAAAGCCAATAATAGGTTTTCACTGATAGGCGTAAACATTTAGTATGAATAACAAAAAATCTAACAATATTCCTTAATTAGTTCATACCTACATCACGATTCGTACTCAAATATTGGGTAAATACAGTAAAAGTATTCAAAATTGTAATTAAGAAGGCAACAATAATTTGCCTTCTTAATTACATTTTTCTCGTTTATCAACGAGATCTCGTTTGTCAAAGAGTTGAGCCAACTTCAGAATTACATATTTTTTAGATATTTTGTTGGACTTACAAAATATTTCCTTATCCTCACAAAATCTTGTGTTTAAGTGACTGAGAGTATAATTGTTATAATTTCAAGTATTTCATTTATGCAACTGTACCGGAAATCGTTGATATTTCTAATAAAAGCCAATATGATTAAAACAAGAGAATTAAATTTAAATAAGTTTATAAATAAAAATTATTTATTTGATACATTCTTGAAATAATTCATAACACTGTTTTAATGCACGGTACATAAATATTTGTAATATTAATGTACCGGAAGATAAATTTTAATTCTGACAACAGTTTCCATGTTTGAATTAAATAATTAAAATCGAAAGAATTTATAAATACTTAGGATTTATGTATTATACTACTACTAAAATATTAAGATAATTTATAGTACTGTACTAATGAACGGTACAGCAATATTTGTGATATTGATGTACCGGAAGTCTTTTATAATAGTTTAAATGATAATATAAAATAATGTAAATTAAATGGCTTATAAATAATTGCGATATTTTTATTATGTTACTATCAAAATCTAAGATAATTTATAATACTGTACTAATTTTCGGTACAGCAATATTTATTAATATTGATGTACCGGAAGTTAATTTTTAATTCTAAATATGATTTCATGATTTAATTAAATAGTTAAAATCAAAAGAATAAATACAATAATTAAGATAAATTGATTATGTCATAGTAAAGCTTTTATTATAATTTATTACACTGTATTTCCAGATGTATTTCTTGAACATGTTATGTTAAATATTCATTCCAACAATTTTACTGTAAACTATTCAATTATAGTAATTTAGATCAAAATAATTAATAAATATTCGTTATTAATTTACAATGTTAAAATAACTTATTGTCTACAAATAATAATGCTTTAAATAATTGTATTAACTAATATCGTTAACGGAAGTATATACTTTCCTTCAGTAAGTTGGCATAACTGATTTGTATAATTAATTATAAAATGATTGTGTTGTATTTAGACTTTCACGAGACTTAAGTTTTATTAGAATATTAGGTTCACGAATTAATGGTAAAATTGTATTAAATAATAGTTTGTATTATTCCAGTTTTTGGAATAAATAAGTTGTTAATTTGAATTGTAGTTTGGGTATAAAAAGCCCAGCAACTTTTGCTAATGTACTCACTGCATCTTGAAGAAAGCCGAAAGGCTGGCCTAGAGGATATCAAGTACCTATCAACTGTACTACTGTTATTATGTGGACAATATTGTGGAACATTGAATAAAAGTATAACCGAATAAAGTGGTTTTCTTCATATAATATATATTTGATTTTTTAATTTCCAGTGTATCACAAATGAAACTAAGGCGTATTGTTACTAGTTTAATACATACTACCAAGGCACATTTTTCAAGAGCTACTTTAAATAGTGTTATGTTAGTTAGTATTTTGTATTTACCGTAATTATTTTATAATCAAAATACATCCACATAAATATCAATATTGCAAAAACGATCAGTCTAAAGCTAATAATAAAACTTTTCTTGGTTTTGGAATAGTTGCTCTAATATTTAGTTAATATGCGACAGTATTTTTATTATTTCCATATCTTTTTACCATACTTTCCAAGTGTGTAGAAAAGTATTTGAGGAGTAGTAAAAATCCTCTCACCGAGAGATGCTAATATAACATTTTTTGTTTTGACTTTGATTTTTAATCTCTTTATTGATAGTTTCTTGTTTTAACGGCCAGCTAAGTTCAAGCACTCACATTATCAAACAAATAGATAGCCAATAGATAGCATTGATATTGATCGAGTAATGACACTTTCTATATTTTGTACTTTTACATAATGAATGAGCACAACACGCAATTTGCTTGTGTTTTTAATAAAATATTGTTGTAAGATGTCAAGATGATGATGCAAATTATGCATCTCCGTAGGGTGTATGAGTAAGAATAGCACGTCACCATCAGGCATCTTTCCCGAGGGCGTCGCAAAAGGCGACAGAGGGAATATATACCCGTAATTGGACAGTAGCGTTTTCGCAGACATTGTTAAAATTGTAACACTGAGCTCGCCAATACTCAATAAGTAGATTTATAGCTAAAACCTACAGCTGCTGCTCTATTAAAATTTTTGTCTCTGGAATCAGTCATTTGTGTTAGGGTTAATAAAAAAATATAGCGACAAGCAACGGTAAACGGCTGTTCGGTACAAATGTAATGACTCCAAATGTAAACGAAAAATTCAGGTTTTACAAAATATTTCAAGTCTGTCTAAACTAATTAAAACAACCGGCTGGCTTGGCTTGGTGATCCTATCTCTGTTTGGTTCGATGAAACGGTTATTTGATAGAACGAGCGGAAGGCTGGAAAGTTCAAATATTTTAATTAAATAATCGATAGTATAAATATTTTATTAGTAAGTATTCGAGTTTTACTATATTTAAAATTCATATTCGCTTTAAACTACTACTGTTCCTTTACCGTTTGGGGGTTATTAATGCTATTTTATAGGTGTGTTATATTACAGTACAGGCTGTTATGTGTGCTCTTGTAACCCGGTGTACCGAGGAAGGAAGGAAATACTACACGTTTATTTCTTGCGAAATATTGAATCCATTACTGATTATTTAATCTTACTTTTGTTGGCATTACGTGAGCTATCATCGACTGATTGTTATTCCTATCCTTTTCTAACTTGATGGAAACGAGGGCGAAAGTTATATCGTAGTTGATCTAATTCATTGACACGTAAGAATACGGAGCATGTTCTAATAATTCGCCCATTATTATTTCTCGCGTGCATCGTCCTGAGGTATTCTGTGCACAAGGCATGGTGTTCTCGTTTATACGACCACGTGATGTAACTGCATCGTGTTTACCTATTCTTATGAGATGATATAATTATGAATACAGTGTTAAGCCTACTAAACAACATATTACATAGTGTGCAGGCATGTGCAAAGTATTGAAATAAAATATATTATATTGATACCTGTACAAATTAAATTAATTATCGTAATTTATAATTATGGTTAAACAAAAAAACTGTTTTTATATATTTTTATATCTATGGACGCTTCTCACCAGATCAATCTGGCCCCGTGCTAAGTGTGTTACAGGTTACAGACAACGGAAATATATTTAATACTTTTATACTATATTTAAAATGTTTATTATATTATACATACACAGATTTTATACACGTCATGCATGACCCAGGAACATTGAAAACTTTTTGTTCCCTCGACGGAATTCGAACCCTACTCTCCAACGGGCTCAACCACTGGGCTACGGAGGTCGTCAGAAGTATGTACACTGTACAGGTTATAGAGCACAGTAACATGATTATTATTTATCTTTATACTTCAAAGAATTTTAAATGATTTAAAATTTGAATGAGAAGTTGCACATCTATTTTTAAATAATGTTTAGTAACGCATAAAGTTAATAAATATAACAACAACACACACTACCTCAGATTATTACTCATACAAGCATGAGTTTCATACAAAGTTACACGTTGTCGTTTGTCAATCTATTTTTTTTTTCTATAATAAACAACAAAAAGATAGGTAGAGATAGAGAATTGCATTGTAATTTTTCTAATATTTTCTCAGAAGATTAATAATTTTATTAGTATTACTATTTTTTTGCACAGGTTATTACTATTTATGCATGGTGGAGCGGGATTATAATATAATTCAAACTTTATATAAATTTATATAAAGTTTGAATTATATTTTTATAAACATTTGTCTTCAATGAATTTGTTCATAATACTTTTTTATCACTATGTACTTGGTTCACCAGCCGACTCAGTCGATACCACCACCAGAACCCCACACCCACATATATATACATTGTGCAGTTTCACTCCACACACACGATAACGAGCAATCGAAACTAATGTTCGACGTTTTTTCTATTCTTTAGTGATTTTGTTGTGAATTGAAAAAGATGAGTCTCAAGGTAAGATAGCGATTAGTGACCATAATAATATGAATCTTATTACTTTAGAATTTAAATCAACAGTTTTACAATCCCAATTCGTTCCTACTAAATAGTAATTATGAAATGAAAATACTTAAGTTTACTGATCAGAAGGTCGATTCTGATATTACAAACTTACAATAATACAGTTTCGGTACAGTCTCGGTCTCATCTAACATCAAAACGATATTCTTATAATAGCGTCAAACGCTGTACAATCATAAGCGTAAAAAATAAAGCAAGGCTAGCGGCATTAATAATATAAAAAACAATAATAAAAGTGAAAATCAATACAATACAAATTTATAAGCGAGTGAAAAAATCTGACGTCACGTTCGAAATTTAAATTTTATAAAAAAGTATGTGTCTCATGTGCCAGCAACAATAAGGCTGGGCTTCAGGCTGCATAGGTCCATACTATAAATACTTTACATACATATTATCGTAATGTGCGCTTCGTCCCAGAGAACGTCCTCGGAACCTTCGGTAGACTACACCCGTTGGCCAGAACTCCTCTTCCTCGAGGGTTAACAGGCAATGTCGGTACGCTCACCACAAACGAACCAAAGTTCAAGTTATAAGGCAGTTCATTTATAATAATTATTTCGAGATTTGGACTTTAGATTAGGGCTTGAACTAGTGAGACTGTATCGTTTAGTCTTGATAAACGTATGTTAGATTATTGTATTTTAAATGTACTACTGGAAATATTATAGGACTGCAATTATAAAGAAAAGGACAATTATCCAATCAACACTTTTATTCTTTCACTTACATTAGGTTAAATCATCTACCCAACACAATTATCCGCCATTACAACATTATTCTATAAAGTGATTATAACATTATTAGTTCTTACCTTAGAACCTCCTCCCTTGAAAGCCGGAACAAAAGTGTTCGCCGAGTCTCTAATTCGAATTAGCTTTTTCCCTAGTGTTCCCCGATACAAATTCCAAATTTACTCAAATTAAATATTAATAAAAATGTTGCCAATAATTAAAAGTTTGAAGAATAAAGTTTATAAAACAACATACTATTATTTTTAACTACAAAATTATGAAAAACCTAACACTCGACCATCCTGAACATGTGCATGTCCCCATGCACAATACAAAGTTTAAACCTAACACTCGGCTTTCCTTTGATCAGGCTTTCATGGCATCGTATATTAATAACATTACAATTTTAAATTTTTTTTTTTCAATATAAATCCCCATAATTAAACATTTTATTAAACATACTTTAATTACAACAGTACAATATCTTATATCATCATAATTGTATTTCCTTCACTTTATCATATTTTATTAACAAGTATGTAAACCCTCAATTCTTACATGACTTATTAATAATTTAATCATAGCTATTCTATAAGTGTGAACCCTCGTTTCTCACAACCCATAGGATAGTCCTACATCATTAAGATCTCTATATATCACTTGTATTCTCATGATATATGAACCCTCCATTCTCACACATCATAAGAACACTTTAATATGTTTTCTATACTATTGTCATAAACCCTCAATTCTTATGAACAATAGAATAGCCTAAAATAAATAATACTCAATTCTCTCGATTCAATACAAAATTATTCAAATATCTCACATAAATATATTAAATCATATCATATCTTTACAAAATAAATAATACTCAATTCTCTCGATTCAATACAAAATTATTCTTTCCATTCAATACAAAATTATTCAAATATCTCACATATATATATGAAATCATATCATATCTTTACAAAATAAATAATACTCAATTCTCTCAATTCAATACAAAATTATTCTTTCCATTCAATACAAAATTATTCAAATATCTCACATATAATATAAATTAAATCATATCATATATAACCCATTAGACACAATATATCAAATCAATACATCAGTATTAACAAGGAAATTCAGAATTATTCAACTATTTCGTCATCACTAGATTCCATTTCATCATTATCATTATTTAATTCTATGAAAGCTACGTGAACCCAGGGCGACATGCGATCGGCAGCAATGATTGTTTGAAGTTTATTTTTACCCCCTGTAGTGCCGGTATGAAAGCCACTTTGTAACGATCATTATTTAAAACTTCAACGACCTTATATGGCTCTATATAGGACAGCAAAAGTGCCATCATTGTTAAAGTTAACTTTTTGTAATTTTCACTAAGTCTCCTTCACTGTAAACATGAGAGGGGCATAATTTTATTGCAACGTTTCTGCTCTTGTATAAAATCTATACTATCTTTAACGTTTTCCCTAATAGTCCACATTATCTCTATTTTCAGTTACTACTGTACTGTATAATCTTACTGTATAATCAATTGCATATTTCATGCAAGATCCAAACATAATTTCTGTAGGAGTTTTATCTGTGGTTATCTGTCGCGTGTTATTCAAACCCCGTTGGACAGTACCTACTTTGTCGTCCCAAACTTAAAGAAGAAGTCCCAAAGTTAAAGAGTTCAAGAGTACAGTTATAACGTTCGACTGGAACGTGGACAGGCTACTGCGTTAAGGACATGCTTAATACCTTTATCTTAGCAAAATCTTTTGAAAGCGTGTGACGTAAATGAGGTTCCGCGGTCACTAATAATACGATCTGGGTTTCTAAATGTATACAACATAACTAAAACTCATATAGTTGTTAGGGATTTTGTGTTTCGAACAGGCTTCATCTAACCAAATTTTGTAAAAGTATCTACATATCCTTTGGATCGTACAGAAGATCCTAAATGGTCTATGTGTACTGTATGCAGAGGTACCTTGGTAATAGGATGAATATGGCTTGTACTCGTAGCATCCTTAGAATTAGCACACTCTATACATGCCTTAACATATTTCTTGACGAAACGGGACATTTTAGGAAACCAATAAATACTTTTTATACGGTCAAACGTCTTTTTAAACCTAAAATGTCCCATGATTTTTATGCAATATCTACCATTGGGCACCTTTAGGAACCACCCACCGCAATTGAGTTTTGTCTCCATTTAAATAAATATAAAACCCATAAAGTTTAATATAGTAGTTGTCTTTTATATAATTTAAATCATCAGCATCTAGATTGCTAGTCAAAATATCACATATTCTTTGTAATTCAGAATCACCTAATTGTAGCGAAGTTAACTAGTCCTCGCTGCTACATAATCGAGGGGTAAATAATCGTATGAATCTACTTGGTTACCACTATCAATAATAGGATATCTGGACAATGCGTCTACGTGGGCGATTTTTGTACAGGGGCGGTATTCTACAGTACAATTAAACTCCTGAAGGAGTAACCACCAACTCGCTATTCGAAGTTAAAGGTCTCGTTTCGTGAATGTTGATCGTAAGCGCTACAATCAGTAACAATTTTAAAATTTTGACCCAATAAATATACCCTAAACTTTTTAAGTGAGCAAATCACAGCCAAGGCAAAGTTTGACTGCTATAATAATTATTGATATAATAAGCCACCGGGCGAAGTGTCACAATCCTGAGATTTTGTAGTAAAATACCCCCGACTCCTACCTTACTGGCATCGGTGTGTAATTCCGTCTGCGCTGCTGGATTATAAATAGTCAGAATAGGTATATCAACGAATTTACGTTTTAGGTTCAGAAAAGCTTGTTCTTGCTCCTGAGTTCATGCTCAGGTAGCTTTTTTTTTTTTTTATTTGTTTAAGGGATGTGATCAGATTGCAAACCCTTTTTATGAATTTTCTGAATTATATCCTACTAAACCTAAAAACTGTCATAACGGAATGTTGGTTTAGTGGACGGGCAAATATTGAGCACATTTAGTTTTCACATCACCTGGTATTAGACCAGACCCAACAGAATTTATTTCATAACCTAAATAATTTACTGTGTCACATAAAAATTTACATATGTCTACAACGACTAATTTTTAAACATTTTCTAGCCTTTCTAAACATTGTTCTACACTTTCTGCGTATATAAAACGTCATCTATATATGCCGTCGCTTCTGTAAACCGGGAAGAACCCAAAACTTTATTTATCATACGCTGAAACACAGCAGGTGCGTTTGCCAATCCAAACTATATATGGTTAAACTCATATTATCCGTCTGCTTAACCGGATTTCAAATCTAAGGAAATAAAATATGCTTATCGAGATAACCGCGAAATCTCTTCCATCATGCCTTTCACTTGCTCACGTTCCTTATGGGAAAACCTATAAGGTCTGTATACAATAGGTTTTGCACTGGCTAACTCTATGTTCATTTTTGTGACATTTGTATATCCTAAATGTTTTAAATCAGTAGCAAAATAATGTCCAAATATTATTATTATGATATTATTTATTTATTTTTTTAAATCTAATAAGTTTTGTTTTTGACCCCTGGTAATTTTATATCCTACAAGTATATTGTTTATCTATTTCACATTTATTTGGCACTGGAGAACTAGATGCGACTGAAACACTATAATTGATAACCTGTATTTTTGTTCCACGCGTATTAACACATCCTTCGCGTAATAAAATGCCGTTGTACGTCAAAGGTGTTATGTTTAAATATATAATTCCATTATGAATTAATAAAGTACTGCATATTTGGCCCCCCAATAATCTTACTATTTAACAAAACACTCCCAGAACTAAAAGAAGTTATTTTTGATTTAATTATTGTAGTCGGGCCAAAATATATATTATGTTACTAAATGAGATGTGAAAAGAACGTTAATGTCACTATATATATTAATTACATCAAAATCCGTACTCACATTATTATTGTAAAATTTTAGCTCGGTCACATTCTTATATACTAGCACATGGCCTTGTTCAGTAAATGTTTGGCCGACCAATAATGGTACCTCCAACAAAACGTATTTGATTACATGGCATATTACTTTTGCTTCTACATCATCTATAGATACCTAAATCAACAGTTAGCCTTCCTATCGGGTAAACGATTTTATTGTCAAAGCCCTATAAAGGCAGCGATAATTTTTCGAAACTTAATTTCAAGTTTACAGTCGTAAACAATGTACCTAATTAGCGAAACCTTACTACCCAAGTCGACACAACATTTAATGAGTACCCCGTTCACTGTACATTCCTTTATATATTTAAAATTAGAATTAAACATTAATAATTATGTGCATTGTCTTCGGAATCAGTTTATCCTATTTGTAGAACTTGACAAATAATTTTTAAATACACAATTTTCAGTCTTATGACCGTAACGATAGTACTTTGTGTATTTAATTAATGGGATAGAACACTTTAAATAAGGATGTCCTTTCTTCTCCTTACAATTGAAACGATATCATTGCCCCGGCACTATTGTAAGATTTACGAAAACTAGAACAATTACTATTACTATCGTTAATATTCGAATCGGGCCTTAATCGATGCCACATTACTATTATTACTATCACTTTACGAAACATCCTGATTGCACATTAAAATTGTAAAAGTTGATCGGGCTGCATACACCTGAATGCATCGGCACTAGATAGCATGGTATTATCACTTAGCCCGTATATCAAACAATCGACCGCATGTTTGCCGCTTATATCGCACTGGTTTATCAAAGCTACATTTTCATAATAATAAATCTCTTAACGGTTCGTTATACCTACTTTTCCTACGAAACATTACCTCCAAAGATTGACCATAATTTTGTTTACATGGAAAAACACTTTAAAGTTTTCCTGCCATTGCGACCAGTTAAATAAATCCTTAAACTGTAGCACACTCGTTCCTTTACCTTTCTAATCCAGATATGGTTCTTTGGCATTTAATTGACGGATCAAACTCAGTTCAAAATATTTATGATTAATATTACTAGTAGTATCAGGCTGCGAGGCACCCGCTGTCGTCAGCGGTTGAGACATCATAAAATTAATGAAATTCCTTACATCCTTATAATTAAAAGTAGGACTACGTGACCTTGTATCTCGCGCGGAAATTCTCCTTCTAGCTGACCCCTCGGTGTCGCGATGTCGGAGTTGTCGGAGTACGCTGCGACATCACGAGCACGACGTCCTCCTCAAGGGCACGGAGTTGGTCGCGTTGCCGCTCCAGCTCCCGTTCGCGTGCGCGTAGACTCGTGCGCCTTCTGCTGCAGCTGTCGCCACTCCTCTCCCGATGAGATGTCCGGCGAGCGCTGCCACTTACACGGAGTCGGCTGTGACTGCGACTTGCTCTCGTCTCGAACCTCGATTGACCACCACGGTCCGGCGTCATCAGACGGCGGCGAGTGGATGTTTCACTTTCACGCGGCATTTTCTGAAACTCATTTCAACAAGCTTAATATTTTGAATAGGTGGTAGGCATCATGTAGGACAATTCTATAAGTGTTATTTAATAACCTATATGGAAATAAAAGATTTGAATTTGGTAAATAACGAAACAAATATGGATTCAATACTATGAATAGCAACTTTCTTTTACAATAAAAGGAAGCTTGAAGTTTCAAACCCACCTCGAAATAATTAAATTTACTATAAAGAGAAAAAAAATACTAAAAAGATTTAACTAAATTTACAATAGGTACTTTATTTAAAACAATATCTTAAAATATGTGTTTAAAAGATACGAAACCCTAACCGTAATTGTGGAGGGTAGATGTTAAGTCCATTGTTAATATTTTATAGCGATTCGCCATCTTTAATTACGTTTAATGTGGATTACTATTTCTATTATTACCCGAGACTATATAATTTTATTAGTACATATTCTTATCCAAAACTTACGAGAATAATTATTATCGTGACGTTATTACAAAATAATTCTGAATAATAAATAATAATGAAATCAAACAAAAAAAATGTTAGCGGTTTAAAGCACGTGGGGCGTAATTGTCACTTCTGAAATGTTAGATTATTGTATTTTAAATGTACTACTGGAAATATTATAGGACTGCAATTATAAAGAAAAGGACAATTATCCAATCAACACTTTTATTCTTTCACTTACATTAGGTTAAATCATCTACCCAACACAATTATCCGCCATTACAACATTATTCTATAAAGTGATTATAACATTATTAGTTCTTACCTTAGAACCTCCTCCCTTGAAAGCCGGAACAAAAGTGTTCGCCGAGTCTCTAATTCGAATTAGCTTTTTCCCTAGTGTTCCCCGATACAAATTCCAAATTTACTCAAATTAAATATTAATAAAAATGTTGCCAATAATTAAAAGTTTGAAGAATAAAGTTTATAAAACAACATACTATTATTTTTAACTACAAAATTATGAAAAACCTAACACGTATTATTCAATATAATAAGAAATAAGTACATATTTTAGATAATTTAAATAAGTACTTTTTTAAACAAGTCAAAATCAGACCATTCCAGTGAATGACACCGAAATGGTCTGATTTTTATTTATTTATAGAATACTAGCTGTCCCGGCAAACTTCGTATTGCCTTATTAATTAATTGCTTGACATACTGACTGCAGCGCCACCTATCGGTTCCAATTGTAAATCTAAACCATTCTCGAATCTCCACGAACACACACAAAAAATTTCATCAAAATTGGTCCAGTCGTTTAGGAGGAGTTCAGTCACATACACACGCACACAAGAAATATACATATATATTAAGATATATATATTAAGATTACCACAAGTCTCAATTAAAAGTACTAAGCGGCGTGACTCGTGCGTCAACAAGGTATAGTACGTCCGAGATAAATTTAACCTTAACGTAAACAAACGCGTCTATGACACAACCAAATACTAGTCAGTGATGCCAATTGGCCAATATTAATGCAATGATTTTTGTTTGCTATGAATCCATAGACTATAGGCTTATATTCTACAATCGGCAGTGTCAAAATGGCGTATTTTTTTCTGTGAAAGATTTTCATTTGATGTTTAAACATACATGTTAATTATTGTAATATAATTGTTATAACATGTATTGGATAATGAAGTGTAATCCTTTAATATACCTGTGAAAGTGTTGATAAGTGTGCACAATAAGTGAATAAGGGAAAATTTCGATGTTTTCGATTTGTTTACCTTTAGGTTAAATTTATCAGGGACGAACTATAGTTATAACATATCCAGAACCCCTAGTTAATTAAAATTCCATTAAAAGATAATCGAACCATTTCACACTTGGAAAACCCATGATGCTTCCATTAGTGACGAGCAGGAAAAACTAAAAAAATTAAAAAACAACAGAAAGTTAACGTGAGAAACAAAAAATCTTTTGTTTATTGATAGAGGCGTAACCACTATTGTTTACTTACCGTATAGAATTATGTCACAGTCATTGTTGACTTACCAACTTTCCACGTGACCATAATACGACGTTATCGTCGCACCATGTCGTGTCATTCTAGTTGTACAACACTGTACGGCTACGTTACCACAGAACGTTAAATAATGTATTGGGATTTTATAAGAATCAGACGTAACGGCGTAATTTTTATTTATTGATAACAAAACAATGTACAATGTTATATTTAGCACTAAGACCATATAGTGTTTTACAACAAGAGCGAGCTTAATAGTTTACGTCGCAAATTATAATTATATCAAATGTAAGCAAAAAGGTACCTGGTCTTGAGCAGGATTAATACCGAAGAGGATTTGCCAACCAACTTCAATTATATCATTCCGTACATGAGCAACACAGTACTAGGGAAGCACTATAATCTAACCTAAGAAGGAGGGCAGATAAACTTATAACCAGCTATGGATTTAAAGAATCAAAGGACTCGATAATTCTTACATTGACGTGAATTTACTCGTTAAGCTAAGGTTTTATCCCGCGATACGGCACCGTTTCACGTTGACGTCTTGACAATGGACACGGCCCAGACTCTTACTATCGACTTCATGGTTGTACCATCATTATGTAACATGATATATTGTGATGATCAATCGTTGAACTCCTTCTGTCTGATACTATTCTAAGGCTGAGTAATATAATTAAATTATTCTATTAATAACGCTGATTTTGTTAAATAAAGTAGTGGAGTTTATCAATAATATTTACAATTAATATAGACTTTAACAAAAATTTTAGTACTTTTTATATTCATAAGTGAACTCTTCTAACCTAATTTTGAAATTAGATAATTTCAAATAAATGTAATAAATATTTTTCAGTTTTTTTTGTTTTTTGCTGCTTCGTAATATGCCCATATTTAAATAGGATCTGTGCTTTTTGCTGCAGTAAAAAATAGCCTGTCAACTACTACCAAATTGCATGAGATCCGTTCAGTAATTTTTGTGTGAAGAAGTTACAAACATACATACTTACAAACTTTCGCTATTGATTTTGTGTGTTTGTTTCGATATTGTGTGATTGACAATAATTATTTATATTCTTGTTCATTAATTGTAAGAACATGGGGAGGCGTGTCGCTTTAACACTCAATGCACGCAGTCATAAAGCTATTACTCGTACATACAAATGTTACGACTTTCTAGAAAAACAGAAAGTTGTAAATGATTTATGCAGCGCTTAAAACAGATTATTTCTGTTTAATTAGTTGGCATTTTCTTATGCGATTTTGTATGTATGTATGAGATAACTAATTGTGTTTTTTGGGAAATTATTTTTATGCTTAGATAATCACAAAACTTATGATTATTAGATATAACACAGGGAATGGATATCGGATTCTCGGACCGTTTCGTGTGGACGATATTGAGTAAGCCAAATCGTAATATGGGAATCAGGTATGGTATAGTAAATAGTAACCGCCTCAGAGCACACTCACAGTATTAATGGAAATATTCTGTGATCGTCTCAGGACAAAGCAAAATCGCTAAATAAAGTTAGTCATACAGGCCGACGTACTGTTACTTTATTTTTGGAGATTTGCGTTTTTTTAATGCCACTGCAGTTAGTTAAGGTACATGCAAACTAAAAAACACTTAACACTTTTACTGCTTTACTGTTTATTATATTAATATGATACATCTTGTAACTAGGTACATAGGTCCTACTCTTATGTACTATCACTGTCATACGTCACATTATAACGGGTGTAAAAAGAACAGTCCCTATAACTTTGGGATATGATTATACTACATTTTCTCATTTAATAAATGTATTTAAAAAATATTGCTTTATTGTTATTCTTGCGACAAATAAATAAGAAATAGAAAAGGGTAAAAAAATAATTATTCGTTTTTGACAAAAATAATCCAAAATGAGGACAGGTTACATAATGGTATTTTAAATTTATAGTGACTGTTATTTTTACATTCTGTATATCAATGTGACGTTGACAATATTTTAAATTGAATACGAGGACATGCAACACGCGTAAACGGATAAAAAAACTGTTTTTATTTCTACTTTAAATATTCACAATTTCACTTAAACCACAGGAGTCTACTGAGCATTACCCTACCGTATTTGTTGTAATATGACGTGACCGAGTTGGTAATTTCCCTGTACATAACGTATTGGTTGGTTGGAAGAATGATTACAATCAATAGTTTCACAAAATAGCTTCCGAGTGTCCGTGGTTGAATGGATTTATTTGATCAAAGACATGGATGCAGGATTACAGCTGCGAATGCTGAGGTGTCCATGTCATCTGGTTGAATCTGCTATTTGATTGAATAACTAACGCGTTCATTGAATTCTATTTTTACCAACAAATTCAATGAATCCAATAGCTATTCAATTTTTACTATTATAACGCACATTACAGTAAATATAATATAGCAACACATTGGGAACTGTAAGAGCTGTTTGACGCCAATAAATGACCGCGCTAGTCATTCAATCAAATAAACAGATTCGACCAGATGACTGCGACATCTATATTCCATGAGATAGATGAAATTCGGCACACTTAAAAGCTCTGACAGTTACTGGCATATAAAAATCTGCTAAGGACGCCCGTCGCCCGAGACTCTTGAACTAAATATTGTCTCGCTTATCATTCTTCTTCATACTACTACTCTTCCTTCATTCTGAATATTTTTATTACGGGCCCAAGACAGATCTAGCTAGCATGACCCGTGGGAACCCCTGAGATCATATCAAAGAGTTTTGAGGCTATATTTGGTTATGCGTCGATCCTGGCTACACAGGATTTGTAAGGTTGTGAATATTTTTTGCACTTACAGTGGTCCAATCCGAGATAGGTGCATGCGTGGATAAGCCCTTACATGGCAGGCCATGTAGCGAGACTTAGAGACAAAAGATGGACCTATAACACGACCATATGGAGAGGACCTCACGGAAAAAGAAAGAGAGGAAGACTCTCCACCCTTTGGGACGACAAAATTAAGAAAGTCGCCGGTCCAAACTGGTGGCAAACAGCACATGACAGAGAAATGTGGGCACTCTTGGAGGATGCCTTTACCCATTCTGGGGACCTAGCTTAGTAGAATTAAATAGGATATGTAGAACAAAAAAATTAAAAATAAATGTTAAATGTAAACTTAGGATCTGGTAAATAAATTATTATTGTAAAACGAAATGTAGCTCAAATAAAGGCTTTTTTATTATATTTTATTATTTAACTCCTTACATTCAGAAGAGATCCTGTAGCCATGTTAGTAGATTGGTATTTTTTGGTTCGATTGGTCCATGTAGATCGTAATGAAGGTCATTTGTTTCCAGTACTTCCTAGTGGCGTCGACGCTGGTGGTGTGCGTGTACGGGCGCGTGTTCACATACCTGAGGCCGGTGGACCAGGTGGACCAGAGACCGGCTGCCACCTTGGTCCGGGCCCAACCCAGAAACTTCTATAACGTACACCATCTGCCGGAAGATGAGCACGTCGATTACTATGTAAGTTTACATAAATTATGTTAGTATTCTGAAAAAGGTATATCAATACTTATATTATAAAGCGGAAGAGTTTGTTTGTTTAAACGCGCTAATCTCAGGAACTACTGGTCCGATTTGAAAAATTCTTTTTTTGTTGGATATTAAATAAATAAATAAATAAGTGTGCGTGTTGTGTTATCGCTGTCTAATTATAATTTATATGACACCGAATTAGTTACCATAGTTTTCTGCTTGGGGCGTTGTTTTGATGTCATACAAATTGTAGTTAAGTGAGCAGTTACAAAAATCTGGACATAAGCGCACTGATCTACTACCTGGTGTGAACAGTCTACAAAAGTGAGTACGCGTTGCTTCGTATTCATGTCGGGGGTGTACCGCATTATTAAACTTATTACCATATCAATAATATTCCTTAATGGTATATAGAGTTTATAAGAAATCCTACAACAGCCGTTCTATATTTTTGCATAAGATAATAATAATGGCTCATTTTATAATTGTATCGTAATTATGTTTAATAAATGAACATAAAATAATCTTTCATAATATGATTTAGTATTAGGAAATGAATTTAATATGATTTAGCTCTGAAGATAATATTTGAGGTAGATGCAAATTTTTCGTTACGTTTAATTACTTAGAACAATAGGTGATTGAGGCTTCGCTAAGGTGTCAGTCGCATGAGGAAGAACTGAGCAGGAACTTGCAGTCATTGCCACCACATCCTGAGCGAAGTATGCTTAGTTACTACTAAGATTAGTACTTAGTAATACTACATTACTAAGTACTAAACTTAGTGGTTACAAAAGCGAGCGAAAAACGCTTCTGAGGTGCAATTGTTTGAACATGGCTGTCCACTATCGAGAAAGAAACTTACGACAGCTGCTTAGGTCGTGGGTTCATTTCCCGCGTTAGAGCAACTGAAAATTTGTTTTTATGTTTAGTTAGGATAATGTAGGATCATCAATCACCTGATTACTAGGTTATCAAAGGATGATATAGTGCTGTTTTGCGCTGCACACACACATAGGAATTGTGACGACCTCCCGCCTAGGGAACAAAATGTTTTCAATGTTCCTGGGTCATGGACGTATATTAAATTTGTGTATTAATATAATAAAAAAGTTAAATATGTATATAGTATGAAAGTATTAAATATATTTCTGTTGTTTGGTACTGTAACACAAGTTCTTAGGATACTTAGCACGGGGCCAGATTGACGTGGTGTGAAGCGTCGGTAGATATTATTATTATTAATTATTATAAAAAAGTTAGAGCCTATAAATATATTTGGTGTCGTTGAAACCAGTGTTGTTATAGTATATAGTAGCACTCATGCGGGATAAGTAGCATCTTGGCGCACGCTGTTGCGGTTGAAAACGCGAAAGAGTGCGAAAAGTTTACTTGGCGCCAAGTAAACTTTTCGCACTCAAATTTTAGAATGGGCAAACGGCTCGTTTTCAACCGCAACAGCGTGCGCCAAGATACCACTAACTTACTTATCCCGCATTTGTAATACAAAATAGTATGTGCAAATCGTGCGACGTTGTCGATACCCACTCAAGCGAATGACCGCACTCGCTTCGCTCGTGCGTTTAACTTCGCAATCGACAACTTGTCGCACTTGTTGCACAATATACTATTGTTCGCTTGAGTGGGTATCGACAACGTCGCACGATTTGCACATACTATTTTGTATTACAAATGCGGGATAAGTAAGTAAGTGGTATCTTGGCGCTCGCTGTTGCGGTTGAAAATGGGCAAACGGCTCGTTTTCAACCGCAACAGCGTGCGCCAAGATGCTACTTATCCCGCATGAGTGCTACAAATATACATTAACGACACCGCTATATTTACACAGCTCTCAATAGTGTGCTATTTTAATCAACAAACAATAATACAATGTAACGAAAAATACTATTTGCAATACTCCATAGTAAATATTATGGTTAGATACAGTATTTACCTTATTTTAAAACAAGAATTCGATATATTATTTAGTGGAACTCGATTTTAAATAGGACAATTAATTAATTTTTTTGTAATTCTTTAATTTATTTTATAGATAATTAATACTACATTACAAAATAGTATATAAGACATTATACTTTAAAATTGTTTAAGTATATTTGATTCAGCAAAATGGATAGTGTTCTGCATTCAGGGAGCCTATTACAAGCTCTTAATTCCAGCCAGTTTACGCCATACAACATGGCTGCCTGGAATTTTCGTATTACGATTACATAATAACTGCATGATGACAGCTAGTTACCGGACACGTGACACTTGACTTGCTTCCGAATGTCACTTTCAGACAACCAAACTAGGGTGGATCCATTGGCTTATAGAACTTGTGTGTTATTGTAACCCTTTTCTCTGTCCCTTTCAGGCGTATCCGAAGTACGTGTTCAAGTACGGCGTGAACGACTTCCACACCGGCGACATCAAGACCCACCACGAAAGCAGAGACGGTGACGTTGTCAGAGGTATAGCTTTCATAATATACTACTATTATTAGTCTTCTTCTAACTTAAGCTTCGCTCTTGTCGGTGGATCTTTCTCCATTAGGTACTCTCTTCACTCCGCCCTTCTCTTGACTTTTAAATGTAACGTAGATGAACTGACTATCTATATTATTATAATCCGCTCCCTCTTACATTTTTTTATTTTACTGTAACGTACCTAATCAACTGTTTAGCTTTTATTGCGGGTATGAGTAACAAAAATAAAACCTAACAACCCCCACTCCGCCTACCATGTATATCGAGCGAGCGTTCGCATATCGTGTATCATGTATATATGTAGTACGACTATACGAAGCTCGCACGGATCGAGCTGCTGTTTAATATTGTATTATTACATTGTACAAATTTACAAGATTAGTATTATATTGTATGATTAACGTGACCATTTATTCTTGGACTCAAAACGGGACTTATTCCAATAAGTTTGGTTAATTTAATTTTTTCGCGGTTTCTAAAACGGGACGATTTTCCGTCCCACAGTTCATTTCGGGGACACCGGGACGCGTAATTGTAAAAAGGAACAGTCCCGTTCAAAACGGAAACGGGACGTCTGGTCACTTTATGTATGATGCATTGTATTGCAATAGCTTTATCGCAGTCCCCGAGTGCTACACGTTTATTAACCGACTTCCAAAAAAGGAGGAGGTTCTCAATTCGTCTGTATGTTTTTTTTTTATTTAGCTTTATCTCTACCTTCCAGGTCAGTACACGGTGGTAGAGCCGGACGGTTCTATCCGCACGGTGGACTACACCGCCGACAAACACAACGGGTTCAACGCCGTCGTCCACAAGACCGCGCCCATCTCTCCGCACGAGCTACATCTGTAATGAGTTGTAGAGCCCTAGCACAATTACCTACACAACGCAATACAAGCGATTCAGCCATTTGTCGAAATCACCGCATTTGAGTACAGTGTTAATTTCGAGTTATTGTCACTGCGTGGTAAAGTGAACTAGAATTTGGTATGAAGTTAGTTGCTGTGTTCGCCGCTAGGGGCGCTGTTTAACTGCCATACACGAAACAACGCCCCTAGTGGTTAACAATGGTAACTATTTCGATGCAATACAAATTCAAGTTATTCCTTCACGGTGAGAAGTGACAAAGCATTCAGAACAGAGTTGTCAGTAGGTAATAGTGTCAACGGATATTACTTTTAAGTTTTTAATTTATGGATTGTTTTATAATACTTGGCGTAAAATGGCGGCTGAGTGTCCGTCCGTCACGTCGGATATGACATTATTTAAAAGAAAGAAGTTAAGATGAAGGTAGAAAATCTTGGAATATAGAATAAGCCGGAATCAGGTAAAAGGAGTACTTATTCCATCCCAGATTATTTATTTTAAATATTGATATGATATGCATGTCACAGTCTCATCTAGTTGAAGCTGCTATTTTAATTGAATGACTAGCGCGTTCATTGAATTCTATTTTTACGAACAAATTCAATGAATCCGAGACTAGAACAGCCATTTAATAAAATTTCCTAATGTGTACTATTATAACGCACATTAAAGTAAATAAACCAAAAAATATATCAACTCATTGCTAGATCTGTACGAGATGTTTGACGCCATTCAATTTAGCCGCGCTAGTCATTCAATCAAATAAGCAGATTCAACCAGATGACTGCGACGTACACACCACATACCCTGTCGCTTGTGGCCGGTAGCGGCGACTCGTGAAATAGCGTGTAGCGATATCGCGAACAGCAACAGTTGAAAGCCCGCACGGCTGGCTGCAGAAGGCTGTAGGCATTTGTAGAAGGATCATTGATAAGTCTGGTATATTTTTAATGAAAATACTTGGTTTTCTCAAGAAATAAAGAAAATATCATGGTTTGGCCTCAATGGGTCGGGGTAAATACGGCTTCACACAAAACCAGCGTGAAATAACGCTTGCTTTAAGTTTCGTCTAGCAGACAGAATATGGTCGATCTCTGGTTCATTCTATAAAAAATACAAATGTTTTAATATTTATTTTATATTTAGTAAGTAGGTCTGCATGCAATTTGTTACAAGTTTTTTACATTTGTTATATTATATTTTCATTGTTATTTGTTAGATATAGGTAATTAAATTAATATTGTCTTGTTTTACCGTACCTAAGTACCTGATTATTGTTATAGTTTTAGTTTGAAATAATAAAAAGTTTAAATAATTTATTGTTTTGTTATTTTTACATTCTATACATTGTCTCCATGGTTAATTTGTTAGCTTGGCTCTCTCGGAGGTCGTGGGTTTGATTCCAGCGTTGGAACAACTAAAATGTTGTTTTCAAGTCTGATGAACAATAATTCCCGCTGATCGCCCGATTTTCTGACAAGAAAGTAGATCCATTCTTCGAATGAACATGTAAATAACCGTTCCTGAGTATGATCACGCGCCAACCCTATCTGATATCCGTCCCACTGTCCCCACGGGGTTATAAGAGTAAAGAAATGGACAGTGTCCTTGTATATTGCATACATACTTGGGCACTATAATAATGACTAGATAATCTGATTTCAATGTAAAAAATGAAGAGCTATATATATTCTATCTATCATAACATTGTAAAAACCTTTCAATAATTTAATTATATATTTCTTAATTATGATTCCAAACTTTACAACTACGTAACAATAACGATAATCCTGCATTTTGTATGAAGTTGCTTATCTAAATCAAATACTCTTTGGCTCTATTATGTAAAATGATACAACGTGAGAAACCACTTGCCTTGGTTTTCCATAGCCCACTTGTAATTTGTATGCTAATGAACTATGATTTTTGCTACTTGCTATGTACTTGAACCTTGGGAGTTGGGACTGCAGTCCCGTAACAATGTGTATTTAACAACAAACTATATAACAAACACAAATTATTATTATCTTATCGGATGTTCTTTCATAACCTTGGCAGGCAGGAATGGGCCAGTCAGTCACATTCAATCCAAAGAACTAAAAAGCAACGCGAAACAGTCCGACGTCTTGACGATCTCCGTAGCGCAGTGGTTCAGCGCGTTGGTGCTCGACGGTTGCGGGTTTGAATCCCGCCGAGGGAACAAAAAGTTATCAATGTTCCTTGGTCATGGATGTGTGTTAAATTTGTGTATTGATATAATAAAAATTATGTGTATAGTATAAAAGTATTAAATATATACGTTGTCTGGTACCACAAGTTCTTCGGATACTTAGCAAAGATTGACGTGGTGTGAAGCGTCTATACATATTATTATTATAGTAGTCCTTGGTTTCCTTGGGCCTTTAGGCTCCCACACGAAACGCGACTTCGCATCGCATATATTTGCGATCGAATCGCTGTTAAATGAGTGTTGAAATAAGGCCCGTGTTAATAAAGAAGTCTCAAGCCTAACCTCACTTGAGAACCTATTTGACAGATAAAACAAAGATTCGTTTCACTTTTAAAAGTGAATGAATTTATCAATGTTACATAGTACTTTAATTTGTTTTCTGTTTATACCGTAATATTCATATTACAGATTACAGAAAAACATTAAAATAAATATAATCTACATTTTTATAATCTTTATTTTACGTTTTAAAAACGAAAAAAAATGTATGTAACATAAGTAAAGTTCTTAATTTTTAAAAAAACGAACGGAAACGGAACCTTTTTTTAATCTTTAAATAAGTTCTCAAGTGAGGTTGGGTTTGAGACTTCTTTATTAATACGGGCCTTAGAGATGCGAGATCCTATCGCATCGCATCGCGGGTTTGTGTGGGAGACCTTAGGGGTACTTACCGCACTATGGGGGTCATAGTTAGTAGTTTGGTGTGGCGGGTGCATGTTGTATCTTTGATGATCCGTGGTCCGGATATGAGCGGGGTTTCGAATTCGAAATTTACTTCCGGAGTTTTAAGTTGTGTATTGTGAGTTTTATAAATTGTGATTACAAACACACTGAGACTGAGTCTAAAATAAACGCATATTTATTTTATTTAAAGTCAGATATATGTGACTACAGTTACTGTACGCTACGTACGTTGTCTTTAATTATGAACTGGAATGGAATAAAACCTACACAATATACAAACAAACCTGCTACTCACACTTACAACAATAATCTACCCCTACATCTTACAGATGATGCCTGAAAGTGTTAACGACCACTGAAGGATAAAAATTATTACAGTACCAATATAACTAAGTAAACCAAAAAGATTAGGTCTACAAGTGAAAATTGAGGGTTCGATGTATTTTCGAAAAAAATCTTAAAATAAATGTGGGACACACTTAGGACTTGTCAGTTGGTGCCTATGAAAAATCACTTATTCTTTGCCTACGAGGTATGGTCCTACCAAAAACACTCGAAACAAATCGGTCAAGCCATTTCATTGGTTTTCTCCAAGAAACACTGTAGAAGGAGATTTTTTTGTATTTTGTACCTATTTTTAACGATTAATATCTTTAGGGCGTGTTTCACCAAGCAATGTTAAAGTTAACGCCATGTTAAAATACCATGCCATCTCATTCATTGACAGGAAATACGAGAGGGATAACATAATATTTAACATGGTGTTAACTTTATTCTATTGCCTGGTGAAACACGGCCTTAGGGCGTGTTTCACCAAGCAATGTTAAAGTTAATCCTTCTTTAAATATCATGTTGTTCCTCTCGTAATTCCTATCAATGAATAAGAAGGCATGGTAATTTAACAAGACGTTATCACTAACATGCGTTGGTGAAATTGGGACTTAATGTTGTCTCTAGAAAGAAGTAAGTAGCTGTGTTTGCGTCGGATAACACCGTACCATACTGTATCGATTCGTTAAAGGTAAGCGACCTTTGCACGATGACCATCACAGTATCCGCTGGCTACAAAGGACATTTTATATTATGTACTTGTCATTAACGCCTCCGTGGTCCAGTGATATAGATCTTAACTCTCGACCCGGAGGTTCTGGGTTTGATTCTCGTTTTGGAACAACAAAAAAAAGTTGTTTCCAAGTTTGGTTAGGATAATACTGCTTGTCTGACAAGAAAGATGATCAATCAGATTGGAATGTTAAAAGTCGGTATTACGCCTGTTCTCTCGCGTCTGTTAACCGTCCCACTGGATTATGAGAGTAAAAGAAAGAGAGAGTGTATCGCGCACACACTTGGGCACTATTGAAATGACTCCTGCATATCTGGCTTGGATCACCGAAATCGGTGCGCGGAGCTATTATTTTTGTCATTGACAGGTTAACATGAAATACATACCTACTTACGGTCTTAATAGATAATGAAATATTTTATATTAAGTATAATAAAATATTAAAATAATATGTTACAGTCTATGTATGTAAATAGCCCTCCTATTCCTGTCACTATCACTGCTTGGCGGAATGATTTTGAGATGAGTTTCACTGAATTTTACTATCGTTTCAGTTTAGTAAGACACATTTTATTGTTTCTTATTTTATTAATACAACCATCATCTCATCGAACACACATTGAATTTTAAGATTAGTATAATAATATTATAGGTTCGTTTTATTATTTTATCAAAGTTTTTGGAATTTTAACATTTTAAATTTATTATCCACTTTGTGATACAGTGAGGGTGAATATTTTTAATTAATTTTAGGTTGTTAAAATTTAATAAAGCCATAAATTGTGTAATTTTCACAATAATACTGCAATTACTGCATATCTGTATTTGTTTCCGTTAAAACTCCATTTGATGTTTTAAAATATTTTATCTAATTATACGTATATTATATTATTGACAAAACCATCTCTCTGGCAATTCATTGCAATCTAGTGGTAAATTAAATCTGTACAGTGGTTTTTGAGTTCAGTCTTAGGACTAAACGAAGTCCTAGGTTCAGGACATTTTAATTTAAAATGCAAGAACGAATATTTTAGTATCCTCTAGCAATATCATATAAAAAGATAAGAATCTTCTGGTTTTCCGTTTCTCTCAACTTCTTGAGTGCTGAATAACATTTTTTTGGTCATAATTCTTCTTTTTTTTTGCTAACAAATGTCAAATAATTCCGTACCGACGACCTCCGTAGCACAGTGGTTGAGCGCGCTGGTGCTCGAGCGAGAGGTCGCGGGTTCGAATCCCACCCGAGGGAATAAAAAGTTTTCAATGTTCCTGTGTTATGGATGTGTATTAATATAATAAAATCTTAAATATGTCTTAATCTTAAAGTATTAAATATATTTCCGTTGTCTGGTACCTGTAACACAAGTTCTTCGGATATTTAGCACGGGGCCAGATTGACGTGGTGTAAAGTGTCTATAGATATTATTATTATTATTATTATAATTATATTAATTATTCTATAGTATTAGTATACATACTTAGATGTGATAGAAAAATACAAAATAAAAACAAGAATAAAAAATGCCAGTATACGAAGAGTCAAAATCAAATTTTCACCAAATAAGAATCTCGTCAACACAGCTGGCTAATTTATAACAGGATTAATATTTTACAAGATCATAGATTACGGAAAATATTCCCATGGATTGCAACACCCGGACAGTCAGTCCAGGCATTGTACCGTGCGAAACTTTTCTCAATTGGCCACGCAGAAGAAAACTTTTTGGAGGCCTCGAAACACCAAGGCTGGCTCGAATAAGGCCACATATATAAGCCTGCGAACCCCGTATTGTATTATTCAAACTAGGAACTCCTTGAAGCGCGGTAGTCAAAATGTGTCGGTATTTGTGTGTTATGTTGGCTGTATTCGGTGTTGGCCTCGCGAAGCCCAAACAGTACGGTACTGTGTTCGAACCCGTGTATGATCCTGGATATGAACAGTATTATAATGTGAGTAAATATTTTATACTAGATGTACCCACGACTTCGTTCGCGTGGTTTTTGAGTGACTTAAACCGTTTATGCAGCGTACGCAACGAAAGTCCCCAAATTTGAATAATTTTCCCCGTTTTAGCAACATTTCTCACTGACGCTTCGCTCCTATTGGTCGCAGCGTAATATTATAGCCTAAAGCCTTCCTCTATAAATGAACTATCCAACAAAAAATTTTTTTTCAAATCGGACTAGTAGTTCCTGAGATTAGCGCGTTTAAACAAACAAACTCTTCCGCTTTATAATATTAGTATAGATGACATTTTTATGATTTCAAGATTATTATTTATAATCAACAAAGGCTAGATGGTACTAAAGTGATAAAATGGTTTTCCGTTGTCTTTAATACAAAGGTCTTCATTTAGAGAATTGGAGATCGAAAATAGATTAGAATAAATAAATTACGAATATTCATAAGTACATAGAGACATGTCACATATTATTCTGCTTTCGCAATCCTTAAAATATACCTACTACTGATAAAGAGATATTTCAGATCCAAATTAGTCATAAAGTAAACAAAGGATTAAATTTGACCTAGTTGTATTTCATCTTTGCACAGTAATAAAGTGCGTGAAGTACATTCAAATTGGTAGTGGTATTTTTCTTAAAATGTGCAGCATATAATAAAATTATGCACATACAATTATTGAAGACATGAATCGATGAAGTGGGCACGGGTCAGCTAGTAATAATATGTTTTACCCACTTCGTTGGGCATACAAACCGTTTAAACCTTCCCTGGACTTCCACAAATATTTCAAGACTAAAAATAGCCGATTCGGTTCAGCCGTTCTCGAGTTTAAGCGAGACTAACGAACAGCGATTTACTTTTTTATATAATACTAGCTGACCCTTGCCCACTTCGTTGAGCATAAAAAGAGTTTATGATGAAATTCAACTAAAAAAAACAACGTGGGAACCCGGAACCCGGAACCCGCAACGCGGGAACCCGGAACCCGCAACGCGGGAACCCGGAACCCGCAACGCGGGAACCCGGAACCCGCAACGCGGAACCCGGAACCCGCAACGCGGGAACCCGGAACCCGCAACGCGGAACGCGCAGCATGGGAACCCGAAACCCGCAACGCGGGAACCCGCAACGCGGAATCCGGAACCCGCAACGCGGAACGCGCAGCATGGGAACCCGAAACCCGCAACGCCGGAACCCGCAACGCGGAATCCGGAACCCGCAACGCGGAACCCACAACGGGAAACCCTAACGCAGAACCCGCAACGTTCACGGAAACGCTGTCAAATGGAATAAATAGTATCCTATGTCCGTCTACTTGCTCTAAGCTACTTCCTCACCAATTTTCAGCCATATCGATAAAGCCGTTCTTGAGTTATCAATAATATCTGCATTTTCGTTTTCAGTACCTAGATATCGTTGCCAATGCCAAAAAAAAGAAGAAAATATCGTTTAAAATGTCATATTATGCATTTAGAAAAACGTTGCTAATTGAGTATTACAAACTGACATACATTAATAGATTTCTGAACGCATAGTTGTTACATCATTTGACAACAAATGTTTGACATTTGATGAACAAAATATGAGCATTTATTTACATGATTAATTATTCATTACACATCAAGTTTTCACTATTTTTAATATGTATTCTGCTATTCGGGGAGGAGACAAATCCAACGAATAAAAAACCATGAAAATTGGTTCAGCCGTTCTCGAGTTATAAGTGTTGTAACAAACACGACTTTCTTTTATATATATAGATTTATTTATTATTTTAAATTTAATTAAAACAGGTGTGTTTACTATGTACAATTAAAACATCCTAACAAATTATTAACTAAGTAATTAGCAACACAATATACATTTAGATTACAATTAACTAAGTATAGAAGAAACTCTTTCATACTTTCCCTCATAAAATTTCAAACAAACTTTCTTGACATCCATCCTCTGATCAGATTATATATTATATAAGATTTTGTATATTTCAGGACCGTCCGCGCTACGCCTTCAACTACGGCGTGGCGGACCACTCCACCGGGGACGTGAAGTCGCAGCACGAGACCAGGGACGGAGATGTGGTCAAAGGTACGAGAGTGTAATAATCAAGCCTTAAACTAGGCAAGTGCTGGATATCGTTAAGGAGTGCCCTCGAATTCCTTAGACACCATCATCAGATTGACTCAACCTTCATTAAATAGTGGTGCTTTAAAATATTCCATGAAAAAAATCATCAATGTACCTACTTCATTCGAATTTTGTCACTGCCGAACGTAAATAAATTTTGGCTATAGTTCGTCTCTTTTACATTTAACCAAAATGTAAACAAACCGCGACAGCATCCAGCGAACCTGCGAACTGGCAATGCCCATTGGTCGCGCGACTCAGGTCGCGGAAATTGTTTAGTGTTACATAACATAAATTCATACTTAGCAGTGGGTCAGTGACACTATTTCTATATTATACTCGTAATAATGCCCCCCCTCAGGTGACGGTGGCCGGTTTCATTGATATCAGGCCAGCTACGCAGGCGTAATTTTGTAGTGCCCAATAGTAATAACCGAAATGACTGCGGGAGATCAGGCGTAGGACCGACTTTTTACATGCCCATCCGACGCATGGATCATCTTTCTTGTAAGACAATCAGGTGATCAGCGTGCATTGTCCTAACCAAATTTGAAAACAATTTTTTTTATTGTTCCAACTCGGGAATCCACAACCTAAGAGTCAAGAGCGAAGCTCTGAACCATTAGACCACGGAGGCGATACCTATAGTATAACACATTGATGACATTTTATACAGATGCATTCTATATAAAATGTCTGAAACACTAGTAGCAGTTTAGTGAATAACGTCAAAGTCAATTAGATAAGGAAGGAGGTCAACAGTTACCCAATAGTCTACACATGTGCCTCATCGGCCTGAACCTGTTCCAGCTAATACACCTTGTAGTGGACCTAGTATTGCAATAATAGCCATTAGCGAAAACAAAGCGAGAAACACGATTGTCTCAGGCGATTTGTAGATAAATGACATAATTCACGTAATCACCACGGTGCAATCAAAGTTTTTATGTCTTACCTCCAACTTCTGAACAACGCGCATTGTTTGAAAACTATTGTTTGTTAGCGGTAGGTTAGTTGAATTGAAAATTATTTGTAGGAATTTCAATGAAAAGGTTCATGATCGTTTCTGCAGCATTTAAACATTTTTAAAGAAATTTTAAAAATGTTTAAAAGCCGCAGAGGCGAAGCGAACTCCTCATCTTATAATTTAAAATGAGTTGGTGTTCGTTAGTCTCGCTAAAACTCGAGAGCTCTGAACAGATTCGGCTTTTTTATATGTTCGTGGTAGTCCAGGGAAGGTTTTAACGGTTTCTATGCTCAACGAAGTCGGCACGGGTCAGTTAGTATTGAATAAATAAACAAAGATACCAAATAGTATGACTCGGCCGGATATCTACATCTCAGTAAATTAGTATTTTTTTATTTGCGTATGGATAAATGTAGAATGTAGAATCCGTAGGTTTTATAACTGCATCTACGCGTGTTTGGTTCAAATAAACGCGCTGTAATAAAAAATAATAACCTACATAGCACGTTGCGAGTGCAATTTACTTACTAGTGCCTGAAATTTAACATAGAGCAATAGCAACATAAACAGTAAAAGAACAATAATATAACATTCTCATAAAGTTATTATTTTTTTAACTTTCAGGACAGTATTCTCTAGTTGAGCCAGACGGCTCCATACGCACTGTGGACTACACTGCCGATTCAATAAACGGATTCAACGCGATAGTATCAAAGTCTGGGCCCAGCATACACCCGTCTGCGCCTGCGCACATCCCCGTGCAGGCTGTGCAACCTGTGCAGCCTGTGTACCAGATCGTCAAACCTGTGCCGGTGCCTGTGCAGATACCGAAACAGCTGATAGCGCGACCAATATACCCGTCACAAATACCTTATGGTTGGTAATCTTTGTGTTTGTTTAATGCTTGACGTATAATTACAAATCATTTTACCCCTGCTTCTTGGAATAATGTAGCATGGTGGCTATATATAAAAATCGTTCTCAATCTTTTTTTTGTTTTGGTTTGACTTCTGTCGAACATGAAAGCTATTGAAATGTTATATAAAAATGTGACTTTAATCATTTATATTACTAAGGGCTGATATTTCAATCGTCTTATATCTTTTACTAGCTGACCCCTGCCCACTTCGTTGAGCATAAAAAGAGTTTATGATAAAATTCAACTAAAAAAAAACAACGCGGGAACCCGGAACCCGCAACGCGGGAACCCGGAAACTGCAACGCGGGAACCCGGAACCCGCAACGCGGGAACCCGGAACCCGCAACGCGGGAACCCGGAACCCGCAACGCGGGAACCCGGAACCCGCAGCGCGGGAACCCGGAACCCGCAACGCGGGAACCTGGAAACCGCAACGCGGGAACCCGGAACCCGCAACGCGGAACCCGCAACAGGGAACCCGAAACCCGCAACGCGGAACCCGCAACGCGGAACCCGCAACACGGAACCCGCAACGCGGAACCCGCAACGCGGGAACGCGGAACCCGCAACGCGGGAACCCGGAACCCGCAACGCGGGAACGCGGAACCCGCAACGCGGGAACCCGGAACCCGCAACGCGGGAACCCGGAAACCGCAACGCGGGAACCCGGAACCCGCAACGCGGAACCCGCAACGCGGGAACCCGGAACCCGCAACGCGGAACCCGCAGCATGGGAACCCGAAACCCGCAACGCGGGAACCCGGAACCCCCAACGCGGGAACCCGGAACCCGCAACGCGGGAACCCGGAACCCGCAACATGGGAACCCGAAACCCGCAACGCGGAACCCGGAACGCAGAACCCGGAACGCGCAACACGGGAACCCGAAACCCGCAACGCGGAACCAGCAGCATGGGAACCCGAAACTCGCAACGCGAAACCCGCAACGCGGAATCTGGAACCCGCAACGCGGAACCCACAACGCGAAACCCTAACGCAGAACCCGCAACGTTCACGGAAACGCTGTCAAATGGAATAAATAGTATCCTATGTCCGTCTACTTGCTCTAAGCTACTTCCTCACCAATTTTCAGCCATATCGATAAAGCCGTTCTTGAGTTATCAATAATTTAACTAACACGACTTACTTTTATACATAAAGATGTATAGATTACTCCTACTAACATAAGCTAACACCCGGTGAATGCTCCCGTCACAGTCGGTCCAGCAGCATTCGGTGATCATTAGTTAGATGACGATGATGATGATGATGATGATGATGAAAAGTAGCCTAAATTAATCCTTGTTACTTTAGCTATCTACCAGTGAAAGTCTCGTTAAAATCGGTCCAGCCGTTCCAGAGATTAGGCGGAGCAAAGAGACACGCTGACAGACAGACATTTTTTTAAATTGCATTTTCGTTTTCAGTACCTAGATATCGTTGCCAATGCCAAAAAAAAAGAAGAAAATATCGTTTAAAATGTCATATGCATTTAGAAAAACGTTGCTAATTGAAAGTTACAAACTGACACTTCAATACGCATACATTAATAGATTTCTGAACGCATAGGTAGTTGTTACATCATTTGACAACAAATGTTTGACATTTGATGAACAAAATATGAGCATTTATTTATATGATTAATTATTCATTACACATCAAGTTTTCACTATTTTTAATATGTATTCTGCTATTCGGGGAGGAGACAAATCCAACGAATCAAAAACCATGAAAATTGGTTCAGCCGTTCTCGAGTTATAAGTGTTGTAACAAACACGACTTTCTTTTATTAAATATATATAGATATGTCGAATAAACATGAGACTTCGACATTTGTTTCACATAAAATCTGTCAAAGTCACATATTTATTCCTCGGGTTATATAAAATATAAAAGTTATCCGATGATTGAAAAATCAGCCCTAAGTGATTGAAGTAGTATTTTTTTTTTATATAGCATGACAGCCTGTCGAATCCCAAACATTTCTGTTCTCTAACTTCGTAATCGAGCGATAGAAAGTTGACTCCAGATACACACAAAACAGACGAAATAAAATAACACTAGCTAGCTTAAAAATAAGTAAATTGATAGTCGTTATAATACACTCTACGAAAACTATATAATTGATTATCTAAATTTTAATGTTTCTCTTTTCAGTATACGCAAAGGTGCCTCAGTTTCCGGAATATGACACTTACGAACTTGACGGGCCCGCTAACTACTACTAGACTTCATGTAAATAAATAAGTATTTATTAAGAGTATAATATTTTGTAAACTTAATTTTAGTTTTACTCTTAGCAGTTTAAGAAATCCAATATTTCTTTATGAAATAGCAACAAACCCAGTTGTTGTTGCTAGTCATTGCTAGCACAAAATACGCTTCACACAATCTACGCGTAAAGTGAATACCTACATTACAATAAGCTATGTTTTTTGTAATAAAATAAACAAAGGCCTTATAATATCCATAACTTATTTAGTTAGGTATAACAATGTTCACGATAAAGCTATGTGCAGGATATACATTACCTACAATTTTATTTGAAATACGTCCATATTATTTTACAAAGTCAATTACGGCTTTGGTAAACTAAAATCAAAGTCACCATCTTTTTTGTGCTTTTCTAAATATGATTAACAAAGTGATTTACTTACAATCACGCCATCTGACTGGTCATTTGTTACCTACCGGAAACTATGCCTGTAACTAAAATATAGCAATTTCGTAAAACAAAATTACTGTACGATAATTACATTTCATGCCTGCCCTAATATAATTGTTTAGAACATTATAGTTTTTGCTATTTCACAATAGTTATGGAAAATTATACAGTTTTTCTCTTTTTCTCAGATAAAATTTTTCGATTTATGAGCAAAATCTACTTATAAATTGTTTCAACTAATAATAATAATTTCAATTCGATGACGTTACGGAAGCGTTGATGTTACCAGATAAATAGATGAAATTTCATGCACCCATCGGTCATCCTCATTTGTATAAATAAGAGCACTAAGTTAGTCGGTGGAAGTCGACGACAAACGTTTCCACATTTCGATCTTATTACAACGGCAAGTAGATCCAAATGTCCTAAGCCACGTTTGTGTGCGACTGTACATAAAAGAATTTGACATTTACACAGTGTCGTGACTATGTAGGCATTGCAAACCGGAACTTGATCTCATCTTTATAGCTATGTACCCTTTGCGTACGAGATTTCATACTTACCTGCTTAGATCTTTTTAAATGAATTCATATAGAGTGCCTACCTACCTATAACAACTACAAAAAGTGCCTTTACCTAAATGATTTTCCTAAATTCGATCCCATATTTATGCGAGTAGAATGTATTTTACTATGATACGAGATTTCATACTTATCTATTTAGATTTTTTAAATTTATTTACAACCTATGCAACATGTTTTTATCTATATGATTTTCCTTAAACTATTTTAACAGGATCTACATTCTATACAACAGTTGGTCCTTTTTCCACTTAACGGAGTAGTTTTATTATTAAACTGAAATGTATTTCCTCTTTTGTGCTCATTACATAATGTATGGACCTTGGACACACTATATGCTTTCAATGGCTATTGGTGTTTTAAGCATTTTCAAAGCACAAAGCAAATAATATTAATGTCTAAATTAGTCCTTTCCATGAAACAAGTTTTCTAGACTAATTAACTTTTTTAGAAAACCAGATTTCTAGAATCGCGGTAAAATCAACCTTGCCTATATGATCCCCAAAGGGGTAATCACTATCTATCAAATTGCATTATTTCTACAAATGGTTTCCAAATATTTATACAGAGTGTTTCATGGTTAAATATAACGTGAAGAGAAAGACGCGTAGATATTTTTTGTTTCTTTTTGAATTTTTTAAAGATATATTATTAGGTAATTTAATTAAGATCCAGTTACAATTATTGGTACGGGACTTCCATCATGTAAAGCAATAACACAGCAAAACATGAAGGAATGTGCCAATGCAGTGCTTCGTGAAACATTCTTTTTTTTTCGTAGCTTCCCTTTTTTTTTCGCCGAGAAAATGCATTACGCATTCCGAGGCAGATGGGCACTCCTGCCGCAAGTATGTGGGACTCATGGTAAACTGGACGCAGCATCTATCTACCTACTAAAAACTCGGTGACACTCCATCACTACCGTGCGGGACACATTACATACACCCGCGACAGCTTCTACTATCCTGCCCCAGGGCACTTTTAGACGTGTGCCATTAAAAAGCATGGGAACAAGACCTTTTACTTTGCCATGACAGCGGTGGCCAGTGGCGACTCGTCTCGTTACTATGATGAAATCTAACAGCGGTCGAAGATCCTAATATGTATAAGTTAATTGCGTATAATAAATGATCAAACGAACTTCCAAAGTGAAGTTCGATCATTATTATATGAGTCGCTTCATTCAAAGATATAATTAACCAAGTAGTCCCTTAAATCCGTTAGGCAACGTCGCGCAATTTTAAAAGTCAAATATGAGGGTAGTTGACAAAAAAAATACCGGCCTGTTCGGTAACTCGTCGCAGCTGTTCATTATGTTTAGAGAGAGGTAATGCCTAAAAACTTTCTTGCTTTGGATCCAGCAAACATAGTTTGCGCAGAATGGGTGGGAGGGAGATTATATCTTTGAATGAAGCGACTCATATAATAATGATCGAACTTCACTTTGGAAGTTCGTATGATCATTTATTATATTTCTTCGCTTCATTATTCGATATAATTAACCAAGTAGATTTTTAGAGAAATGTGAGCAAAGAAAGTTTTTCAGGTTTCTATGATAAAATAATATGATAATTATTTAAATCATTACATAAAAATTTAATGTATGTTAACATTAAGTAAGTAGGGAAATCAGTACAAAATAAGAGGACCCTTACTACTTATTAGATTTGGTTACAAACTGCCCCGGCGAAATTTCGCTCGTCGGTAATAGTACGGTTATAGAATTTACAGAAAATGTTGAACGCGCTGGTCCACCCTGCCGTCTCATTCATTTATACCGACAGCCCCCGCGAGTAGGCGGCCGACGTGGCGGCGGCGCGGCGTGCGCACTGAGCACGCTCACGTCGACGCCGCTCTCGGATAGCACCTGTTATATCCAGCGACTGACTGACAGAGTAGTAGTCGGTCTGTGCGGTGCTTTAAAAGTCAGTAACAATGAACTCGTGCTTGCCGTTCTCTTATTTTTTGTAACAAAAATATAGTCTCCGAAAACAGTTGCAGGGCACATACTAACTATATTCTTGAAAAAAGCTAAATATGAAAGTGGTTGGTCAGGGCCAGGCTCTGAGGTTTTTATTATTTCCGTTATATAAATTTTAATTCCGTTATCTAAATCCGTAATATTTTCGAATTTAATAAAGACTATTTATTGTATACTATAATATTATTAATAATAATGATTAATAACGTCTGGACTCGATGACCAGTACAGAGGGCAAGTTTTTTTTTTTTTTGTGATCTTTTCTAAATTCAATCAGTACTCGTATTGGGGAGCCATTGTGATTCAGAACTAAAACTGGATCCCAAGTACTAGAATACTTTGGTGTTAAGGGGTTAAAACCTAAAAGCTCCATTCAAAAGACGTTTTACACATTGATTCGAGCCAATAAAAAATGATAGTGCAGACAGATGGCCATTCAAAGTAGGCATAGGTAGTAGGCACCATAATATTATGAACATCAATTGTTAAATTGTTGGGCTAAAAACGATAAAACGGTAGATTTTTGCGGGCAAAATACAATAATGTTAGTAGTATGACAGTATTGCCACCAGAGCTTCAGTGTTACCATGGACCAATACATGTAATTGGTCTATGGTGTTACGTTACATTGTTTAATGGTGCTTTGGTGCGAGCGGAGAACCGCGACGGATGAAGGCCGCAGAGCCTCGCTGTAGCCAGGGTAAGGTTCTGATGGAGTGGGTGGTGTTCTCTATAATAATATTGAAGAGGATATTTATATGAAATATTTTTTATCAGTGTATTTCGGAACAAATTAATTTTTTGAGCATGGGAAACGGTGGCTGCGAAGGCCAGGGGGAAACAAAAATACCACACGCTTTATCGTCTATCAATTTTCTCAAACACTTTAACATAAGTCCAAAAGGTGTGAACGTATAGAAGTAAAAACTTTGTCAGTTCATAGTGAATCCGGCTCTGGTTTTCGCGAAATAAACTATTTGTTCTTGTTATTGGTACGAGAAGCCAATATATAATATATTTCGGTCTGACCTAAACGTTTCGTTATAATTTAAATGCTTTATTTGATAATAATTCATATTCCGTGTCTTTATATTTTATTATTCTAGAATCCAAATCAGCATAATTGTGTTTTGTGTTAACATAAGAAGGTGTAAGTGCACCATTGTATAAAGGTTATTATTGTCAAGTAAGTCGAGATAAATTGTTTAAATGAGGGAATGGTATTCTCCCCATTTGATTCACATAGCTCCCCTTATAATATTTTCGATGCGGAGCGATATAGCGTAATTAGTATCCAAATTAATAACATTTTTTCAAACCAAGAAAACTGATAACCATTTTAATATTTAATGTGGTGGTGGTATTTAATTCGCCCGAGCGGGGCCACATATCGTTAGATTGAGGCGTCAGTGTATAATATCTCCAATTTATAATGCGAATATCGCATATTATGCTTAAAAATTGAGAACATTATGTTCTCGATTGACAAAGATAAGATAAGAAAAAATATTTTAATAATTATTCAGGTATCGTAAACCTTGTGTCGTAACTTTCATGAAATTTCTTTAACATTAGAAATTTTAATCGCTCTAAAATCTTTTGTGTACACCCGGCCGTATTTCGCGGCCGAACACGAAGATGCTAGGACGCATTTTAGTTAAGCTAACTCACGAATACTGCAAGTTGCAACGTGGCAGGGTCGACTATTTTCTAACTAGTTGTGCTATAAAAATTTAGCAATATTTTTAGCTTTTCAATAGGTTACGATAGTGTCAAGTCTCTTGTATGAATTACAAAATTTAATATTTACAAAACTGTTGTGGACTTACACTTTTTTCGCAATTAACAATAAAACCTAAACATTTCAGTAAAGATAATATTTCGTTTCCAGTATTAATACACTTGGTATAATTATCACCTATACACAAGATAATATTATCTCAGGTGACTTAAGTACCCCACTAATTTAATAACCGTTTTTGGATTTCTTAAAAATGAAAGTACCTCTTTCATAATCTTTGTAAAACTCTTGGCGCATCCGACAGTCTGAACGGCAAAGCTTTATGAAAATTTTTTGCCCTTAAGGTGATTCGAATTCAAAGCGTAGGTACTTTCGATCTCATACATTAGTGGGGACTGGCAAGTAGGCTTCCATTAAATCGGTAGTAGCTAAATACCCATTTTTGGGTATTAGTTTTAGAGTCGTAATCCTCCATTTTAAAATGTTACTTAGAAACAAATTAAACATACCATTAAGATTGAATGACATATTTATAGCCAAAAATAAAAATCCGGCTTTTCAGTATGCGATGCATTATTTAGTAGAATAGTCTGATGTACTTTCTTACAGAAAGGAATCGAGTATCCCGCTCTTATCCAATTAAGAAATATATAATTTTTTGTGACATTGAGCCAACAATTATTAAAAATGAGTTAAGCGTGTACTTACCTGCACTGCTGGGCGGCGGTGCACGGGGTCTGTTCGAATGAACCTCGAGCCCGCAGCCGGGTAATTGTACCGCCGCGCGCGCTCGCTGCCGGCGCCGGGCCACGGTTCCCTCCCTGCCCCCCCTGTTCGACGGGTAGCGAGGACGGGTTTGCCAGTTACCTTTATAAGGAACGCGATAGGTCTGTTGAAAAGTACTAGCTGCGTGCCGACTTTTCTGGTGCCACTCTTTTCATCTGCAGGCCTTTCATTTCGATACGATCGCAAAGGCTTGCGGCTCTTATTATTACCGAGAGTTTTTCTCAGATCAAAATCTCATCTATTTCTGTATAAATTATAGCGTTTAGACAAGTATTATCGAGACTGGGCGTTATAAGATTGGTACGGCATGTGTAAATTGGTAGTGTGGTTCCGTTAGCTAACGGCAACCGGTACTGAGGTGTGTCTTCTCCCAGTAGAAGCAAGCAGGCAGCCGAGCTGCTGCTGCTGGGCGCACAGAGTGTTCTCGTCTGTGTTGCGCACCGTGTCGGGAATGGCGGCCGCTATTTCCGCATTTAGTTTCGGAGTTTGTAATAATTTACAAATATTGGCAGTTAAACATAATTTTTTTAAAAACTGTCCGTACTCTTTAGCCAAGTCTTTTCTTGAAATTAATGACCATAATTTTGCTTTGCTCTCTAATAATTTTAGACAATAATAATTCAGCGAATCCGACAAGCGTTCACCTAACGCCAGTAATAGCTCTAGGTATGTAGGTACACATGGGTCTAGTGCACCATTTGGTCCATTCGTTATGGCCATGTCAATGTGAATATTATTGAATTATCGCATTGGGAGGTATATCCTCGTTTATCTGGTCATGGTGACCTAAAGTAGGTGCACTTTATCTTCACGATATATACGGCTATTTTTACGTTAATCGTAAAATTGGTAAAACTTTGAGGGTAGTAACTTTAATTGTTACGTTCTGAATAAATATCGTTATACACTCGCAGTGTATCCCGACACCCTGTATATCATCATTAACGATATAAAAATATAGTAGTTATTAACTCGCAGTTAATCCCCACAAACCAGCAAATTATAATAATTCTATTTATAGAATAGGCCGCAGGCCGCACCTCGGTGTTTGTTAACTGATAAGACATCGTCGGAGCCTCGCAGTCAACTCCGATGCTTACTATATTTAAAATGTATTTATTGACTCGCAGTCAATCCATACAAGCCAGTTAATTATAAAAATATTATTGTAATATCCATTGTTGTGTAAAAGGAGGCTCAAAAAGGACTAAATTAAAATATCACGTATCACTTTATGCTATTTATTGTATATTTATCTATTCTCAACACACACACTTAATCAACAAATCATCTCATACAAAATAAATTAACTAAAGCGTAATTTGGAATTCAATAAATCATCGCAAGGTATTAATCTAAATTTAGACTATTAACGTTAATAACAATATTCACTCCTACTAACCTGTCTTGCCTCGAAGGTGGCTCGTTCAGAAGTACTGGCCGCTAGCATAAAATCACCATAGATCACTTTGACATAAATGACAGGGCGACTGTCAAATGTCTAAAAACATTTGACAGCAAGCATAGATGACAGTTAAAATCGTGAGTAATGCCAGTTAATCACATAAAAACAACCGAAAAAGATATTATTAAAATATGTGTATGTAACAGTCGGCCATCCTTCAGGAACGAGTCTCTTCGTTCTAAGTTCACTAACAATGATTTTACTTAACACATGTATTTTATTTTCATTCAATACATTAAAACTAACATTGGTCTTGTTAATATTTTACAACAGTATAAATTGAATTTAAGTAATGTTTTTTATTAATCACATTTTAATTATTATTAAAAAGATTCATTATCACAATTCGCTTATCAAATTAAAACAATTGTTATCACTATGTGAGATCATTACATAATTCACTTAATTATGGCTAACTTTTGTAAAAGTTACTTCCTTCACCATCACAAAGCAACCGCGATGCGTTGAGCCACTCCTGGGCGGCGAGTTCGTACGCCAATCACGCCTCAAGTCACCCTCACTTTCTTACTTATAGTTATATGGGCAGAAGTTACTTCCTTCACTCTCAACCTATATAACTGCGATGATTAGAGGCCACTCATGGGCGACAAGTTCGTATGTCAATCATGCCCGGCTCCAGACACCCTCACTTTCTTACTTATAGTTATATGGGTGGGAGTTACTTCCTTCACTCTCAACCTATATAACTGCGATGATTAGAGGCCACTCATGGGCGACAAGTTCGTATGTCAATCATGCCCGGCTCCAGACACCCTCACTTTCTTACTTATAGTTATATGGGTGGGAGTTACTTCCTTCACTCTCAACCTATATAACTGCGATGATTAGAGGCCACTCATGGGCGACAAGTTCGTATGTCAATCATGCCCGGCTCTAGACACCCTCACTTTCTTACTTATAGTTATATGGGTGGGAGTTACTTCCTTCACTCTCAACCTATATAACTGCGATGATTAGAGGCCACTCATGGGCGACAAGTTCGTATGTCAATCATGCCCGGCTCTAGACACCCTCACTTTCTTACTTATAGTTATATGGGTGGGAGTTACTTCCTTCACTCTCAACCTATATAACTGCGATGATTAGAGGCCACTCATGGGCGACAAGTTCGTATGTCAATCATGCCCGGCTCTAGACACCCTCACTTTCTTACTTATAGTTATATGGGTGGGAGTTACTTCCTTCACTCTCAACCTATATAACTGCGATGATTAGAGGCCACTCATGGACGACAAGTTCGTATGTCAACCATGCCCGGCTCTAGACACCCTCACTTTCTTACTTATAGTTATATGGGTGGGAGTTACTTCCTTCACTCTCAACCTATATAACTGCGATGATTAGAGGCCACTCATGGGCGACAAGTTCGTATGTCAACCATGCCCGGCTCTAGACACCCTCACTTTCTTACTTATAGTTATATGGGTGGGAGTTACTTCCTTCACTCTCAACCTATATAACTGCGATGATTAGAGGCCACTCATGGACGACAAGTTCGTATGTCAATCATGCCCGGCTCTAGACACCCTCACTTTCTTACTTATAGTTATATGGGTGGGAGTTACTTCCTTCACTCTCAACCTATATAACTGCGATGATTAGAGGCCACTCATGGGCGACAAGTTCGTATGTCAATCATGCCCGGCTCTAGACACCCTCACTTTCTTACTTATAGTTATATGGGTGGGAGTTACTTCCTTCACTCTCAACCTATATAACTGCGGTGTTTTAAGGCCACTCATGGACGACAAGTTCGTATGTCAACCAAGCCCGGCTCAAGACACCCTCACTTTCTTACTTATAGTTATATGGGTGGGAGTTACTTCCTTCACTCTCAACCTATATAACTGCGATGATTAGAGGCCACTCATGGGCGACAAGTTCGTATGTCAATCATGCCCGGCTCTAGACACCCTCACTTTCTTACTTATAGTTATATGGGTGGGAGTTACTTCCTTCACTCTCAACCTATATAACTGCGGTGTTTTAAGGCCACTCATGGACGACAAGTTCGTATGTCAACCATGCCCGGCTCTAGACACCCTCACTTTCTTACTTATAGTTATATGGGTGGGAGTTACTTCCTTCACTCTCAACCTATATAACTGCGGTGTTTTAAGGCCACTCATGGACGACAAGTTCGTATGTCAACCATGCCCGGCTCTAGACACCCTCACTTTCTTACTTATAGTTATATGGGTGGGAGTTACTTCCTTCACTCTCAACCTATATAACTGCGGTGTTTTAAGGCCACTCATGGACGACAAGTTCGTATGTCAACCATGCCCGGCTCTAGACACCCTCACTTTCTTACTTATAGTTATATGGGTGGGAGTTACTTCCTTCACTCTCAACCTATATAACTGCGGTGTTTTAAGGCCACTCATGGGCGACAAGTTCGTATGTCAACCATGCCCGGCTCTAGACACCCTCACTTTCTTACTTATAGTTATATGGGTGGGAGTTACTTCCTTCACTCTCAACCTATATAACTGCGGTGTTTTAAGGCCACTCATGGACGACAAGTTCGTATGTCAACCATGCCCGGCTCTAGACACCCTCACTTTCTTACTTATAGTTATATGGGTGGGAGTTACTTCCTTCACTCTCAACCTATATAACTGCGATGATTAGAGGCCACTCATGGGCGACAAGTTCGTATGTCAATCATGCCCGGCTCTAGACACCCTCACTTTCTTACTTATAGTTATATGGGTGGGAGTTACTTCCTTCACTCTCAACCTATATAACTGCGATGATTAGAGGCCACTCATGGACGACAAGTTCGTATGTCAATCATGCCCGGCTCTAGACACCCTCACTTTCTTACTTATAGTTATATGGGTGGGAGTTACTTCCTTCACTCTCAACCTATATAACTGCGATGATTAGAGGCCACTCATGGGCGACAAGTTCGTATGTCAATCATGCCCGGCTCTAGACACCCTCACTTTCTTACTTATAGTTATATGGGTGGAAGTTACTTCCTTCACTCTCAACCTATATAACTGCGGTGTTTTAAGGCCACTCATGGGCGACAAGTTCGTATGTCAATCATGCCCGGCCTAAAAGCACCCTCACTTATTCGTAAATCGCGTTGTTGTTTTTTTTATATTTATTTTCACTAATTCACTAATTTTATTCAATCTATTGGCTAAGAGGTTTAATTAATAATCTTGAGGTTTAATCGCATATTATAAAATCAAGACTTCAATAAAATAAAATAACAATCATAAATCAGTACAAATTATGTTCTCTATTGTATCAGATTTACTTATATTAATATCTTAATACATTAAACTATGATTACATAAAATAACCAATACTCTTTTATACATCATTCGTTTTCAAATCATTCTATCAAAGATATTAATAATTCTGTATAACAATATATCACATCTAATATATTTTCATTATTCGTATAGTTATATAAAATTTTACTCATAACAATTAATTTTAATGATACATTGAGAATTGTTCATTATGTATTTTCGGATACTTCATCATCGCTATCATCATCATTATCATCACTTGAAGAGCAAGCAGCAGTATTCGCGAAACTAAGCCAACGATAAATTTTATCTATAGCCGCTACCATTTCGTATTTAGGTCCCTTCCTAGTTAGAGGTGTGTCTTCTACAAAAACCTATCGTTCGGTAAAATCTTTGTAATTCTATAAGGTCTTCTACATCTAGTTTCTAACTTTTTAGACTGACCCGGTCCTGTTATAACGTTTCCTAACCAAATCACCTTCTGTATTAATCCTACTAATTTTTTTTTTTTTGTCATACCGCTCTTTCATCGACTTCTCGTTTCGTTTTAATCTTTGTGTATAGCAACACCCTTACTTTTTACACAACTGTAATTATTTGGGTCACGAAGCGTGACCCAAATAATTACAGATAGTACATTTTATTAAAGGTTTGGGACATTTGAAACTAGGATGTCCAACACCTTCACAATTAAAACACCTAACTTCACCCTTGTGGTGTGTACCATTAATGTTATATCTGGCAATATTGTCTGCTGCCCAAGAATTAGTAGCCGATAAATTATTATGTTGCCGCCTGTCTCTATTGTCTCTATTATGAGTATATTCTAATTGATTACGATTTTGTGACTTAATTTTTTTAAAGGTTTTAAAAAATTCTAAAACATCTTCTGATTTATCAAATTTAGCTGCTTGTGCACCTAAACGAGCTCCTCTATCATCAACTCCATAGAGAAGGCAATCTACTGCTTGCTTTCCAAATATCTTACATCTATTAAGTAAGTTTACCTTAGCAAAGTAAAACAACTCCAAAGATTCGCCTGGGTGTACCCGTCTATTAAGCATCTCGGTCAACAATTCCGCGTAGTTCTCAGTTGCTGGAAACGACTCTCTTAACATTGCTTTCCACTCTAGCCAAGTGTGCTTAATAGAGGGCAGTCCCTGGTACCAAGTCTTAGCAATACCACTAAGCTTGGGCAGGGCGTAGTGGATCGTTTGCTTATCGCTTTAATTATAAATTTCTGCGCACTCATCAACTTTGTCTATCCAAACATTAACGGTCTGTTCTTTCACAAGTGGATCGAATTCAGGAATGACATTAGCAAGTACCGAACTAGAAAACAATTCACGATTCCCTGCTTTAAGTATATTTAAAAATTCTTTAATTAGATCTACATTCCTATCCTTTATCGGTGACGTCTCAACTGGTTTGTTTCCAGGTGTATAAAGAGAACGCCTATGATCGTAATTTTTAGGATGTGGTGTTTTACTACCACCTCTTCTTTGTTTAGGTGTCATAGACCTTCGCTCTAATTCACTATGCTCACTCAATCGCTTATGCACCCTATGTATCTCATTTTCAAGTACCTTGAGTCTTTCTTTATCTTGTGAGATTCTTGGTTCACGGCGGTGCGATGAACGCGCGCGGTCAGGGCTTCTGCTCTGCTCGCCACCATCACGTCTATTTCTTGTTCGACTCCGGCTTCCCGTACACGTGCTGTCCCGTCGGTCAACGTATTGTGATCTAGCAGACATACGTGCACGTCTCGGACCACCACGGGGGCTCACGTTGAATTCACGGTCACTCATTCCCTGAAACTCAAAACAGTTGTGTGAGTATGTGTATTATATATACTAGGTCACTTAAAATACAGTAAATTATTGTAAATATGTGTAAAATTAAATAATTTCATCAAATAAGCAACATCTACTTCCATTTTAAAATCTGTTGAAAATTATGATCAAATAAAGCCAATAGTTAAAGTATTATAAACAGTAGTCTAATGAATGTCTAATGTGCTTCAAGTATTGGCACTGTTAAGTGGTTTGTATAATTATTGTAACAGTACAAATAAATATTATAATAATAAATAAAATAAACAAAAAAAAATGAGGGTAGAAAGTAATTAATTTAAAATGGCGTATTTTAGAACGATTTTAATCTCTTTGCATCTTAAAAATCATTGGGCCTAATTAAAATTTGAAACTATATTATTACAAAGATATTATTACCTAATAATAATACATGATTATTTTTGTAATATTTACCTAATCCAAATTCATCAGCAATCTAGCATTAAAATATGCATGAGAGATTGTTTAGATCTATTCGACAATTACTATTCTGCACTGATGGTCATTTATTTTAATCAAGTGTGTTATTTAAACATAATGTAATATTATTAAGAAAATGCAACTAGGAAAAAAAAACTATGTGGCGTGGAACGTGACACGAAATTTATTTTCGTGGTTCTTATCCCACGTCTGACATGTAAAAGGAGGCTCAAAAAGGACTAAATTAAAATATCACGTATCACTTTATGCTATTTATTGTATATTTATCTATTCTCAACACACACACTTAATCAACAAATCATCTCATACAAAATAAATGAACTAAAGCGTAATTTGGAATTCAATAAATCATCGCAAGGTATTAATCTAAATTTAGACTATTAACGTTAATAACAATATTCACTCCTACTAACCTGTCTTGCCTCGAAGGTGGCTCGTTCAGAAGTACTGGCCGCTAGCATAAAATCACCATAGATCACTTTGACATAAATGACAGGGCGACTGTCAAATGTCTAAAAACATTTGACAGCCGCCACAAGCATAGATGACAGTTAAAATCGTGAGTAATGCCAGTTAATCACATAAAAACAACCGAAAAAGATATTATTAAAATATGTGTATGTAACAGTTGTAAACACTTACTTTGTTCAATCTCCTGTCCCGTTTAGACTCCAGTCGTCTAATTTTCCTTTGCTAATAATCGAACTTTTCTCGAGCGCTGCGTTTCGGCATGGTTACAAAGTATACGTGCTCGCGTTGCCTCGCGCAAATAAAGAATGAACAGCTGCGACGAGTTACCGAACAGGCCGGTATTTTTTTTGTCAACTACCCTCATATTTGACTTTTAAAATTGCGCGACGTTGCCTAACGGATTTAAGGGACTACTTGGTTAATTATATCGAAGAATGAAGCGAAGAAATATAATATGTATCTGTAGATAACTGAGTACTCAGTATTAATTAAAATCACTACTCACACAAGGTTTAAACAAATAATTGATAATACTTTAGGGTGTGTATGTACTTCCTATGTAGATTATACTGATAAGTACCAGCGCTGAAAGACTTACTTTTGACTTTCTTGGTTATATGAGAAATGCTCCGAAACGAAATTTATCCCATACAATAATTTAATAAAAAGTTGCTCTTTCAGCACTGGTACTTTCACAGTAAACTCTACATGCGGGACCGAAACACACCCTAAAGTATTAACACTTATTATTATTGAAACTTGTATACTTTTAATATTTTTAACACGGAGATCTCCCTGTTTCTGGCTAGTCTATACTAGCATAGCAGAGTATCTATATACTATAAGTAATTAATAAAAATATCATCAGGAGAGAAGAAAGAAAAGGGTATATAATACGTCCTACTGTACTGTACAGTATCTTCTGTAACATAAACAGAAGGTACTCTTCTCCTGATGATATTTTTATATATTTTAATCAATTTTCTAAGATACATAGGAGCTGTAAATTAATTCAAAAGATAAAATATGTGGCACTTAAAAGAAAAGCTACTATACAACTAATCATTAAAATAATTTATTATATATAGATTTATTGACTCTTTCTCTTTCCGTACATTTCAAGGCTATTTTTACTATAGAAGAGTGGTCAAACCATCAAATTAAACATTGCATAGATCGATCAAACGTCTTCAGTGTATTTGACACGGTTTGAAAATGTTGATGAAGTTGCTAAACGCACGTAACGTATGACTGATGGACATTGTAACGCGGTGAAAAGGTCGGGTCATCTTTTAACCTCATCACAAAAGTCAAGACAATATGCTATAGCTGACCAGATTGATGGTGTTACAAAACTTTCATTGGTTATAGCCGTTATAGGCCAAGCACAAGTGGTAAAACTGTTCTGTTAGTTTTATTGGTTTAAGTTAAGTTTTATGGAAAACCTTTACTAATTGATAATATGACTTTCTTACGCAATTGAATACTCGATTCAATATTACCGAAAATAGCTGATAATAAATATATTTTTGTTAAGTGTGTGGCTAGATAAGTCTCTGGAATTCTTTTATAATATTTGAAAGTCCCCATATGTAATTAATTTACCCGTTTTTGCAACATTTCTCACTGACGATTCGCTTCTATTGGTCGCAGCATAATTTTATATAGCCTAAAGCCTTCCTCTATAAATGGACTATCCACCAAAAAAAATATTTTTCCAATCTGACTAAATTTCCAAATTCCTGAGATTAGCGCGTTTAAACAAACAAACAAACAAACTCTTCCACTTTATAATATTAGTATAGATTATAAACACGAGTTAGTGTATACAAATAGTGATTTTTTAAATATATTTATTTAACCCTAGAAGCCCAATCTACGTAAATTTGACGTACACCGCGGCGAAAGATCTCTGTATCTTTCTCGGTTTCTATCGGATCGTGGCGAACGTTGTTGGGACCTCTCAGGACATATTATATACATGAGCTGGGTAAGTGCCGCCATTTTGTTGTAATAGCGAGGTTGCACGTCATTATGACGTATAATTGGGCTTTGTGTAACTTTTGCAAATGTTTCTGACTTCTTATTGTTGATTTATTTGAGTGTAGGTATTGATTTGTTTTTTAAATGTTGCATTTAGCATTTATATTTTTAGGTAAATTTCAAGATGGAGTCCCGTCAACGGCTAAACCTGGAAGAAATACCGTCAATTTTCGAAAATTTAAGACGATTGTTCTCGGCTGAGTTCGGACTCCGTGTAGTAAGATTTTGCAATTGAATAAAACGTCCTGACACGACAGGAGTGATAATGAGGACACGATGGTTGACTTCATTGAAGATACAAGCAGACAAGAGCCATCTAAAATCCATATTGCTTCTCGGCTATCGGCCATAAATATATTGAGGTATCTTCTTCAACTTAGGTGGCCGATGACGGCATTTTATGGCATGTTAAATATGGCGTTTGTCAAATCCTTTATTATATACTGTCATATTAAGTATAAATAAACAAGAAAATCAATGAACCCTAAATAATTCGTGAAAAAATTAAGTATAGATCTGACGGCGTCTTGAATCCAAAAATGGTTACAGGCACCAACTTTGAGGAGGGCTCTACGGGATAATATAACAAATATTTTAAAAACTATGGTACCAACATGTTCAGAAAACATTGACAATGAGCGTGAACTAAAGAAACGACTCTACTGTGTATATTGATTATATAAAAAAGGCTGATAACCAAAGCGCAATGTTGCAAATACGAAAAGGCCATATATGGAGAACACATTAATGTTGCTATCTGTCTAGACTGTATATAAAGACTTTTTTTCAAAGAGACTAATAAGATATTATTAGAAATTGATTTAATTCTATAAAAACATTTATTACTAGTTGGTTTTTTTTTAAGATTTTATAATAATGGCAAAATTTGTTAGAGGTTTGATTTTTTTGTTGATTTTTTTCTATGGTCCAAGTAATGTACTGTAATTGTACTAATAAAGAGTATATTAATATAAAATGTATTTTGTTTATAAATTAAAACTATATTTTAATAACTAATGCAAATAAATTGATCAGAACCAGAAAAAATAGGAATATACTGAAGTTTTATTTTTACACGTCATTTTTACGTATGATTGGGCTTTATAGCAAGTTAAATATGATTGGGCTTCTAGGGTTAAAGTAGCTTGGAAACTATATACCTCACAATATTTGAGGAATACAATACAATACAATATAAATATACTTTATTGTGCACACAACAAGTTACAAAAAAAACAAAAAATATACATTACAAAAATCAGACATGCACACAAAGGTGGCCTTATTACTACTGATAGCAATTTCTTCCAGACAACCTTATGGTGTTAGAGAAAACAATTTAAATTTTAGAACATTAGTACACATATCTGGATAAGTAAACAAAAATACCTATCATAACTGAAATTAAATAATTTTCTTTCAGAACTGTACATTGTACAATCAAATAAAATATGTTTTACAGTGAATGGTAAACTACATCTTAAACTGGTCCGAGGAGTGCTGTTCGCGAAATAGACATATAAATTATTTGTGACTAGCGTTGGATTTGTTGGGCTAAGTTTCATTTGGTCGGAAAATAAGCTGAAAGATTCATATAAAATTTGTAAACGCATCCTGCTTAACTATATTAAAAACTAGCTGACCCGTACCCACTTCGTTGAGCATGGAAACCGTGTAAACCTTCCCGGGACTTCCACGAAAATTTCAAGACAGTTCAGCTGATCTCAAGTTTTAGCGAGACTAACGAACAGCAATTAATTTTTATATAGCCTATGTTACTCAGTGATAATGTAGCTTTCTACTGAAAAAAGAATTATTAAAATCGGTCCCGTACTTTTTGAGTTAAGACGTTACATACAAAAATACAAATCTTTCCTCTTTATGATATTAGTGTCGAAGAGTAGTTAAATGATATCACTACAATATTTCCTCTTCTTATTTCGCTTCCTACTGTTGTACTTTGTGAATATTATAATGGAGAATATTTGAGGAATGCTATATTATGTGTCACTTCTATAAATGTAAATAAAATGCCGCGTTTATAGCCATAAACTAATCAACTTTTCCCATTGTAGATAATAGGAAATAATATTACGCAAAAACAATACCATGATTATCACTGATACAATAAACATTTTTTTACCATTTATGCAAGTAATTAGCCTACAATTCCAGCAGACACAGACATTATGATCCTTACATTAGAATTATATTAAGCAGTGTTTTATCAACATAGGTCCAGACCTATGTTGATAAAAAATGCTATACGGCGGGAACTATACAGCGGGCTTTGAAGCGATTTGTCGCAAAATGCCATTATTACTAAATAATAATTGTTAAAAAGTGCTATTATTATGAAATAATAATTGTTACAAAATACCACTATTGAATAATTGTTTCATATGCCGTTATCCTTAGTTCTGTTTACAGTGTTATTATCATCTCGGAGTTTTAATTTCGAAAGTTAATGTTGCTATTTTGATATTTAAATAACACAAGTTAACATTGGTGCGGTGTGAGTGTGTGTCCTTGACTTTTAGTTCGCTTCCGACGCGCGACAACACATCACAATATAAAACGCCATCTTGTTATGGATTTTGCTCCATATTCAATGTGTCAACTTATATTACCTGCCTCGTTGGAATCTAATTAGTACTGTAGGATTATTCCCCACACAATCAAGAATCGAATCAGTTCGATCACAACTGTTTTTGGTATTTCATATTTTAGTGGATTACTTTGAAACTAATCAGGATAATAAAATCGTTAGATCGTAACTTTTGCCGACCATATCAATAGAGTGAGAATCAAAATAAACATGTCAATTTATTCGAGAGTACGCGGCACGATCGAATCTGAATAAAAATTGAATCAGTTTGTAGAGTAAGGCCCCTGAGCCTTATGAGGTTGTGTTTAACTTATGAACCATGGTCTATCTGTCATTAATCTGAAAGTAAAGAATTAAATAGTTACTTTTTTGAATATTACCTACTATTTAAAAATTTATATAATTCAAATATTGTAGCACATACAACGGGTGTAAACTTTAAAATATTATATTGTAGACTGGATAAATAATAATTTACGTATTCGGGCTAAGTAAATTAATTATATAGTTTATGTTGCTCGGGTTATTAGGTATTAGGAATGTGACTATTGTCATCCCTATAAAATTGAATCAGGCGTTATGTAAAGGTATGGTTTGGAAATTACGTGCATTTACCTGAAAATTCCAAAAAATAATATATTTAGTGTCAAATTCGGACATAATTAGTTTACTTACTATGGAAATTGCGCCATTAATCCGTCCGCTGGGATATAAGAGTAAAGAAAGTGATAGTGTTCTTTTGTATTGTTCACATACTTGGTCACTATAAAATGACTCCTAAGTAGCTGACCTGGTTTTAAAGAAACCAGACATAATTATTGACCGACCTAAAAATAAATATTTTCACCACTCGAGAATGCCAGTTGCTCAGCTATAAATATCATACCGTTGAAACTTGTATTCCTGATGAAATTAATGAATTCTTGGATATAGGTTGACCTGTCAATCTTATTCCTTAATTATAGAGTATGTTCCAGCCTGTATATTTCATTGTAACAGGTAATATATTTACTGGGAACTCATCTTTCTTATATTATTATAAAGAGAAAACATAAGAGGTGTTGATCTGTCAATGTCCTGTCAAACCTTAATTATTTTATTTTTATGCATATTAGAATCGAATCGAAATATACAGGATATTTCGATGTAAAAGATGTTTTGTAACAGGTATATATTTATTGGAAACTCATATCTACGTTAATATTATAAAGAAGAAATACATAATAAACAAAAAACCGACTTCGTAAAATATATAAAAAAAACTGAAAGGAAAGAAACCGGCACTTAGATCTTTGGTGGTGGAACATAATGGCGGGATCCATTAGTAAACAGCCAATCTAATTTATGAATGGATTTATTTATTCTATAAAGCTGCGTATTTTTAATTACTGTGTGAAAAAATAATTAATAACCTATATTGCGTTGCGTATCTTTCGTTTTCGTTGTGCGTGTATTTATGACTAAACTCATCGAAATAGCCGAGCCGAATTATTTTTTTTTTGTGTCTATTGCAGAGTAATTGAGAATGGTTTCGATTCAGTATAAGGCGATTCTCATATCGCCCCGAACTACGCAGCGTAGCGCATGAATTCGTGGTTCTAGGGTTGCTTGTAAGTATCTCCGTCTGTATAGAAAACACGCACAGTCCAACACACAGAAAATTCACCTACGTGTATTCATACAGATCACGTGCTTACAAGTGGAGAAACATGGATCCCCGCGCGTGGGTGAGCATGACAAGAGGCACTCTTTTATGTAAAACCCGCACGAGGATGCAGATCTTTGCTCCCGCATGTACGCGCCTATTATATTATATGTGCGTCAAAACGCAACATGCAGCGTGATGCGTGGCAGTGTCATAATCGCCTTAAGTAGGTGGCGCTTTAGATAGTTTTCCAATTATAGCACTAGAGCGCATTATGCGGCATAATGCTTAACATTGAATGTTTCAACTACAGCAACGCTTCGCACAGTCGAGCACTCTCAAAAGTAGTGTTTTCGCTTGATGCGTGCAATGGATACCAACTCAGTGACAGAAAATTAACAAGTGTTTTTTCTTTAAGTTGACATTGATCGGAATGTTTTATTTATATTATCTTTAGTAATATTATTTATTGGTGACAAAATTTTTAGAGCTTTCATTGCGTTGTAGGTTTTTGAAAATAATCAAAGTTAATTCAACCTGTGTTAAAAAAATTAATATAAATATGGATGAAGGTACAAGCATTGATTTTTTTTTATATTCCACATTTAAAATGTGAATACAATTTCATTAAAAAGTATATAATTCTTTTAGAACTCATTTAAAAAAATTACTTAAAACAAATGTTAATTAAATAATCAAAATCAAAATTACTTAAAATAATCGTAAACAGTTCTCATACAAATAATTATTTATGCCACTTTATTGCATGCCTCATAAGCGAAGCGTTGTTTACACATTAATGAGCTTATTGCTAACTCTATGATTTTTTTTTCAATACTGTAATTAGCGCACTCTACTGGTGCATTTAAAAACTAATTCACGTTCCAATTAAGCTTCAGCATAATTCAGCATTGTGCGCCACTGAGTCGCACAATGCTTTGTAATTGGAAAACTACCTTAGTTACATCATACATGTAACCAGGGAAATGGATATGAAATTGTAGATACGGATATGGATATTAAATTATTTATCCGTTTCTTTCGGATAATTTCGGTTACGGATATTACATTTTTACAGTAGCAAAACTTTAATTTCGGATTCGGTTACGGTTATGCATATTTTTTAATATCGGATATCCGATAGTTTCGGTTACGGTTACGGAGCTCCCTAACATTCCTACATGTAACCAATTTAATTATAAGGTGGATCTAAGTTTGCCGGTACACATAGCTAGTTTATTACAAAATATTTCTTTGTCAAACAAGCTTATCAGCTCCTTCAATGTTTGTCGTTTTCGATCCATTTCGAACTCGTAAAATATAATACCATCGAAACCACGTTCCTCGTATCAGCCGATAACTAATCGTTAGTTACATAATCTGAAGAAAGTTATCCAACGTCTATCCCACGGTCTAATCTGCACCTTGTATATTGATGAATTTTAAGGAGACTAACAACTGAAGTTATTAGCTTCGTAACACATTTTGATTATATTAACGGCTCGTTCCTAAAATATATCTATCTATATCTATAAAAGTTTAAACGCCATAAAAAGTGTCAATGAATCGCTGTTGGTTCAATCGCGTCAGCTTTAAAAAGCTAGATCAAAATCGGTCCATTTGTTTGGGAAGTACAATGCTACGGATACACATACGTTAACCTTGTAACACCCCGTTTTAGGTCAATAAAATATTCAGTAACTATAGCAGGTTGAAAATCTGTTAACATTATTTTGGCTTGGCTCATTAGTCTCGCTAAAAGTCGAGAACGGCTGAACTTTTGCGATTCGGCTATTTTTAGTCTTGAAATATTCGTGGAAGTCCAGGGAAGGTTTCTATTCTTCTTATCTAATATATTAAAATGAATTACTGTTCGTTAGTCTCGCTTATACTCGAGAACGGCTGAACCGTTACGGCTATTTTTACTCTTGAAATATTAGTGGAAGTCCCGGGAAGGTTTAAACGGTTTGTATGCTCAACGAAGTGGGCACGGGTCAGCTAGTTTTTCTATATTTTCCAATTTAACATACAATTATGTAGTAGGTAGCGAGCGTCGTGCCGCCTCGACACACGTTATGTTTTTGTGTGAGTTGACCCTTACCAGCCATAACCTAGCCCACTGTCCTTAAACCTGTGACAAGTGAACAATGTGTTGTAACTTGTAAGGCCTTTTCGGCATTAATATGGTGAGTGCGTTCGGCACATTAGCCTCACCGGCCTGGCCCACTTTGCAGATTTATCACTCGGATTATCAGATTGTATTTACATATCTTTATGATTCTTGGCGGTCGGCCTCGGAATCAACTTTTCGTATAACATCTCTGGATATGCTCTTAAGATAAGGAAGTTGCAGGTTGTTGCTTACGCTTGCATTTACAGTTTAATAGTTTAATGGGCAATGATTTTATTAACGATAAAGTTGAATAAAAAACTTCACACCGAGACGTCACGCGTTTTTAAGATACCGATTCAAAAAAAACTTTTTTTACTATAAGTTTAATATGATTTAATGTTCGCCGTCGCATTCGTAGTCTGGGGCCTTACTATCCAAACTGATTCGATTTTGATTCAGATTCGATCGTGCTGCGTATTCCCGAATAAATTGACGTTTGCTTATTTTTATTGTCAGTCGATTGATGTGGTCGGGAGTACAAAAGTTACGATTTAACGATTTTTTTATCCTGGTTAGTTTCAAAGTAATCCACCAAATAAAACACTAAAAGCCGTTGAGATTGAACTGAATCGATTCTCGAATCAGTTCAATCTTTGTGAAATCAATTCTCTTATGTGGGGAGTGAGCCTGCTGGCCCTCCATGTCTTTTTATTTTGTATAAGTTTAGTTCAGACTGAAGATTCTTACTGTCCAAAAATATATATTAGGCACATTACTTCAAGTATGTGCATTGTGAAAAGAACATAGAAATATCGACATATAAACATAATATACGACCACAGACACGTCCAATGCCATAGTTATGTAGCATGACAACGGGATGAACTTTTTTATGTTTTTTTACTATGTCTTAATTACCTCGAACAGGTTATGGTATTTAAACTCAAGGCTGAAACGACGAAAAACTAACAATGCGCGATTAAATGACTAGCGCATGACTTATCTAATGAGTCATGATAATTAAAATCAATCACAACTAGCTTGTAATTCGGTCTATAAAATATTAGTTTTTCATATAAAATAAATAAGTGAAGACTGAACATAACTTTGATTGAACAGTCGAAAATGCTATAAATAAGTTCTGAGACCTTTTCGCGCTTTATTGAGATAGGATATGGGGTGCTTATTAAAATAATAATTCTTCTACCCATGCACCTCACGTTTTTTTTAAATAAAATATTTTTTTTCCATTATTTTCAATTTTAAATTAATTAATTTTTTTTTAAATTTTTTTATATAAGGTGTGTTTTTTTACTATTATTTATTTAATATAGTGGTACGCGTGTGGTTGTCTAAAATTAAAACTTAATTGAATGTATCAAAGTTATAAATAGAAATAGAGGACAAGGCAATTCTAGTGTGAATATTATGTAAACGTGTTCTAAAAATATAAATATTTATAGCCTAACATAATAAATTTGTTTTGGCATTATTTATGCACTCATTTTGATAAAATATACCTGAGTATAGTTCGAAGATTAGGCAATTTCGCAATAATATGTATATTATGAAAGCATTACGCATCCTTAGCCATAGGTTTTGAAAAACTGCGAGCCGATTTTTCTCACGAACTGATGACATCAGTGGCCGAGTGTTTAGCGGCGCGTAAACTGGAGGTCCCGGGTTCAAATCCCGCTGAAAGGAACAAAAAGGTTTTTTCCGTGTCCCTGGGTCCTGGATGTTACAGATATTCCCACGTAATACTATAAGAAGATTGGCGCTTTGATGCGCCCCTGGTTCAGCATTAAAAAAAAAAATAACAACTATAAATTGTTATGCTAGTAGTTATGTTACATTAGTGTCATTAGTGTTATTTTAGCTAACTAGCTATTGCCGGCTTTGCATCGACTACGCCCGCGCGCCGTCCGCTGTAACAGATTTCATTAAATTGAAAAATATATTATTTGCCTTAGCCAAATGGCAAAGAAACGGAACCCTTATGGGTTCGTCATTTCTGTCCGTCCGTCCATACGTTTGTCACATCCACTTTTTTTGTTAAGAATGTGTTGTAGTGGATAGATATTTGGATTTTTCTAGTCAAAGAATTTAGTTGGCTGCGATGATACATTGGTTACAAATTTTTGAGTTTTATACGTTCTAAATTTAGGTATTATATTATCAGCACATTATAAAATATTTTATTGCTAAAATTTTAGTATTATAGGATATATTAGTATGTTAAAATCTATATGAACATATCAAAATTTAAGAGGAAACATAAATGTATGAAATTTATTATTATGACGAAATTATGCAACTCATTTATTTTGTTTTTTATTATACACCATTAATACATTTCCACTGTTAATAATATTAGCCATAATATAGCCTGTATGTTACGTAAGCCATATTAAGCTAAACCACTCCGCTCTATACTCTATATTAGCTGCCAGACTTTATCTCAAGAAGCTGGAGTAGTAGTAGTAGAAGCTCTTTACAGAACTAGGGTAGAAACTCTACTGTATATATAAACTTTAAGACTATTAACCTGGCGATATCATGGTAAAAAATAGGTACTACTAATATTATTATCTTTTTTTTATAATTTATTTAAGGTCGCTCAAACATCAATGGTCATTAGCGACCACTATAGGTTAACATTTTATATTAAATTAATTAATTAATTTTAGATATTGTACAGTTTTATCTGTGTTTTCTAGACATTCTTTTAAACATACGGGGAGGTTCACATGCGAACGTTCAGTATTATACATTGGACATTCAATTAATATGTGCTTAACAGATATGTCACCATCACACCTCACGCATTTTTTCTTAGGATCCTTGGTTATTAGATGGATATGTGTTACATTGGTATGCCCTATTCTTAATCTATTCATAACTACTTGCTCCCTTCTATTATTTGGTTTATTATCTTTATTCTATATATTACTACGCTATTAACTAACTTTAGTAGTAACACTATATAGAACTATGGTAAAATTTAATTAGCAATCACCGCAGCAAACGTTTTCATCGTGTGGATCTCACGTGAGATATGCGGTTACTTCCTCACGATTCGCGAACACATATCTTACATTACATCGTTGCATATTACAAATCAGATACAACGAAGTATTTACTTACTTTCAAAAGTTTTTTGAGCCTATGTAAAGGAAAATGGTACAACGAAATATTGTTAAAGAATAAGCTACCGTTACCGATGGTAGCCTACAAAATTTTATATTTTGTGGAAGCCATTCGGTCAAGAGAGCCTACTTTTCAGATGTATATATTCGTATAGCGCCGGACTTAGAAAACTTCGATAGCGCGATGCAGGAACATGGTGCCTCAAATTTAAGTAACCCCCAAATTATCAGACAGAGAGTGAATAGAATTAAAGCACACTCTATACAGCTTGTAATATTAATAAGTGATAATACTTTAGGTTGTGTATGGGTCCCGTATATAGAGTTTGCTGTGAAAGTATCAGCGCTGAAACAATAACTTTTTTAAATTATTGTATGGACAAATTTGTAATGTTGGGGCATTTCTCAAACAAACATGAAAGTCAAAAGTAAGTCTTTCAGCGCTGGTACTTTCACGGTTAACTCTACATAGTTACCACATACACATATTTATTATCACTCATTTATTTTACAAAATAATGTATAAGAAAACTCTCGATCACGTCTGCTTTGTACTACTTGAAGACGTAACCAGTAATCACTAAAGACGATAAGCGTGTAAGCGTTAGAAATATTTTATAGCGATTGCCTTTAAGTAGATTTAATGAATAGTTTTATTATCTCCCAAGGCAACCCACCTTCATAATCAGGATCTTCAATTAACACGTTCACGATTCGAGATCATATTTATGTTGCAGTTCAAGTTAGAAGAGAAAGAATGTTAAAAGTTAAAAGTTATAAATGTGCCATTTACAGCTAATGTTACCATATTATACTAAAAATAAGTGTAGGTTTAAATATGTCAAGATTTAAAGGTACCATATGAAAATGACGTCTTTAAGATTCCTAAATAAACTACGCTCCGGTGCCGGTGAAGCGAACATGCAAACATACACAAACTACCAAAACCATCACCTTTTGGCTTCCCGTAGATAGATAAAAAGGGAATTCATTTAGTGTTGTTTCTTGCTGAGCGACACGAAGTTCAAGGATACGGCCCAATGTGAGAGACCAAGTTTGGGATCCAAATCTCATCACCGGTTACATACGTTGAAGACTTTCGACTTCAGGCACCGGACAAGAAGATATTTTAAAAGAACTCTGCCCAGCTCAGTTGGATTCGACGATTGACTTCTTTTTGAGTTGAACCTACTTAACTGGACTATATGTCCCAGACCACTCATAATATGTACTCGTCAACAACATCAAGTGTAGAATTTTCAAAGGTTACTGGGGGGACACAACATGGCTGCGAAACATAATTTTTGTATTCACCATATTCTCATATGTTACGGTCCTGGACAATTGTGAAACTCTACAAAGGTCACCGAGCATAGGTCACATAGGTTTCTGCTACGACTACAATATCTATCTTAACAAAAATGTATCTTGCAGGACCTAAAATTATATAAGTACAGCCATTTCAACCGCTTTATTAAATAAAATGAATCTAACTTGTGCGGCAACCACAATCGAATTGCTCTGTATATAATGAGTCACGATTTAGTTTACAACACCGATGATCCAGCAAGCTTTGATTCCTAGCGGTAGTGTCAGACGATTGCAAAATCTACATCCGATTCCGAATATTTAGTTTATCACGTTTTGATGACTAACGTATCGAAGCAAGGCTATTTTATTTTTCATTTGTTCAATGAAGTTCATGTGAAGACTTCTGCCCGTATCCTCTTTTTTGTCTTCATTTCAATTATTTTTGTACCAAGGAAAACATTAATATTTTATTTATTTATACTTTTCTTTTCAACACGTCTTCCAGTCCTGTAGAGCGGGCTCGTCTTTTAGCTATGGAAAGGTGGGAATCGGGCGTTTGGCTGCAGGCACTTCCATCTGCCAACATTGCTGGACCGCAGTACATTTCAGCTAGCTACTGCCCTGCGTCTTGGTGCCCCCCTCGTCGTCCCTCATCAGTGTGATTACGGCACTAACGTAGAGAGCTACGGTCATCACGGGCTGTGCTGCACTCGAATGACCTCATCCGTCGGGCTCTTGTCACCGCCGCCGGTGTGACTGCAATACTGGAACGGAGGGCCGTTCTGGCGTGCGACGATGGCAAGAGACCCGAAGGAATGACCCTGGTTCCCTGGAGTGTTGGACGGGCCCTTGTATGGGACGCAACCTGCGTCGATACTCTTGCTCCGTCTCATGTCCAGGTTACCTCAAGCTGTGCGGGCGCGGCCGCTAACCAAGCAGAGAACCTCAAGAGGCGCAAGTATGAGACCCTTAGCGGTGACCTCATATTTAAGCCGTTTGGGGTAGAAACTCGCGGCTTCGCACATAAGCTTTTCAAAGCATTGTCCAAAAAGCTAATTGAATTGACCTAGGAACCCTAGAGCGGGGACCAACTTAGCACAACGCGGCAATGCTGTCAGCTTGCTAGGTACTCTGCCAGAGGGGGACGACCTGGGGCCTTTTTTTTATTTATAGATTAGGGTAGGTCTAGATGTAGGTTAGTAGTTAATTTAGTTATTATTTATATATATTATTATTTTTAATTATTTTAATCCTATTATTAAGTTGCCACATAAATGTTTTGTAATTTTATACTTATACTAAGTTGTCCATCACTGGTTATTCCGAATTTTTAGGTTCTGTAGTATACAACAATTAGTTTTGTCACGTCTGTTCGTCCGTCTTCGGCTTACCTTCTAAACCGTTATGTGGTTGGCACCGGATTCTAAAGGGGAGTGCCCTTTAGAATCTAAATGCCTTACTTGAAAAATACAGAAAAAAATATGATGGTAATCCATGTGATGTACTTTAAAACTTTGAAGGAAAGAAGATTATAGAGTCCGAACTTTTAAAATTCGCTTACCCACTTCGGAAAATATGTGATTTTCACTATACACCCTTCGTTCGAGACCAGATCAAAATTAGTCGGTTTTTAAGGTTTACTTCTTAAATAGATTGCATTGTGGTCGAAGGCAACTGTCAAATAAAATTCCTAAACTACATAAGTCTAAAATTCAATTCCGCAATAGTCTTTGTGTAACAGTTATTAAATGCTAACGATAGTTCCATTTTCCCGCTAAGATTGAATGAAATAAGTAGTCTAGAATTTTCAACACACAGACAGGTTATAATTGCATTATTTCCTAATTTATCGCTTGCATTATTCGAGGAACTTTATATAACGATGTGTTTAAACGGGCGCTTTTCTAAATAGTTTCTGAAATAATAATAATCGGATACGTTTTGTAGTTATAAATACAGAAATAATAAGTCACAATAATTACTCTTTAACATATTTATCTAAGGGTAATGTATGTTTTATGACATTTTTAATACCATAAAAGTTGATCGGCATGTCAGGAGTCGTAGCATCAGCAAGGAGCTTAATATCGACAATAAAAAGTTTTAAACCACGCAACCAAGCAAAATTCAATTTGCACAATCAGAAAATGTTAAAAATTGCACAATCAGAAAATGTTAAATGTAATGGATTTATTTTTCTTCAAACTACCATTATATGTATTATGAAGCTGTGCTCTAATTATAGTTGTGAATATTGCTTCAGTGGGCCAGGATCTAGGTCTTTACAACTCGATAGCATTTGATATGTTAATGTAAGTGATTTGATCCACATACATTTATAACAAGGTTGACAAATTAAAGGCTAGCATAGCAGTTGAATAAACTGTGTGTGTGAGAGTAGATGCTCATATGGGGAACTTTTCAGTTTTTTTTTCATTGTTATTTCTCTTATCTTGTCGCTTATTTTGTCTTTGCATCCTATAATGGTAGACTGGTAGAATTCGTATGTCAGATCGCCAACTACAATGTGCAAAAAGTGTAAAAAAAACATAGCATAATAAACCATAATAATCTTTAATAAGCCATTCTGATTAATTTTAATATAAATCAGTGTGCACGTGGTTGAAATACCTGCAAGCGCTATCACGCGTCGATCACAAGAAAAATACGTTCATTGCTTACCAGTTCATAAATATATTAATATTAATTATATTACAATTATATTTCCCTATATATTAGCAACATTGTAACAATCTAGACCTTTATACATACTGGTGTAATAATATCACTCTATATTTGTAAAATATTGACAACCCGTTGTCCTTTTGATTTTTAATCAGAACGTTTAATAGATAAAGGTGATACAAAGTAAATATATTAGTTGTATTGGAGTATTATACTAATGTTATCGATTTTACTTTTGAGTTACTTAATAGAGCTTGGTACGATAAGTACTTTGGTTAACCTACATTGTACATTTCATGTGTGTTATACAGTATAATATGAGATTGTAGTGGAAAAGCATCTCATATATTAATATAAAAGCTTCATCTGAATTGTGTTCGCGAAGCGATGTGTAGGTAACGTATGAACCGTCACCCACTCATCGCTACATCGTACAAAAAAAATTATATACATACAGACGAATTGAGAACCTCCACCTTTTTTTTTAGTCGGTTAAAAGACGTTATAACAAACGTACGCACGCACACATAACGCCGCGCGCACAATTAAATAAATAAATAAAATAAATAAAAAATCTGTTTATTTCGCGTAATCGAATGAATACAGATAATTTAATTGGCTTCAACTCATGCTATAATCTCTTAAGAGATTTTACTCATAAGGAGTTGCTGACAACAGAGCCATTATGTACGTAAGTAAGAATTACATTTAAAGGAGTGAGTTAAAGACCACACCCAATTTACTAAGTGTGTGTACATACACACTTAGAAAGAGAATGACTGTGTGAGTGACACCCTAGATATCAGTCAGACTACTGGGGTGTCGGTTGTGTGTATGTGAGACTGTACAATTTTTATGAGAATTAGATAATTGAGTAACTATCTACTGTGTTTTATATTTATGTTTTATTATACTAAGGGCGTGTTTCACCAAGCAATGTTAAAGATAACGCCATGTTAAATATCATATTATCCCTCTCGTATTTCCTGTCAATGAAAGAGATGGCATGGTATTTTAACATGGCGTTATCTTTAACATTTCTTGGTGAGACACGCCCTAAGTACTGTGTAGACAAAACAGTTAAGATAACTTTTACTACACGGACTTAAATTAAAAAGTCAAATTCACAAAACGCATAACACTGAATATCAATGTCATGATATAATTTCCCTTATTTATATGCTGTCTGATCTCATTTGTTTATGCTAAGTGGATAATTAAGTACCTACAGTAAACGTTTAAAATATACTATAGGATTCTGTACAGACCTTTTTGATTACACTTCTGCTTAATATTGATAAATCGTTATTTATTTATTATGTTCTATACTTTATTTTCACATAAACAAAACAGTAGTTTAATGTAGAAATTCAGGAGTTTTCGGATTAGTTCAGTAGTTTTATTCTACCTAGATATAAAAGAAAAAGTGTTCCTATATCTCGGGATAAGTGATAAGTAAATACAGCTATCACTAGGGTTGGATTGAGAGAAGAAAATACTACCAACTGCTGTTGCATATGAGAAAGGAAAACCTGCCAGCCTGGCGCCGTAACGCATTACGTAACGGTTATTCTCCAATAAGAAGTAACAACTTCAATAAGTATCGTTGTAGGTTTGTATACAGCCTTTACAGTTTAAACAGATTCATTTATTCGACACGTCAAACAAGCGAGGAGATAATTTCCTTACATTATATTCGTATTGTAATAATAGATTGCGTAACATAAATTGCTTGGTAAGTATCGTGAATAAATTTGTTTAGTATTCAAAGCTACCAGTGACAAATGAGACGGCATTGTAGTGTGAGCCGTGCAGATCCGTGGGCGGCTGACTTACTGTATACTGACATACTGTGTCCTCAACCAGCGAGCATTCAATGGGAGGAGAGCTCTTGACAGGTTACAGCAACCTCGTATTGTAAAGGCGTACGAGGAACTTCATATGCTAAAGATTTATTTGAATTATGATGAAGCATGCGCCTTGTGTCATACAAGGCGCATGAAAGCCACTTAAATAAATAAAGATAATAAATTATGCGTTGAGATGTAATTTACTCTAAATTAAATAAGCATACTAGCTGAGCCGTGCCCACTTCGTTGAGCATACAAACCGTTTAAACCTTCCCTGGACTTCCACGAATATTTCAAGACTAAAAATAGCCAAATCGGTTCAGCCATTCTCGAGTTTTAGCGAGACTAACGAACAGCAATTCATTTTATATACAAGACCAGCTGACCCGTGCCCACTTCGTTGGATATACAAACCGTTTAAACCTTCCCTGGACTTCCAGGAATATTTCAAGACTAAAAATAGACAAATCGGTTTAGACGATCTCGAGTTTTTGCGAGACTAACGAACAGCAATTCATTTTTATATTAATTTTTTATAAAAGATATACAAAACAATATTATTATATTACTTATTTTAACTACAGTTATTTACCGTGCATAAAAAAACTACATAACATTTTTAAATTAATTTAGTCGAATTAAGTCCCGATTTCACCAACGCATGTTAGTGTTAACGGCTTGTTAAAATACCATGCCTTCTCATTCATTGTTAGGAATTACGAGAAGAACAACATGATATTTAACGATGGATTAATTTTAACATTGCTTGATGAAACACGCCCTTAGCCTTGAAGGATAATCCACCATCCTATTTATTCACGTAACACTATCATAACAAATTTCATCGAATGTTTAGTACTTTTGGCATGAATCACAAACATCTATACATCCTCTCAGACTTTCACATTTATAATGATAATGAGGCTATTTTAATGATATTAATAGTCTAGAGATTCGGCAATAACTGACTTTAGATAAATTGATGGCTCTCCTGTTGCATTTATTGATCCGCACGGATATGATGCAATATTGTCACATCATTAGAAGAATTATCATACAAAGTACATTTGGGCGGTCGTTAATTTGATGCTTCTTATCTACTCAAGATGCATATTAAAAATGAATGCGATCTTGATATGCTTCGGCCCTGGCTTTTAGATTGCGACACGTTTATTCAATTGAAGAGCAGAGGCTGTGTGGGCTTATACATACATACTTCCTCAATTCAATGATGCTCCGAAATGTTTATACTTCTATTTTTTGGCAGTCGGTTAAAATGTCAGTGTATTAATTGTGGGATAGGCACTTCTTATGTAATTTGTGTAGGAAGAAATAAAACAAAATATGTGTGTTTTGTGAACTACATGTTTTACGTATTTCAGTTAAGCCCTTATTGCACTGATATTGTATTATTGTATTTGTACTCCAACTGTATAGACATGTTAATAAGTTTTTTAAACTAAATGTTTTATGTGTTTCGTCGTAGTTTATGTAAAATCCTATACATTTTGTTCTCGAACTTCGTAATACAGGTGTGTGGTGGTGGGTGACTGGTGAGACATGAGCAATACTGTACTAATTGAGGACGTGATATTTGGCTATTATATGAGATGAAAAAAATAATATCAATTAATCACTGAGTAAATGTAGATTAAACTCGAATAATTATTTACCCAACGCATGGACACCGCGCGTAGGTGCGCGCCCGTACTACCTACGTTGATGTCGCACGCCGCCGCCGGGGTGCCGCGCTACTTGCCTAGCCAAGTAATTTTCATAGTATCCATGATTCATTTATTTAAAGGAAAATTAGGTAAAAAATTAAGTACCTACCTGATTGATTTTATTACATATTTATAATGGGAATCGAGCACGTGTCTTACCAGTCAGGCCATATAATAGCGATGACGTCATCTTGACTAAATCCTTGTTCTAATTTTATTTTTTAAAAATGTTGATGCCTGGCAGTAGGCGTTGTAACACCAATGCTTAAGTTCATTAGGGCATGTAGTTTCCGCAATTGCGGTCTTGTAAATCATTAAGCCACGAAAGGTGATCCTTCATATCTTGATTTCGTAAATACTTAAAGAAATATCTTGTCGCAAAATGCTATACTTAATTGGGTGATAATTTAAGCTGGCAGTATAAGTGATAGCTTGATTACACCTGTCAAAAAATTGTAAGACTTTTCTTTTTCTTTCACACCACGTCAGGTTAACTGATATGAACGCCTAAAAGGTGATGCCCATAAAAAACGAGTAATTCGTTTTGTAAACGTATTATGTTTAATTTATCGCCTAGTTAATCACAGCTATACCCATTTTTTTAGATACCTGTCCCGGCAAACTACGTACCATTTTAGAATTAAGTTAAGCAGTGACAAAACGCCACCTACTGGATCCAATGGTGAATCTAAACCATTGAAATCCACTTGAAAACACAAAAATATCATGCAAATCGGTTCAGCCGTTTTGAAGGAGGCCTGTCACAGAAGTAGAGAAGAATTATATTTATATCTAAAATTAACAAGGAGATAATCAATAAGTATATAACCTAAACTGAACGTCTTAAATAACCCCGAAGTAGTAAGCAAGCTGATGAATTATAATTAGGAACACTCTCGATAACGACAGCTTTCTGCTCCGTTTGGGAGCTACTATGTCACAGAAAGACACAAACACACCCCTGTGATTGTATCAAGAGAATATATCTAGTTCATTAAACAAACAACAAACTTAGCTTCAATAATGTCACATAATTAATCAATATTTACATTCGTACGCACACGGAAACAAATTGACGTTTTGAACAAAGAAGAATACATCATAATTATTTTACTTCCACACAACTATACATCAAACTGATCCATCATTCCAAGCTTCCTGTGCTAACAAAGCATGTTATTTTAATACCGCAAATAGTCAAAGGAAGCCAGTAATAGCATTAGGTAAACGCCGTTTGCTTCATAATAGTATAAGGTACAAAATTATTGTCTAGTGTGTAAAATAATCAACTTAGGAAATGCTTGTATTTTGTTTATTTATATTAAAATATAGATTAGTTTAAGTTTAAATATATTTATTATCATCAAAGACGAGATGCCACTTACGTGACAACTTTTTTTTAAGTCTAATTGATTTTTCCTCGTCTGCAATCTGCAATACATTTTATGGAAATGATTATTATTAGCAATACCAAAAGTCCCAAATTAGCAATATTCGGTTCTGTATTAAATAAGGTTCCGAAACTATTAGACCGATTTCGGTGAAAATTAACATAAATATAAAGTAGTCCACAGGAAACATTTGCTACATCTTATCGTGGCATAATTTACTATTTATTCCCTCTTCATAATATAATGAAGCATTCTAATGATAAGAACATTCTAAATCAGTCCAGTAGTTTTTGATTTAATTGGACCGACACATAAAAACTGCAAATCATTCCTCCTTGTAATATCAGTATAGATACATAGATTATAAATCATCTGGTTGAATCTGCTATTTGATCGAATGACTAGCGCGTTCATTTGATTCTGTTTTTACCAACAAATTAATCGTATCCGAGATTAGGACAGGTATTTAATATTTTATATTCAAACTTGAAATTTCCGTCGGCTGAGGAGTTGCAGGAGATGATAACTGTTATGAGTGGAGCTTTTGTTAGAAAGGGAATGAAGATAAATGTAAAGAAGACGAAAGTGATGGTGTTTGAAAGAGATGAGGCAGTGACAGACTGCAATATAGTGATTGGAGATAAACAAATTGAACAGGTGAATGAGTTTGTGTATCTGGGTTCAAAGTTTACAAGAGATGGAAAATTTGAGAGTGATATTGAAAGACGAGTGAATGCAGGAAACATGGTGAATGGAGCTTTGCACTCCTTTATGAACAGTCGGAAGGTGTCTAACAAGGCTCGTTTGGCTGTGCATGAGGGAGTGTTGGTTCCGACACTCATGTATGGAAGTGAAAGTTGGGTATGGCAGAAGAAACATGAAAGCAGAATAAATGCAGTTGAGATGAGAGCGTTGAGAAGTATGGTAGGAGTTAAACTGAATGACAGGATAAGAAATAGCGAGATAAGGAAACGTTGTGGTCTGAAAGAAGATGTAGTGACAAAAATTGAGAAAGGTATGCTGAGATGGTTTGGTCATGTCGAGAGAATGGATGACGAACGATTGACGAAAAAAGTGTATAAGGCGAGTGTGAATGGAAGTGTGGGAAGGGGTAGACCTAGGCGGACGTTTCAAGACCAAATTAGAGACGTCTTGAAAAAAGGCCAGGTCAAGAGTACCCTAAACCGAAGAGCGTGTATGAAGAGAATAATGAAAGTGGACGAAGCGAAACAAGTGTGTAAGGATCGTAGCAAGTGGAAAGAAGTGGTCTCTGCCTACCCCTACGGGAAAGAGGCGTGATGGTATGTATGTATGTATGGTATGTTGAAATTTCCGAATCTGTATTATTACGCATATTAAAGTAAATGAATAAAAAAATATATCAACACCTTGCTATCTGTACGAGCTGTTTGACGCCATCAAATGACCGGGCTAGTCATTCAATCAAATAAGCAGATTCAACCAGATGACTGCGTCATATATAATAATATGTCGCAGTCATGTGATGTGTTGATATATTTTTTGATTAATTTACTTTCATTTACGTTTTAATAATACAAATTCGGAAATTTCAAGTTTAATTATAAAATATTAAATAGCTGTCCTAATCTCGGATTCGTTTAATTTGTTGGTAAAAACAGAATCCAATGAACGCGCTTTATACTAGTCATTCGATCAAATAGCTGATTCAACCAGATTACTGCAACATATACATAATATTCTCAGAATAGCCCACGGCATATTATTTTTGGTCCGATAATCGGACATCCATATTATTTCTGACTGACTATTGTATGACGTGTGTATTGGGTATGTTCTATTTTTGATTTTCAATAAGACAGTCAGCGGTTATCGCTCTTGGATGGGCACCCTAAATGTACAGTGTACCTTTTGCGAGTTTCTGTCATATCCACCGTGAGGAAGTTTTAATAGAATTTGTATAGTAGCGAATTAATTATTAGGTATAGTTTGCTACAGGGGCGTTCAGTTGCCAAACCTCCGTAGCACAGTGGATGAGCGCATTGGTGCTCGAGCGAGTCGCGGATTCAAATCCCGCAGAGGGAACAAAAAGTTTTCAGTGTTTCTGGGTCATGGATGTGTATAAATTTGTAAAAATAATAAAAATCTTAAATATGAGTATAGTATAAGTATTAAATATATTTCCGTTGTCTGGTACCTGTAACACAAGTTCTTCGGATACTTAGCACGGGGCCAGATTGACGTGGTGTGAAGCGTCTATAGATATTATTATTATAACCAAATTATATTATAGTTAACTTTCTCACAAAAACAAGCACTAAGCTCCATACTACATTGAGCTAACTTCACGGCTATAAACTTAATATGGCAGTAAATAAGCACTAAGTACTCTTTATTGAGCACTAATATGTGTATTAAAACATTAATTAGTGGCCAATTATAAACATTCCATCGTATTTATTTGAGTTTGTTAAAATTCAATACCCATTAATGGTTCTAGCCATAGAATTGGTCTGTAATAATAAATAATAATTAGCAGTTATGGAATGTGAGCATAATATTAATTTATAGCATACCTCTTTTCTGTGTCTGTTTAGGGTATTCATTAGTGAATATTTTCTATTTTCAGCGTTGTCTATAAATAGATAAATATGGCACAGGTATAAATTACTAAGAATTAGCAAAAATTCGTACGAATTTGTATTTTGCATTTCCAACATTATTACAGCGTAGGATTTTATGCGTCACTATTATAAAATCTAATAAGCAGTAATTGGTATTAAAAATAAGCATTAGTGAAGGCATTTTTATAATTCGCTCTAAAATACTAAATGATAATAATAAAATAAAAAATAAGTTCAATTACTATTAAAAAAAATATTATCATTTGCTAGTCTTCTGAAAAAAATGGCCCTATTTTACAAAATTATTTAATTTTACCTATTGTACAAAAAATATATATTACCATAGGTATTTTTTTCAAATACGGTTTTAATTTTAATAATTGAGAAACGCTTTAAATATAATTAATAATAAGAAACTAACTTTTACACTTTGATATAACTCTATACATTTTTGTAAATGTTAAGTAGTCGTTAAGGGCGTTAAATAGTTATGTTAAAAGCGACTTTAAATAAACACTATCAATATCATATTTAATAATATTTTATATTATTGAGTGTGTGAACGGCATCAGAAAAATTCGTGTCATTATAACGATCCATAGAATCCAACGATTAAAAACAACATTACCATCACGAATAATTTGTTATGAAACCCGACATGTGTTTTTACATCACAACCAATTTATCGCTTTAGGACATGTGCGAGGTCCGCATAGCTCACATCATTTATTGTCCAACAAGGAGCTTGTGACCTCAGCTTTGAAGTCTCTATTTGGCGTCTAAAATGTGTTATTAACTACTTTAATTCTAGGTATGGTAGGCGAGGTATGGACTTTTCGAAACGCTGCGTACATATTTTAATGAAGCATTTAAGTTTAACTGCGGTAGTTAGGCTTAACTCACACTGGCGCAGTCGAAGCATCATGTTTTTTTACCTCAAAATATTCATCACTATTTGTTTTAATTTAAGACATGAATGGATGAAGGTGATATGTAGCAAAATTCTGATATCGATAAAATTGAGTTCAAAGTGTCAGCAAACATTTTGGAATACGTCGTATTGTATTAAGTACATTAATCTAAAGATCATTTTGACTTAAACATTTCAACATTTCAACTTTCAACTTAAACATTTTGGGAATATGTATCATATTATTATTATCAAGATTACTTGATAATAATAATATGTTACATATTCCCAAAATGTTTAAGTGATAGTATAAGCTTAATTTTCTGGGTAAAAATTTTGCACCAGTAACTATATTTCAATGACGCCTCAGTGGACCAGTTGTTTAGGGCTTAGATCTCGACTCTGGCAGACTTGGGTTCGATGGTGTTGCTGCTCCTACTTGGAACAACAAAAAATGTTGTTTTCACGTCTGGTTTCAATGCAGGCCGATTTCCTGATTTATTTGAAAAGAAATTCGTGCGTTGGTAGTCATAATATAAAAAGTCGGTCCAGCGCCTGAACCCCCACTTGTTGTACCGGTCAACCGTCCCAGTTAGTTACGAGAGCTAATAAAATATGTTCACAAGTTTATTAAACCAGTGGCACTTTGATCACAAACATAATACTCTTGTGCAGATGAAAATTCGATTACATACAGAAGAATAACAGTACGGAATTTGTCTAGTTCTGGATAGTTTATTTTTTCATGATATAAGTTTCCCCCAAAGTATTTTTGCAAAGGCTTATAGGCCCTGTTCCACTTCCTAACTCTAAACGATCTGAACGTTTTTTTCGTTCAGATTCGCGTTTCTTTAGCACTGTTTAGGATCGTTTTGAACTGTTCCACACGCACTGACACCTGTCAATGTCAGCGTTATGAATGATCTGAACGTTCAGAGCGCCTCCAGGAACACAAGTATTGAGCCAGAGCCCGAGAACGCCAGACTTCCGTTATAGTATAAAAGCTAAAAAATTCTTAGTCCATGCTCCCAACACAGGTAAGAAGGATGGCCAAATATGAAGTTTGGGTTGGGGTGCCTTTGGGAGATAAAAGGTACTAAAGGTGTGAAAAAAAAAAACTCTACTTACGTCATAGTATAAAGGTTGATTTTTTAGTATTACCTTCAGAATGTTATTAAAAATCACGACACTAACTGCCAGACACTTTACATGGTGGTAACCCCTGCCAGACACCCTTAATGTTCAAGAAATTATAATTCTACTTATGTACGTTCTAGTATAAAAGCTGATTTTTACCCGATTTCGGCAACCCAAAAGGAAGGACGGATTTTGACAGTGTATGTTTGTATGAATGTGAGTGTATATATACGTTTGTATGTATGTGTGTTCCTTTGTAGCGTTTAAACTACTTGTTCTATTTTAATACTAGATTATACTCGTCACGCTTGTCAGCCCGGTTGTGGAGCGCTGTTTTCAGGTAACAACCGCGGAAACGCTGCTGGCTTATTTTTGGATATAAGATCAACCTACTACGATTACGATACTGTCACCTATTACGATACTCACGGAAAAGTTGGCTGATGAGCAGGTGCTTTTGTTTCTCTGGCACCCCACAGATAAAAAGTTAATAATAATATCTATAGACGCTATACCACATCAATCTGACCCCGTGTTATGTATCAGAAGAACTTGTGTTACGGGGACCAGTCAACGGAAACATATTTAATATTTTTATACTTAACGTATTATATTTAGAGTCTTAGTATAGTTTTTACTTGCTGTCTTTTCTATCACAATTTTCTATTATTGTAATTATTAATGTTCTCATACATTTTATAAAGTATTATACTTATATTATTTAAATGTATATAATTTACTATAATATTATTATGTTTCAGTATATGTATATATTATATTACATAATATATTTATTGTATTTATTATTTATATTAATATCCATTGAATTTAGAATTATTCCTATGTCTGATATCTCGTTTGGAATGCTAGATGCATTCAAAACTTTATTTTTATCTCCAAATCACCTAAAGGTTGACTGGTAGAAAATGCCTTGAGGCATTAAGTCCGCCTATGTACAAAATGTGCATGATGTATAAATAAATAAAATAAATATATTTAAGATTTTTGTTATAATATACACAAATTGAATACACATCAATGAGCCAGGAACACACAAAACTTTTTGTTACTTCGACGGCAATCAAACCCGCGACCTCCACCGTGAGCAACAATCTGCTTAACCACTACGCTACGAGGTCGTCGTCATTGTACAGAGGGTGAAAATAACTCATCAATATTTTAGTACTGCACCCAGCTCTAATGTCATTTTTTTATGTCGTTGCAAATATATTGTTTTCCAATTTTGGATATATTGTAAAGTGTATTGTGCTGTTTCAACACCACTTGTACACATCTTAAATGATGTCTGCCTTGTACTGTTGTGAAACCGGCTGATATTCAAAAAGGTCGCGGGTTCGAATCCGAAATATGCGTCGGACCAGAGATAAAGAATTATGAGATGTGCCAAGCTGAACTTGACGGTTCGATTAGATTGCTCAAGTGAAAGCCAGAATGTTATCATCGACAATATTCATCACCAGAAAATATTGAATTGCCCGTAGAATGGCAGCTAATAAAATTTAATATTCCATAAATAATAATATTGCCTATATTTTGTTTACCCAACGAAAACACAGGTACATTTATGAACATTTCGAATCGTTAGTTGGTTAGTTAATTAGCATCTACGTCTCCGTGGTCCAATGGTTAGAGCTGAATCAAAGGAGGTTTGAATAACACGCTGTTCCAACGCTAAGCTAAGTTGTTTTAAAGATTGGTTAGAAATGCGGGCTGGTCGCCTGATTGTCTTACAAGAACTGCGTCGGATGGGCATGTAAAAATTGATCCGGTTTGTTCTCTTACTAGTCGTGTCGGTTATAATGAGTTATGAGGTAAAAATACTGCATCATGCAGTATGTACTTGGGGACTGTAAAAATGCTCCATCATTACTTATGGTTAGTATTAGCCTGGTTTAAACAAAACCAGCCACGTAAATCGATGCCTGAGCCATTATTCATTAATAACAATTGCCGTCCTTTTTATTATTACTCTACAATATATTGCATGATTCAAGTCGACAACAAAAACTTATTTACAACTTAATGACAATAACAATGCCACGCAAGTTACATCATCTAAAGGAGATCTTGTTCATTAAAAGAAACAAAGGAACATGGGCTATAATATCCTCTAGTTGAGAGTCAGAAGACTGAATGCCATGCTCAGTGGCCCATAGCCGACCTTGGGTCTACACATGTCGGATGTGTTTGTTTTAAATACTCCTAAACGTTCACTGATGTCTGAATCTAATTGAGTCTCTTCTAAGCTTTATTTTACGATTACCTTCACTCACTATTGTAGACGGTAGTCTAATGTGCTTACAGCAGTTTATTTTGGACACGCGTTGCTTTGTCCTAATTATGATTTGGAATAAATAAGGTGCTTCACATACGGCACCGAGCACCGCCGCGATAGACAGTGGATTTTAAATCGCATCAGACTCTAGTAAATTAGCTGATACCTAACACACGTATACTGCCCGACCGCACGCCCGTGCGGTGCTCTCGCCGCCACGACAAGAGAGACGCTTTATGTGTAAATTTTTGGTCTGATAAATACGTTACGGGTCCCGAGGCAGCTTATCCCTCGAGCAACCCTGATATGATCAATCTGGCACAACAGGAATTGCAATGGAATGTGAGATGGGCCATTACCAGTTTAAAAAAATATATCCCGCTGTGTGCAGCCTCGGGACCCGCAACGTATTTATCAGACGAAAAATTTTACGAGTAAGAAGTATTCCAGATTGTGTACCTCATTAAACGAAGAGGAACATACAATTGCAATTACCAAAGGGTCCAATAATTAAGGGAAAGCACTATGGAAATAGAGATCAACCAGCGCCAGAAATCAAAATGGGCGGGATAATTAATATTAAATCAATATCGAATTATATCGCATTCATCATGAATTTGTGAAGCAAGTTAAATCAATCTGCGCGGACGCACGGTCGCACCGCCTTTTCGCGTCAAAGTCCACGTAAACGCATCGCCTACCGCAGCGTTGCGCGGTGCGCTGTGTAACATACACCAACATCAACAACTGCAATCTACCTACATACATTTTTATGTATTTAATCCGAAAGCTAGTCATATTATTCTATTTTGTTACTGTTGCAATCCGTTGCTGCCATTTCACGAATCCAATTTTATATCTGTCTAAAGAAATGTAGAAAGGATAGACAGAAATGTTGCAGTGGAAATGAATGTGTTAACAGTCGGAAGTTACTCTCAATAAATCGATTCATTAATCAACGCGGAAAGCAGTTACGAAGCCAACTAATATTAAAGGTTTCGTGACAACAACAACTAACCATTTAAACGGCTTAACGAAAGTTTGTTTTTGTGAGATATATCTACATAATATACCAATATTACATGCTACATTTGGTCTGAGCGTAAATCGTGCTTCAGTACTCCTTCACATCCTTATTTACTCACTTACAAATAAATATCAATATTTTGGTTGTTTAAATTAAGGAACATGGTCGCGAGAAAATGTTAGTTAAAGCAAAAGCCAGTTTGACATATTACTGACGTAATCGAACCACGGGTAAAATGTTGCCCGTGGTCCTACTCAATCAGTAGAACCACGGGTAAAATGTTGCCCGTGGTCCTACTCAATCAGTAGAACCACGGGTAAAATGTCGCCCGTGGCCCTACTCAATCAGTAGAACCACGGGCAATACATTTTATGAATGACAGCCTGTGGTTCGACTGATCGGACCACGGGCAATAAAATGTTGGCAAGAGTTGCCCGTGGTTCTACCAGTAGAACTACGCAGTAGTACCACGGGCAAGAAACGAATATTTCATCATTTCAGCTAGCACATCCACTCAGTAGATAAGCATCCTCCAAAGTGTTTCATGGGGGAGCTGCATATACTCGCCACGCCTGGCAGGCAGGTTGGAAAGCGTTGTCAGAAGTCTCCTCCTCTGCCGTCTTTTAACCCACGGGAAAGATGGTTGACGAGGAGGCACTATTCTTTCTCCGGAGTCCTACAGACTACTTACACAAAATAAATATCAATATTTTGATTTTTGGATTAACGAACATGATCGCGAAAAAGCTATTTAATATTTCTTTTTTAAAGATATTTTGCTACCTACTTTGTAAAGGTTATTAAAATAGTTTAAAAGGTCTCTCTTAAGGATACGCTTTACAAGATGAAATAAGTCTTTAAGTACCTGATGTAACATATTGTTTTTATAACGTATTGAATGTTTACGAGAAAATCAGACAAAATGGAGCAAGGTCACGTACTAGTGGTCCTTAATATATTTGAATATGTATTTTTAAACATCTTCATTATCATTTTTCAGGGTAGTGATATAAATAAAACTTATCTTAACTTGTATATTTTACTTTTACTAGTTGAGTAATTGACTAGTTTTAGATAGGATAAAAACGGGACACATAAGGGTAAAAGGTAATAAGGGTAAAGTATAAACTTCGCTAACAGTATGTGTTAATAATCAATAAAAGTTGGCATGTGGTTTAATATGTGGGAAATGTGTTATGATAGACATGCCAGATCGGACTGTCGGCCAAACGCATTCCCACTCACACTGGCGCTCATTCAAAACGTCATGTTTTTTACCTTTAGTACATACAATAATTACATTCATCACTTCTTTTCCATTGTGTGGTCGCCATAAACTAATTCAAGTGGTCGGCCAAAGAAAACAAAAACCGTCCAAGTGCGAGTCAGACTCGCTATATTAAGTTAAGCGTTGACATAGAATTTTGAATTTTTTACAGCTTAAATGTATTATAGACATAAGTATTTATATTTAATTTAATTATTTTACTATGCGTCGTATGGGCATGTATAAAGGTAGGCTGCTCCTGACCTCCCGCCAGTCGTATAGGTTAACCGTCCTACTAAGAGTGAAGAAAGAGACAGTGCTTCTGTGTAATTCACCCACACTTGGGCACTACAAAAAATTATTCCTACTTCGCTGGCCTGGTTTAATACATTTTAAAAATATTTTTTTCATTAATGATGCGACTCAAAATTTTTCGTTTTTCCAATTTTTCCATTGTCTGTGCTCAGCAGTATCCTTAGGTTTTGATTCCCATTTCCCTTGCGAGTGGTGAAAATTTTCATTTTTTTAATCAGTCTGATTTTTTCACACCTTGTAGAGATAATAAACCTAAGCATTTAATACGAATTTCAGCTTGATACTTAAACGCCTTCCTGAGTGTTACCAGTTGCAGTGATCCAAGAAAATTGCTGCCACAGTCAAAAATCTACTATTAGTTACTGGCTGGCTATTAGACCTCGAGGCATAAAATGATCCTTGTCCTTTGTATTATGGAATTAGCAAGCGTAAGATGAGCTTCTTTTGGTGTTTCGAGTGTCTACGTGGTAATCGCTCATCATTAGATGATGCTCGGTTTCCGATCTTATTCCATTAATACAGCGTGGCTTTTAATTCTAAGATCGCATGGGAAATGGGTTACGCATCCCCCCGGCATACCCCGAGGGGAATACACCTGTTCAGCAGTGCCATCAGCCGTTATGTTGGGTGGAGTGCCCTGAATCTGTCAAAGCACAGGCCACTCCTCCCTCGACTGGCCGGTTCGCCTCTATAGGGATCGGACTTCCATCAAACTAAAAGAGCGCTCCGGCAATATTCTAAGATCTAACTTATTATAAGCTATACCTATTACCTAATAATGCTCAATAGTATCAAGGAAAGTAAACGGCAAATGCATGGCGTGATTATCTGGACAGAGTCAGATAAGAACCGGACACTCGTGCAAGAAAGTTCATTAGCTAAAACAGAACTACGCTTTATAGACTGTTTTATCAACGTAACAGTAAAAGTCCGTATAAGGGTGCCTACTCTTGAGCGATAAACGGTGACTAACTTTATGTATGCGAAATAATAAAAAAAGGCCGAATTGAGAAATCAAAAATAGAACATTCTGATTGTAATTAGGCAACATACACTTCAAACAAACAGTCGGTCAGAAATAAAATAATATTATCTTGAAAAATGTTTCCGACCATCGCAGACCTCTGTAGCGCAGTTTGTAACTATGGGATTTAATTATACAACCTTTTTCTCATTCTAGGAATGTATTTTTTTACAAAAAAAAATTTTTTTTTGCTTTTTTTGTTATTCTTGGGACAAAAAAATAACAAATGGTAAATAGTAAAAAAATATATATTTTTAACGCTTAACAAAAAAAAAAACATTTCCAAAATGAGGAAAGGTAGTATTATAGTATCCCAAAGTTATATTGACTATTGTTTTTACACCCTGTATAGATAGATACAAGAAGTAATGACATGCATTGGGTCCAAAAAAGCAAATTACTTACATTAATTAAACATCCTTTCAACTATGGTACGTATGTATGATACGCGCAATGTCCAACTAAAAAATAAAACAGGCCATGTATTTCGAATCGCGTATATGCATTAAATGCGTATAATTTCACTGTAAATACGCGCGTTTTAAAGTTATAGCGACGATGCTAATTACATAACCACTTCCTCGTCGAGTAAGTTGTAAATTATTCAAATAAATAATAGCGCTTTGTAGTCGTGTAAAATGTCTAAAAATTTTGCGCCGCAGTTATTTTTATTTATCCGTTATATTTAGGATCTAGATACATACAATATTTTATGCCAGTAGAAATATGATTTCAAAGCTGACTTTGTGTCCCACAAACGACGGCGACCGATCGCAATCGCTAAATATATTTTCAGTTGCCATTTTGTAGTTCTAGTGTATTTTGGATAATTAAGGGCATACCAGAAGCCAGTGCTGCGTCTGATATCCTGCCAGTCGTGTTGGTTATTCGTTCTACTGGACTACGAGAGTGAAAGAAGAAAATGTGCTTCTATGTATTGCGTGAATACTTGGGCACTATAAAATAACTTTTGCGTAGCTGGCCTGGTTTCAATGAAACCGGCCACCGTCACCGGATTCGGTGTAGGAGGAATATATTGGTAAACTAGATGATTCCCGCTACCTCGTAGGTACGCGCAAAATGAAATCCTGCGGCAATTATACATTCGGCTGCAATAAAAAGAAACCTATGTGTTAATCGAGCATGAAAACTACTAACAACTAGAAAATTCATTCAATTGTTTTTACGTACATGAAAGAATCATAAAACCATACTTACTTACGCGTTTATAATATTAGTAGGATTTATTGTAATATAATATACAAAAAGTATGTGTATGTTGTCACGGCCACTAGCGTCCCGTCTGTACCAAGCCTTTAATGTTTGATTAACCTAATGCATTATAATTGAATTATGCAAAACAACCAACAATATTTTTCATAATGAAACAGGTTAGGGTGCCAGCTCGTAGGTGCAACTTCTTATAATAATTTATAGTCTCATGAGAAAGCATTACCTGTTTATAATAACAATTAATCACTGTTGTGTTTACATCACACTGCTACCTGCTTTGCTCTAAATTAGAGAATTATTCATTACTTAATGGACATACATTTATTGTAAAAGAATTCCGAGTTTTTTATACGTTTTCATAAAATTGATAATAGTACGTCTCATTTACATTTAACCAAAACAAACCAAAAACACCAACTTTTTTACATATTAACTTATTGTGCACACTTACCAATATTTTTATCGGAATATTAAAGGATCTTACTTCATTATCCAATTCATTTTATTTCAATTAAAATAATTAACATACTTGAACAACAAAGAAAAATGTTCGCAGTAAAAAAATTGCTTACCTTAGTTTAAATCATTGTATTGTAATATTCGTATCACTTACTAGTCTGTGGTTGTGTCATAGATGGGTTTGTTTACGTTATGGGAGCACACTTAGACACTATAAAGTACCTCGCACGGTATGGTATATCAATAAAATCGGTAAATAAAATCAGTGTCATCCTATTACTATATACCTATCACGATTACTTACAACATAGTCTAATTAAAAATTTGTAGTCAATCAAAATGTTGGTCGTAATTAACATACTGCTCCTCTTGAATTTTAAACAATAGAAACTTCATTACCCAATATCAATTCTTAATTTGAAGATACACTGACTAATTATTATTGACAGTCGTGGAACAAATATATTATAACAATTCCTTACAGAAAATAGATATGAAGCGCTCGTCAGCGTTTCTTTTGCCAATATGTGGTAGAAGTAATTAATAACATCCTTCTCTGGTGTTGCAGGTGCCTACATGGGATTTAATCCCTTACTACCGCTTACATCTTCTATCCGTCACTTTATTTCTTATTCTATTTTTGAAAAAATAGAATTATATTTTATTCTTAGTCACCAACAAAACAATAGTAATTATAAAATAATGTCTAGATGTTTTGCTGAATAATCACAATAATGAATGAATTAGAATTAATCATAGATAATAATGCTGTAATTACAATTACGTCATCTTGACTTATTAACAATTTTAATTACGTTCTTCTGTAACCACTCTATGGGCATTTTTCCTCTCTAATACTGAGGATGCTGCTAGTTGTATTTAGAGATAAGGTATTTATACAATTGCAAATTAAAGCGCCCAGGGTATAGACACCTAGTATTAGAACATATCATTCTGGTTTAGATCGTTGTAGGTCGATTCTACTAATTAAATCTAATATTATTAGAGTTTGGGTGCAGTAACGATACACTAAAACGGCAAACCAACATAAAATTGGTTGATTAATATTGAAACATCAGATACGACGTGTTAATATTATGTTCGAACTAAAAATCTGTTTATTATATCAAGACGATAAATTAATATTTAAGTGAAAGAAAAGAAGCATCTTTGTTAAATTCTAAAATTGAAAAAATTGTGGTTCTAATGAGACGGATCACGGAATCCATTCCTTCTTTTTATAAATCTTAGATACCTACGCCTTCTTATCTTACCTTTTACCCGAGATTAAAACCTAAAAATGTTACATTAATGACGATTTATTTTAGGATTAGATGTGTTATTATATTGTCGACAATAATTTTAAATGTTATATATGAGTTTTTATTGTACAATTTGTACTTTAGTTAGGTAATGCCTTTTTATATCATTATTTTTAAATTGTGAAATGCAGTCATATTAAATTTCAAAATACGCACTAAACAGAAAAAAATGCTTTCAAATACAATTAACACAAATATCTCCACATTAGTTTATAACAGTTTCAAATAGTGCGTATTACGTGTATGGCGTACGCGTATAATTCGTAACACCAATATTGCGGATTCATAAAATCAATAGTTACATTTGCATATAATTAAATAGATTGTTGACCTCGCATAGTCAATGTCGAAAAATTGTCGTAACGCAGTCGTTTCGTAAAGTCAACTATCCGTGGTTATCGGTTATCGCGCTCGACTCGTCTGAAGACCAGTTGATGCTTGCGCGTCGGCGAACACATCCGCTCCCAACGCTCGCGCGCGTGTGTTAGTGCTAAGGTTCTGTCTCCTGGACTATAAACGGTTCGTAATATTGTGTACTAGAAATATTGTATAATTAGAAATTTAATTAGTACGTGATCTCGCGGTGCATGACGAATGGGTCTTAATTGCAGGGTCAGTGTTATGTCGGTATCATCTTTTTTTTATTATTTAAGAGGTTAAATAAATAGTTGAATAATCCTTTTTGTAAAGTTTGTTTAGATTATTATAATACTTAGTACCTTGAAAATTAAGTGAAGAACGATAAAATCGCAGTTATTTTTTAATTCACAAAAATATAGATTTTCTGAAACTTCTATTTTAATCGAAACTACTTATATAGTAAGCAGACAATAAAATTAGTTTCGATTAAAATACTGTAAAATATTTGAAAATTGAACTACGCCTATTGAAGGAAAAACTCCGAGGTTAAAGCTTTGTTTACAATGTTACATAAATACGTAGATGCCTGAAATAAAATGTAGAGTTAGGCAATATTGACAAAGATAATATCATAATATTATTATACAGAATGACTCACGGTTCATATATTAAGCCGAATATAGTGTAAAAAAATGATGCGTAGAATATTTTTTGTTTTGGCACCTCATATAAATTACTTACCATAACGCGACAAATCACAACTAAAGATCTGCATAAAAGACAGAAAACAGAAGAGTTTAAATCCCGGTCAGGAAATAGGTCAACGACCAGTGCATTCGTGTATATAGACTAAGAGCCCGCGAGACTCAGCAAAGGAAGATCAGTCCTTGTGGTCATTTTAGACTTTTTTTTTGCGTTATATTAAGTAATTTGTATGCCAAAACAAAACATGCTCTATGCGTTATTCTCTTCACACTACGTTCGGCTTAATATTATAAACCATGAATCAACCTGTATATTATTAACGTACATGAGAGTCTTTATGTAGATTTTAAGAGTATGTCTTAGTAGTGGTCAATGCGTACTTTGTTGTGGTCTGTGGATATAGAATAAGAGTAAAACTACGCTTCTACCGGTAAGTGATACCTTGTGGTTTCTCGTATTTAAACAATTATTATTGACGATTATTTATTTGTAGATATACTATTAACTATTATAATATCAATACTATTTGTTTGTAGACCACAATATATACTATTTTGTAATGAGGTTACTGCATTCGTGCATCTAAAATACTATTTTTATTTTTCGAAGATATACTTTATTTATTTGTAAAATTTTGTTCATATCTTTGTTTATAGGATGAACAGTAGTTTAAATGATTTACGTATTATAGTGACCTTAAAATATTTTACTGTGCGTAGTCGTCGTGAATTAGCTGCCCATTTAATTTAAAATATGGTTGAATTATGGTTTTTATGAATCATCAGAACAAGGACAGTTTTTATGTTACTTCGGGTCTTCCGTGATAAAAACATTTAAACACAGGATACGTTAGATAAATATTGAAGGATTTTGATATAAAAACGTCTTATAAAACTTGTTCTCGGACTTTGAAGTAGGGGTTCCTACTATACTTCGTTTCGATTCAATGTGATCTTAACGTTAATAAAAAATATTAAATGAATATGTCATTGTTGTTCTTTATTGCACTGAATAAGTGCACTTTGCAAGCACAAAATCGCCCATACCGAGCTTTCTTTACATTAAGATCACATTGAATTGTAAAGGAGTATGGAAATAAAACAAACTAGTTGTTACTGGTGTGCGCAAAAAGAAATTCTGCAAAAATCGTACACCAAAATGTACGCGATTCAAAATAGCTTGTAACGTTTTTTATTATCTTGTCTTTATCGGTGCCAAATATCATCAAAATCAATCTAGTAGTTGTCGCTTTGGAGTGATATGATCAGTAATTTTAAGGAAGCAATCTTCAAATTATACTTTTAAGTCGTTATTACAAGTTACATATTACAAATTAACAAGGCAACTGATGTTTAAACTATAATTACATTTATGTCCTACAGACGTAATCACGTCTTAATCCAATAAAGTTGTGTATAATTATAAAAGTAAACTATAATTTTGTAAGTCTTGTCAGGCTGATTATGTGTTTAATGAGTTAACAATATAACATCAATTATTATTAAATATAGAAACTATAAAAACGTTTTTTATATAACTAGACGTAAAAAAAAATATCCTTTTTTAAATGATTCGAGATCGATAAAATCGATTTGTTTGTAACACAGCAACGCATCCTTTATGAGTTTTCCATTTAGGGCGTGTTTCACCAAGCAATGTTAAAGTTGACAGTGAACTCCTCCTAAAAAGCTGCACCGATTTGAATGAATTCAAGTGGATTCTAGGATGGCTTAGATTCAAAATTGAATCATCATTTACGTCGTGCAACAACTACTCAATTTGTCTATCGTTCAAAAATAACTTAATTCTAGAGCGTTACAAAGTGCACTGGGACAGCTAGTATTAAATATAAATTACGATATAACTAAACGGTGGCATAAATTAATCATAATTAGAAGTTACTATAATTATATTCAACTAGCAGTCCTGACAAACTTCACGCCTTAGGATTAAGCTGATGCATTGACAGCAGCGCCACCTACCTATTCTAATAAATACACTAAAACCTTTCTTGACCACCCTAATTATTGGTGCAAAGAGCATGAATGTAAAGGTGCTTTAGCTTAAAGTATATCACGAATAGACATAGAGAAAGACACGACAGAGGATTTTAAGGATTATTTACGATTATTGCACCCGTGACTCTACATTTTTATATCGTTTTACGTTTTTTTTTACGGTCTATCTATTGAAACAGCATGTTGATATATTAAGGCACTATAGATAACTATTAATTATTCTTTTTAAGGGCTTTGTTATTCTATTTTTTAATGCAAATTAAATGGAAAAGAGAATCTTATTCCCCAAATATATTTTGTGCAAAGTTTATAATAAAAAAATTGTGTTGTAAACATAAATTACACAATAATTATGTAATTTGACATGAACACGAGAAATACAATACATGCAAATTAATTACATATCTATTCCACATAGTTTATTATATTAATAGAGCGCGTAGTTTTACCATGGGTCAAGGTATTGAAATAGTTTAGCAATTAACAAACTAATACTTACAACTCCGTAGGGTGTGATAGTTTTCTTGCTTTTAGCCCGCTAGGCCTTTCGTATAATATTTTATAAAAACCCTCTTGGCCTTTCGTATGGTATAGTTAAAACCCTTTTGTACTTCCTTATAATACAGCCATCCATAGGACTATAGTAAAAAACCCTTGGCCTGTCATATCCTATAGCTTGTATGGAATACAAAACATTAAAAATACACGCTTGTTGTATGAAACTCCCTATGTACATTACCTATATTGTTATAACAGTCTAGCCATTCAGGTTCTCGATACAGCCTGATGACAGTAATACGAACATTACTGGACAAAATCACCCCCCCCCCCCCCTTCAAAGTATTTAATGGGGGGTAGTAGAGCTTATACTCGCCACGATTGGCAGGCAGGTTGGCGAGCTTCCGTTTTTACCCTACTAATATGGAGCTACCTTTCCAGTTGCAGTCGTATCAAATTATGGCTTTCCCACAGGAAAAATGTTTTACTAAAATGATAAAGGTATAATTAAACACAATTTTAATTGTGATGTTGCAAATACTTAAGTTAAAGCTGTTGTTGCTTACACTTTACAAATCATAAGAGGCTTATAGTAGAGATTTAATTTTAGATACTCGTGTGGTTAAATTGCGCAGAAATATTATAGTTACAAATATATTTTTCGAAATGTACGTTAAGTATATTTTATAAACTGTTTAATAGCTGCCATGTACATTGTATACTTGCATGCATTCAAGATTTAGAATATTCAATTTGGGTTTGGATTTAGGATGATTTACTAACTGGCTGACTTGGGAGCAGGGTTTGCTAAGTTTTTATTTTATTCAAAAAAAAAGGATTTAATTGATTGCACGATAATGTTGTCCTTGTAAGTTAGGTTAATTGAATACTGATTGTCTGATTTAGTAATGATTATTATTGTAAAATTGTTTGCTAAGTAATGTGGTAAAATTTATAACATACTGCCATTTGCTCGCGGTTTCGCCCACGTGCAATAAAAGGTAATGTATCTTATTTGTTTCATGATGATAGTTTAAGTAATTTTCGCGTGAAAGCTTGGCAAACGAACGAACATTTATATTTATAATAATAGGAATAGGTTTAAAGATGTTGAAAATTAAGACAGGATATTAATTTACGTCTAAATATCTTTCCTACGACTACGACGTAAAAGATTCATTTTTTTTTACATGCCACCATATTTTATAAAATAAGTTTTAACTAATAATTTTTATCTTAAATATATCACAATACACACCGTCCTTAACTTAACAGAATCCTGATGTTAATTAGCCACATTAAATTAAATTTTAGAAAACATTAATTTCACGAGATTTTAGACTGATAAACAATGAAGAGGGTTTTTAGCATTGTACTATATTTTTGAAAATAATACGAATTGTATGTCTATATTGTGTGGTGAACACTTAGATCATAATAAATCCTGAGTTAATATACTCGGTATTTATTATGATCTAATACTCAAAGGGCGAACTAGAAGATAGTAGTTTTATGGTGAGAAGTAGATGCTTATGGCTAGAATTCATATCATTACTTCAACCACGTAAAATCGTATCTACGTACTTATTACTTTTAATAGTAGGCATTTATTACAATTTACCTAATTAAAGTAAAAATAAATTGAATTTGTTTATTAATTACACATTTTATACTTAAATGTATATTTATTAGTAACTATTAAAAGATAGTCGTAATTAGAGTTACGTTACGAGATACGTAACAGAGTAGCTACTTGTGGAAACAAAAATATGCCGTAGAGGAAATTTCTATTGGCCAATCTCCTCATTCTAATGGCTCTCGCACGTGCTAGGTGTTTGACACTAGGCTTGGTCAGTCGGGAGTATCTACAGGGATGAGAAGGCTTGGAGATTACCGAGGGAGGATTATATAACTTACCAAACTTAATATCTATGTACCTACTAGCTATAAAGAGTTAAAAAAGAGATAAAATATTGTAGCGCACTTCGTGAGTAATCCGAAAAGCGATTTTAAAGAAAATCTAATTAGTTTTTTTTATTACATCATGGATACTCATACTTTTATTTTATTAGTTAGTCGTAACTATGATTTATTGCGCCAATCGGAAAAATAGATAATGAACCTCTTGTTCAATGACATAAACCTATACGTAGGTATTTATTGGTCCGGCGGCGTGCGCATCAAAAAGTTTTCGTTCACCGTTGCTACTTTCACAGTGAACTCTGTAAACGAGATATATAAACCTAATTACCTATACAGCTAGGTAATAAACTAATTTTCACTGAAATAAATTTAAATTAGTAAGACGTTCATAATTTAATTCACTGTGATTAAGTTTATTGTATTTCAAAACTAAACGCTGTCGAAATGTTTACAAAATAACTATGTATTTAAAACTGCTTTATACGTACATAGATAATATCTCAGTATAATGTATCGCCATGTAACAATTAACCTCTAGGTGTGTGTAATACTGCCGGTCGATTAGGAGTTTACCGCTAATTTACTATTTTTACCAGTCACACTCAACCTTTTTTATGAGGTCCAAAATAATTCCAAGTGAATCTAACTTAAAAATTAATTTAGTTCATTGAGTATAAATTAAGAGTGAACAAATGAAATTGTGAAACCTTTTTAAACGTTATCAAGACTGAAAAAGCCTTGATGTAAATTGGTAATAGTTTAGATAACTTTTAACTTCAGTGGGTTAAGCAGGGACATCTCACATTATCCAATATCAGTATGGGTGCTGTCATCATTTTAATTCGATTCTATTTTGATCGTTAGTTCATTAACTTGTTATAAATAAAACTTCATTATCATTACACTATTGCAGTCTGTCTAAGGTCCCTGGTCTAATGACCCACCTGCAGTGGCCTGGGGCGCGGTGGGTGTGACATAATTTAATTGACTCACTAGCCACACCGTGTCTACTTGGTTAACTTATTACAACAGTATTGACATGTTGTTTATAGCAAAAATCGTTTTCATAGAAGTCTAATTCAATATTTTAAAATCTAACTTTTTTCAGATTTTCACCTCTTTAATAAGTTACGCCGCTTTCGGTGCAGGTGGCTGGTTTCGTTCAAGACAGGCGAGCCACGGTAGAGTAATATTTATTATGCCTAAGTGTGTGGGCAATATACAAGAACACTTTTCCCATCTTTTAAAAAAGTTAAAATAAGAAAGGACATGACTGACGAGAATACAGGCGCATGACCGACATTTCTCCATATCCATCCAACGCATTGATCATCTTTCTTGTCAGTAAATGGAGTGATTGTCATAACTATTATTGTTTTTGTATTTACACGATTCGTTTGTCGTTTACGCCAAATGGCATTTTTACAGCAATAATATTGACTTGGCAAAGTTTGTTTACTCAGTTTCTCTACTTGAGTATATTTTGTTTATTCATGTTTGATGATTTTTGGAGTACACTTCAATCTTTGTTTTATGAAAGTCATTTTGTAAATAATATATCTAACACATGTACGTGTTTGACTGATGACTGATGAATGATGCCAAGGTACTATACCTATATCATATTTACTCCTAATTTGATGTTTTACCCCACGTAGAGGGATCCGAGGGATCTGGCAGTAGTTCTCCACCACGGGGCCGTCCCCATTTGGGGACTTCCGTCGGGCGTTTCAAAGCAAAGCATTGTATAACTTATACAACGCGTGAATATTTTTATATGTAAGGGGCATAGATGTAGAATGTCACGTTTATAAGTTGTAACGGATGAAAAAGATGATCGATTGTATTGTGTGTCGACCAGTGTGCCTGAGCTTCTATTCGTGTCACGCTGTCAATCGGAGACAAGAGAGCTGTGAATGACACTGATACTAATTAGAGCTCCACGTATGCTGGTCACCTTTACGGTTGACGGATCACCAGTCAATCTACAATAGTACATGTATTACGTATAATAGGCATTTTGCTTGATGCAAAATGTATCTCACAAATAAAATATGCAGTATGTAGTAATAATAATTATGTTTTTCCGACTTGTTTATTTCATTATAAAAGTATACTAGCCAACTTAGACCTTATTCAAGTTTTGGGAAGACATTAGGGTTTAAGTTGTTATAAAATATTTTGTTACTATAAATAAATATACTTGGTACGTACCCATTCAGAGTTCACTTTTTTATACATTTGAACTTGGCTCTCATTTCACATCCATATTTTTGTTATGATGATTTTTTTAAGTTAAAAACTCTTTTAGAAATGTTCAATATGACCTACCACCGATTAGAACTAACTCACCAAGAAAAGTTGGTACAAGACTCAAGCGCGGCTACTAGAAATGTTCAGTAAAATGTAACAAAGTTATAACTTAATTTGATGCGTTGTTATTCAACAAGTTTACATAGTACTATCACTTCTCGCTATACGCTGTCAGGCGATATCAGAATATTCAGTTTCGCTGTAATATAAACCGCGAAACCCTACCCCGGAGCCTTCGCCGCTGAGTCGAGCCAGCGGATACTATTTCAATGTCAAAATATGCGACGCTAATGTGAACTAGAATTTCATTAATGGTAAACAAATTAGATTCATTATTTAAATAAGATACCCAAAAAGCTGGCAGCATTCATGAATAAAGCATTATTAGGGATTAATAAATAAAGCATATCAGGCGAGTCAAGGTAGAGTAATATTTATTATGCTCAAGTGTGCGCATTGCGCAATATACAAGAACATTTTTCCATTCTTTTAAAAACGTTAAAAGAAGAAAGGATTACCTGACATGACTGACGAGAGAACAGGCGCATGACCTTTAACACTTATTATCGTCGTAACTCATTTATTTTGTGAGCGGGTTCTCAACTTAATGATCTCAAACGATTGAACTCTTCTCTTGACATTTTCTCGGCCAAGCCTCATGCAATCAGACAGTTTTTAACTAAGTCCTTCTTTAATACCGATCCGTAGTAGTGTTAGTTTCAGTCTAGCTCTTGCGTTTTAGTTTCACTATTATTATAATTTACCTGTTTTCATTTACTTAACTGTATTATGTATAATAATTCATAACCATGCATGGTGAAGGTTTGCAATTCTCAGTTGTTACATACCTAACAATTCAGAGTTTTATATTTATGTAGATTTACTTGCTATATAGCTTAACTCTTGTAAGAAGTATACTTTATGTCTCTTGTATTTCTTACTTAAAGTTTTTAGTTTTATGCTTTTTACTTATGATTTTTTATCTACACACACACGCACATGTGTGTATGTATATATATGTGTGTGTGTTTTCTGAATAAATAAAATAAAAAATTACCGACTTTTTTACATATCCATTCAACGCATGGATCATCTTTCTTGTCTGTTAATCAGTTGATTGTCATAACTATTATTGTTTTTGTATTGTCATGATCATCATTAGCGTATAAAGTTTCATTCTTTCGATGAGTTTTAGGATCGATTAGAAAAACATTTTGGTATTCGGGCTGTGGGGCCAACTCAACGTTTTGCCTCCAAAAAGCAGAAATCCATCACCGATGTATTAATATTTGCGACTACTTTTTATTTTCTCTTGTTATACTTCAAGTAAATAATTTCACGTGGTATTTTTAAATTGTCATAATGGTTGGCTGTGAAGTCCTCAATTAATATATTTACTAAAATCTGTTCATATAATTGACCTATTTTATTGAGGAAAGCTACTTCTATCACTACTAACCTAACCTTACCTATTTGCGAACTATCAGAGTTCAATTAACACTGAAACTGTAACAGGGTAAAGTAAATTAAAATCTGTTAAAACACTTTTAACCCTATATAACGGGTGTAAAAGGAGCAGTCACTATAACTTTGGAATATTATTATACTACCTTTTCTCATTCTAGATTTTTTTTTTTATAAAATAAAAAAAAATGTCTAATTATTATTTTTGCGACAAAAAAATAAGAAATGGTAAAAAGAAAAATTTTTTTTCAAAGTTTTTGTCAAAATATATATTATATTATATAAAAAAATACATTTCCAAAATGCGGAAAGGTATTATAATAATATCCCAAAGTTATAGTGACTGCTCTTTTTACACACTGTAAGGGCCCAACGATACGCAACTTTCTTAACGCCATTAAACTACACCAACATAAGCCTTTAACATGTAAATGTCGCGTATTATTGTAAAGTATTGTAGAGTATTGTATTGTATCTCACGTTAGACATCTGTTCCTGGTTGAGGCCATTTATGGACTTTATTGGGAACTTTCACCGAGGAAAGCGCACGCTAAATTCGTAACAGGCCCAGATTAGATAGAGGCATGTATCATTACTTTTGTAGGACGCGATACGCACAAGGCGCCTTTACATAACACGATATCTACGGTCCAACGCTGATGTAGTTGAGTCCTTTCTATTGCATAGGATACAGATTATGTCGATAATTTAACAGCTTAAAAATTGTAATATTTAAAGCAAAATTTATAGGGTGTAAAGAGAACACTCACTATAACTTTGGGATATGATTATACTACTTTTTCTCATTCTAGAAATGTGTTTTTTTTACAAAAAAAAATATTAAAAAAATACATTTCTAGTCTAAAGGTAGTATAATCGTATCTCAAAGTGACTGTTCTTTTTACACACTGTATACAACGAATTCAGATTTTATATAATAATTAAAAAAAAAACAAAACATGCTGCAGGCCAAGAGAATATTTCCAGTGTACTACGAAGAGTCTATACAAAGTAAAGCACTTTCATTTCAACTAAAATCTACGGCCACATATGGCGTGCAATATGCGTCATCATTATACACGTGTGTCTCACGGCTTATATACCAAGCCGAATATAGTGTAAAGAGAACGCGTATGGCATTTTTTTATTTGGCACCTCATATAAATTACTTACCATAACGCTATAAAAAATTCAAATGTCTACCACAAGGAGTGACTCTTACTATGCTGGGGCTCGCGGGCGTTCGAGTTTATATATACTAGGTAGTATATATGAATACGAACGCACTGGGCGGCGATTCTCAGGCCTCGAACTTAGTTTTTTCTATCGGTCTGTCCCGCTCATGCAAATGAGATTTAGCGCGCGTGCGAGCGGGATATACTAATAGAACTATGTTCGAGGCCTGAGAATCGCCGCCTTGGTCGTTGTTCTAGCACCAAGGTTTAAACTCATCTGTTTTGTGACTTTTATAGAAATCTCGCTATTTTTCGCGTTATGGTAAGTGAAAATGACACTGAAAATTTTTATTTCAAAATAAAACTTATCAAGTTATTCTCGGAATGTCAACAAAAAATACTACCACCACTTCAACCGGTAGTAATTTATATGAGGTGCCAAAACAAAAAATGTTCTACGCGTCCTTTTCTTCACACTATATTCAGCTTGTTATATGAACCATGACATACTCTCGTATTTTAATACTACTCTTTTGGATAATAAGAATACCAATGAATAGTAAGAATACCAATAATTGGATAGTAAGAATACCAATAATAACAATAGCTTCAAAATATAATTATATATTTGCCTTATGTAGTTCTGTTATTACGATCATAGTTTCTCGAAACTCAGTATTTATAATTTTAATGTGGAAGACGTGACGGCCATGCGCTTGCGACGTTTCCTCATTACGTTGTGAATCGTGGCTTCACATTTTTGATGCGGAAGAGACGGCGGGACAACGGAACATTTCAAGACGCTTAATCGCTAAATATTAATGATAAATTTTGCCTTGAAAATTCGTCGTATTTTTGCTTAGTTATAATATCTAGAAATACATATTACAGGTATTTGAAGAAATAATAGGTTGGGGAAAAAGTAATTTCGCATTATAGTATGTATGAACTTGTTATAAAATCTTTTGGGCTATATGGTTATTTGGCTGATTTTGGCATCATTAAAAAGTTTTAATTTTACAGAAGACAATTTCAAATTCCAATTAGGTTAATGTGAGATTTTCATTTGTTTTTTTATTATTAAAATTAGTGATTCTAATGAAGAAATTCAATACATTTTAAAATTTTATTACAAAAAGGTAAAAATGCAACACAAGCCGCGAAAAAAGAGTAGGGCAAATTAGGTTTGAGCGTTTTCAATCCGGAAATTTTGATATTAAAGATGCACGTCGCTCTGGTCGCCCTGTTACGGACAAAAGTGATGCTGTTTTTGAAAAAGTGAATACTACTGAGTTGTGAGAATGCTGTTTGTACTGAGCAACTATACGGCATTTGAAATTACCAGTCCAAGACACTATGGTATTATTAGAGAATACTGTAAAATTATCATATTATGGTTAAAAAGGTCCTAAGACTCTAAGAGTAAAATATACTCAGTACAATGTAATACTCAGTACAATGTAAAGATAAAAATTATGAACCTCTCTCTTAGTTGTTTGTGTTTCACTTTTGATAGTCATTTTAATGGTACTCTATAAATTATAAACCTGAACAAATAAAAAAAAATATCGGCATAATATGTGTGTAAATACTTAATAATATTTCATCACGTCGGTATGTGAAAAAATTTGTCACTCTTTTCACGTTGAATACATAGTTGGTAATAGATTTATCTTTTCCTTTAATATGTATGAGCATTAGGTGCAAGCTTTAAGTGATAAATACTTATAAGGAAATCACACGGAAGGAGTTGAACCATTTTAAAATGCTAAGTTTCTGGGCCACTTCATTCAGTTTTCAAACCACATTACGCCAGTTTCGAAAGCTTCTCCAGAACTTTATAATATCACAAATGTTGAAATCTTAATATTAATGCCCGTCTAATATATAAATGATTTGCAATTTACATTCGCACAACTAAAGTTAGAACATTATAGTCGGTTATCGCTGTGACAATAGCTTGGAATGAAGAGATCGTAAATTATAATATTTATAGATAGTATTGCACCATATAATAGTGTTACTTATTACTGCTTATAAAAAGCAGTACTTATTACTAGCTAAATGCCGTTAAATATTTCAACAAAACTTCACTAACGATCACATACTAAATTAATTCTATATCTGAATTAAGTGGCGCTTAGGTCGCAATATGTCTATGTCTTTCCGCAAACGAGTGACTGTGACAACACATACTAGAAGCTGGTCACGGGAGTATGTCCTCCTATAACCACGGCTACTGAAAAGTAACTGAAACGTAGCGAATAAAAACTATCTGTAAGGTTCATTTCAAAATAGCGCAGAAACGATACGTCGCGATTTAATTTGTACCTTAATAATTAGAAAATAGAGATGAATACGCCATGGCTATAAATGTCGCTTGCATCTAATTAAATCTGCTTATTTAATTGAATGACTAGCGCGGATATTTATGGCGTCAAACAGCTCGTACAGATAGCAATGTGTTGATATATTATTTAATGTGCGTTATAACTATGCACTTTCGGAAATTTTGAAGTATAAGAATAAAATATTAAATGGCTGTCCTAGTCTCGGATTCATTTAACTTGTAGGTAAAAAGTAAAAACTAAATTCAATGGACGCGCTAGTCATTCAATCAAATAGCAGATTCAACCAGATAACATAAACACGAAACGCGACGTTGAGTGTTGAAAGTGTTGAGTTTAAGTGTTTACAATTACGTTTAAATATTGATATTATATTATAATACGTGAATAGTGTTCATTCACGTAAATATCAATATTTAAACGTTTAAAAATAAACAAAATGAAACATTACATAACGCGTATTCGAGATGAGCGCTAACAACAAAACATCGCGCCGCAGTCGTAACGATGCCTGAGGATCCGCAATTATGAGATATAAATTACGTAATTACAGTAATGATAATTACTCTTTGTTTACTGTCGGTAATGAGCTGTAGGATACTGTGTTCATGAGGCCCTGTTGATGCGATTTGCTCTACGCGCTTAGAGAGTTTTAGAATTCACTTTTTCCACTAGCTTGTCCAGGCTAACTTTACACCGCTTTAGATTTAAATTTCTTAACGTACTGACAGCTGTGCTACTTATTGAGTCCAAAATAAAATTACATAACGAGAACCAACCTGGTGAAAACAGCATGAAGATCGGTGCAGTAGTTTTTGAGTTAATCGCGAACAGCCAGATACAAGCTGCGGAAAATAGTATGTAAGGGTAATACTTAATTAATGAGAACAAATTTATAATCATAATATAATATCTATGGACCCTTCATAACACGTTAACTTGGCCCCGTGCTAAGTATCCGAAGAACTTGTGTTACAGGTACCAGACAACGGAAATATATTTAACAATTCTATACTATACACATATTTAAGATTTTTATTATATTATACACTATTTAATACACTTCCATGACCCAGGAATATTGAAAACTTTTCGGTCCCTCGGCGGTATTCGAACCCGCAACCTCTCGGTCGAGCACCAACGCGCTGAACCACTGCGCTATGGAGGTCGTCATACATTGACACAGCAGCGTACGCGTTGATGTCTTTTAGATCTTTCATTATGAAGTATAAGAGGTATCGAGGAGAGACTTTAGGAGTGTTCTCTATCTTATTTTGGAATTGAAAACTTCTTAAGGCACGTGGTACTTATTATTTTGTGGGTAATGAATCAGATTGAGCCGTAATGCTCGGCTATATAACGCTTGTTCAGGTAGAATCAGCTTAAGTCGATTTTGTATTAATACCTGGTCCTGATATTCTTTTTTATTGCGGTCTTAAACATATTAACTTTTTATTGAAATATTGAGTGACATATTATATTTAATAATAACTAGGTACATCGTCATCCAATTTGATACTTTTTGATTTGACAAACCACATTTTACAAGTTCTTTTGTTGACCATTCACCAACGCGGACATCAAATTGTAAAGCTATATGTTGCGCGGCGTTAGATAATAGGATTACGTTATATTTTAAAACGTCTCTTGCCCAAAAATATAAAGGTCGTTATTTCTTCATTTTGATTGCGATTATATAAAAATGTTTTGGCAAATTATCCAAAATTGGCCACCATCGTTCATTCAATTAAAACTGGCTGTTACGTGCCGACCGCAGGAGGTGACGATCAATCTCGTTTACGACCAGTAGGCTATCGCACTTTCTTGTTAAATTTTATTTTTAATCTAAATAAATTATGTAAATTTTACTAAGAAAAAAAATATGAACTAACTCAATTTTGCTAATGTTTGCCACGACATTTCATCGTCATTTCTTTTTTTGCAAAATGGGCGTCAAGGTCGGAGGGGTCGTTTTGGAGACTTTTGCAAACATCAATTCATTCCTCTTTATAATAATATTATTGTAGATTATGGTGATTTCATAAATTTATATTAATTAAAAATGTAAGCTTTTGCTTCTGGGCTGGCTTTGAAGTTAATCCAACACTATATTATCCCCGAAACAGTCAATATTAATATGAAGCGTAGAAAAAGCTCTGAGTTACTTTCATTCATTCAATTATTGCAATTGAAAATAGTACAAATAGTGTCTTAAAAGTAATTGCGTCAAGATTATTCTTCTCAAAATATCGCTTCTAGCACGTAGCCTGTAGGTATACAATATAAATTATTCAAACTCGGTTTGAGGCTCTATTATTAGCACTACTGTAAATTGCTTTTGAAAGTAAGACCTCTTCAGTTCAGACACGACGCGACAGTTAGCTAACACGTCGTGACGTATGATTCGGGACGCATTTCAATGACGCGAGTATAGTTTACTTCAATGTTTGTTTTGGAAGCTTTGTGTGAAAAATATAAGAGGAAACATCACGCCTGTTTTTCTATACATTAATAGGAAACAGGGGTCGCGTAGACGACCCCTGTTTCCTACCTGAGGGCGTATTATGATCTTTTACAATACCAGCCTGGTTCCAGGCAATTTAATAATACGGTCTTAAACTGCCTTGTTCTTTTTCATATTTCAACGACATGTTATACTGAATAAATCCACCCTAGTTTGGTTTTCTGAAAGTGACATTCGGAAGCAAGTCAAGTGTCACGTGTCCGCTGACTAGCTGTCATCATGCAGTTATTATGTGATCGTAATACGAAAATTCCAGGCAGCCATGTTGTATGGCGTAAACTGGCTGGAATTAAGAGCTTGTAATAGGCCCCCTGGATATTTTTTTTTAGTTTTTTAGTAATTTATTTAGTATTTTTTTTCCTGAATATCTATTTATGTATGTTATGTATAAGTCCCTTTTTTTCCTTTTTATAATAAATTAATTATTTAAGGAGATACGGACGTTCAAAAATCTAAAAAAAATACCAGAACTTGCTAGATATGTCTTGGGACGAAACGAAACTATTAAAGTAATGACAAGAACAGAACTAACATACACATCTACTCCCGAGTTTAAGAGAGACTTGTTGCTAGCGAAAAACACATTGCAAGTTTTGCTGTGCAATGTTTGTCTACTTCGGTAACGCTGTTACCAAACTCCGTACGATTTGTTCCAAATCTCGTACCACTAACGTCCATTATATGCTAATTGGCAATCCACATACAATTGCTTAAACTGAGAAACTGTCAAATCATTGGATAACATTTGATAAATATACAAGGAGCACATGTGTTATATTGTCAATGAAATGTAATTACATTATGTAATTTGTAAAACAATTTTAGCTTTAAGCTTTATTTTGTAAGTAAACGAAAAGTTGCTAAAATAAAGAATATAATAAATATAATAGTACTTTGGTACTTATTCTATACTGGTTACTTTTTTTTTTTGTTAATTGTACTGGGAATAAATTGCTTTTTTTCTTTTTGGGTACAATAAAACATAATTAGGTTATTAAGAAGGTAATGTTTATGAATATTAATTATAGTTAAAGTACATCAACTATAGCGATCTTTTTATCTAATTTTAAATTATCATATAAAAAAACCAAACTAAGTAAAATTGTACGAAAAACGTAAGATATTGTGAGACCTCAAAAACCCTGCCTTAATAAAGCTATGTTATGTAGTATATTTTTCATATAATATTCAAAGTAATATTATGAATGAAGAGTTGTAAAACACCGAAAGTCGCGAACGTTTATATGTATAGCAATAACATCATATTATCACCGTATACAATATGATATTATTACCGTGGTGGCTTAAGACAATTGGTAATATTGTTGACAGTGAATGTAATGAAATTATTGTATAGCTTTATATAGCTGTAGTTTATTAAAGTTTGTTAATTTTAAAAATAATAGATGATTGTTGGTTGTGAGCTTGTATTTTTGTGTGGGAAAGAGAAAATAAGGGTTATTAGTAACATTAAGTATATCCGAGTGGGGTGTGTGCTACAATGTATACAAGGTGTAAAATAAATTAGTGATAATACTTTAGGGTGTAGAGTACTGTGAATGTCAGCCAGCGCTGAAAGACTTAATTTTGACTCTCATGTTTATAATAATATGAGAAATACCCCAATATCATAAATTTTCCCATACAATAATTTAAAAAGTTACTCTTAAGCGCTGGTACTTTCTCAGTAAACTCTATAAACGGGACCCATTCCACACCCTTAAGTATTATCACTCATTAATATTATAGCGTGTATAGGAACTCCTGAAGTTGTGTTGATGAAGGTATTATTCTAGATTTTTTTTTATTCAGTCATGCTTTATCTTATCTGCGCATGTACTGAGTTATACTACGTCGTATTGTTAATCGCAAACAACACTATAATGTTAGAATTAGTTTTGAATATGAATTATATAATTTTTAGCAACTTTAAGTATTTTATAGGCTCAAATATGTTTTTTATGTTATTGCAAGGTCATTGCAGTGCCGTATTTAGTTCCGCGATATTGCAAGATGTTCGTCGTGTGCAACTTAGGTATAAGTAAAGGCCCAAGTTACTACGTGACCTGTGACTTGTGCCTGCGATAGTACATGTTGACTTATTATTATGTAAATACTGGAAGGTGATTTGGAACGATAATCTATTCAATTCCTAGCGTTTTGTAATTACTTTTTTTCTGTACGTCTGCTTGACTTATGTCATTATGTCATTTGCAGAGGTTAGCAGAGTTTGTAGCCTAAATTTATTTTAAATAAATATTAGTGTTTATACTGATTCGAAAACATAAACGGTATTACTGATTTTAGGCCAATGTTTTATTTAATTGTTACTCAAAATTACTCTATATCCGGCTCTTTGCAAAATTCCTAGAATTTTCGGAAAAACCTAATTGAAGACATGAGTGATTGAAGGTGAAACGCAAAATACTGATTTCGAGAAAATTGAGTTCAAACTATCATTGAAACATTTTAAAATATTTCGTAACGTATCGGGTACATGAATCTAAAGATCCGTCTTTAGAATAAAATGTACTTAATACGTTACAACATATCATAAAATCTTTAAATGGCAGTTTAAAGTTAATTTTCTGGGTAGAAAATTTTTGCGAAATAATATATACCTTCATCCACTCATGTCTTCAATTATCATACGACATATAAAATCTGTAAGAAATTGTAATGTAATTACCATAATGCGAATACATTAATTTGCACTTGAAGTATTATATCACAGATTTTTAATGTGCAGTGTAAGTGCAGGCTTTAAGATATATAATATCATTAAAAAGAGCAATCTTTATTGCCGCTATAAATATGGCGAGAAGGCTCAGGGAAGACAGGCTGTACTTACCTGCGCGCGCGCATTCGTGACCCGCACGTAACTCCTCGACCTTCGGTATTGGCCAATTCAATTAAATGATCCATACTCCATAAAATTATTGCCATTTACTAGATAATTGTTTCGTAATTGTAGGGTATGGTTTAATATTTCTCCAACAGGTGTTATTAGATACATATAGATAAAATATTTTTGTTGACGCCAAATAATATTTCTCGAATACAGGTGCTTTAATTATAGATATATTTTAATTTGTAAAGCAGCGAAGTATTGCAAATATCTATGTGTTACGACAAAATAGTCAAATAATAAATTTAATACTCTACTTACTTGATAAATAATAATAATAATATCTATGGACGCTTCATACCACGTCAATCTGGCCCCATGCTAAGTATTCGAAGAACTTGTGTTACAGGTACCAGACAACGGAAATATATTTAATACTTTAATACTATTCACATATTTAAGATTTTTATTATATTAATACATAAATTTAATACACATCCATGACTCAGGAACATTTAAATCTTTTTGTTCCCTCGGCGGGATTCGAACCCGCGACCTCCAAGTCAAGAGCTAAGCTTTGAACCACTAGACCACGGAGGCGTGAAATGAAAAAATATATCGATACTATAATTTTACGTAGTATGTCATAACGCGGACGAAATTACGAGCACATATAGTAAAAATAAGTACATTATTAAATTCTATCCTACACGATTTTTTTTTCAAATCAGTCATACTAGAGAACAAACGAACAAAGAAAGAAAATCCTAAGCTTAAGAGCGTGTTTCACCAAGCAATGTTAAAGATAATTAATCCTTCCTTAAATATCATGTTGTTCCTCTCGTAATTCACATCAATGAATGAGAAGTCATGGTATTTTAACATGCCGTTAACACTAACATGCGTTGGTGAAATTGGGACTAATCCTAACAATAATTATACATGTCCAATATCGAAAAAGAAACGTAAATAATATACGCAACCTGTTTACTGTCTGCCTAGGAGAAAATATTCCAGCCCTACCCGCATACTGCACACATGAACTGTTATTGACCATAAAATATATAACTGTTACAGTTGATAAGTGTTAAGAGGAAACACCACGGTTGAGAGAAATACAAAATAGGTATTTATAAAATCTATTGCTGTCTCGCAGTGCCTTAGCTAGCCAGCACTAGCGCGATAGAGACAACTGCAATTTGGACTGAAATTACCTATTAAAAGTACCAGAAATCGACGTTTAGGGGATTTCTGTTTCCTCCTCCAAAACTTAACCGATTTAAATATTTTTTTCTGTATTAGCTAAAAAAAGAATTGAGCTAGGTTCCTATTTTTTGCTTTTGTTGATTATTGTAGTCAAATCTGTTTCCTAGATATTTAAACATAGCGGAGAGTCTGGCCATTTTTTTTAGGTTTTTAAACGTCCATATCTCTTTAAATAATTAATTTACTAAAAAAAGGAAAAAATAGGGACGTACAAACAATATCCATAAATATTCAGGAAAAAAATTGTTACTCTATAGGTATTATTCAGGGAGGAAATAGAAATCCCCTAGACCCCTATTTTTGTATGGAAAAAATTTCGTGGTGTTTCCTCAGTTATCAGCAGGGTTATTCCCGACACAATCGAATCAGTTCAATCTCAACGGATTTTGGTGTTTTATTTGGTGGATTACTTTGAACAAGGATTAGAAAATTGAGTTTAAACTATCACATTTTAGGATGTGTAGTAACGTATTAAGTACATGAATCCTAAAGACGGATCTTTAGATTCATGTACGTTACGACGTATTCTAAAATGTTTAAGTGACAGTTCTAATTAAATTTTTCTCGAAATCAGAATTTTGCTACATATCACCTTTATCCATTCATGTCTTCAACTATTATTGAATTAACAGTCATAAGGACACATTTGTAATAATTGTTTAAAATAAGAGACCCATAAATTTATGTCACCCATAGTGCGTGTTACGAAGCGGCTGATATAGCCTATAGGTTACAAGCCTCTATAAAATAAATAAATTAAAAACCTTCATAAAAATATTAAGTCGTCAATATAAAATAATAGTGAACACGTTTCCGAGCGCTCATCAGTTGTGGTTACCTGGTTACCGCTCAGCTGTGGTTACTTGCATTACTGGTTACGCAACCGCGCGGCCGTGAACTCAAACCCGAGCATTAGCATGCGCCTGCGATGACCGCGCGTAATGCTACATTACAATAAAATAGAAAACTAGTTGCAGTACTCGATTGTTATCGAATATGATGCAATGTACTTTCAGATTTGGGTATCATTTGCATTTAAAATGCAAATATTTCGTGTAACTTGAACTATCATTTCAGTTGCCCAAGAGCAGATAAAACTTTTTGAAATGCCACTGATTAAGTGAAGTAAAACTACTTTACGCACGCCTGCATTGGGGAGTAAGTTGGTGAATGCGTGACGTCACAAAAAGTGAGTTCGGGCGAGGTGAACGGTAGTTGAGAGGGAGATATAAGTTTGTGAAGATAGAAAGAGAGAGTTAGGTTTCGTGTGTAATAAACATATACGCACAAGACCGATAAAAAAAGAGAAAAATATATAAATATTTTTATTATTACTGTATACAATTATTACTGTAGGGATGAGAGACATTTTACTTTTCCTCTTCCTTTGAAAGCCAGTTACATTTTATATATCTTCTAGCTGACCCGTGCCCACTTCGTTGAGCATAAAAAAAAACCGTTTAAATATTCCCTGGACTTCCACGAACGTTTCAAGACCAAAAATAACCGAATCGGTTCAGCCGTTCTCGAGTTTTAGCGAGACTAACGAACAGCGATTCATTTTATATACATATAAGAGAAAACACAGTGCAGGCATACATTCTTATAGTTGAAGCTAGAGAAATATTACTTCAATTGAATGGTCTCAAGCACAGTCATAATTTTTTAACGATTAAACGATTATTATAGTTGCACAATAGAAGATAAAAGTTTCTCAAATGCCTCTCATTTGGTATTATTAACGCAGGCACCGTAACTACTCATTTTCTCACACGGTAGTTACTCTCCACTCGTCAGCTCTTCAGTGAGTTATTGAGTTTGATGATAGGGTTGTCTACCGCTACCGAGATGGAGGCTTCAATTACGAACATAACGAGGCAACAGTACTAGTACAGTATTTAGTCAAGATGCCATCACTAATCACGACGAAGAAGTTAGAAATCAAAAATGTATAGTGGCGAATCGCCCGCTTTGTTACTAAGAGAACATTATGTCAATTGAACATATTTTTTTTTATTTTGTTGTTATTTTTTGTATGGTATATTATGACGGTTGATGTCATGGTGACTATTTTCAATTGTTACGAAGTTCGAAAACAAAGTGTATGGGATTTGACATAAGTGACATACGATTCCGTATGTCACTTTACACACATTTTTGTCCTTGAACTTCGTAAGTTATAATAGCGATGGTATCTTGAATCAGCAGGCTTACTCCCGACACAATCGAGAATATAATTAGTTCGATCTTAACCCCGGCTCCACACTACTCGCGGAGTTCCTCGGCGAAGTACTCGTGATAACGAGGCGAAGTAAAGTTTGACGAGGTAAGCCGAAGTGCATCTCTACACTATCATATTCGTCTAACTTCGTTCAACTTCGCGAGTAGTGTGGAGCCGGGGTAACGGTATTTGGTATTTTATTGGGTGGATTACTTTGAAACTAACCAGGATAAAGAAAATCGTTAGATAGTAACTTTTTGTTCTCCCGGCCATGTCAATTAACTGAGTATCAAAATAAAAAAATGTTGATTAATTCTGGAGTGCAGCACGAATCTGAATCAAAATCGAATCAGTTTGGAGAGTAAGGCCCAAGGGCTCAGATTGATCGTGAGACATCGTAATGACGTTCCAAACTAACGATTGTTTTTATGTTCATTTAGCTCGATCAGAAGATAATGGCGGCGAATGATTGATGAGTGAACGACCAAGAACGATTAAGAGTTAATAATAACATCTCAATTAAATTAAATCACAGTACATAGTAACGTACCATGGTCAGAATTCCGTTCTATGGTTTTATTAAGGGAGTAGATTATTACTTATTATTATGTAACTCCAAAGTTAAGATCACTGCAAGGCCTTCGTAAGTTAATTATTAAAGAAAGTACTTAAAGAGCGTTTGTATGCTAAAGCTTATTATAAGATAAATTATTCTGTAAATTATTGCACACCCTGGGAATAAGGTGGCCAACCTTAAAGGCTGCTCATAATTTATTTACTATATGCATCCTGACTTTTATAATATTAATATAGATTAAGTTGCTTTGTAAAAATACATATACTTTGAAGCAGGACAATTTTTTGCCACAATATGGCCCCGTGTGAGTTTCTTACGCCGATTCCTCTTGGTGGGCTAGGGTCGAACCGGTGGTAGCCATTTAGTTTTGTTGACTTTCCGACAAAAGCTTTTTATGTTTTATTTCGTCGTCGTCGTCGTTTCAGCCTTTTACTGTCCACTGCTGGACATAGGCCTCTCCAACACATCCAGTGCGACCGGTCCATTGCCACCTGCATCCAACGTGACCCGACAGTTTTCACCAGGTCGTCGGTCCATCTGGTAGGTGGCCGTCCCACACTGCATTGAAAACATGTTTCATTTGGAAATAAAATATATTCTTTTTTAATTATTTTATTGATCCGTTCATAGTAACTAATAGCGCTCATAATCTGTATGAGTTCTTAATATTTTATAGACCGAGATCCAATTTTATAGACCAATCCAATTAGTCCAATCCTTGCCTGAAATCCTTCATATTCTTACTAATAAAATAAAACTTTGCAGTATAATTGAAAACATGAATGGGTGAAGGTGATAATATTATGTCGAAAAAAAATACCTAGAAATTTGAGTTTAAACTGTAACTTTAATATTGCAGGATAATATGTAGTAATAAGGTATTAAGTACATTGATTCTAGAGACGAATCTTTAGATTAAAGTATAAACTTTACGACGTATTCTAAAATGTTTAGGTAACACTTTGAACTCAATTTTCTCGAAATCTGAATTTTTCTACATATCACCTTCAATTATATTGATCAATGTACATTATACACGTTAGTTTATGTCGTCAATTTGTAGAAATAGCTTTCAGTCAATATCGTGTGCCAGTTCCTGTGATTGAAATGAATTAACTTCAGTAAATTTTATTTTATTTATCATGCCTGGATAGAGATATTTAAGGGCAATTTTTCCTTATCGAGATAAATATCAGTTAAGATCTCGTAATAAACTATTTCTTAAGCTTTAACATAACTTTATGATAGGTTTATCCATTGTATTAGCATGATCAGAAGGAGGTTGTAAATAGTAAACGGTAAAATGTAAAAAACTCGCGCGAGCCTTCTTGGTAATGTTAATGCTGGTTTTATGTTTATAACGCCAAATTTATTACTAAGTAAATAGGGCTACTAGCTGTTCAATTTATAGATTAAATTTCTAAGATTCAAAATCGATTGATAAGCCGCAATAATATTATTGGCACTAAAACTAAAGCTCCTCATTCTATTTTGAGATTTACTCAACATAAGTTGATGAATACATTAAAGTGTATTTATGTCTGATATTATTACTATTATTTATATTATAGTATTTATGTAAGTATAAGTATTATTTATGTATAACACTATTATGTATAATAGTGATATCTCGCATGAAATTTCTCTCTGTTTTTTTAGAAATTTCTTTTAGAGATAAGTAGGCCTTTTATGTCATATTTCTTTATATAAAATCCTTTTGTCATTTATGTGCACAAACAAATTGTTAAATAAAATAAATAAAAACATCAAATTGAAAACAGTCTGCCGCAAAAAATTTAATAGGTTAAAGAATATAATTTTATTGTAAGTCGATATTTTTATTTAATATTTTAAGTTCAATTTCCAGTACCATAATAAATACCAAATTAAATAAAAAAGTGTTTGTGACAACCCTAATATCTATTTATGCACTTATGTGCTGCAGTCCGCACTCAGCTTTTGTAAGTCAATTTGTCAAGTGCCGTGTGCAGTAATAAGGCCCGCGAATTAATGGACAATTAATATTCAAGAGCCTTGCCTGTTTAGGTATTACCATATGTGAAAATATATAATGTGGTTTTACTATTAAAATGTAGTATGGTAATTTTAGTAATTACTTTGATTGTTCGCCTTAGGCATACAGTCACCTACATAAAAATTAAGTAACGTATTACTTTAATTTAACGTAATTCTTGAAATCCTGCTGTGATATTGCATACAAATAATATATGAATCAAGTTCATTTGTTCATATATAATACCTATATATTATATAATATTATATATTATAATAACAAATGAACTTGAATCAAGTTCATTTGTTATTATATATGAACAAATGAACTTGATATTTTAAAAGTCAAAAGTCTTTGTTTTTTAAATTTATAAAAAGTGTTTTCTGAAAGTTGTTTCTATAATACCACTACCTACTTTTCTATACTATGTTTCTATAATACTATTAGCCTACCACCGGTTTGGGAACACTAAAACTAAGAGGTATAAGATCGTTAAATTATATTCAGTTTCATCTGCATTATGTCTTCATCAAAAACTGACATAACATTGTGCTGTCAGGAAACCGACCAGCCTGTCAGCTGCTAGTATTTCCATATTTCACTTAATGTGAATTTATGTCGTCATTTCGTGTACTTTCTAGTGTAAAACAAAAAGCAATGCTGTTGCCTAACGAATTCGTTAAGTATCTTATTTGCAGGTAGAAAAAAACGGTAGGTGTTAATTACGAACATTGGTTTTGTTCATTTATTTACAAAATCAGTCAAGTGCGAAGCAAACGTGCGCTAAAGAATGTGGACTAAGGATTTCGTATGAAATAGAAAAAGCACATAGTTTGTTGTACACATCATATTATTACGAGTATCTCAAAATTTCAAATGGCTACCTGTAATAAATAAGTAGTCGTTATTGACCTTGTAACATTATAAAATGATAAAGTAGAGACTAATACTGAGATCCTTAACTCCGTTATTAATTGGTAGGTACGTTAAAGACTCAATAAAAATCTAATAGGTCCATTCGTCGACAGACAAGGTGTTTATTTCGACCTTATTCCTATGGCGATAAAGTTCAAACGTGATGGTGCTTGTGTCCTGAGATGCTATATTAATTGGCTCGTGATTAATACCATTACATCTGAATTTGCCGATGTGTGTAGCTGGAATGTCGGTTGGCCTTGTGATCGAAGATTATTAATTGATGACTGATCTTGAAATAAATTACTTTACATAACATACTGCTACCGACTTTGTTGTCGTATAAACGATTCAATTAATATTATATTGTATTTATTATGTCAAACTTTTATTCATCTACTATAATAAACAATAATCACAAGATTAGTATTATTTTGAATCAGATGATGATGAAGATTAATTAAACTAGGGCTTTTAAATACCGATTCTTTGTTTGGTAGACTTGTGCGATTATAAAAAAGGATTCACCTTCCTTTTTATCAGTGCACAAGAATATAATATACTAGGCAAAAAGCATAGTCATACGATATAATATGATTTAAGACACTTCGTAGATATAAATTAATAAATAATGGAGAAAACTAGATCTGAATATAAGAACTAAGAAACTGTCTGCTCAAAATAATAATAATTAATTTACGGGTGCATATTATAACTATTTTTGTATATTAATTCTTTTTTGGTAAGAAATTGTACAATTTAGTTAGTAATGTTACATACGTATTAGTCTTATATAATATACTAGGTATGTATAATATCTATTCGAAGTAAGTTGAACAATCCTATATTATACACAACTCTACCAGACAAAGGTACGGTATTTAAGAGCTCTATTTTAATTACAATATTTATGTTGTAAGTTATTATGTCCAGCAGACAACTGTTGATGGATAAGTGCCGAATTATGTTGCAAATATATTTGTATTAGGGTTGTCCCTTTTTAGAAAAGGTTTTAATAATGAAACAGGCATTGCGGATAGTAATTTTATATATTTTTATTTATGCTATAGGCAAAAGCTTTATAACATTAATGTAGTCTTATCTATAAATATATGAACGTTATAGGTACTTATAACAGTAGGTCCAGCAGGAACATTTGACAGCTCCGTAGTAACGTTATCGAATGATATTCACTGTATGAAAACGTCATGGTTTTCAATTTGGTTCTGCCATGGCTCCGTAAAAATAACGTTATTTTATCATCTTTCAAATGTTCCTTCTTAGCCTTCAGCTTACTGAATAGATGACCAATATAAATATCATGTTTTCTTTCTGCAGAAGAGTACACATTAGAAAAAAGATTAATTAAGGAATGCGCTAATTTTATCGCCACAATCTGTTACTATTTCTATTTTCGTGTAGACAAAACACGCGCTGGTGACCCTAATATCGCTATATGATTTGAAATATGTTAGGTACTTCGAGCTAAATACTGGAGGAGACACAATATTAATTTTAATTTATAATTAAGTATACTCATGTAGCTACTTTGTTTATCTTTATTACCAACGTTTCAAGCACACTGTAGTTTAAGTATACAATGTAATATACCTAATATTTTCATGTAAATCTATTAAATCGTTATACCAAATGCCTTTTGCCCAGGATTTATCGCAAATTGTGACGACGAATTTCAAAATAATAAATGTATGGGATTTGGAATACGCTCAGTGAGTATCGGTATGTCATTTAGTGATTAAGTCCCATACATTATTGTTATCGAACTTCGTCATCGTCCTATTATTGAAGGTGGGAAAAAGCCCCGAAGCTGCATAGCCGTTTTTTGATTTCGTTAAAATATTCTGACACATGCCAACCAAAGTGTTATAGTTAAATTTTACTTTTAGAGACCGCAAGAAAATATTCAATTATCACACAGAATGTTGTAAACTTCAATTGGCTGACGTTAAAATATTACAATGTACACATCGTAAAATCTTATACAATACAAGTCACAACTCACAACGTAACGTTTCTGGCATTTGGTACATATTTAGTGTGACAAGGTCCCAGTCGTCAAATAAAAACGTTTTCGTCTAAATAAATGCCAAGGTACAAAAAATAAACATTCTTATCTCGTACCCGATTCATACGCGACGACAGATGTCGATTTAACCGTCACTTAAATAACGATTACATGTAAATTATCTTGCGTCTGTTTACAGATAAATTGCTACTCAGTACTTAGCCATGCATTACTGATGACCTCGGTAGCGCAGTGGTTGTTGAGCGTGATGTCGAACGGGAGGTTCGAATCCTGCCGAGGTAACAAAAAGTTTTCTGTGTTCCTGGGTCATGGATGTGTATTAAATATGTGAATAAAATAAAAAAAAATATATTAAATATGTTTATAGCATAAAAAGTATTGAATACTTAGGACGCGGCTAGATTGACGTGGTGTGAAGCGTCCAAAGATATTATTATTATTATTACTTCTTTGAAAACATATTAATGTGTACGCTAATTTATTTAGCGAGTTGATGATGATATGTCTCGATGTGTCTATCATTTTGGCCAATTTCTTATACCGTATAAGTAAGCAAGTCTGAAATAGCAAGTTGCATCTAAAATTAGCAGTCTACGCGAAACCCTAACGTCTATGCAAATGTAATAAAGCTGAAGAGTTTGTTTCTTTAGACACTCTCATTACAGGAACTACTGGTCTGATTTAAGAATTTATTTCCGTGTTGTGTGTGTAAATAGCTCATTTATCGAGGAAAGACATATTAAATTAGTAAGGGCTGGTTTTAATCTTCATAAAACTTTTATGTGTGTGGTTTTTCTCTCTCTGTCTGTGTGTGTGTGTGTGTGTGTGTGTGTGTGTGTGTGTGTGTGTGTGTGTGTGTGTATGTAGTAGTATTGAGGTCCTTTTAGGTGGATTGTGCTGAGATGCATTGTCAAAGCGCCAGGTAAACGCTTAGCCATTGCATCAGTGTGTGGAATTGTATGAACAACCAGTTGCAAGAGCTTAACGCGAGTGAATACTAATACGACTTGAGTGAATACGATAACAATCGTTCGTTTCGAGTTGTTTTACTTATAACAGCTTAATAGTTTACAAACTGTTATATGAATAAATATCTATGGACGTTTCACACCACGTCAATCTGGCTGGCCCCGTCTTAGCACGGGAGAACTTGTGTTACAGGTACCAGACAAAGGAAATATATTAATAGTATTATACACATATTATATTATACGCAAATTTAATACACATCCATGACCCACGAACACTGAAAGCTTTTTGTTCCCTCGGTGGGATTCGAAACCGCGACCTCTCGCTCGAGCACCAACGCGCTCAACCACTGCGCTACGGAGGTCGTATTAGTCTAAACTACGGTTATATTATTACGTTTATTTACGAAAATTATTATTATTGGTTAGCGAACTATCAAATAATTCATTTAAACGTTACGACAGAACTGGTAATATTTTTTGGTTTAAATAACTTATTTTGTGTAGTATAATTAATGTTTTGTCCAAACATTGATCAGCATTTATAGCTCTTACAATACAATTTACAATTAAAATTATTTAATTTCTTGTCCAATTGTGTAATTTATTAAATTTTTTATCTTATGACACTATAAGTGTTTGTAGATGTTAAAAAATGTATCATAAAAGACTATACCTAATTATCGATCATATTTTTTATTATCAATATCGTTACAATAGGACTTCCTATAACTCGTTATGTCTAGCTCGTCGTAACATAAACAATTGTTTGTTATAACCATAACAACTGAGATAATTAACTACCTGACTACTATCGGAGTCCCTGAATCGGAAAACATTACCATAACCTGCTGACCCGCTCAGCAAATCATAGGATTTGTCATTGTAATGTAATTCAACACGAGTTGAATATGTTACAGTGGAAGGCATGCATAAACAAGCAGAGTTTGCAACAAAAATCGTTGCCCAAGTACGTAGTGGCGAAAGGATTTGCCAGATTCAGTATGAACGATGATAAAAGACAGGTTATATAATGACGAATTACTTTTATAAACCGCGGGTCATTAGGAAACAATTGCCACTAATCGCGGTCGGTCACCGCAGCTCAATAGCTTTGGGGCGGTGAAAATTAATCATCATCTACCAATATTGAGGCTCAGTAGGCCTACTTTTGAATTTAATTTCAATAGATTGATATGTTCAAAATAAATAGTAGATTGACTTGGCAATTGCACTAAACGATTTGATTTAATATATCACTCGTGAGATAAATATTATGTTGTTTTCATGCGATTGCCAAGTCAATATATTTATTTATGTAAAACATGAAAGATTATTAATAATATTGATTATGATCACTATTAGATATTGTTAGACCGACCGACTAACCTCTACTTGGCATAACATGTATCTTACAACTTTTTACGGTAGAAGAACTAAGTAGCGAACCTTGGTACTTTTTACAAGTTATGTTTTTGATGGTATTGAAATTTGTCAGTTCTCTATATCACTCTCATCAATGGAGCTGAATAAATTAGAATATGCCTGCTAATTTCATTTAGTCCCATAAAATTGACACTTAATTTCGTGTTCGCGTAATCGCTTGTGTTGTGATCAAGAGTAGATAACTATTGAAATTAGATTCACGAGAGTTCCAAAATATAGAACCAGTAGCCTAGATTTTGACTTCGCGATTTTGTTTTCAGAACCTTTTTTTACGTCATAATGTTTTATTATATAATAATAAATACCTATATTTATATTCATTTTCATTTTATTTCATTAAAAGTATATATATTATACTTTTATTGAATGAACAGTAGGTTATTGATGGAAAAACGCTGCACCTACACCTGATAATGACTTAGTCGAAACCGGTCGTGTATTTCAATAAATCTTATTTTAAATAACCAATAAAGTGTAAAAAGTGCCAGTAATTTGTGTATATTATAATAATTTATATATGTTACTGTACTGAAATTTATATTGTTCTATTGTAATTCTCAATAAGAATATTTTAAAGTCACTTTATAAAAAACACACCATCAATCAGTCTGACTCATTACATATTTAAATAGCTACCACAAAAAACAATAAGCAGCTTCTGATTAACTAAAGCATTATGTAAAGAATTGCATGCAGTAATATCTAGACGCATTAGGCTTAAATTAGTCTGGTCTAGAACTCTAGACTAATATCCAGCTTGTCGAGAGCCTCACTTTCTTGGAATTGAAAATGTCAACAGCATCTAGATAAGACGTGATGAAATTGGCTTGAGTGATGTTAAGTGCTATGACATGTTTTATACTTTAATTGTATTAGAACATAGGTACAGTCGCAGACAAGTTGCAATATTATTTTCTATAGATATCAAAATTTGTTTGCTTAAATTCGCTAATCTCAAAATCTGGTCTGATTTGGAAAAAATATACTTTAATTGTTGGAATTTTAGCGAGTATTTATTTAAGCTTCAGTTCTGAAACGATACGTATATAGCATACTCGTATTATAAAGCAATATAATTTATCGTTACAAAACACCAATGAATAATGTTTCAAAGTCGCGCACACATATTATATTAATATTAACTAAATATAATCATCGTTGCTTGCTGAGCAAACTCGTCATAACAACAATTGAATGAGTTTTTGCTATTTTGGTTTTAGTAATGACATGTCGCTTACACGTTAACTTATGGAGCCGTATCTAATGAACATACATGGAGATGAACACTGTAGTAGACATGGGTGATGAGCAAAATTTTTCGACGGCGGTGCGCCGACAGATCATGGTCGGTGCGGCAGCGCCGTTTCGGCGTGGATACGATCATCGTCTACAGTCGATGCGGCGCAAAATCTATACAAATCTGTACAGGAATCTTCGGCGTATATGTGAGCTACTACTATCAAGTAGTCCAGTCCGAGTAATAGAAATAATATACAGTCATTTGGCGAGCTGTTAGAATTTTCATAGAAAAAAAACGCCACTAGTAGTAGGTATCGTTCGGCGCGCTGAGTTGTATCCACGGCGGCGGCGGCGCCAAGCCAAAATCAGCGCGGCGCGGCGCCCATGTCTACACTATGACGAGTCAAGAACCTAATACGAAACGAGCGTATAATAACATAGTTATTTAACTCTATACGCGACTGTCACGGTACAGCTCTGCCGAGGTTTGCGGTTAGTGCAAACGCTTTAACATAACCTAACTGTCGTCACACTATTCTAGGATGCTAGTTGCCATTACCTAAATAAATAAAAACCCCACTCCGATTTCGGTGACGGTGGCTGGTGTAACCAAACCAGCTACGCAGGAGTTATTTTTATAGTGACCAAATTTGTGCGCAATACACAGAACCATTCTCTCTTCCTCGATTCAGTGGGACGGCTAACCTACAAAACTGGCGGGAGATCAGGCACAGGACCGATCATTTTATTACATGCCTATCCGACGCATAGATCATATTTCTTGTTTCTACTATTCGTTCTTGATGGAAATTCATGTTCATAATAATAATACACAAATTTTATTTACAGTTTTTTACACCTGATGATAATTTAATCGAAACTTATTATAAACGTAATACAGTAGAAAAGTGTAAATAAAAGTTGTGTGTTATTATTTTCACTCCATTCTCGGATAATGTTGACGAGGTTTTGACACACATACTGGCGGCGTAAATTGAAATATCAGTGTCAAAAGCCGCAAATAAAATGTATGAGGCTACAGAATGATTGAAGTAAAATAAACAAAAGACTTAATAAGGGTGCTCACTTACGACCTACTATTTGTAGGACCGATAATCGGGAAGACAACAGGTTTATTCTTTATATTATTTCTGACCGACTTTTTGTATGATGTGTACGTTGCTCTATAATAATAATAAAAAAAGACGTGTGGCACTCGGAGACTTCCGTGGTAAAGCTATTGCGAGACAAGCGTGATATTTCAAAAAGCCATTAAAAATTCTGGTATTTATCAATAGATGGAAAAACTAAAAAGTATCACCGCTGTGTCAACTTAATATGTAACTTTTAGTTCACAATGTTAAACCTAGATGGCGTTGTTACTTTTCTGCAGTTTTCTACATCGCTCTATCGAAAACATCAGTGAAATATATAAGTATTGTGAAGGATTTTTATTGCTGTGTGGGACTATGTTCGGAAATATAATTCTTATTAGTAACGAGTTTGAGTTATTATTGGAAGATTCGAACCCCACCACCCAAAGGGCCAAGTGAGTGTTGTTGAGGGGGTGTTAAGTTATTTTCGTTATGGAATTTCTGGATTCGGTCCAGACGCTCAAGGCCCGCGATAGAAGCTATGCAATAGCTTAAAAACTTTATTTTATTTGATTTGAATATTTTAGACAACACATTCACAGAAACATAATTATAATACAAAATAGAACACCAGGCTTACACGCACATTCCCGACACAATCGAGAATCGAATCAGTTCGATATCAACGGGTTTTGGTATTTTGTTTGGTGGATTACTTTGAAGTTTCAAACCAGGATAAAGAAAATCGTTAGACCGTAACTTTTTTTTACTCTCGACCATATCAGTCGACTGAGAATCAATATAAACAAACGTCAATTTATTACGAAGTACGCGGCACGATCGAATCTGAATCAAAATCAAATTAGTTTGGAGAGTAAGGCCCCTGATAACAACAAAAAAAAAATAGAAAAAAAACCAAACAATAAAAATGGATAGAAGGAAGGAAGGAAATGTATTGCCTAAAACCAAAATGGAGTACCACTCAGGTGTATCACCGCGACATGGCGCGCCGCGGTACCTGGTCTTCCGTGGCCCCAAATTGGAATCAGTATGTTTAATTTTACCAACAAAAGTAAGTCACCGATTTTCACTTGTGGGTGGCCAGGATCCTAAATATAAGCATTAGAGTTACTGTTTTACTACTATACAAGTAGTACTAACGTTATAAAAATTTTCTTTCATGCTAATATTATGTCTGATTGTATCATTTTATTATATTTAAATATGTATACAGAGACTGTAAAATATTAAAAAAATATAGAGCGAACATTTGGGTCAAAAGTCACTTAACAAAATACAAAAACTAAAACAATTTCATAGGGAAAAAGGACAATTCTTGACAGTAAAAATGTCTTTCGGGAAATATTTAATAATATCATCTTAAGTATATTATGTAGTATGTTGTTTCAGTCACCTCATCTGTGAAAGTAGATGCTCAAGAGAACAATAAAAACTTGCCATTTTAAAATCGAATAAGCATAAACTATTTATCAATAAGGGCCCTGATCTAAATAAGAAAATGAAGAAATTGATAGGCGTAAAATGAATTTCGTACACTCTATTAACTAATAGCGTATGGCTGCGATTACGCATAAACAATGAAACCAAATCGATTATTCCATAAAGCCATAGCTGTTTCTTAAGTGAAAGAAACTATAGATCTCATGATTTATTTAGTAATTCACTTAACGTACGTTGTACATTCAATCAAACATGTACAAGACAAAAAAAATATGTAGTATTATACAGTGTGTAAAAATAACATTGACTATAATTTTAAGATACTATTATAGTACTACCTGTCCTTATTTTGAAAATGTATTTTCTTCGTCAAAAACTAAAAAAAAAACAATTTTTTACAATTTTTATTTTATTTTACCTAAGGATGATCCGGTGGGTGGGTAATTCAGTGTTTTTGTTTAATAATAATAATAGCTCCCCTCACCGATTTCGATGTCAGTAGCCGATTTCATTGAAACCAGGCCAGCTACGCAGGAGTTATTTTATAGCGCCCAAGTGTGTGCGCAATACACTGAAGCACTCTCTCTTCCTTTTACTCTCATAACCCAGTGGGACGGTAAACCGACACGACTAGCGAGAGATCAGGCGCAGGACCGACTTTTACATGCCCATCCGACGCATGGATCATCTTTCTTGTCAGACAATCAGGTGATCAGCCTGAATTGTCCTAACCAAACTTGAAAACAACATTATTTGTTATTCCAACGCGGGAATCGAACCCACGACCTCCGGATCGAGAGCGAAGAATGTTTTTGTTTGAAAGGTATATGAATCAAGAGTGTTCTTAGCTATGTTTGGTGGAAATCAATTTGTATTTGTGCGTCTGCAACTTAGCATCGTAGCAGCCAAATGGATGAACCAATTTGGATCTTGTTTATTTTGTTTGAAAGCTGACGTGATTGAGTGTGTTCTTAACTATAATTCATTCTCATAAAAATGTTTTAACACAGACGGTATTTAATTTGTTTATACTTATACACATTATATTAGGTCCTTACATATGAAATTGGCGTTTTGTATGGGAGGAACATAAAGGCGATTTTTTCATATTAAAATATATTTTATTAATCAAAGTATGTACCATTGCTATCTATACACTTTTGCCATCTTATAGGTAGTTCATTGATCCCTTTACTAAAAAAACCATTCGGACGGGAATCAATGAAATCTTTGAAAGCGGTTTGGACTGCCTCATCGGAATTGAATTTTTTTCCTTGCAAGAAGTTATCCAAATTTCGAAAAAAATGGTAATCTGTTGGAGCAAGGTCCGGAGAGTACGGTGGATGTATTAGACATTCCAATTGAAGCTCCTCTAATTTGGTAGCCGTCTGTTGGGCCATGTGTGGTCTAGCGTTGTCTTGAAGCAGCAGTGGCGTAGAGCGATTGACAAGTCTCGGTTGTTTAACGGCGATCTTTTCCATCATGGTTTGCCGTTGCTGACAATAGACATCAGCCGTAACCGTCTGACCAGATTTAAGAAAGCTATAGTGTACGACACCGGCACTAGTCCACCAAACGCTTACAAGTAACTTTTTTTGAGTCAATTTTCGCTTGGGGCAAGACTTTGCTGGTTCACCAGGGTTCAGCCATTGCGATGAGCGTTTACGATTATCGTACAGGATCCACTTTTCATCACACGTAATGATACGATTTAAAATTCCTTCATTATTTTGCCGGTTGAGCAATGTAACGCAGCAGTCGACGCGCGTTTGTCGGTTTGCTTTACTCAATTCATGAGGTACCCACCTTTCAAGCTTTTTCACCTTCCTAATTTGCTTCAAGTGGATTAAAACGATTTTGTCACTAACACCGCAGCCTGTAGCTAACTTTGATGTGGTTTGCGATGGATCAGCTTCCACAATAGCCTTCAATTCATCATTATCGACCATGGTCTCCGGCCGTCCACGGGGCTTGTTCTGCAGGTCGAAATTTCGAGAACGAAAGCGTTGAAACCAAAAACGCACCGTGTTTTCTTTTGCGACACCACCCCCATACACATCATTAATCCTTCGAGCCGTTTCTGCAGCACAGGGCGGTGATTCTCAGGCCCCGAACTTACTTCCGAATATTAGTATATCCCGCTCGCACGCGCGGCAAATGTCACTTGCATGAGCGGGACAGACCGATAGTAAAAACTAAGTTCGAGCCCTAAGAATTAGGGCCCTGGGCGGCAATTCTCAGGCCTCGAACTTAGTTTTTACTATCGGTCTGTCCCGCTCATGCAAGCGAGAATTACCGCGCGTGCGAGCGGGATATACTAATATTCGGAACTATGTTCGAGGCCTGAGAATCGCCGCCCTGGTGCCACGGTGGAACTCGTACTCGTAAATAATGCGATATTTTAAGTTTTCCATTTTGTGAAATGAGTGACGCAGAAAAAAAAGCAAAAGCGAAAAAAACAAATGAATTACGGTTTTCAAAACACAAATGCATGAGTAAATAGCTGTTTAAATTTGAATTTGGAATTCCTAACCAAAGAGGATATATTTAAGATCAAAGTGGCCAGTACGACAAAACACCAATTTCATATGTAAGGACCTAATATATGTATAATTATTTAATATTACTTATAGTTATAATTTTACTTGTCATAAGCAATGTTAATTCCCATCATTGTAAACTCGTTATGGTAAATTAAGGTTAATTAATATAACTGGCAATTGTAGACTGTTGTATTTGGGCATAAAATGTCCAGACATCATGACAAAGCGTCGTCAGCCTCTCATAAACGTAATAAACGAGATAAAATAATTAAACAATGCAACATTAACTAAAACCTTATTAGTCATAAGGTATTGCAAGAAACAAATGTATAACATACATCCTGTATATTAATAATAATATAAAGTTAATTGTTATTTTAGTACAAAAAAGTAGATACAATTAATATTTTTTATAAATAACAAATACAATCTAGAGTTACATTATGGGTAAAGCCCCGTTACTGTGTGTATAACGGGTGTAAAAAGAGCAGTCACTATAACTTTGGGATATGATTATACTACCTTTTCTCATTCTAGAAATCTATTTTTTTTCTTTTTTTATACAAATATTTAAAAAAAAATTTTTGTCTTTATTATTATTTTTACGACAAAAAAATAAGAAATGTTTAACAGAACAATTTTTTTTTGTTTTTGACAAAAAAATTAAAAAAAAAATACATTTCCGAAATGAGGAAAGGTAGTTTAATCGTATCTCAAAGTTATAGTTACTGCTCTTTTTACACACTGTATATTAAAATATCGAACTCGCCTAACTGGGATGAATGCGGTGTAATTGAGTAGGTATATATTCATCATTTGATTATGGAATGTGTGAAAGGTGCCGACGAAAGAAATAAGTTTTTTTTACTAAATTTAGAATTAGGAGGTTGGATTTCTGTGTATACATGAGCATTCTGCGAATGAAGCAGCAAGATTTGAATACAAAATTATTTATTAATATTATGTAGTATAAGTTATTATGGGGCTGAAATGCCGTGTATGGTAAAAGCCTCTTTAAAAAATAAGGAAAAAAACCTGCATATTATACGTTTGTAATAAAGGACCAGGGCCCTGATTACCTAACTCCGGTCGCTTTCCCGTCTCTCGAGATCAACTGTCATTGTGACGTTAAATCTTTTTAAAAGACGATTTAAAAAATGAATATGTCATAATTTTGGCGTTTTAACTTTTTAAATCGTGTTTTAAAAAGTTTAAACGTCGCAATGACAGCTGATCTCGAGAGACGGGAAAGCGACCGAAGTTAGGTAATCAGGGCCCAGGGGGGCGATTCTCAGGCCTCGAACTTAGTTCCGAATATTAGTATATCCCGCTCGCACGCGCGGTAAATCTCATTTGCATGAGCGGGACAGACCGATAGTAAAAACTTAGTTCGAGGCCTGAGAATTAGGGCCCTGGGCTCTGATGCCATCGCGATTATCACTAACGAATTTCAAAAACTAAATGTATGGGATTTGACATATAGGCTTCCCTAAGTGACATACGAAATAACTTGTCAATTAGATAACCTTATGTCAAATACCATACACGATGGCATCTTGGATTAGGACCCAGTTATATTCTCTTTGGGATATTATGATTATAGTACCTTTTCTTATACTTCAAATATTTTTTTTGAAAAAAAAACTAAAAGAAATAGTTTTTGCGATTTATTGTTTTCAATCCTAAACTCATAATCACTGGTAATTTAACATTCTGACCCCATTTGTATAACAAAACAACAATATACATTTTAAGTAACCCTCGAATTGCAAATTCAGGCAGCGGGATAATAATGATGAATTATTGTAGCACCCGCAATTATGTTAGCTTTTAAACAAAAAATTAGTTAAAGAGAGAGCCTCGATGCCATAGAGATCCATAGACAAACACATACACTTCAAACTTATAACACTGTTTTGTCGCGGGATGAAAACATTTTCGTATAGCAGTAAGTTTCACTAAAGTATACACTTGTAAAATTATACATATTAAATGAGTGTGCATAACTCATAGATGTTGTGTAAGATACAGCAATTAATAGGATCTACATTTTGGCCGCGTTACATACGAAATTATAATAAAGGTCGGTGTTTAATTTAGCTATAACAACACTCTCCGTACCATAATATGTCATGGGTACTGTAAAATACACTGTAATATATTATTATATTCGGTTTGAATATTCTATACAAGAGTTGCAAAACGCTTGTTAAATAAATACATACTTTATTCAAAATATTTTATTTGGAAATGAAACTTAACAAGATGTTTTTGGTAAGTCAAAAATAAAGTACTAGCCCGACGAGAAGATCCGGCGTAGGAAACTCAGACGGGGCTATTTTTTAGCAAAAATATGAAAAATTTATATTTTTAAAAATTAAATTATAAAGTATCGAAATAAAAAATGTGTGCGATTTGGGAGACCCGACAGAAGTGATAAAAAAATTATAACGCGTTACGAACAAAGCGTTATACTTTGTTCCAAGAAGTTATTCCTTCACTTTTAAGTGTTGCATTATAGTCAGGAAAAGTCAATAAAAGGCTTGATGTATATGATATGGTACATTTTTTGGACGTAACTAAGTGAGAGCAACCAATTAACGCAGAGGAAATGCACCACAAAATCTTTTGGCCAGACCAACTTTATCAATGGAGGACCACCGCTTTGACAATCAACTCCACTTCAAGCTGGCCTCAATTAATCACACTGTACCTTATTCATATCACTTCACGTGTTGAGAGCTCATTTCGGACTTGAAAGCCAAAGGTGGTAATTGATGTGATCGGATATTTAAGCTGTTGAAAGCTCACAGATAAAGCTAACTAAGCCATTTATATAGAATTGCATAATCAAGTATACTAAATTTATACACTAATAATCATAACTTACCTTCTAATATAGGAAGGATATACTTTTTTAAAGTTCGACTTTCAAAACTTTTTAACCGACTTCCAAAAAGCAGAAGGTTCTAAATTCGGTCGATTTATATTTATTCATTAACAAAAAGTTATGCTATTAAAATTATCTCGCAATTTTCAGTTCTCTGTATCCGTTTCCGATTAGTGAACGGGTGAAGTGATGTGCAGTAATAACAAAAAAAATCTATTATTTTTTCAAACATAGTACGAAAGTCGTTTCCTATTTATAAAGGACTCTACTACGTAGTGTGGAGTGTGGAGTCGGGTATCAGACATCGGACGCAAACTTTATCAAAAAACGTCCGAAATGTATGAACAAACTGCCATGCCCTTTTAAAGGTTTTGTATAGTAAGTCATTTGCCATATTGAGTGTGCGTAGCCTGTGGGTAAAACGATGATTGGCACTCGAAAGGATGTAGGTTTGATTCTCAAGTTGTAGCATGTGCCTAGTGAAACTTTTACAGATCTCATGTACATTTATACATTCGCTCGAACGGTAAAGAAAAACATCGATCGTGAGTAAAACGCGCACATGAGTGGCCCCAGACGTATCAGACCAGTCATTACTCTAGACTAGGCCGATGTTGTGAAAATGCCATCCATATGTGCGTGCGACATTTAAAACCGCCAAAATGAAAAATTCGCTCGGAGAATCTTCTTTCTTTCTTATTCTTATATATAAAAATGAATTGCTGTTCGTTAGTCTCTCGAAAAATATAAATAAAACTCGAGAACGGCTGAACCGATTCGGCCATTTTTAGTCTTGAAATATTTGTGAAAGTCCAGGTAAGGTTTAAACGGTTTGTATGCTCAACGAAGTGGGCACGGGTCAGCTAGTATAATATATATCAAAATGAATTGCTGTTCAAAACTCGAGAACGGCTGAACTGATTCGGGTATTTTTAGTCTTGGAATATTCGTGGAAATCCAGGGAAGGTTTAAACGATTTGTATGCTCAACGAAGTGGTCACAGGTCAGCTAGTATTATATAAATCATCTAATAACGGATGAAAAGGCCTATATTAGGAACAATAATGGTACAGTCGTGAACAAACATTTGAGGACTACGTCAGCTGATTCGGAATGTACTCGAGCCTTGACCGCCGCCTACAGCCTGACAGCCTGATGTTATGACAAATATTAATGACGCTGATGTTTTGCAGTTGACATTTAGGTATTATTAGTTACGGTAATGAGGATTATGTTAGACCGTGAAATCCGCTTCGTAGGAGGTTTTACCTCCAACGAAGGCAGTGTAACATTGCTGTTACGTGTCATTTCAGTATGAAAACCACTGCTGGGCTCATCCAAATTATTTCATGAGGGGTAGTTGCTTATATTTGCCTCTCTGGGAAAGCGGGTTGGCGATTGCAGTTTAAGGGCATGTTTCACCAAGCAATGTTAAAGTTAACGCCATGTTAAATATCATGTTATCCCTCTCGTATTTCCTGTCAATGAATGAGATGGCATGGTATTTTAACATTGCGTTAACTTTAACATTACTTGGTGAAACACGGCCTTAAGATAAACCGCGGTAACGCATTTCAGTATAATACAGGTGTAAAATAAACAGTCACTATAACTTGGAGGTACGATTACTACATTTCCTCATTTTGAAAAATTAGTTTTTTGTTAAAAACTATTTTTTTTCCTTCTTTTATTCCATTTCTTATTTTTTTGTCGCAAGAATGAAGCAATTTTTTTATTTTTTATTTTTAAAAACAATTTAGTAAAAAATACTTTTCTAGAATGGTAGTATAATCATATCTCAAAGTTAGTGACTGTTCTTTTTCATTCTCATCCTGTATTATACGGAAATGGGCAGCAGCGTTCTTTTTACTCTGTCAATTGTTATCTCTGTCTATTGTTAACAGAGATTTATTGAAACACTGGTGTTTCCTGCAACTTATACACGCAAAATGAAAACAGTGCGTTTTGATGCAGGAAAAAAAATACAAATTACGCAATAAAAAATACAAAATTCTAAAATGATGGCAAGGAGTGAATCTTACTATGCTGGGGCTCGCGGCTCCTAGTCTATACACACGAACACACTGGTCGTTGACCTAACACCTGACCAGGGTTGAAACTCATCTGTTTTGTGACTTTTATGGAGGTCTTTAATCGCGATTTGTTGCGTTATAGTAAGTATTTTATACGAGTTGCCAAAACAAAAAATGCTCTTCTCGTCCTTCTCTTTACATCATATTGGCTTGGCTTCTTGCTGGGCTAGTTCCCGAACCGGTGGTAGGCATCATATAGAAACTACGTTCAGAAAACATTTTTTGTAAAATTTACTCTGAATAAAAATATTTGATTTGATTTGATTTGATTTATATGAAACGTGAGACACGCGGTATAATGTAAGTAGTCTTAATGTTTTTCATAAAAAATGTAGTTATTTGGAAGTCAGTTAAATACCATTTATAATTCAATTTCAAGGCAATGAAACATTATACTTTACTTTTATCGATTTGAACATAAATGTGAAATTGGAAAAGGTAAACTAAAGCATTGAAACCATAAATAAATGTAAATTGCCGTAACCTTTTGCGATATTTTCTTGATGTTGAACTCACCTGAATACATTTTTAATTGTGACTGAATCAATGAACGGTACATTTTATTAAAAGGGTACATTTTGTGTGCCCTACTTTTCGTAGGTGAGAAATAGAAGATAAAGATTGCAAGAATGCAAATCAGTAATCACACGTCATACAAAAAGTTTGCCACAAATAATAATAATAATCCCTACCACACCGATTTCGGTGACGGTGGCCGGTTTTATTTAAACTAGGTCAGGAGCTATTTTATAGTGCCCAAGTGTGTGCGCAATACACAGAAGCACACTCTCGTAGCCCAGTGGGTCGGATAACCGACACGACTGGCGGGACATCAGGCGCAGGACCGACTTTTTACATGCCTATGCGATCAGCCTGTATTGTCCAACCAAACTTGAAAACAATATTTTTTTGTTGTTCCAACGCGGGAATCGAACCCACGACCTCCGGGTCGAGAGCGAAGCTTTAAACCACTAGACTACAGAGGCGTGTAACTAGCAACAAAATCAGATATTTGTATGGGGGAACAATATGCGGAGAAATCTGTAGAAAAATCGGCCTATAGAATGTATGTCGTGTGTGGGCACCCTAAGCCGAATACAAGACCATAAGTGCAACTGTGTTAGTATATTCTATGATTTATAATGCATGTCAAATGATTGTACATTTTATATTAACATGTACAATTTAGCGTTGAACATTTAAGAGGTGTGATATTAATATTATGTACTGATTTAACATTGTACGCCTTTTAAAATATGTATTTATAACCGATTTCAACCAAGCCTATGTAAAATTAAATGGCAGGCTATAATATACTTAGTTAGTCGGGTTATAGTTTAAAACCATTGATTATGATTAAATCTTAAGAGATACATATGACACACACTTTTTTTTATTATTAAAAAGGAATAATTCTTTCATACATATATTTTGAGTAACTTAAACCGTTTATGCAGCGCACGCAACGAAAGTCCTCAAATGTGAATAATTTTCCCCGTTTTTGCAACATTTCTCACGGACGCTTTGCTCCTATTGGTCGCAGCGTAATGATAAATAGCCCGAAACCTTTTTTTATAAATTTACTATCCAACAAAAAAATATTTTTTCAAATCGGACCAGTATTTTTCGATTGTCGCGTTTAAACAAACAAACTCTTCTGCTTTATAATATTAGTATAGAAGTTATACTACATTATTTCTACATTTTATAAATTTTATACCTGGATTGGTGGATTCGCATCAGTCACTGATGCTCTTATTAATTCATTCATTCTTTTAACCCATTAAATCTTCATTGCAGTGGCGACATGCGTCTAGAAATCTAGTAAATGTGCTCTTATCGCTAATTGTGTGTCATATGAATCACTGTATAGCTAATTATTGTGAAACGCACTCAGCGCACGTGTGTTGGCTGGTAAAGGTGAGTTTACATCCAAAGACCGAAGAGCTGGAACAAGAGCATTCTTGTTTGATATTTTAGCGTAAACAAAAGCTGACAACCGCATTTACATGAAGTGGATCAGTCAGGACAAGGAAAGAATAATCTACGTCGGTAGGCCCAGCTTTCAAAATAAATGTTTATTAGAATGTTCGATGACAATTGAAGACCAGTCTCTCGATACAATGTACTCAATACGTTACTACACATCCTAAAATGTTTAAGTGACAGTTTTAACTAGGGTAGTTTTTTGCGTCATATCACCTTCATCCATTAATATCTTTACTGTATGAAAAGCATGACAGCGCCAAAACGGAGCTTTGAAATGTTGCTTATCCTACTGTTTCCATTGAAATTTGATAAAGTGGGGTCGAGTTCGCTTGTTAGATGTAAGCCCACCTTAAGATGCCATCTCCTGAGCATACTACATACAAACCTACAAACTGTTACTACATAATTATATTTCTGTAATAATGATGTGGTAAGTGCACCCGGTCTTATTTAGTTTGTACGTTACTTCACGTTACCTGTTTAGGCTGGGATGTTATAAAATGAAATTTATTTTATTTCACCTCCTATCTTAAACGGGTATTTAATACTCACGATACCTTATCTATGATTATACTAATTAAATTTACCACTCTCTTAAAGTGTTAATTTCGAACCTATTTGGAAATAAAATATATCATATATATATATTTTTATTTTACTTATTCTGTATATCTTATATTTTACTAGCTGACCCGTTCCCACTTCGTTGAGCTATCACTTGAAGGTATTAAAATAGATAGTAGCCGATTCTCAGACCTACTGAATATGCATATAAAATTTCATAAAAATCGGTCAAGCCATTTCTGAGGAGTACGGTAACTAACACTGTGACAAGAGAATTTTATATATTATAGATTAGACAAATTAAAATTAGGTATACTTCCCTAGGGGCGTGTTTCACCAAGCGATGTTAAAGTTAACGCCTTGTTAAATATCATGTTATCCCTCTCATGATGGCATGGTATTTTAACATGGCGTTAACTTTAACATTGCTTGGTGAAACACAGCATAAGTCTTTGTCCTTTTTAAATCTAGACTGGCGTGGGTGAGTCTAGATTAAAAAAAACACGGAGTTAGTCTATTCTAAGTTAATTTAGAGTTTAATCTCTCTGACTATTTGGTTTGGTATACCGCTGCCTATAGAACCCTCAAATTTTTTACAAAAAAATGTTTCAGTAACATTTTTAGTACAACATTAAGTTTACTGGTCTTAAATAAAACAAGATCACAGTCTAGAATTCTAGATAATTATTTTATAGAGAGCCATTGTACATTTGTAAATTATGATATTATCTTATCGATCTAATGATATGCAATAGTGAATAGTGTATTACGAAAACGAGCATTAGTTTTGAGAGGACTTTGTGATCAATTACTAAGTCTTTTTGTGTTTGTTACAGAAGCGATTAAGTACCGGTGATAACGTGACCAATCGCAAGCGACCATGAAATCCTCGCCGAGCAAACAGGTACAGTTGACTACATACTTACATACTCTAGAGAGTACATCGCCTCCGTGGTCTGGTGGTGCAGAGCTTCGCTCTCGACCCGGAGGTTCGATTCCCGCGTTGGAACAACAAAAATGTTGTTTTCAAGTTTGGTTAGGACAATGCAGGCTGATCACCTGATTGTCTGACAAGAAAGATGATCCATGCGTCGGATGGGCATAAAAAAAGTCGGACCTGCGCCTGTTCTCTCACCAGTCGTATCGGTTTACCGTCCCACTGGGTTATGAGAGTTAAAGGAAGAGAGAGTACTTCTGTGTATTGCGCACACACTTGGGCACTATAAAATAACTCGTGCGTAGCTGGCCTGGTTTCAATGAAATCGGCTACCAACACCGAAATCGGTGAGGGGAGCTATTATTATTATTAGAGTATTTACGTTTGTATATTGAGTTTTTATGATTTTTAACTCGTTTTCTGGTCTTCTGCTTTTTCTCAATCATTAGGTATCTGTAATAAAGTTAACTGTAAAAATATATTAAAGTGTAGATTTACTAAAATCAAAATTCAAAGTAAAACGCTAAACCAATGTATTTATAAGTTTTATGTATCACACTACTTATATTTTAATTACAAGAAATTAAGACAATTAGCAACACACCATTTTATATACTACACTTCCTTTTATCAATAAATAAATGTAAATGGAAGTAACCAAAATATCTTAAACAGCTTTGTAATATTTTTACTGTACTAGGAATAGAATTTAAACAATAAATTAATAAACTATGGAATAAAATAATATGTATTTAACAACCTGGTAATTTACTTTTTATTTAAAAGTACCAATCACATGATACTTTAGCAAATTAGACTATTTTTACAATTTACCTACCTTTATCATCAAAATATATTTCCAAGTATTAAATATTAATAAATTATTTACTTATTAAAACACTATAATAAAACGAGACATAATAATATTACTTAGCTACAACATAATATAGAGGCTTTCAGAAAATATGTTACTTATCTTAAATTTGTTCACTTAATATCTGGTTCAGAACGCTGGCCATTATAGCGGACTCATTCTTTTATAAGTATAATTTGGCGCCATTTACACCGGAAGATATAACACAATGACAATATTATTTTAAAGCGGAAGTTCGTAGAATAATTTACAATATTATGAAATACTGAAATTGACATACAAAAATGTTTACAATGAATGTTCAATTATTTTCACATTATTTCAGAATTTAACTTTAATAATTACATTTTTATTAAACATCTCAAATTATCAAATTCTAGAACCGGAAATAATATTAACACTGACATAAATGTCAAATTGACTTAAAAACTACTTTGTTAAGAATGACATAATTATTTGTGTTTATTATATTATTCACAAAATAATAAATTCATAGTTAGTTACAATTTAAATTTGTTACAAATTGCCATATTAATAATCAAATCTGACACATGCATTGCTACAGCAATATTCGCGTTGATGTCTTTTGAACGAACGTTTTCAAGTATGAATAAGTAAAAAGTAAATAAATTGTTGATTTCTTAAAGAAATATATCTCGGGGCCCGTCTCGTGGAGTCCATGATTGGTCTTAAATACTAGTATACAATAATTTGATTAAAAGTATGGACGTAATTAAAAATCTTAATAAGGTTTTCTTATCTTGACAATGTAGTTCAGAAAATTCATTCGCTTACCACACCGATATAATAAACTTCAAAACTTCTAAAGGTTAAGGTGGTACGAAACCACTTATTTATACTAACGGTATTCTACGATTCCTTTGTTAATTATAGACGATTTTTTTATTACATAATGACGAGAATTTTGATTTCCAGAACCCCAATTCTTGTATTTATAGGTGATTTTTTCGGAAAATCAAAATAGATATATGCGCAAACGTTCACATGGGTAACATTTTATAGATATCTATTCTCCGTTTCGATCCAATGTGTTACAAAATGTCAACAAAGCTCATGGGCGGCTTTGGAGCACCTATTACTCGTGTTTTAATTAAAGAAATCAACACGCAGAGGCCCCGTTACACAATTTTAATTTAAATGTAATGTGACCCCAGCCGGCCACTCTCCCTGTATGCACCATGGGAGACCCACCGGTTAGTGTAGGATTACTATTATTACCTATTATTGCAAGGAGTGGTTATAAGAAAAGATTTTTATTAATATACCCGTTATAAAAATGGGTATAAACTTCATGAATTTGCAAAACTCTTTGTAAATTTCCAAACAATTGGTTCAACTGCGTCGTAGATAATTCTGGAGTAACAATATTACATTTTATCAGCGATCTTGAACTGAATACATTAATCGTGATGTTCCGACAACCTTGAAATGATGCTCGTTGTCATAACTTTTAATTAGCTCTTATCTACTGAGTAGTGCTTAATTGATTTCAAAATAACATGGGATTTATAATTAAAGGAGACTATTATTTTCTATCAGGGAAAATTATGAATTTGAAATTAACTTACATATAATTGAATTGTTTGATAATAGTAGCTAACGTATCAAAGATATAGGAAGGAGATATCCAAAGAACAGAAAATTTTTACGAGTACCTACTAAATATTTCCAAATACTATATGCTATGTCATATAGTGGAATTTTATTGCTAATTTTACTATTCTATATAATCTATACTTACTAATATTATAAAGCGGAAGAGTTTGTTTGTTTAAACGCGCTTATCTCAGGAACTACTAGTCCGATTTGAAAATTTATTTTGAGTTGGATAGTCCATTTATAGAGGAAGGCTGTAGGCTATATAACATTACGCTGCGACCAATAGGAGCGAAGCGTCAGTGAGAAATGTTGCAAAAACGGGGAAATTTTTCACATTTACGTTGCGTGCTCTGCATAAACGGTTTAAGTCACTCAAAAACCACGCGACCGTAGTCGCGGGCACAGCTAGTAATACATAATATATTATATTCATAATAAACGAATAATAAAAAAAAATCAAAGCAATTTTTTATTTTATTTGAACTCAATTTATAATATTTCTGGTTATACTCGTTAATGTACTTGAGTAATGTTGAATTGCCTAGGAAATTTGTTAATAAAATCATCAAGATCGTCGGATAAGGCGCAAGATTCATAAAACGTTGGAAAAGATAGTCGCGAGGGAAACGTAACCTTACAACAATGGCGATTGTGCCGCTCCGTAATACAAAACATATATTTACCAAATTGAATTATTGCATTAGATCGCTATGTCAATCTAATTGCGACTCTGCGGTGGCGCAATAGAGTGTAAATTATCATGTATTTTTATCTAGAGGCGGTGCCTGGATTTAGTTTATGATTGAGCCGCCGTGTTAGCTCGTGCTCGTAGTTAATACATTTTCAACACCTTAGTTTATTGTCCCTGTGCGAAAATTATTGCTGCTCTAGATTTATTTCATTTAAAACTATACACAATCCAAAGAGTTTCCTTGGTTTACTTTAAACATACACTGAATAAACTTTTTTTTAAAGTCAATTGTATAACTTATGTTACCCAGACTTTTTTATCGAATATACTGACAAGACTTTCATTAAAATCAGTTGCAGGCTTTATGGTGGAGCAAAATACATACACACATACATCTCCTACTAAATACCCTACCAAAATTACCGTTACTTTAGTCTTCGCCTGAAAACAAATTTATAAAAAAAGCTACTCTATCAAACATAATATTTTAGGGACTTAAAAAATCAGACTTAACACTCAAGAGTTTGATTTTAAGACCCTCTTCATATTTTGGTAAAGACTTAAAATTTACGCACTTTTTGATGCTATTTAAGCACTAAATAACAAACAATTACTGCTAGCCACTCAATCGTAACGCTTTCAAACATTTTCAGGTCTGAAATTCTGACTTACACTCTAGTTGTTACTTGAATTTCTAACGCTGCATTTCCAAAATTTATGTATAATTTGGTGTAAGTTGACCACTAAAAAACGAAAAAGGTTGCTGAAACCACTTAATTACAATAAAAAATATTTTCGGGTCTGTAACATTCAGTCTTTAAATCGACTGGACCCTCTAGAATCTAGATTTGTGCAAATTTCTAGAATCCAGAGTTCTTTAGACATCTCTTGTCCAGGTGCTGATCTGCCTGATGCTGTACGCGTCGTGCGCACACGCAATCATGGTGAAGTTCGGCACCAAGGGAGGGCCCATCGAGCCTCCGACGCCGGAGCCCCTGCCCGCGCCGCAGCCCTACAGGGCGCCCGCGCCAGTGTGGGAGGCGCGATCTGATGATGTCCCGGATCCTAATGCACAATGGTAAATTTCCTAATTTTCATTGAATTGATAGAGACGTTAAGGGCGTGTTTCACCAAGTAATGTTAAAGTTAATCCTTCGTTAAATATCATGTTGTTCCTCTCGTAATTCCTATCAATGAATGAGAAGACATGTTATTTTAACACGCCGTTAACACTAACATGTGTTGGTGAAATTGGGACTTAAACTACCATTTTTAGGCATTGGGAGGGATGGGATGTTTTCTTTGTTTTTTTGTCTTTCTGTAGTGTAGGGGAAAAAAGGCATGCAAATTGAGATCATATCTGACAAAGGCATGTAGAAGCCGGAACAATGTTATTTAAATATTTCCTTATTTAGTAATATAAAAGTTACACCTTAGTTGTAACAAAATATTGATTTAATTTTCTGTTCCAGGCGACCTCAGCTGTTCGTCCCCCAGCCGAGGTATACTCAAGTGGTATTTAACCCTTCGACGCATGCCCCTGTACAGAACAACGCACAACGCTTCGTCAACGCTTATAGACCAAGTCCCAAGCTAGCTAGAACAGTGGCAGAGTACGTCAACCCCTCACAATTCCTCAGCTCCCAAAGTCTGCCAGGGTTCGGCATACGCTACTTCGTTCCTGCCTACGTCAACGACTTCCAATATAGAAAGGAAGAGAAGAGGCAAGAAGAAGTGAGACACAACAACGACATCGAAACAAACAATATTAGTGACTCTACTCACGATGCGGCGTCTGATCTGCTGTGGAAATTCGAGAAGGAATCCTCGAAAAGGCAGCAAAGACAGACTTGGGAAGTGAGTATAATTTGTTAAAATTATTAACCAGTATCTTAATAAGATTTTTTTTTAAATTAATAATTAACGTATCCTTTTCACTCATTTTCCGTGTAGTAAATTTAGTTACGTATTAGACAAAAACAGGAACGTTGAAAAGCTAATCTATCTTGTAACTATTAAAACTCATAGTATTATTTATTTTCAGGGAACGGGAAGACCAGCGTACCAGTGGCCGGTATACGTGCATCCTCGGCATTAGTTAAATTACCACTTTAGTATAGGAACTTGTAAAATTGTTTTTACTAACGCAACCATGAAATTTTACGTTGAAACATTGTAAAGTTCATTGGTGCAAATGACACGCGCCATTTTAGTGTTAAGTAAAACGTGCCACAAGTAAGGAGGAGATATCTTACTTAATACGAAGTTTATGTTGTTAATTTAGTGACCAGGGGTCGTATTCACAATGTGCAATTCGTCTCGGATTCGACAACTGCCCAACAGCCAATAAACACTTGGGGCACTCGGCGTTGACCAATAACCGCGCGGTAACTTATCGAATCCTAGTCGAACAGGAATTGTGAATAATGTCAAGATAATTTTTTGTAATCGTTTCATAGTGTACTGAAAATATTTTGATTCTTCTTTAATATTTTTATATGTACAATATTACCCAGTGTTTTTATATAAAATACTTTAAGGTAAGCAAATAAGAAAATCACAATGTAAAAAATGTGATTAATAAGTTTACAAAAAATTGCCTTGACAAAATCAAAAAATATACTTTCAAAATGATTTTTATTAAGACTTATTAAATCCATAATATCTAGTTATAATAATTATGTATTTAATATTTTGTAATAATATTATAATATTTTGTGAACGATAATAATAGGCTGACATAATATATTTTAATGCTATATATATTTTAAATTTAATACAAAAGTGACGCGTTATATATTTATTTATAAACGGCATTTTAAATCTAGCGCAATTTGGTCGCTGCGATTATTTTCAGCCAGTGTGAAAGAACCCTAGTAACTAATTATTTTATTGCTATTTTATCAAGCCTCAATCGTAGCAGAAAAAATTAAAATTATGTATCATTATGAATATAAATCATGTAAATTACTATTTATGAACAAAGTACACGATTCGGAAAGTACAATTCACGCGGACCTTGCATTTAACGATGCATGAATTTTCACTGTTAGAAACAAAATGTACCCATTAACTATTTACTTGCATAACACTTCACAATTTTAAATGCCGCTCATTTAAAATACATAAATTGCTCATAGTAAAACAAATTTAATAATTAATTAGTGATTTTGATACAAATGAAATTAATAATTAAAAATATAACATTTTTAATTTACAGTTATAGTGAACGCAAACTATCTGAACTACGGCAACGATTTCAGTTTCCACGTCAAATTTTCTAAGGCATCCGTCACAGTTGCACGACCAAACTGTAAATTACTCAATCCACTTTATCTGAAATCTGGACAGCGATGCTTAAAGTGCCCGCAAACAATAACATTACGATAATATATCGACATCTTCGTGTAACGTATTGTTACAAATAATATCATTGTCCATAAATAAATAATTGCAAAGACAAATAACGTGTTGTATAATATCTATTGTTCTTTTGTGCTGTACTATTACACGGTGAATCATTTTGTCATTATGAAAAACTCGAAACGAGAAATTGTTAGAAACCATTTTATTAGAGCTCATCATTGGTACTGTTTCTACACAATTTAATAGAAAACTTTGCTTTACACGTTATGAGTAGAAAAACATAATGTGAGTAACTAAGGGATCTATCAGACAGAGTGCGGTCACGCGTTCAAGCGTTCTGCGGGCTTTGTCTTATAACGTTACTCGACACACGCGTTCAACACCAAGACCGCAAAATGCATTACTGCTCTGTCTGATAGCTTTAAGGTTCATAAAATATGCAGGAATCATTTATTATAATTGTCCAAATAACTACATGTTATAAAAATCAAAACTGTTCAAAAACAATGTTGTACCTACGCAGTTTTTTTTATATTTCTTGCCAGTACCCTGAACGGAATAGAATCTACTCCTTAGTATAAGTTTGGTTTTAATATTTACTTGCTTGTGATATTGTAATATAATTTAAGTCTTTATACTAATCCACTTAAACTTCAAATTAATAATAGGAATTTGTTATGTTCAAATTATAAAATAATGTTAATTTTAAAAGTTTTGTACATATGTAAAATAAATTTATACTATATAAAATATTAATTTATTTTAATTTCTGATTACCCAAATATTATTATGGTTAACTATTGCGCTTCACTATAATTTCTGATACAATACGTGCATTGGATGTCATGTCACACTCCCCTGGCGGTGGACTAATCCAAAAAAGTTCTTTGGATTTCGTAGTATGTGTGTCTATTCCTTTACCCTTCTAACATTTGTCAATAAATGAATTAAATTAGATTATTTTTATATAAAATAATAATAATTAGGTATTTTATGTTTTTATTGTTATACGTTACCCTACAGTACATCTACGTGTGTTGTATCATTTAGGTAAGATAAATAAAAATGGACAGATAAAATAATTTTATATAATTGGATAAAATAAAATAATAAGAATACCTACATCCGCCTCACGTCTGAGATTAAACAAAGAGGTTCAAATTACAAAATTAGCCATTAATATTTATCGATACCATATCATTTAAATATTATCTATAATGAATGTGGTATGTCAACGAAAATGATTCATATTTCATAATTTATATTATTAATAATGGACATTATTAAAAGCGGAGAACGAGGCTCGTGCAGTAATAAGTAATCTTGTGGCATTTTCCAGTACTAACTCCTAATACGTTAAATTATAGGAGTACTCAGCTGGTGATTAAGTATATTTATAGCATATTATATTATTAATACGAATGGGCTTGCTCCGAGCACTTAACCTTTTATTCGTACCAACAATTATGCATTTATAAATAAGGGCCAATCTTAAAATCTTCTCAGAATAGCTGCCATTTGGTTTCTTAAAAATTTTACACAGTTTGGCCCTGTAGTTTTTAATTTATTTATTAATTTTAATTTTACCCTGTAGGTTTTGATTTCATTTGAACATTTTCGTTTTTTGGGGCATATGGATGATGTAATTACAATACGGCTTATTTAGGAGATTCTCACTTTGCATTTATAATTGACCCACGTCACAAAAAGGAAGTGAGGTTATAAATATGGAGTATGTCTATGTGTGTTTGTTAGTTCGTCTGTAGAATTGTAGCTACCAGAGGGATTAACTGATTTATTCTACATGTTATTGAATGTACTGTTGGTTCTTGGTGGAAATTCATGTTATATAGTAAAACACAAACTACTTGAACTTTTTTCCACTTTACTTGATATTTTACATTGATAATTACTTAAAATACACGACCGGTTTCGTCATAGTCATCATCAGGTCGTCATCATCAATGTCGAAACCGGTCGTGTATTTTAAGTAATTAATTATCAATGTAAAATATCAAGTAAAGTGGAAAAAAGTGCAAGTAGTTTGTGTTTTACTATATATGATTTATTCTGCTCAAGTTTACTTTAATGACACTAAAAAGTAAAAAATGATAAAACCACATTTTCTTTTATTATAGTCATGTTAGATGCTAGTTTGAATATAAAGCTGTTATTTGTAACACCTTATTAAAATTAAGAGTAATATCATTACTTTGAGACATAATATATATTTTTTAAATATCGCAATCTGATAATATTATGTAAGTAGTAGGTACTAAGAAAATACAAGCAAATTATTGAATAAAAATTTAGTTATCATTAGCTCGTAACGTTTTGTCCTCATTCAAGCCGCTCACGGAATGCCAAGTCTTAATTCGTAGTAATTATTTGTTCAGACACGCAATACATTCTATTTTTTACGAACTGCGCGCTTATCTTAGATTTTCCCACAAGTCAGAAAATTGGTTAAGCTAGATGACCCTTTTTATTCTAATTTATTCATTATCTTAATCATAAATACACCATAGCCTTTTGTTTGGCTTTCCAGATGTATCTGCCAGTTAAGAAACAGAAGATACAGTTTTGACTATTGTAGGTAAATAATAAATAGGCATGATATACTACTTAATGTGGTATCCAGAAGCCACGATATATTAAGCGCCAAAATAATATAAATATTTACACACTATATAAGCTTAATAATTATTTAAAAAGTCAATTGACAGACAAAAATAAATCGTGTAATTGTATTAAAATATGTTATATATCCCTAGGGATAAGACTTTAAGTAACTACTTAGATTTGTGTAATTAAATTGCTTTACATTGGACGCGACATTTTATAATTGCACTATTTATTTCTGCAGGTAAGGTAAGAAATAGTGGTAGATCGCAATGAGATTTTAGGCTTAATGGAACGAACTACTAGAAATGCGAAAATACAGGCTGTAATAAATTATTATATGGGAAAATTTATGATGTTCGAATTCTGAAATAAACATGAAACTCCAAAGTATGTAAGTCTTTCAGCGCTGGTACTTTCAAAATAAACTCTACATAATAGCCATATACACACCCTAAAATATTATTACAAATTTATCTTATTATCATATTATCTTATATATTCATCTTGTATATCATTTAAAATATATAATGTATTACTAGTATCAAGACTTGTTGATGCTACTGGTTGCAGTATGATAATCTCCATAAACGTGCGGTCGCGAACAGTTGGCAGTTGGCACTTGGCACGTATGCACAATAGAATAGAGCACAAGGTCCACGCATAATTAGACGACAACATAAAAGGCTGATGGACCGAGTGTGCAGTTTATCAGATGTTTTTGTCCATTAGCGATATTGACCTTACATCATTTTAAATGCTGGTATAATTAGTAGATCACTTCAGTATTTGGTATATATTTGATATGTATATTACCCACTACCCAGGTATTACATTAACAATGAAACAAGATCTCAAGAGACTAAGTACGCATTTTAGGTGCGACAAAAAGTATGTCTATTTAGCACTCCTTTTATCCTAAATGCATCTAGTATATTAAGTAAATATTATATAACTAGAGAAATAGCCTCCGTGGTCTAGTGGTCGTTCCCACGTTGGAACATCAAAAAATGTTGTTTTCAATTTAGGTTAGGACAACGCTGATCACCTTATTGTCTGACAAGAAAGATGATCCATGCGTCGGATGGCCATGTAAAAAGTCGTTCCTGCGCCTGTTCTCTCGTCAGTCGTGTCGGTTTACCGTCCCACTGGGTTATGAGAGTAAAAGGAAGAGAGAGTGTCTTTGTGTATTACGCACACACTTGGGCACTATAAAATAACCCCTGCGTAGCTTGGCTAGTTTCAATGAAATCGGCTACCGACACTGAAATCGGTGAGGGGAGCTATTATTATTATATAAAAAAGAAACGTTATAGATCTGCAGGGTCATCACTTGAGTACCTATAACATATAAATACATAGTGGTAAGTATCTAAATCTCAAAGAACTATGTATCCATAATATGGCGGTTTCTTCCTTTCTAGTATCAGCTATCTATCAGCGAGTTCGCTGATATCAGTTATAAGCAAAGTAAGTCCCTTGAGGTCGCTGGTAGTTACCAACGTTGTGAATTTTCAAGGTCATCACTTAAGTATTACATAGCGATCTCTTACTTTGCATATAACTGATTTCTTCCGTTCCACACACTATCTAATATCTGCCTATCAGCCAACGTTGTCAGTATTAAAGGTCATATTGAGTATAATAATTTCCTACGGCTCTACTCGTAGATCTCAAGACCAAACTATACACATTTAGCACTGTGATGCAGTCCGATATAATGCGAGTGTATCTTAAACATTAATTATTGTTCTGAGCATTATCTAGTATCTTCTTATTATCAGCGAACCATACAAGCGAACAAAGGTTGTCAATTTTCAGGGTCATCATTTGAATATTATATTACCGAAGAATCTAATCAAGGGACTATACGTATTTGGCGCTGTGATGCGTCTCGATACAACGTGACGTGTACCTTTAACATTACTTTTCCTGGCATTATTCAGTATCTAAGTAGATACTGATAGGTATCAGAAAATTATAAAAGTTGTAAAACTTGAGAAGGTCATCACTTTTTTATTATATAACCCAGGGGTCTAGATTTTAGGGACTAATTCCGCGACTAAATATTTTAAGGATGCGGTTAGCTGCGGTCAGATGTAATGTGCGTATACTTAAAATTAGTTTTACTGATACCAATAGGTATCAGCGCACTACAAACATTGTAAACCATCAGGGTCCTCACTTGAGTATTACATTACATTACCCCGGGATCAACGATTGCCAGCTGATTTACTATTTGCACACTGTCCGATTGCTATCAGATCGGAATCGCATGTCAATCGCAACCTACTTTCGTGTATAATGTCAAGCGTCTTGATTCAATACGAGACTGTTAGTTGCACGGTGATGTGACGGCGTTGAGTCGACGATGTGACGTCGTTATTTTAACGTCCAAATAGATAGTGTCTTCTTTGTGTCTCGATATAACGACGTCGAGTCGAAGACAGAATCGACGGTGTGTCGATGTTATGACGGTATATCACGTAATTTGGAATGATGTGTAAGCGTGATGAAATGTAGCCATACACTAAACTGCCTCTCGTCCAATCAGCATGACGCTACCAATTTGATAAGAACTGACTGCATGGGCATCGATTGGTATAACCGTTTTTAGTATAATTATGTCATATTCGACTGATTGAATCGGTTATCTGTAGTGTCATGCCGATATATTATGACTATCACAAAATGGTGTATGTTAACACAGTCATGAAAATGTGGTCCTCGAGTCGATACTATACGTCACTATTTGAGCGCAGCAGTATATTATAATTTATATGGTATACATTAGATCAGGATTAAAAGTCAGTTAAACGTGCAATTCGTGAGAGCCGCAGACAGTGTTTAGAAGAATCTAAGCGGAAACATAATTGTTAAATTCAACTAAATAAATGTTTCATTGTATATGTAATAATATTGTTTTATTTTTATTTTCTTTTTAGTTACTATCTACTATCAAGGTTTGTGCTTTAATGTTAAATTAGATGAGTATAGAATATAGATAACTTGCTCTTAGGTCCGTGTTAATAAATCAATTTTCGATCGCAACCTCTAATTGAGAATAAGTGAAACGAAATATTGTTTTATGTGTCAAAAAGGTTCTCAAGTAGAGGTTGCGATCGCAAATCTTGAGACCGAGTTTAAGACTTGTTTATTAATACGGCCCTAAGAATGTTTGTGTGGGTTCAAAAATATAATGTGGCATGGTACGCGGTCACTGGTCAGTGACTACCATTATGACAGGATGGATGCGCTCATCTGTCGCAGTCGTGATCATTAGACACGATGCCACAGATCCTTGGGTGTGAGTGATTATTGGAAATAAAATTAAGGCCACCAGCCCATCACTAATGCATCAAACTCGAATTATAATTCTTGGATTAAATACAATTATTTCTGCAGTAAGGATTGATCCTTACTGCAGAAATAATTGTATTCTATCTTATGATCATTTTGTACGATATAAACATATCATTATAAACCTTCTTAATACTTGAAGAGCGTCTGTGGCCCAGTGGATAGACCATTGATTGGGTTTGATTGCCAGGCGACATGTACCAATGAGACTATTAGATCTCAAGTACAACATTCGGACGCTCTTACAGTGAAGGAAAACATCATGAGGAAACCAGCACATGGTTGGCCCTAGACATATTGACCAGTCATTCCTCTAGACTAGGCAGACTATGTTGTAAAAATGTCTTATGTGCTGAGCAACCATGCGACATTAAAAAATCGCCTGTCACAGGCACTACAGTAACGAGTGTTTATCGCCTCCGTGGTCTAGTGGTTCAGAGCTTCGCTCTCGACCCGGAGGTCGTGGGTTCGATTCCCGCGTTGGAACAACATATAATGTTGTTTTCAAGTTTGGTTAGGACAATTCAGGCTGATCACCTGATTGTCTGACAAGAAAGATGATCCATGCGTCGGATGGGCATGTAAAAAGTCGGTCCTGATCTCTCGCCAGTCGTGTCGGTTTGCCGTCCCACTGGGTTATGAGAGTAAAAGGAAGAGAGAGTGCTTCTGTGTATTGCGCACACACTTGGGCACTATAAAATAACTCCTGCGTAGCTGTCCTGGTTTCAATGAAATCGGCTACCGACATCGAAATCGGTGAGGGGTGCTATTATTATTTATTAACGAGTGGTCGCTTCGCTCTGAGAATACTGTATAAATCATCCAATATAATGGATGCAAAGGCTATATTTTTGAAAACTTTAACAATAGCATTTGCGTCAACCCTTTTTCTTCTTATATAGCGCGATTACATGTTAGATTAAGGGTGTGTTTCACCAAGCAATGTTAAAGTTAACGCCATGTTAAAACACCATGCCGTCTCATTCATTGACGGGAAATACGAGACGTATAACATGATATTTAACATGGCGAAACACGCCCTACGAGTCTCATTAACAGTCGATGATAAGTCACATTGGTTTTATAGAGCGATCACGTTTGACACATTTTAAAGCTGAGACTGGGCCTATCCTTGTAACAAGTCTTAACTATGAAATACGTACAATTTCAATAAGAAAAAAAATATTTTATACAAATGCAGTTTAGGGAAGAAGAAACCATATTTTGTATAGCATCGAATTACTCGATATACCATAGTTTGCCTCTAGGGAAACACACACACATACTGTTTCCATACAAATTGTAACATCCTGACTTTGTCACTACAAACGCTCTCGTTCAGTACACTATAAGCCATAAAATTGAAGTTCACAATCGAATGATTGAACTGAAATGTCATAAAACAGTGTAGGAACCCATTTGTATAAAAGCAATCCTGTTTTATGTAACCACACAAATGTGTATGAAACCGTGAGTTCCAGCAACGCTATTGTCCCTGTGGTGAGGTTGGCAGTGTGAGTGATTTACTGCAGATGAGCAATTTGTGTGATTTAGTAACAGCGGCGGTGCAGCGGTGAAGAAATCCAAAACGAAAGCACGCGCGGACTCGCCGATACTAATTTAGTACGAGGCACGTCTAATACATAAGGACAAGTGTAGACAAGTGGACTGTTTTTTTTACAACAATTTTGTTCAATCTCCCACTCGCTTGGGGAGGGAAAGTGGAATACTTCCTACTCCTGCTTTTTTTTCTGATTAATTTCGTTGTGGGTCCCAAGACAGATTTAGCTTGTCCCTCGGGCACCCCTGAGATCATATCAAAGGGTCTGTCGTGGTTGGTTACCGCTGTTGATCCTGGCTCACATGAGTTGCAGTGGTGGGAATGTGAGGTGGGCCAATGCCCGTTTCAAAAAGTGTAGACAATTATGAGATGAATCACATATTATTAAGTTATATATACTATATCCCTTTTTATCTAATTTTACATTTTAATTATAGGTGCTGCTTCTGCTGCGTGATGTTTAGAGCTGTTTAATTGGTAATGAATAAGGTTTTATACATTGAAAGATTAAGAAAACAACTAAAGATTACATAATACTGTAGTACCAATAATAATTAATATTACAATTGCAAAGAGAGCCGCTCTTTGTGTTGGTACTATGTTAGTTTTTTTTGTAAATAATTATGGCAAAAGTGAAAACGAAACAGCACTAGCAGAACAAGAGACGGGGATAGTACTTCGTACGTCGCGCCAGCGGTCTACTCTCTCTCAGTCTTACGAATTTTCGATCAGGTCACGTGTTTACGTGAGTTTTACATCTTTTACCCATCCAAAAAAGTGTAGACTCCTCTAAAAAAATTCACTGTAAAAAAACATAGAATCAGTCAGCTGAAGTGGCAATGGGCCGGCCACATAGCACGAAGATTGGACGGTCGATGGGGCAAAAAGATCCTAGAGTGGAGACCACGTACTGGCAAGCGCAGTGTGGGACGGCCACCTACCAGATGGACCGACGACCTGGTGAAAACTGCCGGGTCACGTTGGATGCAGGTGGCAATGGACCGGTCGCACTGGAAATGTGTTGGAGAGGCCTATGTTCAGCAGTGGACTCTAAAAGGCTGAAACGACGAACGACGAAAAAAACATACCACTTCACTGATTACAACATTCGTTAGAAGAGTGTGCCGTTCCTTATTCGTTATGTCATCTCGCTAATTAAAGTAGATAGTATTTACCTCGTACATGAGGCGCACGAAAAAGGTAATATCGAGTCTTGCGCTGTGGTCTTACTATTTCTAAAACAGTCTTGATAGTAGCTGTGGTATGTGGACCAAAGATTAGACATCAGCACATAAGATTTGTAGACCTCTGTGGTCCAGTGGTGAGCGCTTCGGCGCTGAAGCCGGAAGTCACGGGTTCGGATCCCGTTAGAGGAATAAAAAGTTGTCTATGGTTCCGAGTCTTCGCCGTCGTTGACGTTTTAAGCTATGAGGTCCACTGCTGGCTCCCTCACTGATTTCGGTGTCAGTAGCTGATTTCATTGAAAGAAGGCCAACTACGCAGGAGTTATTTTATAGTCCCCAAGTGTACAAAGTGTGCGCAGTATACAAAGACACTCTCTCCTTCTTTTACTCTTATAACCCAGAGGGACGGTAAACCGACACGACTGGCGAGAGAACAGGCGCAGGATTTATTTACATGCCCATCCAACGCATGGATCATCTTTCTTTTCAGACAATGAGGTGATGAGCCTGCATTGTCCTAACCAAACTTATAAAACAACATTTTTGTTGTTCCAACGAGGGAATCAAACCCACGACCTCGAGTCTAGAAACTCGATGGAGGGGCTAAATAATAATTTTGGGGGTAGTTACTTATATTGGCCACGCCCAAGGCGGGTTGGCGGTCGCAGTGTGAAAATAATAGCGATGGCCGGATATAACGGGTGTAAAAAGAGCAATCACCATAACTTTGGGATATGATTATACTACCTTTACTCATTCTAGAAATGTAGGTATTTTTTTCATTTTTTTTTACAAAAATTAAAAAAAAAAAATTTCTTTATTATTATTTTTGCGACAAAAAAATAAGAAATGGTAAAAAGAAAAAAAAAATTTTTTTGGTTTCTGACAAAAAAAATAATTCCGAAATGAGGAAAGGTAGTACAATCGTATCTCAAAGTTATAGTGACTGCTCTTTTTACACACTGTATATCCCCTCTGTTGCCTTTAACGACACGGCAGAGATGGTTAATGGAAAGGTGCTATTCTTATTCTGGGGCCCGTGTACATTACTGGACAACTTCTTACGGATGTGTAATAAATATACAGTGTAAGGGCGTGTTTCACCAAGCAATGTTAAAGTTAATCCATCGTTAAATAATATCATGTTGTTCCTCTCGTAATTCCTATCAAAGAATGATGGTATTTTATAAAACCGTTAACACTAACATGCGTTGGTGAAATCGGGACTTCGTATTACAAAATCATAAAAATCTTAAAAATAATAATATGTAAAGTATAAAAGTATTATAAACATGTAAAAATAATAATATGTAAAGTATAAAAGTATTATAAACATGTAAAGAGTAAAGCGTATATTCAAGGTGTAAAATAAATGAGTGATAATACTTTAGGGTGTGTATGTGCCTCCTATTTAGGAACTACTGTGAAAGCAGCGCTGAAAGACCTACTTTTGAATTTCATGTTTGTATGAGAAATGCCCATACAATATCTATACTTATAATAAAGCTGTAGAGAGGTCAATTCTGTACATTGAATATTTTTTCAAAATACATATTGGAGGATGATTGGCGATCGATACTGATGCCAAAAATGCAATTAGTAAAATTTTTGTCTGTCTGTCTGTCTGTCTGTCTGTCTGTCTGTCTGTATGTGCGCGATAGGAACAAAAACTACTGAAGGGATTTTAACCAAACTTGGTACGATTGTAGCCCATATTCCTGGGCAGGTTATAGGCTATATAACATAACGCTACGATACATAGGAGCCGAGCAGTGACGATAAATTGGAAGCAAGTCGGAGGAATTTCGCGCGCGCGGGCTGCGGACGAACGGTTCATGCGGGGGGCGCGGGGGGATCGCTTACACAGTGACGCGAAGCAATAGAATGTGGCACTAAAGTAGATTAGAACTTGAAATAAGTACCTAACTAACAGATTTTTTTTTCTGAGAAGAGTGTTTCCACAGTGTCATAATAATATAAAAATTGTATTTTTGAACTTGCTTCACAAATTGAAATAAATTATCATTTATTGTATAAATCAACTTAATTAACTGTATTATTAAAAGAAAGCCTTTCGCGATAATCTAAAAAAACGGGCAATTAAGCGGTTTTTGGTAAACTATTTATACCATCACGGTATTAATCCTTATCATTTTTAATACGTTAGTTGGCTTAAGAATTTCATGAAGACTATATTTGCCCTTTATACCTAGCAAGTATAATTAATAGTTTAGGAGATAATATAGCAAAATTAAAATCGTTACGCCGTGATTCGACCGCCGCATCGCGGCGCCGCGCGATACAGGCTGATGCGTGACGTCTTATATCCGAGTCGGGGTGTAGTGTAGGTATCAGATGCTGGTAGGTAGGAATTTTGGCGAAGGTCAACCAAAGGAACTCCACCCCACTGCTGGGTAAAAAATACTATTAAAATGTGCTAACAGGCAGTACCGGTAGTATGAATTTAACCACGCACAGCCGCTAACTGTGCCCCCAGTAATAATCGTGTAAGTACGGCGTATGGCGTATAGATGTCGCTTTGATTTGAAGATATTTGTTTATTTTTATTCTCTGTCGATTGATATGGTCTGGTGTACAAAAAGTTACGTTCTAACGGTTTTCTTTAACCTAATTAATTTCAAAGTAATATACCAAATAAAACACCAAAAACCGTTAAGATCGAACTGATTCGATTCTCAGTTGTGCCTGCTGGATCCTCGGCGGGGCGTGCCGCTGCGCCCATGTCTAACCGAGAGTTCCGTTTTAAAGACCTTAGTAATTGCAATATAAGTTTAAATTTAATAATACTTCAAAACATTAATGACAAAAACGGTAAATAAGTTAAAAAAATTGAAAATATTTTTATGGTTTCGCAATTTATCCTATGTCGTTTAAATTTGATATGAAGCAACATTTTAATAGTGTATTAAGATGTTGCTTCATATCAAATTTCTATTCCCGGGAAGTACCCTTTAGGTTTTGGTTCCCTTTGGCGTGTCGAAAATTGCGAAAATTAGCGATATAAAGTATAAACGGCTGAATCTTTGGGTAGATGTGGCCAAGATGCCTGTTTCTTTTCACAGCCAGAAGGGACAGTAGAGCTGAGTTTTTAATATGATTTTTAGCTTGATACCTACACGTGTTAAAGTTTTGACACCCAGACAGACAGACGGACATCGAAGTTAAATACTTTACTAAATTAACGTGAAAAATTGTCTGGGTCTATACGGTGCATTCGAATAATATTATCCTAACTTCGAATACCTTTGCTGACTTCTACATATTGTTCGAAGGCCTACTTCTTTTGCCGAGCTCCGAAAGGATAGTAATATATTATTATTATACCCTGCATACCAAGAGGCTTGCCGGGTACGTGTCTTGCTGGATCGGGATCAACACTGGGATGCACTGGGAAGTACCTATTAGCGAAAGTTCTCAGCGGTTGCGCCAATAAACTAAAAATATATTTAAAAATACTAAAGTGCCCTAAATCACTTTTCCACGCGTACGAAGTCGCGGGCACAGCTAGTTTTAAATAAAACCTCTTTAAGCGCTGGTACTTTCACAGTAAACTCTATATACGGGACCCATACACACCCTTTAGGGTGGTTAATACTTTAGTATTATCAACTCCTAATATTATATTATAACCTGTAAATGTTATTAGAATTGAAAAGGAAACATTTCATTATATACTGGGTGTAAAAAGAGCAGTCACTATAACTTTGAGATACGATTATACTACATTTCCTCTTTTTGGAAATGTATTTCTTTTTTATTTACAAAAAAAAATGTCAAAAACTAAAAATGTTTTTGTCGCAAAAATAACAATAAACCAAAACAAAATATTTTTTTTAATTTTTGTATAAATAAAAATTAAAAAAATATATATTTCTAGAATGAGAAAAGATAGTAAATTCATATTCCAAAGTTATAGTGACTGCTCTTTTTACACCCTTTATACAATCATCGTCGTTTCAGCCTTTTACTGTCCACTGCTGGACATAGGCCTCTCCAATACATTTCCAGTGCGACCGGTCCATTGCCACCTGCATCCAACGTGACCCGGCAGTTTTTACCAGGTCGTCGGTCCATCTGGTAGGTGGCCGTCCCACACTGCGCTTGCCAGTACGTGGCCTCCACTCTAGGATCTTTTTCCCCCATCGACCGTCCAATCTTCGTGCTATGTGGCCGGCCCATTGCCACTTCAGCTGGCTGATCCTACGGGCAATGTCAGCAACCTTAGTTCTTCTACGGATCTCCTCATTTCTGATTCGATCACGTAGAGAAATACCGAGCATTGCCCTCTCCATAGCACGCTGAGCGACATTGAGCCTTTTGAAAAGATCCTTCGTGAAGCACCACGTCTCAGAACCGTAAGTCATCACTGGTAACACACATTGGTTGTATACCTTTGTCTTAAGGCACTGAGGTATTTTAGACGAGAAGACGTTGCGTAATTTACCGAACGCTGCCCAGCCGAGCTGGATCCGTCTACTGACCTCTCTCTTAAAGTTGGACCTACCTAATCGGACAGCCTGCCCTAGGTATATATATTCGTCAACAACTTCAAGAGTAGAGCTCCCAACAGTTAGTGCGGTGGGTGCAACATGGACATTGTGCATGATCTTTGTTTTGTCCATGTTCATTTTAAGACCCACTTGTTGAGAAACTCTATTGAGGCCACCGAGCATGCGCCCCAAATCTTTCAGCGATTCTGCCATGACTACTATGTCGTCGGCAAATCGAAGGTGAGTGATGTATTCGCCATTGATGTTGATGCCAAGTCCTTGCCATTTCAGGAGCTTGAAGGAATCCTCCAGAGCAGCGGTAAACAGTTTCGGGGATATGATATCCCCCTGTCTTACTCCTCTTTTTAAAGGGATATCCTTCGTGCAGTGCTCCTGTACTCGGACTGACATGGTGGCGTTATTATACAAACACTTCAACACTTCGATATACCGATAGTCAATACGGCAACGCTGGAGAGATCTAAGGACCGCCCATATTTCGACGGAATCAAAGGCTTTCTCATAGTCCACAAACGCCAAGCATAATGGCCGATTATACTCTTCGGTCTTTTGTATAATCTGCCGCAGCGTATGTATGTGGTCTATGGTACTATAGCCTTTTCGGAAACCGGCTTGTTCGGTAGGCTGAAAGTCATCCAGCCTGCGTTCGAGACGCATCGTAATAACTCTCGAAAACAGCTTGTAGACACAACACACATCAGCAGTGTTATGGGCCTATAGTTCTTCAGTAAGGTTTTGTCGCCTTTTTTGAAGAACAGGATCACAACACCCCTGTTCCATGCCTCTGGCGTTTTCCCATCGAGTAAGGAGGAATTGAAGAGTTTCTGAAGGACTTTTAGTACCGGCGTGCCGCCCGCTTTCAGAAGCTCTGTAGTGATTCCATCCTCGCCCGGAGCCTTGTTGTTCTTAAGCTGTTTGAGAGCTACCCTAATCTCGTACAGGCTGATGTCCGGGATGTCTTCGGTATAGTGTCGTGTTAGCCTGGCTCTTGAGTCTGCAGCTAAACTAGCAGGTTCAGCTGAGACCGAGGTATACAGCTGTCCATAGAACCTCTCTATCTCCCGTAGTACCTCGGACTTATTTGACGTTACGCGTCCATCTTCGGTCTTCAGCTTTGTCAACTGGCTTTGCCCAATAGATACGTCTCTTGCAAACACTTTGGAGCCTTGGTTCCGCTCTATCGTCTCTTTAATACACTGGGTATTAAAAGAACGGATATCGTGTCGCAAGGACTTCGTGATCTGTCTATTGAGCTGCCTATATGAGTCAGCGTCACTCGAAGTTTGGAGCGTCATTGAACGTCGACTAGCCATGAGGTTCCGGGTTTGGTCGGATAGTTTCTGAGGTCTATTTGTACGGTGGGTCTTGAAAAATTTGGACCCCACCGTATGGACAGTTTCTACCAGCCTGCTATTTATATCGTCCACTGATGCGCAGCTGTCTAGCCATTGGAAGCGATTTGACAGTTCAAGTTGAAAGCTCTCGGGGTTTTGGATATGGACATTCGACGGTCGGAGCGTAGACTTCATCAGACGCGATCTCTCAAGTTTGACGTTGATATTCAACATGCCCCTGACGATTCGGTGATCACTTCCGGTCTTAACCATGTTGATCACAGAGACATCGTTGAATATCTGCCGCTTGGTGCTCATAATGAAGTCAATCTCGTTTCTAGTTACACCGTCGGGACTCAACCAGGTCCATTTCCTCTGCGGCGGCTTTTGGAAGAAAGAATTCATCATGAAGAGTCCTTCTTTCTCCATAAAGTTCGCCAGCATCTGTCCTCTGGGATTCCTCTGCCCAAATCCAAATGGCCCCACTTTCAGCTCACCATCGCTTCTGCAGCCCAGCCTCGCATTGAAATCTCCCATAACAACTGTGAAGTGTGTTTTAGAGCTACGTATGGCCCTACTGACGTCCTCATACGTAGCTTCTACTTCATCGTCTGGATGTGTTGACGATGGGGCGTATACCTGTACAATCTTCAACGAATATCGTTTTGAGATTCTCAGTACAAGGTATGCAACCCTATTTGACACACTCTCGATGGACACAATGTTTTTGATGAGAGATTTGTGGACGATAAACCCAACACCACCTTGGGACTTCTGTTCTCCCTCCCGGTAGTAGAACAAGTGGCCGGACTGTAAGGTTATCGTATCCTCGCCCTCTCTTCGGATCTCCGATAAACCAATAATGTCCCAGTGCAACTTGTTCATCTCCTCTTCCAGCTCTACGAGCTTCTCGTCTAACCTCAAAGTGCGCACGTTGTGTGTTACCAGGGCCAGTTGTCGTTTAGAAGGGGGGTGGTAGCCGGATCTCTTCCGGAGATTCTTAGCACCCCCCGCCCCGCCGTTACCGTGGCCGCTACCGTAGCCAGGAATAGCGGGGCCGCCGGGGACTAGGGGCCTGGTCTTCTGGTGCGTAAACATAGGAGGTTAAAAAGCCTACTGGTACCACGCTGGCTAGACGGGTTGGTACAGGGTTTTGTTTCGAGTTTTCCTTCTCTCACACTAGCTGTTGATGTGTGTGTGTTTCCTTTTAGTCGCCTCTTACGACTCCCCTAGGATAGTATCGGGGGTGGTGATAATTGTATTCTAATGCCGTCACCACACGGCCAACTTACAACAATTATACAATCATACCTAAAAAGATTAAGTATTTTCGTACAACAATGAATGAAGTTAGCCGTGAAGAGAACGAAAGCAACAACAAAGTAAAAATCATAAATAACTAAAAAAGGCGACAGGAGCTCGCAACGGGTTTACATATTTTGAGATTGTAAACAAAATGTGTGTTCTGGTATGAGGCAACGTGTTTTTAAGTTTACGTCATGCGAACTGTTCCTGTATGTTTCAGGGCTAAAACTTATGGGCATTCTTAAAATATAATGCTAGGCTCAACTCACACTGGCGTACAGTCGAGGCATCCAGCTTTTCACATATAATATAATAGCTCCCCTCACCGATTTCGGTATCGGTAGCCGATTTCATTGAAACCAGGCCAGCTACGCAGGAGTTATTCAAGTGTGTGCGCAATACACAAAGACACTCTCTTTTCATATTACTCTCATAACCCAGTGGGACGGTAAACCGACACGATTGGCGAGAGAACAGGCGCAAGACCGACTTTTTACATGCCCATCCGACGCATGGATCATCTTTCTAGTCAGACAATCAGGTGATCAGCCTGCATTGTCCTAGCCAAACTAGAAAACATCATTTTTTGTTTATCCAACAGAAGAAGAAAGAAAAAAGAATAAAATAATATCTATGGAAGCTTTACATCACGTCAATCTTGTCCTGTGATTAGTATCCGAAGTTGTGTTATACGTACCAGACAACTGAAATTTATTTAATACTTTTATACTTTACAGATATTTAATAGTTTTACTATATTATACACATAATATATATATTTAATACACATCCATGACCGTGGAACACAGATAACTTTTTGTTTTTGCCCACTCCTCTCATTGGTCGCAATTCGCAGAAGCACTCTGCGCATCCCGATATAGGTAATGATAAACAGTAATGAGAAATGAGAAACATGAGAAAACGGACAGAACTAGGGCCACATGGAAGGACAGTTTCTCGAGAAGCTCACGGATTTACACAAGCACCTAGCTAGCATTTGGTTTTCAGGGACGCTGGAATAATAAGTATTGTAAAAAATAGGAGCGCCTAGAACGTGTTTGTGACTTCAATCGGTGTTTTGATTCCAGGGATCAGGGAATCTACAATTTTATGTTCAGCTGAAAGGTATAACCTTTAGATTTTTAGGAGTTATCCGTCCTACGTCCTACGCATGATAAACTACTAGAAAATAGTTTTTCTGTCTTCGGGAACTGTCTCAGGGCTACTAGTGATTTTGCCGTCTTCAAGGTACCTAACGTTTAGCGGTGACATTCGGGATGCAATGTAGGTACTTATGGCTAGGCTGAATACCATGTTGGGCTCGAAAAATAAATAGAAATGTGAAGGGGACTATTTAATTAGTACTGCTACGCTACTAAAGAATAGAGAAAAGCTTTATGCTATATGCTTCTCTCTATTGGCACAAAACTAAGATGAAAAGAAAGCCTGATGTTATAATCCTTACATATTATAAAAAACATCTATTATTATATTCATCTATATTATTATGTTATAAAATCGCCATCTGTAGGAGCGTAGCAGTACTAATTTAAGCTGCATGCACACATTATTACTATGTACGTACGTACGTACGTAGTACGCGCCGCACCGCAGAGTAAATGTACTCGGTTTCATTCACATACATATAGCCGATTTCAAAATAAAATAAAATGTAGCTTTATCGATATAGTGCTCGTTTTTAAAGTTGAGAACAAAGTATTTTTTTTTTGTAATTTAGAATTTGTTGTTTAACATTTACTTTGAGTGAAATAGATCTTATACTATTGAAATAAAAAGAATAAATTTCAGTAAAGTTTATATTCCTTTCTGTACCTATCAGCGACATTACGGGTTATAAAATTGTTAAACAGACCTAAATTGTCAGTTAAATTAATAATTGTATACAACGAATTACAAAATATGTTGCACGTAATAATAAGTCGCGTCTTCGCGTCGGTGCGTGCGGTGCTGGTTTGTGTGCGTTCAGCTTTAAATACGCTTGTAAAGCGCCATCTATGACCGTATGTACGCACTAAAATGTCATGAAGCTAACAAAATAATATTATGATCAAGGTGTAAAACGATAATAAGCTGGCATTATATATGCTTTAGAAGCGCCATCTGTATATAAATATCAGAACTAGTTCTACGTGTCTTAAAAACGCCATCTATGAATTTCGATATACATTAACAATTGGTTCAGCCATGGACTATGGTTAAATCAATAAATTATTTATACCTCTTGTATACTTTGTAGTTGTGACTGCCAACAATGGTTCTTTATATTAAATACAATAATTATTGTAACAGTTTTAATAAAAAAAAAAACGGGTTTGCTCTTGAATTTATCGACGTACAATGTAGGGGTTATGGCATAAGCGCCAAAAACCAAATTAAGCAAAGAGTAGTTTAACGTTTTTTGACGATCTTCGTAGCGCTGTTTTTGAGCGCGTTGGCGCTCGAGCGAGAGGTCGCGGGTTCGAATTCCGCCGAGGGAACTTAAAGTTTTCAATGTTCCTAGGTCATGGATATGTATTAAATTTGTGTATAATATAATAAAAATCTTAAATATTATGTATATAGCATAAAAGTATTAAATATTATATTTCCGTTGTCTGGTACCTGTAACACACGTTCTTCGGATACTTAGCACGGGGCCAGATTAACGTGGTGTGAAGCGTTCATAGATATTATTATTATTGTTATATTTATATTGAAGTTTTATTCATAACAATTAATTTGGCTTCAATGTCTATTTGACGTAACATTTGATTAATAGTTCTTATGATTGCCACTAAATTATTTTTGGCGCTAGTGTCGTAGCAACATGAAGCAAATGTGAATTCAAACGCAAATATCACTATTTTTTGTCATTCAGCAATCGTTAATGGAATCAGGCGTTACTTTGCGGAAATCCATAGCATAAAATTTAAATATATTATATCTAGCAATATCCCGATGCATGATATAATAAGCATAAATGCATAAGCAGTGTGGGAAGGAGGGAGGTGCATTAACGCTTGCCTATGCGTACACTCACTCATTTGCTAGCAAGTTGTTATTATAATTTTTCGCGAGATATTGCTAGATATAATATACTAGCTGTTCTCGCCACTTTGTTCTCGTGGTTTTTGAGTGACTTAAGCCGTTTATGCAGCGCACGCAATGAAAGTCCCCAAATGTATTTAATTTTCCCCGTTTTTACAACATTTCTCACTGACGCTTCGCTCCTATTGGTCGCAGCGTAATGTTATATAGCCTAAAGCCTTCCTCTATAAATGGACTATCCAACAAAAAAATTAATTTTCAAATCGGACCAGTAGTTCCTGTGATTAGCGCGTTTAAACAAACAAACAAACTCTTCCGCTTTATAATATTAGTATTAGTATAGATTTAAATTTTATTCACCAATCGATTGCATGTCTATCGCGTATTCGCTAATCGCTATATTTTCGTAATCACCCGGCGGAACCCTCCACCTCCGCGAGCGCAGACGCCACTTAGCCACAGTGGTCAGATTATGACATACGCAATAAATACATGATTGAAGACAAGGATCTCATACATTTCAATACAACAGATGAATCACATCAGGTTCAGACACGACCAAGGTTCGCCTGACCGTGTGAACTCACCCACTTATATTCCATGGCATACTTCTAACTAGATTGTGCTAATTTTTTTCAGTGTTACAGTTCACCGAAATGCAAAATAGGCACAGTTTTATAATGTTATCGATTTTTTCTACAGGCTATTTTATTTATGAGTGATAATACTTTAGGGTGTGTATGGGTCCCGTATAACAGTGTTTACTGTAAAGTACCAGCGCTGAAAGAGGTACTTTTTAAAATTATTATGTGAGATAATTTATGATGTTGGGAAACATGAAACACATCTTTCAGCGCTCGTGCTGGTTCTTTCCAGTATACTCTACATACTACATAGGAGGCACATACATACTCTAAAGTATTATCACTCATTTATTTTACACCTTTTATATTTTAATTGTAACGACCGACCACTGATCGAACCGATCTAACCTAAATAACTAATGGAAACCGTCTCCACCTGCAATATTTGTAAAGGTAAAAAATTGTTTATGGTATGTTATAATATACAATACCACGTTAATCTGGCCCGTGGTTCAAGAAAATTGATATAAATTCTTGTTCTATGGTTATAGGTATCGTCGTATCGTTAAAATAAGTTTTTGAGAACACAAGATTAAAATGTATTTACTATACAAACAATAACATTTTAGTATAAGAAATAAAATACAAAATATCAGGTATATTTTAAACACATCCATGAACAGGAACAAAAAGTTATAATATAACACATATTATGTGTGCGCATATAAGTTATTGTTCCTTCGTTGGGATTCGAACCAGTGACTTTCGGCTTGAGCACTGACGAACTTAATTACTGAGCCATTAGGTAATTATATTTAGGTACTGCTGCGGGTGAACTATAAAAATCACTGAACAAATAATAATTAAATAATAATGGTACTAAAAACCTGACATTCGATTGTCACGGCGTTTTTATCGCTATTCCACGCCTATAAGGTAAATTTTTCCTTGCCAGAAAATTATTCGCCTATGTCCATTAGTATGGATTGAGGTTTATTTCTTGTAAATAGAGACAAAGACAAACATTTCTATTTCGTTACTATTAGCTATTAGTTATGTGATACAGATACGCTGTTTTAAGTATTTTTAAAAACTAAATTTTATTTACCTTGTAAGTAGGATTTGCGATCCAGGTTAATTAGTTATCTTTTTCGTTTCAGAATCGTTAGTTATAGAATAGGTTCCTTAAATCCTCAGTTCTGAAATCAATCAGATGAAGTCGGGTAAACTTTTATTATTACTATAATGTATAATACCTTTGCTTTAAAATAAACTTAGAATATTTTATTTTATCTAATCGAAACCGTGATAAACTTACAAAGTTTAGTTAAACAACAAATATTATGATAAAATATTTGTAGGAAATGCCTTTAGCTGTACAGCAGGCTTACTTCCGACCCAATCGAGAATCAAATCAGTTCGATCTCAACGGCTTTTAGTATTTTATTTGGTGGATTCCTTTGAAACTAACCAGGATAAAGAAAATCGTTAGAACGTAACTTTTTGTACTCCCGACCATATCAATCGACTGAGAATCAAAATAAACAAACGTCAATTTATTCGGGAGTACGCGACACGATCGAAACTGAATCAAACTTGAATCAGTTTGGAGAGTAAGGCCCCAGAAATCAAAATGTCAACGCTTTACGTATGTAGATAAGTTTTACCACATGTTTCTACGAAACCCTCGGTGCACATTCCGTCTCGCATTTTATTTAGGGATTTTATTAGATAGTTTGAATTAACATTCGGGCGCGCGATCACAGTCGCGGATATAGGAGTTCTTTCACAGATATTAATAACTTCCACGGGAGCGACTCCCATACGAGCTGTGTGTTATAAAGGCTCGCGCGGTCCACGCAGCCTCAGTGAGTGCTCCTATCAGTGGTCAAGAGGAGACATGATGCTCGGATACCAAGTAAGTCTCGTATTAAAGTGTGCTACTGAATATTATAAGAGAAATACATATTTAGGAAATTAGTTCATTGCGTTATTCAATTCATTTTTCAAACAGTTAATTGGTGTCGATTTTTTTAATTTAATGAGTGTATTACATAGGTATGTATATAAAATAAATAATATGCGTATTTTATAGAATTAATAATTTTTTTGGCAGGATAACAACATACAACATTTCATGACCTAATCGTCATGAAATGTTGTATGTTGTTAAATACAACCGTTAAGATGTCACAGTATGACCTCCTATTTTTTCTATTATTTTGTTATGAATGTATGTTATGTATATTATGAAGAAATGGGGTCTGAAGGATCCGAAAATTCTTTTTACATTTGTCAAGTCTCAAGTCTCTTTTACATATTATATATATATTTTTTAGAATTAAGCAATTAAGAATAATTTATTGTAAAAATACCTACAGCTTCTGTTAACAATAATAATAAATAATAACACAGTAGATAAATATAAGATTATAACAGAAATACATAATATGGTTTTTAAAATTTGTTCTTGCACTAGCTTGACCTGCTTTGTTATCATCTTTTTCTTCCTTTTCTTAAATATTTCTTACATGCTTACATGTGAAATACTGTTAAGATAATGTGCGTTGTAATGTAGATAACATAACCATTACTACTAATAAAATGAAACTACATCATCTACAAAAGTAACTTAAAGATCGTCGTGTCTTGGTGTGAGCTGAGACTAATATATTATCCCGAATTAAAGTATTGTGTAAATATGACACACACACACACACATCTATGTAAACTTCTTCACGTTTCGATAATTAAAACGGAACCCCAAATCGGTGTAAAAAATGGCAATAAAATATAAAATACAAAAAAATCTTGGATCTTATTTTTTGGTTATAAAAACAATAGGTATATAATCTGGTACAGTAAACAAAACATTAATATACTCGTATTAAAACTACAAGTGCATTACACAAAACTTGAAGATAACATCTTAAAGGTTTTTAGGTATTTCAATACCAAGTTTATTATTTTACCAGAGTTTGGCGGGGCTTCTGTCTCGTTACATAGATTTCACCCAAGGGGGTTGAATTTTGAAAAATCCTTTCTTAGTGGATGTCTTCTATATTAGCAATACGTATACAAAATTTCTAGTTTCTAGCCTTTTTGGGTTTTGCCCTTATAGGATTTAGCCGGTGGATCAGTCAATTTTGCCTTTTACATATTATCATTATTAGGTATAGATAATTTTAATTACCGACAAACTATATAGTGAAATTGATTCTAAGCCACTTAACCACCACTTCCTATGTTGAAAACTAATACTTCATAATATCGGAAATATCAGATCGATCTATAATATTCGATAGTCGGATACGTTTCATGAAGTTGTATGTATGTACGCATGAACGCACTCGCGGAAAAGTATGAAATATTTTCGTCGTTAATTGAACATTGGTGACTGATGATACGTTCGTGTTCCCTGTTGTTGTTTACACCTAATTTGACGACCTATGTTTTTTTTAATAATTAAAGAAATATAAAAAAAAAACAATAATATTATGTCTCACATGCAGCCACCATGCATTGTTATAGTGCAGTGGTTGAGCGCGTCGGTGCTCAAGCTAGACGTCGCGGGTTTGAATCCCGTTAAAGGAAAAAAAGTTTTCTTTTTTGTGGTTATAATACTTATTAGTGTGTAATTAATATAATAAAGACCTAAAATATGTGTTAGTATAAAATTATTAAATATATTTTCGTGGTTTGGTACACAATTTCTTCGGATACTGATCACGGGGCCGGATTTACGTGGTTTACACACTCGTACTAAAATTAAAGTGTCCGATTTTAATTTTCACTAACTTCTACGAAATGAGAGAAAACCTTATTAATTATCATTATTTACCGCAACTTAAAGAAAAACAAAGTCACATAAATTTTCTGAAATATCATCTTTTGGTATCATTGAATTTTAATTGAATTTGTTTTTAATAGAATTCATATGAATAAAAGCATGATAATAATATACTTTTATTTTACGGCTCAAAAAAAATTTCGTTCCGTTTATGTTCATTCTACGCAAAAAAGTTCAAAACAAACACTAGTTATGAATAATCGTCGATTATTCAAGTAACAATCACGTCTATTAATAGTCAATTTATACAATCAATTATACGTACGAATAAACACAGACAATACCCATTTTTTCCAGATACAAATTAGTTAGGCTGAAGGCAGTTGTTTAAACTGTTAAAACATACTAAGGCATAATAATTTATTGAGAGCCTCACCTTAAACAGGTACAACTAAAAAGTATTGCAGACTACAAAATATAGGCGCATATTATAATATAAAATCGTCTGAAACCCGAACACTGAACGCTAATATTTAAAGGTAGGAGCTATTGGAGCTCAGGCTGTTACGATAGCTGCTTGGCGGAATGACCATGGCAGCATGAGATATGAACGCCACTTAATTGTACCGACGTAACTTTCGGTTATAAAGCATGTAGATATGTATACAGGATGTAAAAAGAACAGTTATAAAAAATTTGGGATACTATTCTCATCCTAGAAATGTATTTTTTGCTTTTTTGTTATTCTTGTGACTAAAAAAGAATAAATTGTAAAAAAAATTAAGTATATCTTTTAGTTCTCTACGAAAAATACATTTCTAGAATGATAGAACTTAGTATAATCATACTCCAAAGTTATTGTGACTATATTTTTTACAGCCTGTTATTTATTTTCTGCAGGCTTACTCTCGACATAATCGAGAATCGAATCAGTTCGATCTCAACGGGTGTTGTTATTTTCACAAAGTAGATAATAAAGTATTTTATTTGGTGGATTATTTTGAAACTTATCAGGACAAAGAAAATCGTTAGATCTTAACATTTTGCACACCCGACCATGTCAAGCGACTGAGAATCAAAATAAATAAAAGTCAATTTATTCAGGAGTAATTTGGCTCGATCGATTCGGAATCAAAATCGAATCAGTTTGGAGCGTAGGTCCCCAGATCCTGTATATAATATTGTTAATAGTAGTAAGGTATAATACCTAAATATAAGATTTAAATTCATCTTTATATTCTGGGACCAGTTTAATAACTTTTAATTCGATCATTCGATCTAATTAAAAGTTATTAAACTGGTCCCAGATATGCTAAAATACTAATTGATATTGTGTAAGTATTGTGCAGTAACGTTGTTATAGGTCTCAGTTGAAACATTGTCTAATTGAAGTCTGCATATCGCATAGTACCGTATTGTATGCTACTATTAACAGCATAGTAAGCTTGTTGTGATGTAATTAAGAGTGCGAATTGTTGACTAGATTGCGTAAATTATGTGCTATCTACAAATCATATTTTCCTCTCGGCTTTAAACTATAAAGGACTAAGAAGTTTTTTTGTAATATACCTATTACCTACGTATAATTATTATGTAGGTTTAATTATAAGTTTAATTTATGATTTTATGAATTTTGAGTAACTGCCAACCTAAGCCAAAGATTTTGGCTATCCAAATCCCAATTTCCCTTGCTTAAATAATATCAGTCATGAGTAACAAAAGCAGTTAAAAGTAACATTTTTTACTAATAGCCTCACTTGTAATAGAACCGCTGAAACCTAATTAATAATTATTGTGGTACACACCTTGATAATCTATATAGAGAAAAAAAACAAGAGAATATAAGAAAATAAACAAACAAAATCATCTACCAAATCATATATTTAAGCTCTTGTACGGACTTTTTAAGTTTTTAAGTAGTTTTTCTACTTTGGTTAAATAAATAAAAAAAAAAACGAGCCAAGTGCGAGTTGTAGTCGCGCACAAAGGGTTCCGTACAAATGCAAAAAAAAAATATATATTTTATATTATATTTGTATATTATATTTTTTTTATATTATATTTATAGTATTTGTTATTATAACGGCAAAATAAATACATAATCTGTTAAAAATTTAACTGTATGACTATCACGATTCATGAGATTCTGATAACATGCGGATGGACAGCGGATTCTTAATAGTAGGGTTCCATTTTTTACACTATGGGCACGGAACCCTGACAAAATAATTCAGAAACAAGTTCAAGTGCACTTACTATGAGAGAAAAATACAGTTTTTATTCCCATAAGACAGTTGTACAAATACTTCCTGTATGTTTTTACATGTTCTATTGTTGTGATTTAATAGCTTTGTTTGCGGGAGTGTTCTCTGATTCATTTAATTACTGTGAGATGACTCATAAATAATATGATTCATGATAATGATCGGATTAGTATTATGTTTAATAGTGACCAATCCAATATGTAGAACACTTCATTTGTATAAGAGTTCATAATTATTATTGGCTGCGTGCGCGACGATAGCGCCAACTAGCGGCGGCGGCTTTACAATTTACTTTTAAATATCCAATGGTTGGCTGTCAATACAAAGAGTATGTAAAAATCTAATAATTTTAATGAAATGATTACTACATTTCACAAATTATTTTATTTGATTATGATAATCTATAGTGTAGATAAAATCTTTGAATGACAAAATCTTTAACTTTTCTAAATAGTAAGCATGCATTTTCAAGACTGTGTTCACGTTATGTTAGTAAATAAACAAATTAAATCGGGTATCGTTACGTATGTAAAATGTAACAGTTAGTCTGCTTAAAGATCCTTTTTTGGCCACGTCGCGCACTGTGATCGATTCATAGTGCCTTCACCACCTATTTTTCACCCAGCGAATACAACAAACCTAATAGTTACAGTTGAACACGAGCTATATCTCAACGCTCAAACTTAAAGGATAGTATACCTATACAGTCGGTTGGAAGTTATTTTACCTCTAGGACTTTCCAAAGATATATTTCGTGTAATGTGTCGAGCCAGCGAACGGTCGCGCTCCGCGTTATACACGAGCAACAAATATTAATTTATATTTGTGCGAATCGCGCGGCTGATTGCCGCTGCACGTCACCATGGCGCTCGTGGCCAATGAGTTGCTGGCGTTCATCCAGCATGCCATCGACACCATGGACGAGGTCAGCATCATGCAGATCTGCAAGTCTTCCTTCAACAGCGAGGAGATTTGCAAGGGAAAGCAGCTGTTGTACGAGACGCTCGGCCAGAGCGCGAATATGCCATCGCGGCGCAGAGATGGCACCGAGAGAAGCGTGCAGGACATAATCTCCCTGCTGAAGCAGACGGATCCAGACGACGTGCCGGCATTTGTGGCGAAAGATCTCCACAAGCTGCCGGTGGTGACGATGGACCACGTCGACGTCTCCAGCCTGCTGAAGAACTTCAATAGTATGAAGGCAGAGCTGGACGAGATGCGAGGTAGGTTGAATGCATCGGAATCCACCATCCGTGATTTGCGTAATGAATTATTGCAAATTAAAAGTAATAATTCACTATGTATGTCACCCGAGCATTCAACCTTCGTAAATACGCGTCGCCGCGGCGCGCAAGCCGACACCTTTTGCGCGTCAGCGGAATCCGACGTGTCACCGACCGCCGCCGCTCCCGCCCGCCTTCCCCTCGAGGTCGAGCCGAAGCTGAGTCAACCAGCGACCCAGCAGAAGAAAAGTTTTGCGGGTGTCACTGCCCGCCCCCCCGCACCTCCTCAGGGGGTGAAGACGAAGGGGGTGAAAGAGAGCCGCAAGGCTAAGGAAAGCCGTAAGGCAGAACCTTCTCGATCAAACGAGGGTGAGAGCAGGAGGTGCGATGAGGAGGGCTTCACAATGGTGGAGAGAAGAAAGAAGAGGAAGCCCGCCGTCCGCAACCACCGCGGCACCGCACCCTGCGGACCCGAGCAGCGCCTGCGGTGTGAAATACCCACCACGCCGCTGTACGTGTCCCGCCTGCACTGGTCCACGAAGGTCGAGGATGTCGTGGGCTACATCTTGAAGAAGACGTCCTTCAACTTGAGGGTCGAGCGTCTGGAGTCTCGCCATAAAGTTAACTTTAGTTCTTTTGTGGTGAGAGTACCGACAGATCGCTTATCGACCTTCGAGGTGGAGGAGTTCTGGCCGATGGGTGTAGTTTACCGAAGGTTCCGGGGAAGACTCCGGAGCGAGGCGCACATCACGTCGCCGATCATAATACGTGATAAATCTTAGTTATAATTATAATAATATGTATGTTAGTCTGTAAGGTATTTATAATATGGGCCTATGCCGCCCGAAATAAAGATTATTATTATATTATTATTATTATAGGCCAATGTCATATGAACTTCTAAGTTAAATGAACCTCTTAAATATGTTTTAACTTATTACAATATTTATTTGGCTCAAGAATTTATAATTTCCTTTCAGAGATACTGTGTTTTTATTATTAACGACGAGTTTTAATCTGTCATTGAATTTCTCGAATATCACCAAACAGTTTATTACATCTACCCTCAATACTATGTTCCAGATATTTGTCATGGCGGCCGTGGTTTCGGCAGCTTCCGGCGGTTACGTCAGCTACCCCGCGTCCCCCGCACCGCGCGCGCTCGCCGCACCGAGCTCGCCCGGGGGGTACGGCTTCTATAGAGGAGACCAGGGCTATTACAATGTATGTAGTACCTGAAATAGTAACTATATGTGATCATGATTCTGAACCGGAGCTGGATTACCTAATTAAAAACTGAAGAGATATTAATTCGCAAGAGGTTAACCCCCTGGATTAGTCTTCTTTTATCGTTATGCAGGCTGATCACCTGATTGTCTGACAAGAAAGATGATCCATGCGTCGGATGGGCATGTAAAAAGTCGGTCCTGTTTTCTCGCTAGTCGTGTCGGTTTACCGTCCCACTGGGTTATGAGAGTAAAAGGAAGAGAGAGTGTATTTGTGCATTCCGCACACACTTAGGCACTATAAAATAACTCCTGCTACCAACACCGAAGTCGGTGAGGGGGGGTTATTATTATTTTATCTTTAAAAGTGCAATTCCAATGGGATACTTTATTTTCGCGACTGAAGCCGCAGGGAAAATGTAATAGTACAAAAAATACGTTATAGAGCCTTATTTTTCAATATGACTTGATGGTAAGCGGCGACACTAATTATTAGCAGAGGTAACACACTCACTTTGCAGTTTCAAACGTGATAGACAGATCGAAAACCGGGTCACAGCATTGAACGTTGGGTTAAATTGGGGCTAAGAGCCTTGCAATCAGATAGTGATATTCTATTTTATGGATTTTAATACACAATACACAGGAAATATATAGGGTGTAAAAAGAACAGTCACTATAACTTTGAGATACAATTGTAACCTTTCCTCATTTTAGAAATGATTTTTTTTAACAAAAAGTAAAAAACACGTATTTTTTTACTTTTGACCTTTTCCAATTTATTTGTCGCAAGAATTTTTTTTGATTCTTCGTAAGAAGCAAAAAAATATTATACTTATAATATATATTTTAATATTTATAAAAAAAAAAATTGAAAAAAATACATTTCTAGAAAGAGACAAGGTAGAATCATATCCCAAAGTTATAGCTACTGTTCTTTTTACACCCGCTATATGGCAACAGCGTTTTCGCTATTATTATTTTAACATTGCACTCACCATCCAGCCCACCAAACGTGGCCAGTATAGGCAACTATAACTCCTCATGAAATAAATTGAATATTATATCCAATAGTAGTCGTCGTAGCTGAAACAACGCAATATAATACTTGCCTAAATCTTGTGCAGTTGTGCACCTTTTGTCGGTAATTTCATAACTTGTCAATCACAGTGCATCATGAAGTTAACAAACCATAACTGAGTTACCACCGTGAAGTCCCGCGCGTGACGCAATGTCTACCAAGAATTGATTGTAGTTTACGTCGATTATTAAGATATAAAAATCCAAACTTACAGAGAATGAAAGGTTAAAGTAAAATTCAAACCGCCCCTATGTTTACCTAGCCCACTGAGAAGAACCGGCGTGAGAAACTCGGCGAAACTATTTTACTTAGCTTTTTGATATTTGGACTTAACTTATTAGTTCTAAATAAAAAAATGTAGACATCTAGATAACAGGCAAATAGTCGCATCGATTAATAACTCGTAAAGCTCCTGCAAGTAAACTAATAGCAATATGATTAACGGTACAATACAAAAGACTTCAACGCGTTGAAAGCTCAAATGAAATATTCGTGGAAGTCCCACGAAAGATTTAGCGGTTCACACACTGTTTGTATGCTCAACGAAGTGCGAATGGGTCAGCATTATATAATTATAAGTATGTTATAATAGACGAGAGCATTTTATAAATTGAAATATCAAATCTTGGATACATAAATGATACTTTTATTTTGTAAAGGGAAAAAAGGAAAAAGTATTGTACATCAAAATCTTTCGTGGGACTTCCACGAATATTTCAAGACTAAAAATAGCTAAATCTGTTTATCCGTTCTCGAGTTTTATCGAGACTTACGAACAGCAAATCATTTTTATATGTAAGATATGAGATATACTAGCTGACCCGTGCCCACTTCGTTGAGAATAGAAACAGTTTGTGATGAAATTTTCCATATTTTTTCACCGTTTAAACCTTTCCGGGACTTTCACCAATATTTCAATACAAAAAAATAGCCGAATCGGTTCAGCCGTTCTCGAGCTTTAGCGAGACTAACGAACAGCATTTCATTTTATATATAAGAACAGAAGATAAGATATAAGATAGAAAATTATATACGTAATACCTAGTACAGTATGTAGAGATAAAATGCCTGCAAGAAAATCAGTAGCAACATATCTAACTATAAATAAAGTGAACAATACAAAAGACATCAGCGGGATTGAAGCTTGTTCAATTATTATTATTTTTTTTTTATTTTGTATATGCTAAATTAATATTAGTATAATACTCGTTTATAAATTAACCAAATTCCAAAAAAGGGAGAAGGTTCTCAATCCGTTTTTTAAACGCCGATTACCCTTAGGATAATGATCTGATATGCGTGATTCTTTTTTTATTCGACGCCGAACACCCGTCATTTGGTCCCATTAAAAATTCACATTGTTTGGCCCCTGTAGTTTTTTTTTAATGATATTTCACCAATTTCCAGAGGTGATACATATGTAACGGTACATTTTTTTCAGTCATATCCAAAATACGCCTTTGACTATGCAGTGAATGACCCGCATACGGGCGATTACAAGACGCAGTGGGAGACCCGCGATGGCGACGTTGTAAGAGGTACAGATTCAAGATAATACTTGTATTTTATTAGTGTATATTGTCATCTTCTTTTTTTCCATTTTGTTTATCCCGTCAGGTGTTAAAGCATATAAAAAAGTAAATTGGATCATGTGGGGGCTCTTCGTGGGTGGTCTCAAATTACGTCATCCGCGTGAGGATCAAATTACAATATTTCAAATATTTTGTTTATGAGCTTATTTAGATTATATAAACAATATGTCGTTAAAATCGCTATGAAACAAGCTAACATATACTTATGGATTGGTTTAGTTTGGCCTTATAATGTATAACTTATTCCAAATTGAAATTAGGTAAAACTTTTTTTTCCCTATTTTTTGGTATTAAGGTCGTTGAATTAAAAAATATATAAAATATTTTATCCTAAAGTTTTTTTCGTCCTCAGGTTTATTCATATTACTTCCCATTATTAGTAAAAAATAAGACACATTCCATTCATTGTTTCTAAACCACAAGCTTTATAAAAACGCGGTACTTGAACGGGCTCGACCGAGGCAATAAAAAAAGGTCTTGTTTACACTTCAATTCCGAGAACTCCATTGTCGAGTGGCCGGGAATGTTACTCATTGTTTATTATGGTTAATAATCTTATACACAAACGAAAGTTGAAGCGTTAAAACTGTTTTGTTTATTAGAAATCAAACGATGAAAAAAACACTAGTTAATACGAAAAAATTTCAAATCATGTTTGATGCAATAACAATTTTTGTATAAAATATTTATGATATTCACATTATAATGCATGAAATATTGTTTGTTTACTACTTACCTATCCAATTAATAGCACAAAACACAATTCACAGCACAAAACAAATATATTTTAACAATTTTCTAAAAGACGGTTGGTGGAAAAAAACAACAATGAGCGACGTCATTTTCATACGGCTCGTATTTCATAATAACAGGTTCCATAGATTAAAGCAAGTTTTTAAAGGACAATCTATATATTTTTTTAAAAATTGGCACATCTGTGGCAAAGAAAAACACAAAAAGCCGTCGAGTGTTGAGAAATCAATATTAGTTTCGCGCAGCGGACTCCAGGAGTCCGCTCAACAGAAGACGGAAAATTTTGACAGCGCTCCAGGAGTCCGCTCAACAGATAAGGGGAATAATAATAAGAATAAGAACATTTTATTGACACATTACAAACATTACACTACATAAGAAAATTAGATAATACAATACATTACAATGACAGGACAGCAAAATTACACAATATAGGTATGTAGACATAAAAACAATATTTATAATTTAAAAAAGAAAAGGAACTTAGAGGCGCAATGTATGGCTCGGATGGTAGGCAGTGTAATGCCTATCCGTCAAAAAGGAGACCACTCAGGCGTTATACTGCAGCGGGAACACCACAGTGCCTCTGATGGCCGTCATAAAAAATGTGATATTTAGCATCAATATGTAAGTGATGCTTAAATAAATAAAACACAAAAAATATAATTTATATTTCACAAAGGGATTTAAAATAGCAATTTTCGATTGGAAATTTTGGCGCACTTTTTTTCAGAAAAGGTATGGCCTACTATCCCAAACAATCTATTAATACAAAAAAATTGCAATAGATGTCACTACTATTAACGTTTGTAAATTATAAAATGTAAATATGCTGAATTGAGTACAAATATTGACATTAAAATGAAGATATTTTTTATTTAAGCTTATCATCTCATAAGCTAAATTCAACTTCTTAATTAAGAAGAAGATACAAAACGAAATCAATGATTAGTATTTTCCAATAGTGGCGCTAGATGGCGATTTCTGGAATGTGCATGGACTTCAACCTTCATCCATTGGAAATAAAAATAGCCAGTCGAATAATACTGGCAGTATTAGGGTGATACCATTTTCTAGTACTAGATCGTGTCTCTGTTATATATCTACTATGTGGAAAATGTTTAGCTGATATTGTAGCAAAATGCACGGGCGGTATAAAATCGCAACCTACCTCTTTAAGTAATAGTTGTTGTATTTTGCAGGCGCTTATTCCCTCGCCGAGCCCGATGGGACCATAAGACTAGTCGAGTACACCGCTGATGATGTTCATGGCTTCAGGGCTACAGTGAAGAAAATCGGACAACCACGCCCTCAAGTGTATAGAAAGCAGTACTTTGTTCCTGGATATGGCCGCTAGATGTCGCGTTATGCCTCAGAGATTCGTATAGATCACGCTAGATAGCGGGACTTTGTGAAAATTGCAAACTTTATGTCATCATACGCTAGATGGCGTTATGAGGCTGTTATTATACTACCAATACCATTTACTACTAAATAATACATGTTACGTTTAGTAAGAGTTACCAAAGCGTGTTACTTTAAGTACAATTTTAGGTTTATCGTTTTTAAATCTGACTTATGTATGACACAAATTATACAAAGTGTGATTTGTTTATTAAATTATTATTAATGTATACTAATATAATTGTTGCATAGAATAAAATATAATTCTTTGCCGCTTTTGCATTTTAAAATCTTAAAAAATAGTTTTAATTTTATATTTCTAAACCGTTAAATTTAAATTAAATATATTTATAAATTATGTTTAAAACCCGGCTATTATTTTAAGGACCGATTTTTAAATCGTCAGATAACTTTTATCTAAGGAATAAATATGTGACTTTGACAGATTTGTATGGAACAAATGTCAAAGTCACATGTTTATTCGACAGATTTTATTTACAGAAGTTATCTGTATCTAAGTTAATCTTTTATTTTGTAGCGATCATAATCTTAAAACGTAACAGCGATAGCAAATATATATATACACTTACGTCTAAGAACATTTTGCTGTAAAATACAATTTGACTTACCTAAAGGAAGTACAGGAAAAATACAACATTGCATATCGGCAAACTAATGAAGTATAATATCCTAATATAATAATATATGGCCGCAGGAAGGAAAATTAATATGGATACTTACTGTAAATCACTTGAACTGTTTCGTTAGGCGTCATTAATTGCCTATTAGTAGTCTTAAATTACTTTATACTTAGTAGCACTATAATCGGAAGCTTAATAGGTAAATGCTTAATAAAATTAGTTTTATGTGAGAATAATTTTGTACCTATAGTAAAAAAAGTCAACTCATTCCTATGATTTTTTATAATTTAACGCTATAAGCAATAACAATAATTGGGTTTGGTGGGCGTGTGTTTGTGTTTTTTTTTTCAATATTTCGTAATATGCCGTATGTAAATAAGCATTTTTGGACATACGATATATTACTTATGAGGCATCGATTTATACCTTCTTACAATTGAAAATAGGTATCTACTCAGTACACAAGCTGTAAAATTGTTTCTACCCATCTTATCCGGGGTGTAAATCGTCCGATGCTGGACATATTAAGCAAAAGTATTTCTTGGTGTTTACCTATGTACTCTACATGCTTGGCAGGCAGTTTGACGAGCGCAGTATTGAAATAATGACAATGTAAGAGAGCTAAAGGGCTGCTGTTAGAGATTTCTTATTTAGAAATAAGCCTAAATACCTTTGTGTCGTATTTCCATGTAAATTGTTATGTTATAAATGTTTCTGTGTACTACAATAAACCGAAAAATAAAAAAAATTATGTACGTGGAAACCTGCTGCCTATTTCCGGATATAAAATATTCCCTCCGTCGCCTTTTACTACACCCTCGGGAAAGATTTTTGAGGGTACGATTCTTACTTTCGAACCCCACGGACAAAGGATGTAAATACATATATTTATAAGTAAGGTACTTGTAATTTTCATCTTTACTTTGAAACTTCTTCAATTCTAGAATGTTATAACGTTATCAGGAGGCACATCAAGATCCATCATTTTCGTGGATTAACACATCAGCAGTAAATCTGGCCACGGTAGTAATTACGCGCGGTATGTGCGCGCACGCAACCCCCCCCCCCCCCTCTCCTCCCACACGCCCACCCCGCGCACGTCAGCTCTCCTACGCATTCACTTTCAGTGCATACTATTCAAATGTGATAAACATAATATTTCCATATTATGCATATCTTCGAGACACAATACCTGAACTCAGCCTTATAATTATTGATTTCTAACAGTTTTAATTGCAAGTGATAAGACTGAATGATGACGTGATAGTCATTCGGTTATCTATTATTATCTAGATCATAGCGTTTTCGTCAAAATGTATAAGATGTTGAACGAAGCATAAATTTTTGTAACATTCCCATTTAATTTCTTGTTCTTCTTGTGTATTTAACAATGTTAAAATGTTTAGCGCCTCGGTGGTCTAGTGGTTCTGAGCTTCGCTCTCGACCCGGAGGTCGTGGGTTCGATTCCCGCGTTGGAACAACAAAAAATGTTGTTTCCAAGTTTGGTTAGGACAATGCAGGATGACCTGATTGTCTGACAAGAAAGATGATCCATGCGTCGGATGGGCATGTAAAAAGTCCTGCGCCTGTTCTCTCGCCAGTCGTGTCGGTTTACCTTTGGAAGAGAGAGTATCTTTGTGTATTGCGCACACACTTGAGCACTATAAAATAACTCCGATGTAGCTAGCCTGGTTCCAATGAAATCGGCTACCGACACCGAAATCGGAGAGGGGAGCTATTATTATTATTAATGTTAAAAGACTACGCGCTTATTCAAGATGCCATCGTTGTTATCACTTTAGAAGTTCGAATATTCTAAAAATTTAGTGAACCTTATGTCCCATAGATTTTTATTTTCGACCCCAGTAAGTGATAATAGCGATGGCATCTTGAATAAGCGCCCTGATTAAACATTGATAGCTAGAGTGAGTGGACTGTATGATATGATGATGGAGCTAACATAAAAAAATACTTTATGCGGCAACTGTATTTAGAGAAGTTAAAATAGATTTTATAAAAAAATGTCAATATAACAATATGTCAATATAAGAATATGTCATTATAAAAACATTTAAATACTCGTAACAAAGATGTAAAATTAGGTATATCCAGCCAGTCGCCAAAATACACTGACATTTGGCTTTTTCTGTATCGTTACTTTACAATCTCGACCTCGTATCTAAAAAATCAATGTTTTCTCGATAATATCTAGCTTGTTAATACAATGTTCCCTCCGCGGGATTCGAACCAACGCGCTCAACCACTGCGCTACGGACGTCGTCAGATTATACCAAATATAAATTTTATTTAATAGCCCATTTTGATAGAGCTTTGAAAGTTTTATCTCCTTATCATTAAAACTTTTATTAGGCTAATGCCTAAAGTATATAAAACTAAATTTTTATATACTTTACGTTAATACAAACTAGATATAATACTAAACTGAACCTCGTTTAAATAAAAATCCATATCATAATAAAATCTAAAATTATTCAGTTTTTTACTCTACTGAAAAGTTGTAGTTCTTTAAATATGGGGTTGTGAAGGTATTTGGATGACCTACCCTGACCCTACCCCGGGGTTTGGGAGGGGAGACGAAAACGCTATTTGTTGATGAAGAAAATGAAATCGTCACTAAAACTGAGTAGGTGTAAACTGTTTAAAATATTGAACGATAATAATGAACTCTTAAATGTGATATTTATAATCAATTTATGCGTTTATTATTTAACGCTTAATGCAGTTAACTTATTTTAAATATATTATATAGAAATTAAAGTAAAATATAGATGGTACGGCGTTAGATACATTTATTCGTCTTATCGTACTGCCTCGTGCTATAAATAACTCACAACTATTCTAGGTTTCAATTGATGAAACCTGTTGATTGCTGAGAGTCACATACCCCTAGAGGACCCTCCCTGTAAAATAAAAAAGTGGTCTCAATGGGATCATTATCGTCGTAAGCTATTGTTTTTATCTTTTTCTGATTAAAAGCCTGTACGGAAAAATATTTTTGAATTACATAATATTATCAAGATTGTTGAATACGCGATATTTATTGTATTAACCGTTACATAACTCATATCTAGGAGTAGGAAACATCTATTTTCCATCCGGGGTGTAACATTGTTAATACACCACAATAAAGTAATTAAAATGCTCGCATCCTATGTGCATGTGTGCGTAGCTGTATACAGCATGCTCCATAATAAAAATGACTTATTCAAGAATAATCGGTATTCGATTATCATTCCAAAAATCTCGACAATATACTTTGTGTCTAAGCAACGAATTTTGTGCATATCATTACTTACGTAAGCCTTATGTAGTGTAAAATACATAATTCGTATAAAACAACACCATGTATAGGCTGCGTGAGTGTGTGTGTGTGTCGTATATAGGCCGGAGCGTTTGTGTGCGCACATAAATAGGTAGGTGGTGGTCATCCTCCGGTGTCTTCGCGTGCAACCTTGGATATGGACAAGTTCATGTTTTGTTTTTGTAGAAAATAGAAAAAAAAATACATAAAAACAGTGAAACAAAAAGTGGATGGGAGATAGTACGACAGTGATTATGGCGCACATACTTATGGTTATGGTAGGTTCATTTGATTAATGTATAATATATATAGGTATAAAATATCTATGGACGCTTACACCACGTCAATCTGGCACCGTGCTATCTGAAGAACTTGTGTTACAGGTACCAGACAACGGAAATATGTATATTTAATACCTTTGTACTATACACATATATAAGATTTTTATTATATTAATATTTAATACACATCCATGACCCAGGAACATTAAAAACTTTTTGTTCCCTCGGCGGGATTCGAACCCACGACCTCTCGTTCGAGCACCAATGCGCCCATTTTGATAGAGCTTTGAAAGTTGTACCTCCTTGTTTAAACTTTTATTTCTTAGGGCCGATTTTTCGATCGTCAGATAACTTTTATCTATGGAATAAATATGTGACTTTATATGGAAAAAATGTCAAAGTCACTCGTTTATTCAACAGGTAAAAGTTATCTAACGATTGAAAAATCGGCACTTAAACTAATAGATTTTTCTATAGCTTGTCAAACAGCTATCAATGTATGTACTTATAAAGCAAATCAATATAATTTATTTAATTTAACCCTTTGTAGGTCTTTCTAACCAAGATCTTATCATCACTTGGACAAGAAGACATAGTTCATCATGAAGTAGCGTATCCTCACTCTAGAGTGAATCAAGTAAGTAGAACGAATTAACATAACTTAAATAGTGTAATTCAATACGTTTAAATATATTATATTTGAATACAAACTTGTCTTTATAGTTTGTATTGATAATAAACTTATTTCATTTAATTTTAAGTTATACAGAATAATTCATGTTGATATGAAATACGTATCACTAGAAACTCAAAGCCACTGAACGTTAGAATATGTGGAAAGTAAAAGGTTTATTAATTAAACATCGCGTTTGCGTTGATTGCTAATTTCGCTATTAAAGTCTGTGACAATTTAATGTGACAACGTTATACTTGCTAGTTTTTATACTGTGTTTTAATAGTCAGAGTTTCCCCATACATTGTTTTCACTTGATTAGTATCAAGCAAATTTTTCGTAAGTACCTTCAATTTGATGAGTCGCCAAGAATTTATTGGACGGAACTCTTGTTTGAGGTAGCTAACAGAGAAAGCAAGAATAAAGTTTGTGGATTTAGTGATTCCAATTTTTTTTTGATAAATCTCTAGATAATGATCTAAATTATCCGAAAAAATATTTGTCCTATAAAATCTATAGTTTGATCCAAGAGTTTCCTCTTGCCAACTTGTATTGATAACGAGGTCATCTTAAATATAATTTATTAGTAACCAGCTGATTTTATTTTTATTACCTAGTTAATGTTAATGTGATTCAGCAGACATAATTGTCCTACAAATTACGTGGTACGTTATCCCGGTCCTACGCTCGAAAGTTGAGATTTTTTTTATCCTTGCTAACTCTGTTAGCTACCACAATCGAGAGTTCCGTTCAAGAAATGGACGTCTCATCAAAATGAAGCTACTTAAGAAAAATTTGCTTGCTGCACTTATCAAGTGAAAACAATGTATGGGGGAACCCTGACTATAATACATTACCTAATACACATTAAAATCTTTCGGTAGTTTGGTTTATGGAATGGGATCAGAACTTATTCTGAACACATCAAATTAACTTGTAACAATAATTATGTCTGTCTTAAAAACAAATATAGGGTACTCTACTAGTTATATAATATTTAATAATATAGTCTTATATTTCCCATAGGAGAACTAGTAGAGACTAGGAGACGTCATGAGTGTTTATTTGCTATTTAAAAGTACACTAAAAAATAAACTTTACGCAACATTTAATTTGTGATACAAGTTTATGTGTAACATTAATCACAGTTTGCATTGTAATAGTTATGTAGTTAAAAAAAGCATTTACAACGATTTGCGAAACTCACGTAATATAATGTTGTCGTAGGCAAATATTGAAAGTGAGTTTGTGTTGAAACTGTATCGGCCAGATGTTGCTCACCCACTTTTCTCCTCGAACTCGTTTTATGTAGGTAAAAGTAATACAAACTGGTTCGCATTTATTTAACATTTATTATTAATATTACAATTACGCAACGCGAGGAGCGTAAAACACTTGCGTTTTTTGCAATAGCTAATTGTTTTACATCTAAAATAAATGAGTAGCTAAATAGCAAATTTTAAATAGCAATAGAATGCAATAAAGGTCTTTCGAATATCGTGGCGTTTCGTTGTGAAATTGCATTCGCGTTTGATTTTTTGTGGCTTCATCTAGATTAATAGATAGATTTTTATCTGCCTATTGTTTCGTAATCGGAGAAATTAAAAATAATATATTCACTGAGAAGATTACGCAAAAGGAAGTAAAACGAAATCACTTATTCCATGGAAGTAATTAACAATGAAAAATAAATCAAAGATAAACATTAATTTAAAAATACAATATATACATTAGTAAGTAATAAATATAATACGTAACGGATACGGAAATGAATGAAAGTGAGTCGTCAGTCGTATTTAAACAGTATGTAGTACGTACTCATACTTTACACATACTCGTAACAGCCTCTTCAGTCCTCATTCATCTTGAACTTGAACTCGATAAAATGTCAGATGGTAATGACATAATAACACTTAAAAACCATGAACCGTTTTATACCTAATCGATTTGTTATGGTGTTTTTATGACGAACATTTTGGATTGGATTCAAATAGCTGAATGATAGATTCGTTTGAAATGTTTTGCAATTAAAGTAAAAAAAAGTTAAAAACAGAAAACGATAGTTTAACAATGTAAAAAAGTGTTCTAAAGATATCACACATATTTAAAGTCATTTATTTAATTTAATTATAATTCAATAAACGCTCGCTGTTGTTTTTCTCGTTAATAAATCAAAGTCATGCGACCATTAAGAAGCACATAAAACTTAGTTTCCAGAAAGAAACTGGCATTCATGAAGCGTATCGCGAATGAAAGTGTCTAGTGCGTGTTCTAGCGATCAGACGGACAGACTGACATCTATACTCTCACGTATTTTCGATTCTATTACACAAGTGACGTTGCGACTTTATAGAAACGATAAGACTCATTTGTTATTCTGAATACTAATGTCATTAACTCGCATGCAACAAATTGTCATAATTAGCTTAAAACAAAACTAAAACACGCGAGCTCTTAACTCTTACTTTTCCTTTGCTAGAAAATTCCTGCGCGATATTAATTACTTAATAAAAGTCATTAACTCATCAATGTCAATCCATTTTTTTAATAAGTACAAAAAAGTATCAACCGTCATTGTGATATTAATTTCTGTAATACGTTGATTATTAGGAAAATATTCAATGTATGTTTTGTAAGTAATTAAAAAATTTAAAAAAAACTTTACAGGAGAATCCGAGTTACTCTTTTGGTTATGGCGTCGCGGACACTCATACTGGCGATATAAAAACTGTTTGGGAAGCTAAAGAAGGTGATTCCGTTAAAGGTAAAAAATTTAATATTTCACTTACTAATTTTGACAAAATTGCTAATAATACACACGATGCATTTAGTGAAGGTTTGACGTCGCTATCAATTGCTGGTATTAGCTCAAATAATAATTATTTTGCAGGTCATTACAGTATTGTTGAGCCAGATGGGTCAATGAGAAGTGTAGAATATTCCGCTGGTCCCAAAAGTGGATATTCTGCAATGGTGAACAACGAGGACATACAAATACCCAATGTCCCTGTGAGTACTGACGCCATGGAAGAGAAAGCTCAAAGAGATTACAGTAGACAATACGATTATTCAGAAGATCAAAATTATGAACCACCATCGATGCGCGATAGAAAAAGAAAACGACATCCTTACGAGACTTTGTTCAGGGACTATGAGTTTATAAAGAGGTCAAAATACCCCACAGACTTAGACCAGAGTGATTATACACACAGCATAAGTATAAAACATCCTCGAGATGATCTTGGGCCAGAAGCTACCGCCGAAAGTCATATCGGTTTTAATTTTGACCCCGACTGTAAACATAAACACAAAATAAAAGAAAATAATTACTATCCAAATGTTCAAGATTTAGATTTTCGACGACAGAAATATCCCCCAATAGATCCTTATAAAAGCGAATATGAAAAATACATGAGCGATTCATCCAACAATATGGAAAAACTTGTTCACATGTATAAGCACAATGATCAATACAAGCCTGCGAAACAACAAGACGAATATGGGGAGTGGTCGCCAACCAAAATTGATTATCATGGGATACCCGATATCCCACCAGAAAAACTATTCGCAGACTTGCCTCCTTCACGCCCTAAAAATAAGTTTAGACCGAACAAGAATCCAGAAACCTACGAAGATCTAGATGATTATATTTTAGTACCTAAAAGAAAAAATAAGAAGCCTCCAAGGTATGCAGAGCCACCAGAATATGCACACGAGTCAGATGAGGAGTTTGATGATACATTTGATGACGACCGATACCACAAGCCGCCCCGACCTTCCAATCAGAAGGAAGTTGTACGAAAAATTGTAAAAAAGAAGAAGCCAGTTATTAACTTACTAGATATATTCGATATTTAAGCTGTAAATACAAATTAGAAATAAGCAAATGCAGGATGTTTATTTGTAAGCAGTGTGAATTGGAAAGTGAAGAAATAATCAATTATAATTTTTTTTCATCTTCCAATCAAATCACGATTTATTTCTTATTTGTTAATTAGCTCTGCAATAATTCGTATCAAAATCTAAATCCATATGTATAGTTTTACAGAGTAAATAGGGTTACATGGCTTTGCTATTATATCATAGTAAATAAGTCTGTGCTTTTTTGCTCTGTATTTTTATAAATTCCAGTATTTTATCTATTTCAGAACTTAAACTAGGTTCAAGATCACTATGTAAGAAATCATAACGTTGCTTTGAATATTATAGGAAGTCTGTTTAAAATTAACATTTTATAGATTGTTTAGAGTGAAATTGGAAACTAAAAACAATAAGCTAATATGTTAAAGTGTAAAAGACTAAATACCCTTGCAATTATAGTCCATTCGCGTCATGTTTGCAGTGAGACATCAGTGCGAATACAAAATGGGTCAGTCAATTGGTTTATTTGAACTTGACTTAAGAGTTGTTGATGAATATTGACCTTTGTACTGAGGACTAACTACAAACTTAACGCTGGTGGATTAAAGTTGCTTTCTATTTTTCATTCGTAAATAAACCTAACACTTGTCAGGCTATTAGGAAGATAAACAATTTCATAGACTGAATATGTTAAGTGCTATTTAAGACATTCTGTATTATAGTCTTTGTTTATAATATATTTAATAAAGTTATATTACTTTTAGACAAAATACTATTTACGCTTAGTTAATTTCTTTCCTGAAAGTAAAACATACTTTATTTACAGTAGACATTTCTTGTTTGTAAACAGCAGAACTCTATATTACTAATTAAGATAATATACAGGAAGTATTTGAATATTATAGAACAAGAAGTAGCTAAGAACCATACACTACACCGTCACAAATCCTATGCCCTTATCCAAGTTAGATTTATACCTGTACTAAATTACGTCTACATTAGTCCAGTAGGTTCGGAGCCGATTCATTCAATGCAAAAAAACAAACGATCAAATTCGTAACCCAGTGGGACGGATAGCCGACAACTAGGGCCAGGCCAGCTTCCTTTTTATGATATTATAACTATATATAACCGATATTTATATACAAAACTAGCTAACCCGTGCCCACTTCGTTGAGCAAAACAGTTTGTGATGAACCATTTAAACCTTCCCAGGGGATCCAAGAATATTTCAAGACTCAAAATAGCCGAATCGGATCAGGAGTTGTCAAGTTTTAGCTAGAGAACCGCAATTCATTTTTATATATAAGAGAACTGAGAAGAAAAAGATATATATCGCTATAGACATTTTCAGTTATTTTGGCATTGCACTCGATTAGTTGCGCAAGCGACCGTACAATGAAAGTGAAAGTGCTGTAACTGGACCGAATGGGATTGTGCACCATGTATTACTTCACAAGGACGTTCAGGCTGTTTCATATAGATATTTTTATAACTGGTTCGTTTAACATTAATCAAGGCTTGGATTTATGGCTTAACTTCAAAACTATTGGGGCACATAAGATATTAAATTTTGATATTAAAATTACTTTTATCTTTGCCATCTTATTCGTGACTGTGAGTGAAACACAAGATATTGTTTTTTTTTGGATTGCTGCAATAATAATCCGTAGTTTTTATTTTTAAATCGACTTCCAGAAAAGAAGGAGGTTCTTAATTCGGTCGGTTTTTAATTAGGTACATAGGTAAGTAACTAGAATAAATAACTTTACGACTAGTTAACTTCCTAAATCACCTAATCTAGCAGACTATGTCTACCTTTAATATGTCTGCATAGCATAACTGCACTGAAATCTAAATGGGCATAGCTTCAAGAGAAACTCTTAAGAATAATATTTAAAAATGAGATCATCAATTATGACAATTGAAGATAAGCCATTGCATTGTTTAGTTTCCATTGTAAAAACAATACATTTTAATTATGGTGGCTAGACTTGCACTAGGCGAGTAGCTTAATTCAAATGGTCATTAGCGATGAGCTTGTTTGTTTGCTAACGCGCTAATCTCAGGAAGTACTACTGGTCCGATTAAAAATATATATTTCAATGATGGATAGGCCATTTATCTAAGAACGCTATTATATCATACCGTCTTAGCTTACCGGTTTAGCCTGCCAGCAGCAGAATACCAATGAAAATTGAGGTTTTATTGTACTATTTGTCACGGACCAAGTCGGATTTTTATTATATCGATCAACCGCGCAGCCTCAGCGTTTATGTATAGTGTCAACTTCTCATTCGTCTCATTGTCCTGAACGTCAAAAAAGGTGTTGCAGGTATGGAATATGTATATTCAACTGTGACCAATAATAACGCGCTCAACTGCTGAGATTCGGAGATATAATAAATGTTAACTTCTGTCTCATTGTCCTGAACGTCACAAAAGGTATTGCAGGTATGGAATATGTATATTCAACTGTGACCAATAATAACGCGCTCAACTGCTGAGATTCGGAGATATAATAAATGTTAACTTCTGTCTCATTGTCCTGAACGTCACAAAAGGTGTTGCAGGTATGGAATATGTATATTCAACTGTGACCAATAATAACGCGCTCAACTGCTGAGATTCGGAGATATAATAAATGTTAACTTCTGTCTCATTGTCCTGAACGTCACAAAAGGTATTGCAGGTATGGAATATGTATATTCAACTGTGACCAATAATAACGCGCTCAACTGCTGAGATTCGGAGATATAATAAATGTTAACTTCTGTCTCATTGTCCTGAACGTCACAAAAGGTGTTGCAGGTATGGAATATGTATATTCAACTGTGACCAATAATAACGCGCTCAACTGCTGAGATTCGGAGATATAATAAATGTTAACTTCTGTCTCATTGCCCTGAACGTCACAAAAGGTGTTGCAGGTATGGAATATGTATATTCAACTGTGACCAATAATAACGCGCTCAACTGCTGAGATTCGGAGATATAATAAATGTTAACTTCTGTCTCGTTGTCCTTTACGTCACAAAGGTGTTGCAGGTATGGAATATGTATATTCAACTGTGACCAATAATAACGCGCTCAACTGCTGAGATTCGGAGATATAATAAATGTTAACTTCTGTCTCATTGTCCTGAACGTCACAAAAGGTGTTGCAGGTATGGAATATGTATATTCAACTGTGACCAATAATAACGCGCTCAACTGCTGAGATTCGGAGATATAATAAATGTTAACTTCTGTCTCGTTGTCCTTTACGTCACAAAGGTGTTGCAGGTATGGAATATGTATATTCAACTGTGACCAATAATAACGCGCTCAACTGCTGAGATTCGGAGATATAATAAATGTTAACTTCTGTCTCGTTGTCCTTTACGTCACAAAGGTGTTGCAGGTATGGAATATGTATATACAACTGTGACCAATAATAACGCGCTTAACTGCTGAGATTCGGAGATATAATAAATGTTAACTTCTGTCTCATTGTCCTGAACGTCACAAAAGGTATTGCAGGTATGGAATATGTATATTCAACTGTGACCAATAATAACGCGCTCAACTGCTGAGATTCGGAGATATAATAAATGTTAACTTCTGTCTCATTGTCCTGAACGTCACAAAAGGTATTGCAGGTATGGAATATGTATATACAACTGTGACCAATAATAACGCGCTCAACTGCTGAGATTCGGAGATATAATAAATGTTAACTTCTGTCTCATTGCCCTGAACGTCACAAAAGGTGTTGCAGGTATGGAATATGTATATTCAACTGTGACCAATAATAACGCGCTCAACTGCTGAGATTCGGAGATATAATAAATGTTAACTTCTGTCTCATTGTCCTGAACGTCACAAAAGGTATTGCAGGTATGGAATATGTATATACAACTGTGACCAATAATAACGCGCTCAACTGCTGAGATTCGGAGATATAATAAATGTTAACTTCTGTCTCATTGTCCTGAACGTCACAAAAGGTATTGCAGGTATGGAATATGTATATTCAACTGTGACCAATAATAACGCGCTCAACTGCTGAGATTCGGAGATATAATAAATGTTAACTTCTGTCTCATTGTCCTGAACGTCACAAAAGGTATTGCAGGTATGGAATATGTATATACAACTGTGACCAATAATAACGCGCTCAACTGCTGAGATTCGGAGATATAATAAATGTTAACTTCTGTCTCATTGTCCTGAACGTCACAAAAGGTATTGCAGGTATGGAATATGTATATTCAACTGTGACCAATAATAACGCGCTCAACTGCTGAGATTCGGAGATATAATAAATGTTAACTTCTGTCTCGTTGTCCTTTACGTCACAAAATAAAATAAATAAATAAATTCTTTATTAGGAGCAACTATGGCTCAAATTATTGTTAGTTTACAATTGACTTAAAACTATGTTAGTAGAATATTTCTAGTTTAATTTTGCAACACACTTTATATAGTAATATTCATCTTACAAGAACTCTCATAAATTGTTCTAGTATCGGCGAATCTAATTTATCAGCAAACATCTTCAGAATGCTATTTGGCATAAAAATCATCGGTATGCTCATTTGCAAACATACCCGACGCCGAGCAGAAACGCGGGAAACCCAAAAGCATCCTAAAGCCATTATTGTACTGAACTCTAATTTTATCCAGGCTTTTTTGAGTATAATTGGTCCACAGGCTCGCAGTATAAAAAGTTTGGCAGTACGCTTTAAAAAGTGTTATTTTTGCCTCCTTACTACAACGTGCGAACCTGTGGGCCAAAGATGTTGCAGGTATGGAATATATATATTCAACTGAGACCAATAATTACACGCTCAACTGCTGAGATTCGGAGATATAATAAATGTTAACTTCTGTTCGTTGTCCTGTACGCCACAAGAAGTGTTGCAGGTATGGAGTATGTTTCACCTGTTGTATGTAATTGCTCACAGGTGAATGCATATACTGACTTTACATTCACCTGTGAGCAATTACGCGCTCAACCGCTGGGCCTCGGAGATAGAGTAAGTGTCAACTTCTGTCTCGTTGTCCTGTACGCCACAAAAGGTATTGCAGGCACGCGTATGGAGTATGGACATTCACCTGTGGGCGCGGCCCTGACACAACCGCCATTGTCGCAACGCAGACATGAACCGCCACATGTTACTACACTTTTTAATTATAAAGCTCTAGAAGCATAAACAACGGCCTAATAGCATATGACTAATTTGAATTTAAGGCGTGGTATAAAAGATTACCATTTTGATGGAGACATTTGTAAGTAGAGTAAGTACTTTGACATCTTTGGGGATTCACCCAACCACGGAGGCGACAAAATCATCAAAGAGGATTTTGTCGCCTCCGTGGTCTAGTGGTTCAGAGCTTCCCTCTCGACCCGGAGGTCGTGGGTTCGATTCCCGCGTTGGAACAACAAAAAATGTTGCTTTCAAGTTTGGTTAGGACAATGCAGGCTGATCACCTGATTGTCTGACAAGAAAGATGATCCATGCGTCGGATGGGCATGTAAAAAGTCGGTCCTGCGCCTGATGTCTCGCTAGTCGTGTCGGTTTACCGTTTCACTGGGTTATGAGAGTAAAAGGAAGAGAGAGTGCTTCTGTGTATTGCGCACACACTTAGGCACTATAAAATAACTCCTGCGTAGCTGGCCTGGTTTCAATGAAATCGGCTACCGACACCGAAATCGGTGAGGGGAGCTATTCTCTTTCGAGAAATATAACAAGTCGTTGCTGCATTATCTTCATTTGGGGAGCTTGGAGTACCAACAAATTCTACAAGATTTTAATTATTGTTTATATTTTTATTATATTTACAAATCTTTATATATAAAAATGAATTGCTGTTCGTTAGTCTCGCTAAAACTCGAGAACGGCTGAACGGATTCGGCTATTTTTAGTCATGAAATATTTGTGGAAGTCCAAAAAACGGTTAAAAGGTTAAACGGTTTGTATGCTCAACGAAGTCGGCACGGGTCAGCTAGTTATTTCTAAATATAATAAAAATATCATAATATTATGTATTTACTTTCTGCCCTTCTTACTACAATGTGATTATATTCTAAATCAATCGATTTTCTTATAAAATTTAAATAACACTCAACGTCATATTTAGAACGATCAGATATTTTAACATAAACATGATTATTTTCTTTATTCAGTTTGTACATTTAGTCCTTGATATGCGTAACTTTTTATCAACTTTTTGTGGTCACGACTAAGTACTTATCGACACCTTTAGATATAAAACTTAAGCCGTTTTTGTCAATAAGTCGGCCAAGGTGTGGCGGCTTTCGTTTGCATTCATGTCAATAAATATTCCACTAATTAAAGTATTTCTAGAACATAATATAACATAATCGTATGTAAGATAATATAAGGATATCTGCGATAAGAAATATGGGCCTCGATATCAGGCACATTTCCTCTCGTTAACTAACTACACCGTCATACACTGTCATATATATTACGCTATAAAAAAATATCAGAGAATGAAATACTGATGTGTCAAGTTAATAATTTCAAATACTATAGTTGCATTTGATAATGACAAACACATATTTCACACCGGCTGCACGAGCCAAAAAACATTTAACAATATGTATAAACGGTTCACACCACGTCAATCTGGCCCTGTGCTAAGTACCCGAAGAACATACTATACTGGAATACCACGGTAATAATAATAATAATAATGTCACATTACATTTAAATTAAAATTGTGTAACGGGGCCTCTGCCCCACGCATACCTTCCAAAGGTCCGGGATTTAATTGCCCGTGAGCAAGGAAGCTATACAAAAACATAATAATAATAGTATAAATTTTTACTTTCTCACCACATTTCATAACAGTAGTACTTACAAGTATGACTTAGTCTAAAATACAATTTGTTGTGAGAGACTGGTGCCTGAGCTAGGCGTTAGCCTGTTATTTCAGGTCACCAGAGGGCTTACTCCCGACACAATCGAGAACCGAATCCGTTCGATATCAGTGGTTTTTCGTACTTTATTTGGTGAATTACTTTGAAACTAATCAGGATAAAGAAAATTATTAGATCGTAACTTTTTGTACTCCTGACCATATCAATCGACTGAGAATCAAAATAAACAAATGTCAATTTATTAAGAAGTATGCGGCATGACGACCTGATATTTGACGACCTCCGTAGCGCAGTTGGTTGAGCGCGTAGGTGCTCGCGGCGCGGTCGCGGGTTCGAATCCCGCCGAGGGAACAAAAAGTTTTCAATGTTCCTGGGTCATGGATGTGTATTAAATTTGTGTATAATATAATAAAAATCTTAAATATATGTATAGTATAAAAGTATTAAATATATTTCCGTTGTCTGGTACCTGTAACACAAGTTCTTCGGATACTTAGCACAGGGCCAGATTGACGTGGTGTGAAGCGTCCATAGATATTATTATGATCGTATCTGAATCAAAATCAAATCAGTTTGGAGAGTAAGGCCCCAGGCATCTATCCCAGATATTTATAAGTCACAGTTTTAAAAAATTACAGTATCGTTAGAAATAATGACATCCCAATACATCGACGCGCATATACAGGGGTATTATCAATGAGAATTAATACTTAGAGTTAACGTTTGTTCTTTTTTTGCACTTGCAATGTAAACAGGAGCCCAAACTAAGTTACCCTGTGCCTTGGGACTCCTGCTTCCTCTTATTATAGCAACTTAATAAACCACTTCTTAAGTATTATAACGTTATAATTGTAATTATAACGTTGTAATTACACATATTTTAATACTGGAAATTAAATTTAGTTTGTGAATATGATAAATAAATTAGGGTTGGTCTATGCGCCGAGCCTTATGTGTTGAATAAAACGGATATTGTAAGTAAAGCATTGTATTATAGCTGCACGTGTTCTGCATACAAGGTATTTTATCTCCATACTGCACTTAAACCGTATTGAAATCGCATTTAAAACAGTTAATATATTTTAATGTTGTCTTTGTCAATCAAATCAATTAAGAACACTTAAGCCGGCTTGCGTTAGTCTGAGTTTATTAATAAACCCAATAACATATCATATTCTCTCGTATGCTAGAGGGCTGTTGGCTGGAGTTAATTATTTAACCCAGACCCAGGCGCAAGTAACGCCAAATCTGTACGTAAATAGTGATATAATTACTTTAATATTCTTATTAATACTTTTAAATAATAAGTATGTAAATATATACTAGTATTTTAGGACTAAAGTTAAAGGAAATTGTAACTTAATACAACGTGGTTTTATAGTTAGAGTATGGCTTCGAAAACCATTCGACCCTGAAACATACAAAAACTTCCTGAATTATTCCTGACGCCAGTTTGCAGCGGACATCATAATATACAGTTACATTACAGTATCGAACTTAACTATAAATTACTAAATTGTGAACGACGAATAGCAGTTTGCGGAAAAATCAGAAACGACATATTATGTAGATTAAGTTTATGATTCATTCCCTAGTTAAACAAATATATTAATTTAATCAAATAGAGTCAATCTAGATTTTCATTTTTCTAGCACTGCAATATTTGGGCCGAAAATCAATAGTCTCCTTTATTCAGATGCACCTCCGCTGCAGAATCTGCAAAGCAGTATTCGCAACAATTAGAATGTAAATTACTTACTGTGTTTACTGGCATTTCCATAATTGATACCTTCTATTCATAGCTGTTTATCTTGTAACTGATCACCTAAATCATATCCTTTAATTGGCTATAGTTTCTGCTCACAATTAATCAAAATTTGTTTAGTTGTCAGTTGTACATTTAATAGATACTAAACTAATATTGTTTTGTAACATCGTTCTTTATTCGTCTAATAAGATTTAGCCATTATTTATCGTAGCAGACAAATAAAGAACGATATCTCATTTAATTAATCTCAATATGGAAATACTGATGGCTAGGCAAAACCATTGAGAATCAAATATTCGTTATCTATACATATAATAAATAGTATCTATATTTAGTGGTTCTGAGCTTCGCTCTCGACCCGGAGGTCGGGGGTTCGATTCCGGAGTTGGAACAACAAGAAATGTTGTTTTCAAGTTTGGTTAGGTCAATGCAGGCTGTTCACCTGATTGTCTGACAAGAAAGATGATCCATGCGTCGGATGAGCATGTAAACAGTCGGTCCTGCGTCTGTTCTCTCGCCAGTCGCGTCAGTTTACCGTTCCAATGGGTAATGAGATTAAAAGAAAGAGATAGTGTCTTTGTGTATTGCGCACACACTTGGGCACGATAAAATAACTCCTGCGTGACTGGTTTCAATGAAATCGGTTACCGATACTGAAATCGGTGAGGGGAGCTATTATTATATTTTTGTAGTTTAACTTAACTACTAAGGTGGCCTAGTGGGTAGACCTTTGATGTTGCGGCATGTACCAATGAGGCTTTATCTGATCTCATTATACGGTAACGGTCCACTCCAGTCATGTCCAGTAATTTTTTTGCCGACCTCTGTACGACCGCGCAGTGGTTGAGCGCTTTGGTGCTAGAGCGAGAGCAGATGTAAAGGCCTATTTTTTAACTAAACCAATGATTATCTTGAGGGTAATATACATTAATTAAATAACTAGTGTTACATTTCATAGATATATTATAGGGATATATAAAAAATCGTTCTTTAGAAAACAATATTTTAATATAATTTTCATAAAATATACTGCAATCTTGGTGGTGAGGTATCGTCAAACTGTTTCATGCACAATATCCAGACAACGGTAATTTAAATATTACTTTTATACTATACGATTTTTATGAAATCATACACATAATATTTAGGGCATGTTTTACCAAGCAATGTTAAAGTTAATCCTTCGTAAAATATCATGTTGTTCCTCTCGTAATTCCTATCAATGAATGAGAAGGCATGGTAATTTAACAAGCCGTTAACACTAACATGCGTTGGTACCACTAACCGGACACCCGTTAGGTGTAAAAAGAGCAGTCACTATAACTTTGGGATATGATTATACTACCTTGTCTCATTCTAGAAATGTTTTTTTTTTACAAGAAATTAAAAAAAAATTTTTTTTTGCTTTATTGTTATTTTGCGACAAAAAAAATAAGAAAAGGTAAAAAGTTAAAAAAAAAAATATTTTAGTTTTTGACTATGGAAAATAGTCATTTTGGAAAAAAATCCTAAATGAGGCAAGGTAGTATAATCGTATCTCAAAGTTATAGTGACTGCTCTTTTTACGCACTGTATAATGACCCAAGAACACAAGAAACTGTTTTGTTCGATTCGAGCGAACGAGTTCACTTAGACTAAACCACAAATTATACCCACATAATCGTATCACAGCGACCAAGTAAAGATAGCCTTTTATGAATGAAACCCACAGCATCTCGTTAGCATTAATTTATGCGGCGTAAATGGCAGAGGTGAGGCGATGATAGCGCCGTTACCTTTGTAAGTCAAACCGGTTGCAACATTTACATATTCAAGCGCCAAAGGTTAATGACACCTGGATGAGTCATCATGTAAATAAATCGATAACTCGACATTACTCTCGTAACATTGAACTCTGAAGCAGAAACGAAATTTTAATGTATTTTCTTCAGAAAATACATTAAAATTTCGTTTATTACTATTAAAAGATATATAAAATTTAATACATAAATTAATAATATTTATATGTATTGAACTTTATTATGGATGCTTTACACCATTTCAATCTGGCCTCGTGATCAGTATCTGAGGAATTTATATTAAAGCAACAGACATCGAAAATAAATATTAATATTTACATATACAGTAGGTACACCATATTTTAGATTTTTACCATCAAATATACGATTTTTTGCATAAAATACAAAAAAATGTCTACAAGTCCATGACATAGAAACGTAGAAATATTGTTTATTCCTTCTGGGGGATTAAGCACTGCACCATATCAGTTTAATACCTAATACAGTACACACAATATCCTTATTTAATTTATGCAGTTTTTGTTTTCTGCTCTACAAGTTCTTACTCTCCTTTTCTTTTACTCTCTTCTTCTGTAATCATGCCCAATATGGAGCTCTACAAATGATAAATATATAATTATTGACAGCGACATATTATTATATAATTATACTCACTCATATTCCCAGCCATCAACAGTGCCTATTATAATAATAGCTCCCCTCACCGATTTCGGTGTCGGTAGCCGATTTAATTTAAACCAGGCCAGCTACGCAGGAGTTGTTTTATAGTGCCCAAGTGTGTGCGCAATACACAAAGACACTCTCTCTTCCTTTTACTCTCATAACCCAGTGGGACGGATAACCGACACGACTGGCGAGAGAACAGGCGCTGGACCGACTTTTTACATGCCCATCCGACGCATGGATCATCTTTCTTGTCAGACAATCAGGTGATCAGCCTCCATTGTCCTGACTAAACTTGAAAACAACATTTTTGTTGTTCCAACGAGGGAATCGAACCCACAACCTCCGGGTCGAGAGCCAAGCTCAGAAATCTAGACCACGGAGGCGCGTAAAGTGCCTGTTATAGATAGTAATCAATCAATGAAATTGAAATTGTGTTATTAAAAAAAACAACTACATTATCAAATGCTCGTTGCATTATTAACATTGCATAAAAGTTTTACACCAATAAAATTAAAAAGAAAATATTTGGAATTCAATCTGTACTGGTTCAAATTCCTATGTTTTTAGTGCCAATTCCTTTAGTGCCAATTTCATCAACACATGTTAAAGTTAATCATTCATTAAAATCATCTTATCCCTCTCGTATTTCCTGTCGAAGTCCCGATGTCACCAACGCTTGTTAGTGTTAACGGCTTGTTAAAATACCATGACTTCTCATTCATTGAAATACGAGAGGGATAACAAGTTTAAGGATTAACTTTAACATATCTTGGTGAAATTGGCACTAAGTAGATCTATGAGGTATGTGTGGTAGCCAGACTTAATGGCATGTTCATTCGTGTAAAATGTTAACTATTTTTATAAGCAATCCTGACTATATGTATGACTTTTTCAACGTCAGTCTGTGGATGTTTTCGTATGCCTACCCCGTCACCAAACATAAAATTTGCTCAAGGTGCGGTGAATGTGGCGTGAGTTCCATGATTTTTGTTTACTCAAAAAAGTGCTCATAGCGCCTAAAGTCGCTTTCACTTTAAAAGTTATAGTCAAGTGGATGATTTTTCTTAATTCTTCAATTATATGTATGGATTAACTTAAAAGTAACAGCATTTTAATATTCCTCACTAAACGTTTATATAATAATATTTGTATTCATTGCGATATGTTACACGTAAGATTGCGATTAAATCTTTCACATAAATGTCTCTTTGTGTCCATATTACCTAACACACTTTCATCTAATTAGCATCGACGATGAAAACTAGAGCATTTATAGTCCGTGTGAGTAACGCGGGTGACGGGATGCTAGCTCGATCGGTTTTGACTTTAAACATCCGTTTAACCCAAAGATGAAATGAATACTAATATTTGTATTCATTGCGATATGTTACACGTAAGATTGCGATTAAATCTTTCACATAAATGTCTCTTTGTGTCCATATTACCTAACACACTTTCATCTAATTAGCATCGACGATGAAAACTAGAGCATTTATAGTCCGTGTGAGTAACGCGGGTGACGGGATGCTAGCTCGATCGGTTTTGACTTTAAACATCCGTTTAACCCAAAGATGAAATGAATACTAATGTGAATGTAAATGAACACTATAAGGGCTGATTTTTGGAATCGGACATTTTTACCTGAGGAATAGATTTTGAAAGTTTTTGTATGAAACAAATGTAATTTCCATTTTATTCGACAGATAAGTTACGCGACGATGAAAAATCAGCCCTTAGTGAAATGACCAATATAGAATTTTAGTTAGTAAATTTGTTTAAAAATTAATCAATTAGACGTAGAAATAATATTTTTTTTTTAAGCAAAGACAATTTTTTTGAGAATTCATAGGCATTCACTTTCTAAAGAAGTCATATTTTTACTCTTCGTTCGTTTTCTTATTATATATTAATTATATTATCAGTAATAATTCTTTTTTATTTAAAAGTGGCCTGTACTTACTTTTATTCGATGAAATGATTTTGTGGTTGATATTACAAGAGATCCGCAAACAGGACTAGCCCTATTCTGTATTAAATGTAAAATTATTATCAAGAAACATGTGTGCAATCAGAATATAATCTAAAACGCATAATGTATGTAGAGTAAAGTTTATGCATGTATGATAGTGAATGGCTGACCTGCATATCACGACCCGCCTTTGTAATGCAAATTTGTCTCCACCAAGGTTCAAACTTTAACCTATTTCGGAGTGGCCCTGCCTTGTAATATGTGAGAAAGAATTCGATCTACTTTCGTAGACTTAACCTTAATTCAGCCTGTCTGTCGCCGATACCGGATTACCAACTTTTTAAACAAAAAATGTCATTGAGATATAAAATAAGATTATAAACGTTTTTGCTAATGCCACAGAATAGCGGGTATAATCAGAAGAAAAATTCTGTACCGAACATAATTTTTATAATATTTGTTTTCTATAACTGATTGAATATACTGTTGGTTCTTGATGGAAATACATGTTCACAATATTAAGACACAACTTTTTATTTACACTTTTCCACTTTCATTACGTTTTTATAAGTTTTTACAAAATAAGTTTCGATTAAATCATCATCAGGTGTAATTTGTTTTCTAATCAAGTAAGAGAGTAAAATCAAGGATGGAAGCTTTTCCTCACTAATTCAACATTTTAAAATTAGAGTGCATTTCCCTAAGAGCCTGATATCGTAAAGGATTTCCAAGCGGATGAAGCTGCGAGCAAAAAGTGGTTTTAAATTTAGATTTGAATATAATATTTTATTTTGTTAATGTTAATAGCAAAAAGGAAAACTGTGGTACCTCAACTCAAATTTGTTAATTAACGAAAGACATATCTTTTCATTATTCTATAAATTATACATTGTTGACATATAAAATTGAAACATTAAACCTAAACACTTTCGGCGTTAAATGTACTAAGAGCTTTATTTAATCTAACCTACAGACACTGTAATATAAATATTATACAGTTATCAAACCAATTGAGTTCAACTATAGTCACGATAATATACTATGGATACGACAGAGTTTAACTAAAAACTAACTTATATTAGTGTAGGTAAACATTAAACGTCACAGACTAAAATATTATTAGTAAATAGTCTATTATTTCCTTTAAGATGACATAATATTTTTTTAATAGCCCTTTATTTTAATTAAACCTAGTTATACCGTACGTAGATATTGTCAGAAAGTTATTAGATAAATAAAATATTCATATGAAATTACTTATTTTCATAACTTTTTATTGTTATATTTGACACGTTAACCATAAAGCTTATGCAGTGACCACATTAAACAGCCGTGGGCGAAGAAAAGTCATTTAAACTTTGTATTTTTCTTAACAATTCTTCTGGGCAAAAAGGCTGTTTTCAATACATGTTTTGCTTGAAAATCTTATATATAAAAAATAATTGCTATTTGTTGTCTCGCTAAAACTCGAGAACGGCTATTTTTGATCTTGAAATATTCGTGGAAGTCCAAGGAAGGTTTAAACGGTTTGTATGCTCAACAAAGTGGGCACGGGGCAGCTAGTATTTTATAGATATCACTGGTAGCTCCATGTTGTTCTTACTATTGAGAGTAGTGTTGTATGTTGACTGCGCCCATTATACATATACACATATCTCTGTGGCCCTGCGGGCGGGTCCTAGGGTTTGTACCTATAGGTTATGTCTAATGCAGCTCGTATATAAGCACTAGATATCTCAAATTTAGGTACAGATTAGCTTCTAGTGCCATAGTGAGCATACGTGCAAAGATATAGAAACTTAAGGAAAATGTTTACAAAGGTAATGAGTGATTTTTGGATTAGTGATAAAGTAGTAATACAAATATAACTAATAAAAGTGTTACTCATATAATTATTAGATTAAAGTCAAGCAATCGATACTTAACATTCTTTATTATTCTTCTACAGTAGTTGCAACAGCAGCAGTTAGTAGAAAGGGGTAGTTAATACTACAAACACTTACTATAATAACTAACGCCTCAAAAAAATCAATTAGCTAAACTACTTTCCGACCCCGCAAAATGTTTTAACTGTTTAGACCAGGCCATAGAAGTTTATCCTAGAGCGTGCGTATCTATATCAGGATCAACTAGTTTGGCCTAGTCTAAAATGGTCTATCCTGTCGGGCTTAGGACAAATTAGTTTGGACTAGGCTATGCTGGTTAATCCTATAGCGTATAGGATGAACCAGTTGAGCCTAGGCAAAACTAGTTTGTTCTTAAATCGGGTTTGGCCGGTAACATAATATATATATGGATCCGATTGGTATTGCTGTTATGTCAGGAAACTAAGGCAGTACGTAGCTATTCAGTATGTATATTACAAAAAAATGTGTTCCCAGGTGCTGTTAGTGTGCTCACTGGTGGCGGTGGCGCAAGCCGGGCTCATCGCGGCCGGCCACGGCGCAGTGTCGTCACAGAGCATCGTGCTGGGTCACCCGGCGCCGGTGGTGCGTGCTGTGGCTCCGGCCTGGGGCGGAGCTGGTTGGGGAGGCGCTGGCTGGGGAGGCGCAGGCTGGGGAGGCGCAGGCTGGGGAGGCGCAGGCTGGGGAGCCCCCGCTTGGGGTGGTGTTGGCTTAGGTAAGTTTTTAAGTTAAAGTAGGTAAACTGCTTATTAAATGGGATTCCTATAACTCTAATCGTTTTCGCATAGTATTATTTTACTAGGGCTTTATTCTGTAGTCCCGTAGCTCCGTAGGCGGCGGCTCTGTCGGAGTATCGCCGAGTTGTAGTGGGTATGGCTGCGTCCACTTACCATCTTAACGGACGCAGCGAGCCCCACATACCCGTGGTAGGAATCCCCATCCTGCACGGGATGCGGCAAGCAGCATTTCTCGACGAAAAAAAGGCTTCATTTCGTAATAATTTTCGACAAGAACTTCAATGTGGGCCTTCAAAAGAAAAGAAGTACCTACTTCTTTTTTAGTATCGGGTTCACTTACTCCTTTTTGAAGGCCCGCATTAAAGTTCTTACCGAAAATTCTTACAGAATAAAGCACTAGAAAATAATACCATGCTGAACATTCCTTCTGAAGGAGAATCAGCTTTCAGCGCTGCAAAATATAATATTTATATATAAAACAAAATCTGGCTAGTAAAATCGTTTATAGATATAGAATTGTTGAATGAATTTACTGGACGTATAATTATAATATTATGGTTTGTATTGATAAATAGACGATCTTTGAGGCTTAGTGGAGCCACCGGTGCTAATCCCGCCAATAGAACCAAAAAATAATACTGATCCGGTAATACTGATTTTGGTTTAGAGCAAACA